>OZ010572.1:64177702-64477702 GCA_963932145.1 Acanthosepion lycidas | reverse complement strand
CTCAGTATGAAATTGAACTAAAATATATTTTTCTTCTTTGAATCTTTTAATTTTTCTCTCTATACCTCAAACGAACAGTCTGTATCTTTCTAAACCCATTTCCGCATATCTTCTGAGAAAAATACTTCATAATTCCTTAGGATAAACGAGAAAAATAAGACAGTGTTTAATTTAATTCAGTTTTACCATGAAATGGGAGTATATTTTAATTTTACTTTATTTTCTTTATCCTATGAGAAAAATATTTGGAACTTGCTGCTTTAAAGATACGAGGTGTAAATAATTTATGACTGTCTTCACGGATAGATTTTTTTTTTACCCTGAAATATAATTTCGTTTCTTTATTTTTTTCTGTCTATGATTTTTTTTAAACAATAGTCAACTCATCAGAACTTTGGTTGTTAGCCACAAGCACGTGTTTTTTTTGTTTTTTTCGAGTTAATGATTAACGTACGAAAATGAAATAAAGATTAACTGTTAATCTTTTTTTTCATTTTTCGTACGTACATGTTTTACATTTTGTGTAAATTTCACTGCATTTTATTTTTTATTTGAAGTCGTTTCCTTCCTTACTGAAAAAAAAAACCTCTCTAGATAGCATTTCGACGCGGTGTAATAATCGTTCGAACAAGCTTGTGCTCGTCTTACTAGAAATCAATTACGACATAGTATTGAGTTCGATCCTCACCGAGTGCTCCACATTTGCGGTCCTGTGCCACATCTAAACTACGCTTAGTAAATCACTAGAACCCTATTCTTACGAACCCTCAGGTCTGGATGTTACCTGGTTACAGTGAACGCTTTTACAGAGAAATGAGCGCATAAAATAATGATGTCACTTAGCAACAGCACATGTTTGGAAGATAACAAACGACGCGCGTCGGTCAAGTGCGAGCCGTCGAAGAAACGACGTCTGCTGGTGAGAAAAAATAAAAGGTAAGTGATAAAAACCGAAACAAGCGTCAACATATCTTCTTAATTCGTTTTCCACTTAACAAAACCTATTTTGGGGGGGCGAAACCTTATTTCCTACCGCAATTCCTATTATTTCTTCGATATTTTTTGTCTTTTCGAACTGCCGAGTCCCGATAATTTGTCATTCGTATTGCATACCAATGTACGAATGACAAATTATCGGCACTCAGCACAAGACAAGAACGTAAGATTTAAAAAGAAGAAAATGTGAAGTGAATAATTGCTATAAACTATAAATGTTGATTAGTTCGCACACATTTAATTTATTTTAATTTTAATTCGTGCCTTGCCGAACACTTGTCTGTAAAAAAAAAAAAAGAAATATGAAAGTTTATAAGTTTATATATATTTTTTTCATTATTTTATAAAATTTTTACCATCATCTACTAAAGTTCCTAAGTGTGTGATGCGAGTATTTTAATTTTTAAATTCTAAATTTGAAAGTCTTGTTTAGTTTGTTTGGAAATTCATTTTTAAAATATGCATTTTTTGTAAATAAGTGAATTTTAAACGCAGAAAAACTTATTTGTTACAGATTTATTTTCTAGAAGTTGTTTAATTTTTCAGCACGAAAATTTAAAATTCTCTAAAAAAGTTTTCGTAGGGTACTTTTAGAAAAATGCTATTCTAGCCGCTAAAATAGCATTTATGAAATTTTTGTAAGTTTTCATTTGTCAGACCAGCATTTTTTTTTATTTAATGGTTTATTTTTAGTTTTAAGAAGACGTACGACTTTTCAAAATGTACTAGAACTAGATTTAGATTTTTAATTGTCTGGGAGGCATATTGGTCTGGATAAAGATGTCATATTTTCAATTTCTAGGAGAAAAGAAACCTTTTTTTTTAACTAGTTAAAAAAAACAAAAAAACACTTTATCTAACTAAAAATCAATTTTTAACTTGAAAACTACAATTGATCAAATTAATGGTTAGGAGCCTCAAACAAAACTTGTGTAGCTGGGTTGGGAAATTTCGAATTTCATTAGAAATCTTCATCCGGATTAGAAAGTTTTGAGATTATTTTTATTTACAGTAGCTTGTGTTCCTGAAAAAGCAGTTACCAACTTGTTTAAGTTTGGTCAGGTAAGGCGGGAACTAAAATAAATGTTTTCAAATTTTTGTTTGTTTTAAATTGAAGTTTTTATTTTTTTTAAATTTAGTAACAAAAACATACTTTAAAAATGCGTAATTCGTTTATTTTAACATTTATTTACGCTGCAATAATAATTTGTATGTTGCATTATTTGAAAGTTTTTTTTTAAAACAAACAAGCAGATGACGTTGAAGTATAATTTTAAGTTTTTTTTGGCCAAAAAAAATGGAAATAAGTGGTTGAATTTTCAGACCTTCTTCGGGGAACAAATCATTAGAACAAGAAAATTAGGTAAAAAAAAAAACATCCACAAGAAATGTGAAATTTAAATTACAAAATAACGAACCAGTTCTCTATCAATGCAACAATTCAAAAACGTTTTACGACCTTTCTTTATTATTAGTCAAATGCTTACAGGCTGTTATTATATGGCAATAATTGTTGAGAGAGGAAAGGAACATGTAATTTATTAGACAGTTTTTAGCTTAAGCTAATTTCAGCATATAAAAGGCATTTTTGCTTTTTAATTATACGATATGACCTTTTGAAGATAACAATATGGACACGTTCTCCTCCATATATTTTTGTCAAACATAATAATAATAAATCTTTTATTTTTTTTAATCTATATGTCTTTCTACCTCCCCAAGTTTTTCATGATCTGTTTTTTAATTCTGTCTCCTTGTGTTTGTGCAGTCTATAAGTGAGCACACCAACAGAAGTGTCTGTGTACCTTTTTGAGTTTTTTTTTTTTTTTTTAAATAGTGTACGGTCTGTGTACACAGTTTATAGTTTTCTAGTTCAACAAAGTAAATGAATATGTGAAGTGATCTGGTGTTTTTTAGGAGGTAGTGGTGCAAATATATTTCCTTACTAAGATTTGTAATGTACGGTTCTTGCAACTGTCTTTTTTTCATAATATACTTTCATTTGAAATGAAGAAGAAAACCAATGCTTTCAAGTCCTTGTTGTCTTTACCTTTGACGAATTACTGTTAGTGTTCGTTCATCATCCACCTTCTCAAAAGGATTTTTCCAAATTATTAATTTAATTAAAAACTTGGATGTTTTCAAATGTGTGAAGCTTTCTGTTTCATTCATTTTGAAATTCTATAACTCCTACTCTTCAGTCTTCATTAATGGAGACTTACAAATTACCACAAAAAATGCCCTAGAACTTTGCTAGGCATTAATTCAATAGCAAAAAAAAAATAATTAAAAAAAATTTAAGAATAGTATTATATATGATTTAAATATCAGTTTCTCAACATAGAAACAATATAAACGTTTGATTATTTTTATTTTCTAAAATAATGGTCATAACAACCAGTCTGGAAAGTGACTAAATTTCCCAAGAAATAATATTTCCTTTTATTTTAGAACAGAATTTTATATTCTGTAACTAACAAGCCCATGCTTTGATGTCCAGAAAAAGTCAACCTGTTTCAACCACTCTACCTCTGGTCACATTCCAGTGCTTCTAATAGTTCAAGTACAATTATAGTGCCACAATTTGTGATGACTACAAATGAACAGCCTATATTTAAAGTGGACTTTCCTATTGGACTCCTGATAAATAGCTGAATTTTTTTGCAGAACCAGTTTGTAGTGGTGCTGTAAGTAATGTTGGCTAGGGTCACCGTGAATATAATCCAGAAGGAAAGCTGTGTTCTTGTAAAACAACACCCCACGTGAATAATGCACAATAAACACAAGAGAAAAATAATCAAGCTCAGTGAACATTAATAAAATATTGTATTAACAATGATATACAAAAATCAACAATAAGTATAAAGAAAGTTGCTTCCCTTCTTCCGTAATAAAAAGGGTAGTTTAGCTAATTAATGTTGAGTACAATATTGAATGTTATTTAACTACAAAGTTCAATTGAGACCTTAGCTAAATAAAGAATAGTTCCACAGTGTTTTATCAGTGTAGAAAGATGTAATGTTCATGAGTGATATCAATAAGAATAAGTATGATTACTCGAATGAGTAATAATTAAGAATTAAAATGTCAAGATAGTGCCGTGCCTTATTTTCCAAGAATTAAACTGCTGTTGGCTAACAGCGAGAGGATTTATATAACAATGCATAGGCTCAGGAGAGCTTGGCGCTAAAAATATAGAAAAGATACTAAAATACGCGATTGGTCAGGAAATGGACCAATCCGTGATTTTAGAGAAAAATTTGAATTACTTGCGATGGTTAAATTGTCATATAATAAGTATCATATATTTATGAACCAATGACATTAAAGAAAGCGGAGGTGTGGCACATATAAGTGATTCCCACAAGTTGATCTTACTGCTTCCTCTGGATTACTGTTGTCAAAAATAAGATAAAAAATAGCCAAGTTTTCTTTTCTTTATAATTATTGAAACTGTATTTGAATATAAAAATTCAATGTATGCATGATACAGGGCCAGTGTAAGTGTCAGGTGCCCCCCTCCTCAAATCTATTATACAGAGCTCCTCCACTCTACTACATCTCAAGGTAGTATTCATAAAATATAAATTTTATTGTAATCTAATTATGTACAATAATGGATCATATGCAATATATGTGAACAATTCAATTAAAAAAATTGAAAAATGCAATTTATCGACATGTTATAAATATATAATTCTATTTTCAATAAATCCATGTTGTGTGGCAATTTTTAATATCAACTTGAGATTTTTCTTGTTAAAAGGTTGAATAATTTTAATACATCCAACATTATGGATAAAAATAGTGAATTTTATATAGTGCTTCATCGCATATTCATTTTTAATGGAAATTATTGCTAACTCAGATAACATTACATCTCTCTTTGTAGATTACAGATAATTTTGAATAAGTTTTACTTTACTGAAACTTCTTTCAGCACTTGCAACTAATTTAAATTGACTGGAAGGACTTTTCGTTTTGAAATTGCTAAAAAATCTGATTTTAGCTCCATTTTTAGCCATCTGTCATCATGATTATTTGTAATTCTCTTTATTAAAAATTCTTTCAAAAATAAAATTTACTTTACTGAAACTTGAGGAATATTAGCCGATTTAAAGTTTAATTAATATTACTTGAAAGAAATATTACTTTAAAATATTGCAGAAATGCATTTTTAACAACAGTAACTGTTTAAGGTGCTGACAGCTTGACTAACAGATGGAAATTTATTGAAGTTTTTTTTTCTATGGTGGATATATCTGTAAAAATTACTTGAGTGCCTTTTTTATATAATTTTTAATTACCCAGTAATCTGAAATATTTTGGAAAATATTCTCCATAAACTAATGTTTTATTGAATTTTAGGTACTTTGGCTTTAAATTTACTATAGTTATTGCTCTTATATTCTCATGTCATGTATGGATGTCTGTATTTACAAAAAGAATTAAAATTCTATAAATTGTTATAATTAATATTAAAAAAAGAAATCATGTAAAAATTCATTATTTAAAAAAATTTTTTTTTACTTAAGATAATAGTGTCCATAATATATCTTAGTCTTATTGCATTTATTATTGTTCAACTTCTCAAAATCTGTCTTCTGATATTTAGATATTATGCTGATGTGCCAAAATGTTTCTGCCATGCCAAGAAGGGAATGACCTAGTACCATAAAATATATGTGCTATATTCTCTGTAGTTCAACACATTTGGTGTATCATTACTCAAGTTTCTTTAACTCTTCCATCTGCAGATGCTGATTTTTGGTCATTCAAATACTGTTCCATTGCTATTTTTAATTCCATAACATTACAAATCCCCACACCACTTTTAAAAAGGTGTTACTGTTTGGATAGAGAAACTTGTCACATGGAATGAGATTTAATGAGTTGGGTGGATAGGCCATGAACTTACAAATTCTGGAAAACATTTGTCATTCCAGCTTTCTACAGATTCTTTCATCACATACCATTTTTCTTTTAACACTTTCAATAATTGGCACATCAAGTTAGAGTAGTATTCTTTATGAACTGTTTGACCCTTTTGGAAATCATTAGTCATCAAAATGGTTTTCTTTTTAGAAAAAAAAAAAAAAACTGCAGCTATGACTTTTCTTACTGATTTTGGGGTTTTTGTTTAGTCCTGGAGAACATGTGTTGCTACTGCATGGATTGTTGTTCAGTTTCTGGATCATACTGATATAGCCCTATTTCATCAACAGTGACAAATTGTTCTTCACCAAATAATCATAAGATCCATGAAAATGCTGCAAAATCAACTTAGAGGTATTCACTTAATATCATTTCTGGTTAGCAATCAAACATTATGGCACACACTTGCATACACAACTGAATTATAAGTCTAACCATATCCTGAATATCTTGAGTACCTCAGCAATTCCATTGGTCAATATTTGTCAGTTAGTTAAATTAGGCTATAGATATAATCAACAATTTTAGCAGTTGACATTGTTGGATGCCTCCCAAACCATGTCTGATGAATTTCAAAATTTCAATACTGGAAGGTGGCATAATTATTTTTGCAGTTGGGTATGAGGACACTCACTCAAACCCAGGTATATCTTGCGACCTGTCAGTCCAGAAACATCTCTACATATTGATGTTTTCTGTTAATATAAGTAGCAAGATTGTATCCATCACCAGCTTGCTAGGCTTGTCACGTATGGGAGACATTTGATATTTAATGTTTGTATTTTGTGCACATAGATTTTGTTTGGAATTTTTACTTTTTTTGCAGTAACACAAACTTCAGGCTGACCTGGAGTTCCATATTTAAAAATTCTACTTTCTCTTGACATAGTTCAGTCAATGATTGGAAGCAAATTCAATAAGAAACAAATTGCAAATTGACTGTGTACAAATATATAACCTTTTTCCTGTAACTGTGACAAACTAATACTCAAATTTTGTGAGGTGAGTTGGAACACCAACTTTTCAGCCCAGCTGTTTGTATTTAAACTTTTTTTTTTTTTTTCTGTAATAGCATTTATTTTTTTAAAAAAATTCCCCACTGGTATAAACTGACAATTTGTGATTTGATGTGATCCTTTATTTTTTCTTAAATCCTAAATGTTTTATGGGTTTTATGAGACCTTTTTTTTTTTTTTTTTTTTTAAATTCATTTTCTTAGTGACTTAAGTTTTAATAATTTGGTATCTGGTATTGAATTGTTAACCTTTTAATCTTCATTCTAATGTTATAACTTCTGAATTAAAAACTGCTGTATGTGAAGCCATAGATTGGTGGTGGAGCACAAATCCAAACATTCAAAATATCAGCCTATTATTCAAAGTTGTTAATGTTTTATATTGTTTTTTATCTTGAAGAAATTTTAATTAAAATATAAGATGAAACAAATCTCCATAATAACCACTTCTGTAAATTTAAAGTCAACATTTCTAAACTTCAATAAAACAGATTTTATTGAAGTTTAGAAATGTTGACTTTAAATTTACTGTAGTTATTGCTTTTATTTTCTGATAATGTTGTGTATGGTCACCTGTACTTACAAAAATTGACACATTTAGACACATATAAAATAATTCAAAATTCTTTTAAAGATATTTGTGTTTGATTTGTATTAAACATTTCCATTTGTGATTAATAAATATAGTTTTTCACTTAATAATATCTAAAATGCTGAAATTAATACAAGATACAAATGGGACAGCCACTCACCACCTGAGAATTGTCGTTATCAGCCACCCTCGACTCCTCTTACCTCTTGCCAACTATATCCTGGCTGCCCATATGGTTCCAGGTGTCCTTGTGACAGCCAATCACCATATGAGAATTGTTTTTATCTGCTACCCTTTGACTCCTGGTCAATTCCAACTTGTCCGCACACATATTTCTGGGTAGCCTTTTCACCAGGATGCATTAACTTCTCCAACAATGGTCAGTCACTTGTTTGGAACTATTGGTCGCCAGGATGTCTAGTTCTTCATTGTTTACATCCACAAGAAAAAAAAACAGGAGATAAAATTTTTGGTACCCCCCCCCACACTCAAAAAAATAGAAATAATAGGAAGAATTGTTTTCTTTTCTTCTTTTTTTTTATTTATTTATTTTTTTCAACCTTTTCCTTAAGCCAGTCACTTTATCAATATTTCCAGTTAGTCTGTTAATTTCATCAAGTTACTATAGCCTCAAGTTTACTACCACACAAACCCTAATCAACTCATTATGCTTTGCTAATTAACACTTATTTTAATTTTGCCAACTTTTTGTCATATTTAAAGCATTTAAAACTAAATGAATTTTTCTCATTGAAAAAATGAAAATGATTATTCATCAAAAAACATTTTTTTTTCTTAAGACAATAGTGCCCTTAATATATCTTATTTAGAAAATCAATTAAAGCTTTTCTAATATCATACTTTTATTGCATTTTTTATTTTATGATTTGGGGCAGATTTTTGATATGGTGTTGCTGTTCAACAAAAACAAATTGATGATTTAAATTCTCCAAGGATTCTGCTTTTAACTACTATAAATATGAAGAATCTGAAATTTTAATTTCTCAAAATTTCATAAAATTAAGTGGATATAACAGATGTTAAAAATTTTTTTGTAAAAATATTTTTGCAAAGATTTTAAAAAGAATTACAAAAATAATTTCCTTTGTGAATAAGTCCTGAAAATTTAATTAAAATCTGACAATTATTTGAGTTTTGCAAGAATTTTCAAAATTCTGTTTTTAACATGAAAATGATGGTAAAATTCCCTATACTAATCTTTGGTGCACCTGCTGACACAAGAAAAACACAGTTTTTAACCAAAATTTCAAACATGCTAGAAAGGATTAAAAAATTTTAATAAAATAATCAAAATATACTTCGGCCTTTCCTCTTAATAATGACAAAGATTTTGACAATAAAACTTTGTTTTTATCAAGTTTGGAGCTTTTTTTATCATGGTATGCTCTTAGAAAGTTTTTGGAGTTACCTATTTTAATGTATACACCCACACATGTGCATAAATTACTATTATCAAGTATACTTTATTTTATAATGTGTTAATATATTCTTTGTATATCTGGAACCAGTAAAAAAAACTTTCTCTATCAATGGGATCTGCTTCAGATTTAAAAAACTCTAGTCTTTTTCTTTTCTTTTCTTTTAGTGTTGCTGAATCAATTTTGCTCCAATCATGAAAAAAGGCAAGAAAGAAGAGAAGCCAGTTGCCACTGATGTTGTGAGTAGATCAGATTTATTCTAACTAAATACTTTGTTTTTTTTATTTATGAATAAAGCAAAATGATGTCCTATATTTTCAGTTAAAATAAATTATTACTAAAGCACCTCATTTTATATTTTTCTCTCTTCTCTGTAACTTTAGCCATGAGATTATAAACTTAAGTGTTTCTTATATCTAATGTAGCGGAATTTTCATATTTAATATAAACTTTGACATATTGTTAAAATAAAGATTGTCTGCTATCCAAACGGATGCAGGATTAACAGTTTTGCTAGATCAAATGAAGTTAACTAAATTTATAGTTGGTTACACACATGAGCCAGCATTTAGCAACATTCTATACTAAATAGTTTCATAGCTTTTTGTAATAATTTTTGTTTCTTGAAATTTCTGTTGATAGAAGTTTCAAAGTTTAATTTTTATCAATAGGTGAATTACAGTTTTGATACACTATATTTTCTTTTCAACACTTTCAATAATTCTTGGATTGATATGGACTGGTATCATCCAACCATTTCTCTTGTAGATTTCTGTAACAATTAACTACAAGAAAAATAAGTAAACAACAAAAATCATTAAAAATTGAAAGATAATAAGTGAAATCAGCATATATTATGTAAACTAGTCAGGTAACAAGTACATCAAGTGTCATTTTGTCTGAATTAATGTACCAAACCATTAATTGTTGGAATTTTTGTACCTGTATCAGTATAAGCCTTTGTTATTGCCATTCATTTTCATATAGCTACTATTTTATGTATTTTTAACAGCTGTTTGAGAACATTTTGTGAATCATTGCAGTAAATTTAATAAAATATTATCTCATTCTAGAGAATAAATATATTCTAGACAATCTAGTGGTTAACATGTATAGCCTTGAGTTTTGGATGCTGACATCACTTAAAATATGGCATTATGAGGTTTTCATTATAAATCATTAATTACTGTGATTAAAAAAAAATTACTGGCTTATTTTTGTTGCTTTTCAAGAACAGCTGTTTCCCCAGAAATATGTAATTATAATTTATAAATATTACATATTGTATTTTATGAAAAATTTTGGATATTGGAGTTGTTATATAATTGTGGGAGCAATGATCTTATTTTCTGGCTTTAAATAATCTGCAAATTATTGATAAACTATAGAAAACAAATGAGTCATCCACCAGCCTATGGGAATTTACCTTTTTCTTTCTATTCACATAATGGTTTTGTTTTGCTAAATATCAAATGTAGTACATAATGATTTCTTGCTTTTTTTTTTTTAATTCTTCTAAATTTAGATGAGGTAATTGAGTTTATTTCTTTGCAAGTATCACTTCTTCAAGAACTGAAGCTGCATTATCATTCACTATTCCCCAGTTTGTATATCATCTATGTGTCTTGTCTCTTCAAGACCTGTGTGATCATGGCTCTTTGCAACTTCCTCTTCCTTGTAACTCTTACTAAGATTTTTTTTTTTATCATCTTTCCTACTTTCTCTTCTGCCATCCATTCATACAAGGTGGTCAGGTAGATAACTTGCTACTTTCTTCTGTCTCTTTTGCTTTCAATATGTTGTGTGTCAAATTTTCTGAGGACAAAAGAAAAATAGTGTAGAGAGTTTTGTTTTCAAGACTTTTCTTTTGAAATTAACTCAACGTGATTTGATAGCAAATGACTGAAAACATTGTTTTCTTTAGGGTTAAGCTACTTTTTTTTCTTAAAGTAAAACAAAAGTGGAGAGTAAAATGTTAATTTGTGTTTATTTTAATGCAAGAAAATGTAATTTAAATATGTAAGCAAACAAAAAGAAGAAATATTTTTCTTTAACTGAGTTAAGTGTTACTTTTGTTACTTAATGTGAGCAGTTAGTAATTCTAAGTATTGGCCTACTAGATTAGCAGTTTCAGTACATTCCTTTGAGGCATACTTTGTTGATGTCTGAACTGTGAGGAAAGGCTGCATTTAGTACTAATATTAGTGAAGTCAAAAATTGAGCTCAGTTGTAATGATGTTAGAGAAACTTTTAAAAATCTATTTATATATGATGTTCTTATTTCAACCTGATGTGTGTGTGTAATACATCACAGAAAATATTAAAACCAGGTTAAGCTTTGTTAAAGCACAGTGATTCTACTGTTGCAAGATATAATTTCATATTGGGAGGGAAAAACTTTGTACAAATCACTGACAATAAATAATGCTCAAAGTTAAACTTTTGGTAAATTAGAACTTTATAATTATTTATTACTGTATACAATAACTATGGCACATGGCCGAAGGGGAAGTGGGGGAAAAGGCAATCTTATGCCTTTCCTCTTTACAGCCAAGTGGTAAAAAAAAAAAGAGGAAAGATGTAAATGGCACATGCCTCAGCTCTAGCCTTCAAGGACAAGCTCCTTTGGAGCCAAGTCCCAACCAACGCTCTGACCTTTTCCTGTACTTCGGACCAAGTTTTCTCCAGCTGGAGGTCGGGTCCAAACCACACTCCAAGAATGCGGACAGGACTGTCCTTCCAGCTGAAGGGCCCCAGAAGAGCAACCCCCTTCCAGGAACCTAACCACAAACTGCAAGTCTTGTTGCAGTTAATCTTGGTCCCTGTGATCTTTTCGTACCATTCAAGCACCTTCCGTAGCACCTCAATGTCGCTGCGACATTACACAAAAATGGATATATCATCAGGGTACGCAGAAACCTTGATTCGAGCTCCACCAGAAGCAGCAATTCCATGTAGGGCTGGAATACGCACCCCGTCCCTCAGCTGGTGAAGGAGAGGCTCTGACGCCAAAGTGTAAAGTAGGGGCAACAGTGAGCAACCCTGACGAACAGATCGAGACAGCGTAAAAGCATGCGACTGCTTTCCGTTCACCTGTACCACAGTACTGGGGGAGCGATACAGGAGGCTAATCCACTTACAGAAGTCGGGTTGGAATCTGGTGAACTGCTGGACAGCAGCCAGGTACTGATGGTCGACCCTATCAAATGGCTTGGACTAACCCAAATTGATCAGTGCGGCTTGCTCATCTTTTACACCCTCTAGGATTGTGTTGATCATATGCAGGTTGCTCTGAATTGTTTAGCTCCTCACAGCACAAGTCTGATAGGGTCCCAACAGACTCTTGGCAACTGACTGCAAATGCTCTGTCAGGATCTGGATCAAAATCTTTAACTCTGTGTTTAGCAGAGTTATGGGCTTGTAATCATCTAATTCCCGCCCGCCATCCTTGCCCTTTTTCAACAGTGTGACCACACCCCTGGTAATCTAACTGGGGATGGATGCCTGCCAAAACCAATTGTTGAACACAACAGTCAAAATTGGCACAAAGATGTGTGACAGCCTCAAGAACAATTCAAAGGGTAAACCATCAAGTCCCGGAGACTTGACACTGGTGACCCTCTTCAATGACAAGTAGACTTTGCCCTCCTTGATTTTTTTTCCCAATTCGAGAACACCAACTGCTTTTATTGGCTGAGCATTTTTCCATTCGTCAACAGCTGGAAGAGGACGCTCAATTTTTGAATATCAAAATACTTTTATAGTGACTACTGCGACAGACTTTTTTTTTTTTTTTTTTTTTTTTTTTAACTTAATTTTTAATTCCATCTTCAGCATGTCATGCGGAATACATGCCCTTGGACTCCCCAGTCATCAAAGAAATCTTTAAAGGACTTACTGCGAAATGCATTGTCATTGTCGGTCAGGATTTCTGATGGTGGGCCTTGTTCAAAAAAAGTACTTTCCAACTGTCGAATGACACTTCTTGGGTTGCCATATCACCAATCGACTGGGGCCCACAATCAATTAACGTAAGGTAGTTTTGCCCACCGTAATGTGTAATATCTATTCCTAAGCGGGTCCAGATTTCAGTCACACTTAGTTTTCCACAAGGCCAATGACTTGAGGCTGGGTCAATTGACTGGCATTCTTTACATTTTTTGACCACTGCCTTGACGCCCACCTTGGATGTTGTAGGGTAAACTCGTCTCACAAAATACAGTGTTCGCCTGATGCCAGGATGTCCACTCTGGCAATGTATGGCACATATCTGATCAGGAGAGGTTTTGTTCATCATGGAAGTGCATATCGGGTGTGTTGGTTCAATTTCCTTCTATCTCATCATACCATCGTTGTGTTACTCTGGTGAGCTTATCTGCTCGATTCTCACTTGACGTTACTAAATTTATTGTGATCAATAAGTTATACTCTTGAATCAGTTTTTCAAGAGTACTCAAATGCCTCTGGGTCAGCATCTCACTTGCTGCCTTAGTTCGTATTCTGCCTTTGCCAGTGAGCATGTGTGATACCCACTGGTGCACACATGCAGAGTCCGTGAAGAGGTGTATCTCCGTTGTGCCCCACTGTAGTGCTAAATTGATGCCCTTCAGAATAGCATCCAATTCTGATAAATTGATATGTTGGGCATCCCTCACAGGCCACAGCCAACATGCGTCTGTCAGCCACCAACAAAACCCCTGTGACGAGAGAACTTGCATCGACCCATACCTCATAAGCGTGTCCACTTGTGCACCACTTACCATGTACAGGATCATTCTGGCATATTCTCTCTGTTATGTCCTCAATCATGTTGTTAAGGGGAGCATCTGCCACTTTTTCGTCCCAACCAGATGTGATCGATACTGTCCTGCTTTTTATAAATGATGCAGCAACATGAAGCCGCCCACACACAGGAATGTGACCCACCAGTTTTCCACACCATGAGAAGATGTAACATCGTGTCAGGACCTCAGGAACCGATGGAATTCTATTTTCACGTTTCCACTTAAGCGTGTTGTTATCTTGCTCAACATACAAACCCAGCACACATGTGCCATCCTGTAACTGCTCCAGATCCTTGCAGGTCAAGCCAAACGCAGCCAAGTGCTCCTTCATGTGAGCTGATGAAATCATGCTCTCGTCAACATAAATATCAATATATGATGAGGTTGCCTGTCGAACTGACTCATCTTTTTTCTTTTACAATACATTTTCCATCATAGTATACACGCGACATGCTGTCACTTGGTTTGATGAGGTAAGTTTCCGTTTTCTTTGCTAACACTATCTGGGCACAGATGAGTCTATAGATCGCAGCTACATCTATGCCAAAAGACAGATCATGAAGAAGACTGGTCACCTTACTTTGATTTCTCAAGCCTCTTGCATTCAAGCTAGCTAGCTTAAGAAACATTTTCTAAGTGGATTCCACTAGTCACAGATTGGACAGAAATCTGTGATGGAAAGGACCCCTGGTGGATTGTCCCAGGCTCCCTGCGATCATCTAGGACAATGTCTCCGATGTCCATGGGATATGTTAGCTTTAGAGCCTTGTGTCACGTCGTCCTCTGGTCGCAGCACCAACTGTGTCATTCTATCCCAGTCTACCACGGCACCAACTGTGATGTCCTACTTTGATTCCCAGTCTGCCTACCCACGTTGTGAATTGATCTAGGCAGAGGAAATCAATCAGTCATGCAAACCGAGTTCAACGGGGGTGATACCACAAATATGCATAAAAGGCAATAAAATGAAAACTCAAAAGTTCAAAGTATCAAAGAAAAAGGTAACAAACTTTGTCTAGTTGTTCGATACATAGGACTGCATCTATCTCCCGACCCGTTTTATGGATTGTGACACGTCGTTTTCCGCTAGGCAAGTTTTAACACTTCAAGTCGTCTGCTCTCTAAGAAATTGGTGTTTCGGTGGGTCTTTGGACAAAAGTCAAAAGAAAAACTTATTTCGGTGATCTGGATCTAAGTCGCTCTTCAAAATAATTGTTCTTGGTTTGAAGATGGGTCTGGAATGTGTGTGAATCCGAGGCTTGCCTCAACCGGAGACTGACTCTGGGAACTGCTGGGACTCGACTCATTTCTGCTCGTTGTGGCTTTGTTTATATGGGCGCCGACCAAAACCGGGGTGAGTTTGTCGGCGCCGGGGGGTTCCTCAATAATTCTAAATACATATCCACCTCTCTGGTTAGGAATTTCCACCTTTTTCCATTTTTGGGAACCTTTCCTCACTCCCACCTTCTCATCATACTTCAGAGGGGCGTGAACTGCCCTCCCCACATCTTCGTGGCAACCTCTCTTACTCATCCTCCAGATGGGCGGCAACAGCCTCCCTCGTGCATCACATGATCACCACTCGACCAATGATGTCTTAGTCGGGCGTGGACGAATCTGCGGCTTTGTTTCAGGAAGAAAAAAAAATATCTTGCTTAAAAAAAAATTATCTCTTCTCTTTCCCTTTTCTTCCCCTTAATGGTTTATCATTTCTCCAGCCGCGAACGGGACAATATGACAATGGCGGTCATAACTCTTGTTCTACACGTGGTTTACGTCAGGTATTTTATAGCTAATTACCAGAATGTGTGGTCTTCTTAACACGGTCTCAAAAAGAAACATCTCCAAAGTTCCAGTCAGTCTGTCGCCTCGAAGAAAGAAAAAAAAACACATTCATTTTCCTTCGGTACAAATTCCTGATAACAAAATTTTATTATCGCAGGCCAAGGATGTTCTGTCGGACGCTCGTGGGTGGTTTTTAATTTTTCATATCTGTCCAAGTCCTTTTAGTTGCCTGTTTTTCGTCACTTAACGAAATAACATTTTCATTTGAATTTTTTTTTTCTTTGGCCAACCGGTCTGTAGTTTATAATAAGATGTCTTCCCGTACCAATAGTTTGTTTTCATATCCTTAGATAACACAGCCGATGCCAAAACATATCTGATTCCTTCCTTCTTTCCCTTTCTTTTTACTCAGAATTTCCCTGTCATTGTAATGACACTCTTTCGCCATTTGTTACTTATCAAAATATCCTTTTATCCATTGTCTCTTAGCTGTGTGTGTGTTCTTGCTTATCACTCACGATTCGGTTCTTAGCCTCTCCTTTTCTTCTTTTCTTTCTTTTCCCTTTCTGCCTCGTTAAATGGTGCCACACTTGTATAAAGTGGGATGGAGAATAACGGGGGCCCTCCTAGCACAAAACTTATGCAATTTCCTCAATTCAATGGCTGGGAAGGCCTCCTTAGCCTCCCAAGGTTATCGACCAGCCTGTTTTTCTTTCTTGTTCACTTTTCTTCTTCCTCCTCTCTCTCTTTTTAAAGAGGCAGACTGAGGTGGGGGCATCTCCATTTCCACCATTTGTTGCTGCTTCAGTTGAGGGTCCATTTGCTGCATCTCTTGTAACTTTTCCTACTGCTGACCTTCCTGCTCTTTAGGATTCTTTGACGCCTTTGGAACATCCTACTGGTGAGAGGGGGATGTAACTTGCGTTCCTTTCTTCACAACTTCTGTCCATTTGCCAGGACCTTTTTTTGCTACTTTGGCACTTGTGTCAGTGCTTTCCTTGGCAGTTGTCTTTTCAGGTTGTGGTTCTGCTCTCTTCCCAGGGAATGTTTTGGATAGATGACTGGCGGCCCCACAGGCCCAACAGAGAGGTCGTCGACCTTCAACCACCATGTAGATAGGACATCCTTCACACAGAACATTTGGGATTGCCAAAAAATTTTTTGAGTAACTGTCACCATAATATCTATGTCCTCAGTAGCTATCTTGGACTTACTTTTGATGACTGAAACACTGGCAACCTTGCCAAATTTGGAAAAGAAAAAACTCAAGTGGTCAAGCAAAATATACAGGGGCACTCGATGTATTACTTTTGTCTTCCTGGTTCCAAGGTACTCCGTTTGGAGCCTCACTGACTTGGTTGTCAAGATGCTACCCATCAGTGACTTTGCTGCATCCTCTGATGCCAGCAGGATATCCCACATAGCTCTACTTCTGTCCAAAACTTTGGCCCTAATGTTCAGGTTTTAATTGCTTCCTCCGTAGTCAACAGGGAGATAGTTTTGGTGTTTATGGATTCCAGCAAAGATGGCACCAGTAACAATTAGTTTTCTTTTACAAAAATTCTCAAATTTCTCAGTAAGACTTTTATAACATTCACGTCCTTTTGGGGATAATGGGTGTCACCTTTTGGAGTTGTCATTGCACCATAGTGTTGGCGTTCTCATGACACTGTTAAACAACACACAAAAACAAGAATATGATGAGCAGAAATTTATGTAATGCACCAAAACAAAATACAACAATACAAGCAAACATGGATCAAATTTAACACTTACTTCAAACTGACAAATTACTTTGAAGAAGAGCAAAGTTGACAGTCAAAACTTGATGACAGAAATTCTTTTTCCATCTTTTATCAAATTAGAACTTTTATAACATTGCAAGTCTCCTATATTTTCTTGGTTTATGACACCTACATAGGAGTGGATAGTAACAGTCTGGAGTGTCAGATGTTTTTCATTTTTTTTATGACCAGCAGTAAAATCTATGAAGTTGGATCTTGAAAGCAAGCCCCACCCCCAGAACACACACATACTTGACAAAAAGAGAGTAAAATAATATATAAATAAATGAACATTTTTAAAAACAAATGTCCCTTAGTCTAAAGTTAGGAAGTTTTGATTGCAGGCTTATATTTGTGAAGTCACAGGTTAGGTAGAGTGTTGCAGGTTGTGAGAAGCATGTTATGATGTAGAAATGAGCAGAGAAGGAGTAGCAGGAGAGACAGTTCTTGCTGGTTGAAGAGAAAAACTGATCTGTCATATCAAAAATAGCAGAAATTGGCCCAAATGAACCTCTGAATAAACAATCAAATATATTGGAAATAGGATTCTTTATATTTTCTTTATTTTTTTATTGTTACTTTAACTTCACATTTCATTTCCTATGGGCCTTTCCCAGTTTTTGCGCATATCATCCATATGTGAATAGGAATCAAAACAGCATGAGGTGATTTGTTCGGTCAATGAAAAGCTGAGAGATGGACTCATTGTAACACTATGGTTGAGATTATCAATGTTTAAAAATCAGTAAGTTTTTGGTTGATTTAAATAAATATATCACAATATATTAGATTTGTGCAATTTTCTATTTTCTTTTATTTTCCATGCAGCATGCCCCACCCCATCTGCCATCTAACGTTTCATTTTTGTTATTAATATAAAGTTATTTGGTATTGACTCTATTAGTTACTTTCTCCAATTCTTTCCTTCCAAGTGCCAGTTTGTTACCCTATTCATTCTTGGACAAATACTATCCATTCATTTTTATTTTGATTAACACATCATTTTCCTCTTGATATGCTGGTATTTTATGCTTTTCTAGAAAGAAGTGAACACAAAATTGAAGCCCAACAAATAACTATAATCGTACCTTTATTTTCCAGTTTGATCCTATTCTTGTGGAAAGTAGGCAGGCCTTTACAGTGGTGTTAATGTTAAAGAGCCCTGAAACTGATATACAAGCAAGAGCATGTGAAGCTATTTATAAATTTGTCAATAAAAGCAAGTATATTTACTGTTATCTATATAACATCTGTGTGAATTTGTATATCTAATTATATACACATGCACATTATCTCTCATATATACACACACACACACATATGAAAATGTATGTATTAATGTATGTTAATAAGAAATTTGTCCATGTGCTATCCTTACCAGCTGCCTTGTAAAAATGCATTTACAAAAAATGGATTTGATTGGTTGAAAATAAAATTGGATCAATATTGTTATGATGTACATTGTGATAGACAAACACAACTGGAGGTTTATCAATTCAAATAGAGATATATAAAATATGAGATAAATAGAAGGAAGGTTCATTGGTAATTTTGCACTTTATTCTGGGGAAAAATTGAGCAGCTTACTGTGAAAATTGGGGTAAAATTTGTTTACTACTGCATTTGCATTGTTGACTCCATGTCCTCCAAGATCTTGGTAGATAGCAAATATCATATCTACTGCTAAAATCAACTTTTGTGAGAATCATTGTCTAGTCTGTTTATTTGTCTCTATTCTTCCAAACCAAAATTTCAATTGCTGTTTCTGTTGCCAATCCTCTCTTTTTGAACCAGTTCCTGAAATCAATTCTACTAGTGTGTACATAATAGGTCAATCCTGGGATATACCACTTGTACTCCCCTACAAATTCTGCTTGTGTACACCACAATAATTATCTCACCAACACACCTATATCATAATATAACCTGATTTATATTCTTTGATAGGATTGTATTTATGCTACGTAATGAAAGTAAAAGAAAATAATTGTTTGGCTTTGTAATATTTTGAATTTCTTTGTTGTAGGTGATGAGAACAAAAGGAGTGTTTTGGATTTGAATCCAATTGATGATATTTTAGAACTGATCAAAAGTGAAGACAAAATTGTTCATCGCAATGCATTAATGGTTCTGGCTACAATGTGTGCACATAGTGAGTAATAATGGGTTTAATGTTTTTCTTCAGATCCTTGAAAGAAAATGCTTTAAATATTTTCCTGAATCCTAGTTCATGTATGAAGCCAACCAGACCCTGGTTGTTGGCCAGTGGTTTTCATGAGTTTAAATTTCAGCTGAAGTTGTTGCAATCTTCTTCACACAAATACACTTGGAAAGGTATGAATCCATCTCTCTCCTCTCCATCTAGGGGTTAATAGCAAGGCAAATTGGGCTCTCTAGTCTTGGGTGACGACCAGTCTAAGAAAAGGAAAACTCTAGATTCAAAACTAGCCTGAAGAAGGATCTGCTTCAATAGGCTAATTTGCTCTAAACTTGTTATGCTGTCTTGTGGTGCCCCAATAAACCTAATGGATTACAAAACTTATGATGTGATGTGGCATAACAGTTTTTACTAGCACAGCTTTCTTGGTTTTAAAAATTGTGAATGTAATTTTTGGTGTTAAATTAAATTTCATTCCAAAGAACAAATATCAAATTTAGTAATGAGATGCTTATTTTTCCCAATATGTTTTAAGAGGATGTAATGAAAAATTCTTGGTCCAAACAAGTTTAAAAAATTTGACCAAATGCCAAAACATCAGATTTATTTTTAATCTTGTCTTGGTTGGGCCAAAAACTTTTCAGCCCTTCTTTGTAATAACATCATTTAGAAATATATGTGCAATGTCTTTTATTTGTTTCTTATATATTTTGGTACTTGTAGGAATAGGTTTTCATGAAAATAATATTGGAAAAATATAATATAGTCATTATCATCAATCTTTGCAAAGTCAGAATCTTGTCGATATTTGTAAATGGCATGGACATATAGAATATTTGCCCACAAAATCAGAGAAGCCTGTATACATAGACTCTCTATGAATGCAGATAACAGATTCTAAAAGACTGTTAATTTGATTAATTTGCATGGAAGACTTTTATAATGAGTGCCATTAAATCTTTTTTTATTTTATTCGTAAAGCTGATGTCCGCAAGTTGCTAAGGAAGAGAAAAGATGCTGTCCCTTCTCTTGTAGCTCTTCTTAATCCTGAAGGTAAATAAAATTTCTTTCTTCAACTTTCTTATTTTAATTGATGAATTTATTATGGGAATCACTACTTTTGTTGCAAGGTGTGAATGTTTTTCAATAAATATTTAATAAGGGTTATGGCATTATGGGTTGATTATATAACCTAATACAATCATTCCTGTCAAACCGTGAATTGAAGGTCATTCTCAACGGATTCTCATCCAGTTCCTATTCCACAAACGCAGGTGTTCCTCAAGGCTCCATCCTAGGCCCCACTCTATTCCTTATCTACATAAATGACCTTCCTGACACCATAACTTCCCAAGTTGGCATCTACGCAGATGACACCACAATTTATTCCTGCCTCAAAAACAAATCTAGTCTCTCTGACAAAACTCACCTGGCCGTGCATCTCGAAAAGGACCTCCAATCGATTGTAAACTGGGGCAAGAATTGGCTGGTCAACTTCAACGCTTCGAAGACAAAACTGGTCTCTATTAATCACCACAGAGATCCTTCCCTCCATTAGAATGTCTGACGCTCAACTTCTCGAGAGTAACTCTCTGCTGCTTTTCGGTCTCACGTTGACTGCTGACCTGAGATGGAATAAATACATTGAGTCAATTGCTTCGTCCACCGCAAGGAAAGTTGGTTCCCTGAGCCGCGCCAGGAAGTTTTTCTCCCTGGTCGATCCTCCAGATCTACAAGTCAACAATTCGCCCTTGCATGAAGTATTGCTGCCATATATGGTCTGGTGCCCCTTCTGTTTGCCTCGGGGTTCTTGATAGGCTCCAGAGGCAGATATGCAATGTAGTTGGCCCTGCTCTGTCGTCTTGTCTACAGTCACTTTCTCACAGACGCGCCGTCGCCTCCCTCTGTCTGTTCTACAAATACTTCCATGGAAATTCCCAGATGTCATGAGTTCAAGCGCCATACGAGGCTGGCATCCCGCTCTCACCCCTTCATTGTCGAAACTCCTAAATGTAGCCATCTCTTCTACTCCAATAGCTTCATCTCGCACCTCTCGCCTGTGGAACTCCCTTCTCTATTCCTGTTTCCCTGTGAGCTATAATCTCCAGCTATTCAAGTGTAATGTCAGTCGACATCTCCAGTTGCCTTGATCTATCCACTACCCTCATCCTTTCTTCTATCACTCCTATCTGATCTTGCTCTAAATTTTCTGTAACCCCTTGCGTCCTAGTGGCTTCTCGCCTTGCTTGGGGTGAAATGCTTAAAAAAAAAAAAAATAGCACCTGGTACATTTGTCTTGCAAACAATATTTGGTGGACTCATGTGAGTTTGGGTAAAAGAAGAGACAAAGATGATTTAGCTATTAAGAATGTGCTTGTTTCTGTGTATGATACATGCATGTATGTGCGAGTTTAGTGAACTGGGGAGATGAATGTGAGTCAGTGGAGACATCCTCCACTATCTTCTGCTACATCTTAAAGGAAAGAAATGTTTATCTTAAACAGTGCCACCTAACTGGTGTTTGACAATGCCAAGTGGGGTAAGCAACAACTTAGACTGTTAGTCTGATGAAATTTATTTATAGATATGAAACAGTTTTCTTAACAGTTGTCTATATTTAATGTTTATCAAATCAACCATGTTCTGATGGTTGATTTGATGAAAAACATTAAAGTAATGAGCCAAATTAAATGTAATGCTGAACATAATGTCTAGATATTGTCTGTTCTGTTTGTAATTTTTTTTCACTCTTTCAGTTTGTCAACCCTTTGCTCTTGTACTGAATATGTACTTTGGTTGTAGTGGAAAAAAGCTTTAAAAACATTTCATTTATCAAGAACACTTATTGAAAAATAATAGAAAGGAAGTATAAAAAGTTTCTTTTTTTTTTTCTATAGTTTTATAAAACAAAAATTAATTGAAAAATGATCATAAGCCAGTACTTCTTTTGTATTCTCAAAAAGAGTCAGTGTTTTTAACTTTATTTTCTGTACACTTATTTATTTTACTATTATTATAACCTCTGATGTTATAATTTCAAGATATTCCAAGGTGTGCTGAAAATCTCTTGGCTCAACCCATTTGTTCTGATGTTTTGGTCATTTAAATTCTGATTTTTGCAAAGTAGGATTGACTTTTTTATAGTTTTGTATATAATCGCATAATATGTAAAGCACATTTATTATGTATAATATAACATTTTCTTTGTCAATGAATATGTTTTTCTGGTTCCAGAATATAATGATTTGATTAGTTGAGTTGATGAATGACTCCTACCCCACCACCAAAAGAAATGAAGTGATCTTAAGTTTATTGAATTTGATTTTTTCAGTTCTTTTCAGATGTTATAAAAGCAAAGAATTGTTTAAAAAATATTGAAAGCTCTTAATATTTGAACTTAAAATGCTTTGATCTTACAATTTTAATGAATGCTTTTCTTTTCTTTTTTTTTTTTTTTTTTTTTTTTTTTAATTTTTTCAGAAGAAACAATTGTACTTGAATTTTCTTCTCTGGCCCTCAGTTATATGTCTTGTGAATATGTCAGTAAGGCAGAAATTTTTCGTAATCAAGGTCTTGAACCTCTTATTCGGTGCCTATCAAATTCTGATCCTGATGTACAGAAAAACTCATTAGAAACTATTACACAACTTTTGCTTGTAAGTTATCTTTGTTTAATATCCTTTGAAGATTTACAGGCAAATTGGATTTCTGTGAAGCTTAATCAGAAAAATGATGTACTTTTTTAGTGAATTTTGTGATTACTGATCAAAAGGAAAATATTTGTAAGTTGCTTAGGAAAGGAACTAGTATCAAATAAAACTATTGTGATTATCATATTTTGTAGCTGAGAAATGTCATGGATTTTAAATTAAAAAGGACATTTTGTTATATTATTTCTATGGCTTTCAAATATGTGGGAGGGGATAAAGGATTAATTTTACCATTATTTTCTTTTTTAAACTATTATTTTTAAATACAGAAAATTGATATTAGGTTGGTGTAAAAATAATGATGTAATAATGTTGTTTTTTGACGTTAAAAGATATGTCAAAAAACGACATTATTACGTCATTATTTTTGCACCAACCTAATAGTTAGTGTTGATTATTGATTGTTTAATGTGTTTATAATGACAAGTGACAATTTTTATTTCCTAATTTTTTTTATTTTTTAGAATCACCAATGCCAGATAAGTATGAAGGATTTGAATAGTTTTCCTCCCATTTTGGAACTCATTAAATCTGAATATCCAGTTATACAACGATTAGCACTTTTAGGTCTTGAGAGATCTTCTCATGATGGTGAGTTTTAAAGAAACCAATGTTGTCATTATTTCAATAAATCTCTATCTATAAAAGGCTGCATGTGTGTGCATGTGTAACGAATGCACGGCTGCAATTTTCAACAGATTTGCACCAAAAATTTACATGCACTTGCTCCAAGTTAGCGGGAAGGCCAAGACCGACTTTGCATTTCCCAACTTCCATTGATAGTGGAAATAATTGATTTTTTTTATGCTTCTACGACAGTTTTCATGTAGTTTGCAGCCATTTTGTACTGGCCAGAGTGAGAGCCTATAGCTGGCTGCCACGAATAGGCAGGAAGATTCTATTGGCCATCGTGAGAGACAATAGTTGACTGACATGAATGTTAACTAGCATGCTAGCATGCAAAAAAAAATCGATAGCAGCATTCGTCACAAGTGGGGAAAAATTTAAATCTGCATGGCACTTTACTCCAATTGGCTCATTTGCTTGCTTAAACTCAATGTTGATTCTGATTCCGCAGAACTGGGTTGGGTGTGAAAAAGTATTTGTTGTTAACCTTCTTTTTTCATTCGGTTTTTCCAGTTGCGAGTCCTTTTTTAAAGCTGATCGTTTTGTGTTCATTTTGTTTAGTTCTTTTTTCGTAACAGATTTAATGTTTAGTATAGCGCTTAGAAAAAATTTGCAGTGTGAGATAGGCGAGAAGTAAGGCATGTAGCAACATCAGCACGGCAAAGGGCACTCCTTTAAAGGCAAGGAAGGGCAAAAATATTTTAAGTCAAGTGATAGCGATTGCTGTATGAGTCGTACGATTTTTGAATCAAGCACAGGCAACGCCAGGCCATGCTGCTAGTCTTCCTTAAAATAATTTTCCAATCTTACTAGAATATTATTTTAATGTTCATTTGTGTGAAAGTTTGCATGTTTTTTTTGTTTTTTGCATTTTTCTACAATATTTGTTTCTCTGATTTATTTACTTGGTGGGATTAAACATTTGAATATTTCACTTGTGTAGAAAGAGAACCTATATGACATGTTGGTTCTTTTAAAGAAAGGATAGTCAAGAAAGAGAAATGGTTTTGATTTAAAATTAATCTTTTAGTTTCATTTAATACAAATTGCCTTCACACTTATACCTTCTAGGAAAGTAACTCAGCTCAAACTCGTATATTCATGTCACCATTAAAGATGCTGGAAGGATGCTCAGTTCCTTGTATTGCTCAAGAAAATACCTAACTCTTTATGCCATGCTCCAATCTTTATAAGAGTTAGATTTGACCAAGTATGGAGTATTATTGCCTTATCCTCACTGTCCAGCCTTGACAAAATTCAAAAGTATTTAGGTTGCCTTGTGGGTGATAAATTATTCTCCACCCTGAAATCCTTATCCTTCAGATGAAATGTTGCTATCCTATCATTAGTCTCACTTTTACTATGGTAAATGTACAAACTGGCTACATTCTTTAAGTCCACCAGCTCAGACCTTCACAGCTAGGACCTGCCAAGCTATGTTCACAGTGTCAAATCATCCCCATTCTGTTTGAAGTTCAACTTGGAGAGCTTTTTTTGCAGAACAGTTATTTTGTGGAACAAACTCCTGAGAAGATGCTTCCCTGATCACTACAATCCTAACCTGTTCAAGTCAACAGATATCCTACATATCTTCATAAGATGCACTTTTTACTTCCTCCTTTCCCCCTCCCTGATGCTCTTACAACAATCTCACTCATTAACCTTCTACTTTTGTACTGGGTGGGTATTGATTCATAAATAAGGCTGCTTGGTCGGTGGGGCATCAGAATACACCGACTGCCCCCCTGCAGAGGGTAAAAGTCCCTCAATGGGGCCACCTGTTAGTCGTGGGTGGTGACCCATAATGTCTGGGGACGGGATCCTGGTGGTTGAGCAGGTTATAACCCAGGTGTAAAGCGGTCACAATCCTGTAACACACAACTTTGGCCCTTACCTGGGCTAGACGGGCGGTCGGAGGAGCCCGATCCGATCAATCGGCTGGTCATGTCAAGCCCCATCATATATAATCCACCCCAAACCTTTAACTGACACTCCGCTTCCCAACCAAAACTAACACTTAACCCTAAATATGTGATGGAAGGCGGTGGCTGAGGGTCAATCAATTTGGGAGAAAAAAAGGATCTGACACACCTGCTAAACCTTCACAGCCGTAAAACTTGGATAACGGAAACAAAGGAACACGCGTGCTCAAAGACTCCTTCCAAAGAGAGTATACCATTCACGTAGCCCCGACATGGCAAGGCGAATGGGTTTCCCCCTTGTCATGTCCCAATACTGGACTCCACGGTGGGTAGGCAGCATGGATGATGAACAAAAATAAAAACAATCAATGGAAAAAATGAAATCTTCCAAGAGACCACATGTGGATAATGACTCTGAATCAGAAAATGATAGTGCAAACTTTCCACGATTTATCGTTCTCGAAGCAATAAGCAACAAAGCACTAACAGAAATATCTCCATTTAAAATCCAAAAAGCTATATCAAATATAATCATACCAAAAAATGTAAAAAAACTACAAAATGGAACATTACTAGTGGAAGTGGAAAAAAAGATATATGCGGATACACTAATAAGACAAAAAAAACTACAAGAAATAGAAATAAAATCCTACCCACACCAAACCCTAAATCAAGAATCAATATATCAAATGAAAATAAATTTGAACCTATGGAATATATGGAAATAGAAGAGAAAGAATATAAACAAAATCCAAACAAAACCCAAAATCTGACTGAAGAACACCACAAGCAGTTGAAGACAAAGCTTTTAAAAACTCAAGAGATGGAAAAAAAACTGGAGAGGACAAATGATATAAACCTAATAGGTAACTTTACCCCCAAAAAAGGAAAATATAACTATGGCACATAAGATCCTGCAATGGAACTGTCGTGGAATAAAATCTAATTACAATGACCTACTCATACTTATGTCACTACTGTATCCAGCCGTCATCTGCTTACAGGAAACTTTTTTACCAGAAAATACCAATTTAAAAATTAAAAATTATAAACAATACCACTATAACCACAATACAGGACATAGAGCTAATGGAGGAGTGTCAATATTGATTAGAAATGACATACCGCAGAGTAAAGTACACATTAAAACTAAATTACAAGCAATAGCAACACAAGTGACACTAGATAAAAACATCACAATCCTTTCCATTTATATACCCTCACAGGAACCAATAAATGCAATAGAAATAAACAACTTGATGTTTCAAATAGTGTATATGTATGTGTATATGTGTTTATAGACATATATATGCATGCATGGATGTAGATATGAAAATATATAATCAGAAACAATCACAAGAAAAAGCAATCCCAAAAAATACAGTAGATTATGAAATCCAACAGCCTCCCAACCTTTTATACACGATAACCATCTTAAATTCATAAATAAATAAGGCTTCGGCATAAAATGACCCAAATAGGAGTTGACATGCCGTTAAATCCAACATCCAACATAAATAAGAAGCAGGAATTATGTACCTGCCTTGTCAGGTAAAGGAAGGGAAATAGAATTTCCATAATCCACTAGAAAGTCTGTTTTCAGAGACACACAGACTTTGTATTTTTGCACTAAAACTGTTTTTCTATAACTATAAATTTATAACACACCCTTCTTTTATTAAAATGCCTAGAATATACGTTTTTCTTTCCTTAATGAATTTTTTGCTATCACTTGATATGATGTAATTAATAAAGAAAAAAATACACACCTGTGTATGCTAATATTATAGCCTTCAAAATATATACTTTCTCAGTGTTTTACAATGTTTAAATTTCATTAAAGTAAAATAAAAATCTGTCTTTTTAGTTGGCAACCGAGCTGCTTTGAGAGAACTTGATATACTCAACATTCTGGTAGACATTGTGGGTCATCATGAGTGGCCAGATCTTCATGTAATGGCTGTCATGGTACTGTCCAATATGCTGGAAGATATGGAAAGTGTTGAGGTTAGTCGGTTTTATATGCATTTAAACTCTGTGAATTAGTTGCTGAGGAAAAGGTGACATTTTAGGATACCAAATTGCACAATATTCCCTCTGTAAGACTCACCTTCATCTATGTAGTCTCTATATAACTAAAAATATTTCTTTTTACTATCGGATTACTTAGCAAAATACAGCATCTGTGAATATTGCTAGTTTAATTATGAAATGATTGAATAGGCCCAAATCTGTTATAATTGAAATGCAAATTTTATTGAATAAATTAAACTTATGGAGGTAAATATTTTTGTCATATGGTAAAGAGAATTTAGAATCTTATAACTAATTCAATATCATCTTAAGTTCCTTCATCTCATTTGTTGTGCTTTTCTGCAGACAGTGTTATTTAACAAAGCAGTGAAAATTGTCACAGTGAGATGCTGCAAATCAACATTAGGCATTCAGACTATACAGACCGTCTGAAGTTATTATGCAGAAAACCAGAAAATCACTTTTTATTTCAATAGCAAGGTAATATCATCAACTGATCAAGACCTATAATATAACAAACATATATGATAAATCTTTGAAGCATTTATATCATAATATATAATAACAGCCAGCAATTTATTATCCATTGATTTTGTTAATTTTTTTTATTTTAGCAGGTCCAATGGTGGTTTTAATTACTTCCCATATTCCTGCTTGCTGTAATATTGTTTGCCACCTTCATATAATTTTATCTTCACAATTAAGCATAGATTTTTTGATTGGATTCAGATTGGGACATGATGGTGGCCATTCCATTATCATTTCTCCTGTAAACCTTGTCAATGAAAAAAACTGATGTGTAACCTTAGATACATGAGGAGGAGCATTGAGTTGCATAAATATACACTTCACTTTGAAACTGTGGGGCTGAGACTTGTACCATTCAAAGAAAATCTTGTTCATTTTAACAACTTCATCAACTTTGGATGCTTCAATAATGCTTTGGTCAACAATTCCAGCCGATATCAAAACTGTCACCTCTTGGCTGACTTCTTTTAGGCACAGGCTCATCTGCATTGAATAAATCCATCCACTGGCCTGTCCATCGAGTGTCACCTGAGATTCATTCATGAAAATTACTTTAGAAAAGTCAATTTTTATGCATTTCTTTGCCCAAATTTTGATGCTTTAAAATATTTCCTTTACTTAGAGGATTTTACCTCGGAGATTTCTTGGTAGATCCCAGTTTGTGAAGTATTCTACACTCTTTACCTTTCTTGACTTCCTCAATTTCAACCTGCTGAGGTTTGTGATTTGCATAATAACTTCAAACTGCAGACTGTATAAACTTAAGTGATGAATAAGAAACTTTGCCAGGAGTAACTTTTAATTTTAGAAAGGCTAGGAATGTGATTAACTGGAATTAGAGAAGATTTATACTTTTTTATGATGACTTTTGGTTTGTGTTTGCTCTTGTTCATGGGGTAAAGAAAGAAAAAAATTTGTTTTGATATGTATTGAATTTTGTAATATAATAACAGTTACATCATACTTGTGCTAAATCTAAAAACAAAAAAATCTTAAAATAGTTCTAAAATCGTTTTTAAAATATAATTTTTTCAGTTAAAAGTTTTATTTATGTATTTAATATTTGTTTTGAATATTAAAAAAAGGTACAAAGATTCCATAATTAACTCCTCCAACATTTATTCTTTGTAATAATTGTAGAGTCTGTAGATAAGAGTAAGCACTAAACATTAACAGTTTTGGTCATACATGCTTGCTTTCAAATATTATTCTGATATTACAAAATTTATTATTCTCTTTGTTAAATTTTGACCAGATTCTCTTGAAAAATTTTAATCTGGCTAGATTAAAGTTAAGATGTGAAGCTTACTAGGTGTTGCGTTAAAATTAGAAGTGTCCTTCCTTTCAGAAATTCAAAGAAGGTTCTGGCCTGAAGAAATTAATTGCATTAGTCACTGACCAAACTCCACCAGAGGAAGAAGTACAACGGAAAGGGGAAAAGAAAGCAAAGTCTGGAAAGAAAGGCAAAGAAGGTAATGGACACAAATTTAGTTAATTTTACCATATTTCTGTTTCTGTCTGTCTATATCATATTAAGCATGACAATGGTCATGGAGACTGAGCACTCTTTGCTCTTGGCGCATATGCATATATATGGGCATCCCCACATAAAAGACCTTGTGTCACATCTTGCCTTAGTGGGGAGGTTAGGTAAAATACCAAGTGATCAGTGAGTTAGTCTCACAAGCTATTGATAGTAAACTTTTCATTAGAAGTTTGTTTTGTAGCTGAAAACCTATTGTTTTAGTGCTTCCTGCATCTGTTGTAGTTTCCATGGAAATAAACAGAAGGCATTACTTTTGGAGCGTCCTTTGTGGAAAGCATTGTTCTAAACAGGTTTGTAAAAGTTGATAAATGGGTATCTTGGTTTTGTTTGAGTTTTTGTTCCATGTTTCCATGTATGTAGCCTTGTTCCAGCTTCATGAATGCTTGTCATTTTCAAGTTTTAAATCCTCTTATTAGACACTATTGTTGACAATCTTCTTGACTCAAACAACAATCGTTTCTTTTGTTTTGATGTTTCTTTTTATATTCATTTCTATTTTTTTGATCATTTGTGTTATGACTTCTTTTGCTAGAAGGTGTTTTTTGAAACTAGAGACTTGCATTGCCATATATAAATAACTGAAATTAAGCTAAATTAAGCAGAGTAAGGAAATAATAGTGAAATGTCTCAAATTCTATTTTAATACATAAACAGTTTCTTTGTGGCACTATACTTCTTTTGAGACGAGTTCATATTTGATCTATAAATCTGAAAATCTGCTTCTCCATCTGCCTATTTTATTGTCAATTTTTCAAACCTTTTGATCAGTTTGTATTTAAATGTCTTTTGAGATAGCAAATTGATTCGGAAAAGACATCACCAAATATAAAAGTTATGGTCTCACTCTTGGATATAAACAAAAACATAGCATGACATGTCTGTCTATATTTCTGAGATGAAGTATTGTAACCATTTATATCTTTCAGACTGTTGTCCTCTTCTTTATTGCCATATTCACAATGTTTCAGCCATTGTACACTCTGGCCTTCTTCAGGTGAGATTGAAAAAGTGACTTGACCCAAAGTGTTGTGAGTTCAATACCTGGCTATGGCAGAGGGAACAAAAACTTGGAGAGTTGAGTTACTAAAGGGAAATAACTGAAACTGAGATATCCAAAAATGGCATGGCACATGGAAATAGAACAATCTACCCCTGTGGACTAAATAAAGGGTTTGGTTCATGATTCCAATGTATATCACTTGAAGAAGGCTGGAGTGTACAGTGGCTGAAATGTCATGTATGTGGCAATAAAGATGTGGACAACAGTCCAAATGTTGTAAATAGTGTAAATAATATGACATGTTTTATGTATTACATGGTAATAGACTGATTTTAAATTAAAGTGAAAAAAAAAGATCCGTGTTGAAAGCTTTAAAATTTTCTTGTTCCATTTGACATTAAGATGATGTTTCTGTGTCGGATTTGCTTTAAACTTAACCAACTAATTTCACTTCCAAAGGTGGTAGGAATGTTGAAAGCCGTATGAGTTATGCTGGTAAGTAATGGAAAGTTTTGTGCTTTGTAGCCCAAATCCTTATTCACTTGCACTGTGCACTAATTTTAAACACTTTGATATGATATAAATGATAATGAAATTTAGTATGAAAAAGCAATTATTTTTTTTTTTTTGCTTGTTTTATATTTTCCAAATCAATTTTTGAAATTACTGCCCCATAAACTGAACAGCAACAACAACTAAAAGATCAATTTTTATCATACAAAATGGCGATAAATTGAAAGCCTGTAAAACAGGTTTCAAAATAAAATTCCAAATATAGCACTGCATTTAATGCAATACTAATGCATGTAGGAGGCCAAGAATTTGAAGTCTGAAACAGTAGATTTTAAAAGTTGGGATGTGTGAGTGAATAGTAATCTAAAGATGTCTTTTATAAAACATGTTTTCTAATTTGGCAACAAAACTGCTGTACCAAGTTCATGAAAAACTTGATATTCAGTAACACAATGGCTATTTCTAGAACGTTATTACTCATGAAAGTTACAAGTTGGATTAGTAGAAATTTAAATAAACAGAAAAGCACATTTTTTTTTGTCACATCTAAATAATCACACATCATCAAACAAATGCTATTAAAACAAGTGCTGTATTGAAATTTTGTACCTCACACTATTAATGAAGTCTTCTTAATACTTTAACAAGGTAGGTGTTGGAATTTTAGTGTTTGGAGGAAGGTGGGGATTGAGCAACTAGGTATACCAAGCAGAATCTGTGTGGGTTGGTGTTACCTAGTCATTTGATTGATAAATTGACTGATCTCTCTCTACTTTCAATACTATTCATCTTGAGAGCTTGCAGCACCTTGGACCTGCAGCTGTATCAGGTTGTCACACTCACTAAAATCATAACCTCTCTTAATGGGCCAGTGTTTTCCCTAGTCTCATTTTGGTCTCTCACTCACCCCCATCTACAATATGGTTTACAATTATCATATATGACAGCAATTAAAAATACTTTATTAAAAGAATCAGACAACTGAAAAATTTGTTTTAAATTGAGCTCAAATTTATCTTGGACAGTTGGGCATCGTTTCAATATAGATCACTTTGAATTAATAATCTACATTTTATCATGTTTTAAAATCTAGGACACTAAAAAGTAACTGAGATAATTTACCATAAGTTTTGTGGTACAATGAAACTACACAATTGCTCAGTCCTTCTCAGTCCTCTTCTATTTGCAAATGATTAAAAAATTATTTTATCATATTCTCCTCTTGTTATTTAACACATCCATAAATTCATGAATATTATAGAACATTTTTTCCAGTCAAAATGTTCTGGAGCTTTATATATTTGCTGTAATCTATAAAGTTGAATTTCTTCTATGACAGGAAGTACAATTGAAGATTCAATCACTGGTAGTGCAAATTCAAATTCAGATGGTTTATCAGCATCACTATGAATTGCTTTTGAAACAAGCCCAGAAGACTTATTCATTTCATCAATTCTTGGTTCTACTGATTGTTATTTTAATTATGGGCTTTGCTGTAAAGGTTTGTCAGAGGTGCAAACTGTTGAATGAATACACTCATTTCTTGACCTCCTAAGAAAACATTGATGATTTGCTTTTATCAACAAATGAAGCATATTTATTTTGATGGAGTAGGACTACTTAGCTATGAGGGAATAGATTGTCTTGTTTTGTATGCAGTTAATAGCAGTACATAGATTTTATTGAATGGAGGGTCTCCTGGAGAACTGTCATCCAAATCTCTGCAGGTAGACCTCTGGACAGACTTTCAGATAATGTTATTGTACTTCTTTACTTGGCTGTTGCCAGGAGAATTGTACAAAGTTGCTTAAGTAGTTTCAGTTCCTATTGAGAAAAGACAGTTTTAATTATTTTTAAAGCAATGAAGTTTAGTCTGAATAACTTTAATTGCTTAAATCTTTCGTAACTAGAGTTGATGATGTAAATCAAACGTACTCCTCAACTGTTAACATATACAGATGATAGAAATGTATGGAAATGATTTGAAATGTATGGATATTCATTTAAAGAACTATCACTTTAATGAGATGAGTTTGGTCAGGTTTCTTGTATCTTGGTTTGATCTCCTGGCCAAATATGACAGTTAATACTGATATGTTTTAATACTTTCTAGTGAGTATGCAAGGATATGAGAGCAGACAAAATGATACCTTATGATACCTGGAAAGCATATGGTTGCATGTACAGAGTACAGTGCTTCAGACCTTACTGTTTTATAATTCACACAAGTACAAGTGGCAACTTTGTTTTTTCCAGATCTCTAGTGTATGTCATAACTATAAGGAGATAGAGCTTGACTCTCCAATGTATTCTTTCTTGATTTTTATGTAAAGACTTTAAATCATACATATAAGGTAGTTTACTCTTATCACAGAACAACATAGTGTATAAGAGTAAACTGTCTACTGAAAATAAAATGACTTATAGATTGTGCCATAGCTTGTGTCTCTTTCCTTCTTAAAGAAAGAATCAAACAACTCGCTTCCTTGAAATGTATGTGAATGAAAGATAAGAGGTCTCCCACCATGACTCAAAGTGGCCACTGTGGTGAAATCTGATGGATTAATCTCAACAGTAAATATAATGTAATCATCAATAGCTTGCATAGAAGCCTTAATAAACAATTTTTTAGAGTTTCAATGATTTCAGTTCTTGATCCTTCAATAGAAACTTAATAATTGAATTCAAAACTTTTTTGTCAGAAAAGAAGCTTTATCCACTTAGCATAATATTAAATGTGACTTCCTTGCACTCCTCTTGACTGAGAAAACACTGGTGTTATATAAGCTCTCTCGGTCCCAGACCAATACTGACGATTGGCTAATACCTGTCCAGTATCATTCATATGCAAATAGTCTGTGACACCTACTCTAAGTAGAAGGTCTTCTCTGAACAGCCCATTGTGGAAGGGGATGCAACTTCTGGTGCTTACAGCACCACATGCAACCAACTTGGAATCTTTTATTGGGCTGACCCGATTCTCTGTTACACTCCCCCCCCCGATTTCCTGATCATGGCACCAACATGCACGGGCAGGCGTTTCTTTCTGGTGCTCTTTCACAAGAGAGGTACTTTGACCTCATTGTTGTCACTATATGGGGGAGGTACTTCATCCTCAGTGTTATTGCCATCCATCTCCACTGTGGCAGGAAGTGCATCAAAAATCTGGGAATCTATTTCCAACTCCCCATCATTTGTGGATGAATCATTGGTGTTGCTTGTGGCAGAGCATTGGTCCCATGCAGGTTAGAGGTCTTTAGCATGATGCTGCATGCTATCAATCAGGACAGATCCCAGTGACCTTCTGCGCTTTCTTTTTCTGATCAAACTCGATGCTAAAGTTTGGTTCCTCTATGATGAGAGCCTCACAAAGAGATGATTTTTTTTTTGTCAAAAAACTCCACTGCACCTAAAGGAGTGAATCCTACTCTCCTAGTTCTTTAATTGAATTCATCCCAATCAGAAGGTTGAAACCAAGTGGCTTTTCTCATGTCACCAGTATGTCAATCTTGACAGGACTTCTACCTTACAACCAGAAAGCAATGACTCCAATCCTGCAACAGGCCCTGGTTTCCCCGCCTATCATTGTTATGCATACAGGCCTGCTGAAATATGCTGAGCAAAAAATGTTTTTCTTTGGATTCATGTACATTGCATTCAGAGTGTCGTTAGCTTCCTCATATGAGTCACATTCTGCCATGTTGTCCTAATTGCTGGGAAAATTGGTTCAGATTCTGCAGGCTGAGATTCTCTGAAATTGTTGAAAGTTTTCAACTAACACTTGTGTATTTTTGCAGCCTCAGATTAATTTGGATCTGTATCAAATCATTCAAGACTCATTAACTTCTCCATTTTGCTTGAAGTAGCCCATTGCTTGGGGTGATTTAACATAAAATCATTTACAACCATGTCTAAACAAGCATGTATTTATAATTGCTGCTTAAATGACTGCTATTGCACAAAGTCCTCCCTGTGAACCATCCCTATTATTTCACCATAATAATATAAACTACACAAATGTTTGTGAATCTCTTTTCTATGATTAAGAATATACCATTTTTAAGTGTAATGATATGAATTTTTACTGTTAATTTCTCTGTTTTCTGGTTTAATTCAGAAAACTTACATTTTTTTTTTTTTTTTTTTTTAACTGCAAAATGTTATTGAAATTCTAAAAACATTTCCTTGCATTCCGAGTTCAGGTAAACTTATTACCCTAGCAACAACATTTATTTATTTTTTTTAATGATTTGTATGCATTGTGTGTTTATAATCTTGCACTTAAAAGATTGTAAATGAAATTATTTTGTAGCATTGTGTATTGTATATAATTTCTCATCTACTTTTGAAAACCTTTGTGAAAACAGGTGGTTTGTATCTCAGTTATTTTAGTCTAAAATTAGTGTACTTTCTGGTTAGATAGTCCATTGAAAATTTGTTAAACTGTTTAACTTGAGCATGAATGTTTCAAATAGCTGAAATCAGTTTTTTATAAAATATTACTCTTGTGTTTTAACAAAGTAGCCTTTATAGCAGAATATCAAAGAAGGTATATTGTCTTCAATTAGTACTTGTTAGGTATATGCAATGTATAACTAATAGTATAACTGTCCTTTGTTTCTCTTGAGAGACTTATCCTCATATACACAATACTAAGTCAGCACTTCCATGTTTTCAGGCAACTTGGAGAATTATCCAGCTAATCATGATGTTTTGATAGTTCTCAGGGTGGCAGAAGAATTTCTTTCAAGATGAAATTTAACCAAATTTATATGATCATACCTGGGAGGGGGTCAAATCTGATTGATTTAGTGTAGATTTAGGCCCCATAGCTTTTTAGAACTTTTAATGTTTATGCACTATGCCAATTTCATTTTGTATTGCAGCTGTATGCACATTGTATGACAAAGCACAATTTTGAAGCATTATTGAGAAGGCATTTGCACTTTGCTTGAGATTTTAGAAAAGTAGTGTGCATGATAAATTGTTTATCAATTGCTATATGAATTATTTTGTAATTATTGTCTAAAGGAAAGAAACTATGTGCACAATTTAATTTTTATCAAAGATTCTATTTTGTGAGTCAACTGTATTTCTGACTTGCACTTTATCACTTATAAAATGCATTCTTTTTCTTTCTAAATAAATTGCACTGATATACTCACTGGATGCCTGATGAATGTGGCCTAGTATCAAAGTTTCTTTAATTAAATGAATTTTTATGTATAAATGAATATTATCTATAGATTTAAGAATCATTAATTGAACCCTATATTTTTATACTTGTTATTGTTAACACATTTTGGCCAATTCATTTTCTGCTCTTGTCAGGTGTATTTTGTCAGGAAACATTTTTTTCTCAAAATAATACAAAATGGAGATGAAAAAATTGACATTAAAAAATATGTGAATTATACTTACCAATGATTTCCCTAAACCCCACTTTGCTGAGCAAAAAAATATGTAGCATTGAATTCCATTCTAGGTTGACAATGCAAATATATACCAAGTCCTTTACTTTTGTCCCTCTTTGACAATGCTTCCTGTCAATTACCTTGACTTTATCCCAGAGAAGGTATTATGTTTTCTTTCTCACTTCCTATAGATACAGCCTACACTACCTGGTTTTTCCACTTTACTTTTGGTTATGTTCATCCGCTTCAATATAAATTTGAGTCCCATAAGAGACTAACTTGGATAAGAGGATTGCTGCTTGCTCCTCTCTTTTTATACCTTTCTATATAGGCATGATAGGTTATTAATGTAGGTTTATGTTACTTTTTGCATTTTGTTTTACTTGAAGAAAAAAGTGCTTTTATTTTTTCTTGATAATAAACTTTATATGATCTGAACATTAGATTGACTGAAACATTTGTGTTAGTAACAGCAAGTATATGAAGAATGGCTTCAGTTATCTGACTAATATTTACTAAATAAATATGTATTAAATGAATATTGGTTAAAGAATTTTGGAAAGTATTTGTAGAAAATAAAACCCAAACCAAGTTTCTTGTAAAAGCTAAAAATTTTATTTATATTTTTTTATTTAAAGATCAAAGAGAAATAATATAAATGTAGAGGCCATTGCTTAAGAGCCCATTTTCAAAGTTGGATATGAAATTTGGAAATTGACTCAGTCTAATACATTTATTCCAATTACAGTATCAATCATGTACAAAATGGATTTCAATTTATAATCCAGAGATGAGAAGCAAATGCACTAATGCAAAAAAGTAAATTCTAAAGGAGAAAAAAAAACAAATTTAGTTTGCATTTTTCAAAGTCATTAACAATAATTTGCATCATTATGAAGAGCAATTTCTTTAATGTTAATTTTTGTTGCTTGTCATTTGTCAAACATTGAGATGAATGAAAAGAATGACTAATATTAATTTATTCAGTAGTTCTTTTTTTTTTTTTTTCCAGTCTTTATGTTCCATTTCTAAACCATTTAGGATTAAACTCTTTGGGTTTCTTCTTATCTGCTTATTTTTATCTGCTATTATGTTGAATAGGAAGAAGAAATCTTGAGACTAGTGCAGGTGAGTTGACACCACAAAGCAAATCCACCAACCTGGCATGTCTCTATCTTTTTATTTCTTTGTATTTTTCTTGTGTTTCTTTGTCTTATGCAAATTATTTTTACAGCCTTATGTTTTCATATTTAAATATAAAGCTTACTGTGCCATCCTAGAATAGATTACAACATTAATTTAGTTCTGTTTACAAAGATAGAAGTTTTTAGTTTTAAAAATCTTTCCTAATTCAGTAGATATGTTAATACAGTAGCGGCCATAATATAAGGAACGGAAACAACAAAGACATAAATATGTGTATTACTTAAAAAGTAATGCATGATTAGCAATGAATTTTTTATTGGATAAAGATTAGGGTGTAATGCATAAATATTATACAAAGTTACAAAAATTTACATAATAGTTTTTTTTTTTTTTTTTTTTTTTTTTTAAAATAAAGATTAAATGGAACAAAGGAAATAAGCTACTGGACAAAAGTTAAGGAACGATCTTGTTAATACTTGATTGTGAACAAAATATCAACAAAATTTAATATTTGGTAAACATCCCCTTATTTTCAATGACTTCTCTGCATCGTCGACCACATGATCTAATTAATTTCTTGCAAAAATCAGCAGTAATTCCCTCCCATTCGTCTTTCAATAACTCCCATAGGTGATCCTGGTTTTTCGGGTTTCTTTTCTGAGCCCTTTCTCCAATTATCTTCCAAACATTTTCTATTGGATTTAGGTCGGGGCTCTGGGCTGGCCACTTCATTAGGGTGATTCCTTCTTCTTCAAATAAAGCCATAACCTTCTGAGCCTTGTGGCAAGGTGCATTGTCCTGCATGTAAATAGGAGATTCATAAAGATTATGATGTAATCTTGGTACCACATGCTGCTGAAGAAGCCTTTTGTAAATCTCAGCATTGATATTACCATGTATGTGGATGATAGGGCCAACTCCTGCAGATGAAATAATTCCCCATACCATCACACTGAGGCCACCAAACTTAATGGTTTTCTTGACACATTGAGAAGACAGTCTTTCATCTGTTCTACGGCATACGTAAGTTTTGCCCTCAGAACCAAATATAGTAAACTTGGACTCGTCACTAAAATGAACTGTATCCCATTGTGCGTCAATCCAAACAACATTGCCCGGTCTGTGGGGTATCAAAATACGCCGACTACCCCCCTGCAGAGGGTAAAAGTCCCTCAATGGGGCCACCTGTTGGCCGTGGGTGGCGACCCGTAATGTCTGGGGACGGGATCCTGGTGGTTGAGCAGGTTGTAACCCAGGTGTAAAGCGGTCACAATCCTGTAACACACAACTTTGGCCCTTACCTGGGCTAGACGGGCGGTCGGAGGGGCCCATTCCGATCAATTGGCTGGTCATGTCAAGCCCCATCATATATAATCCACCCCAAACCTTTAACTGACACTCCTCTTCCGAACCAAAACTAACACTTAACCCTAAATATGTGATGGAAGGCGGTGGCTGAGGGTCAATCAATTTGGGAGAAAAAAAGATCTGACACACCTGCTAAACCTTCACAGCCGTAAAACTTGGATAACGGAAACAAAGGAACACGCGTGCTCAAAGACTCCTCCCAAAGAGAGTATACCATTCACGTAGCCCCGACATGGCAAGGCGAATGGGTTTCCCCCTTGTCATGTCCCAATACTGGACTCCGCGGTAGGTAGGGAGCGTGGATGATGAACAAAAATAAAAACAATCAATGGAAAAAAAGAAATCTTCCAAGAGACCACATGTGGATAATGACTCTGAATCAGAAAATGATAGTGAAAACTTTCCACGATTTATTGTTCTCGAAGCAATAAGCAACAAAGCACTAACAGAAATATCTCCATTTAAAATCCAAAAAGCTATATCAAATATAATCATACCAAAAAATGTAAAAAAACTACAAAATGGAACATTACTAGTGGAAGTGGAAAAAAAGATATATGCGGATACACTAATAAGACAAAAAAAACTACAAGAAATAGAAATAAAATCCTACCCACACCAAACACTAAATTTCTCAAAGGGTGTAGTAAAAAGCAAGGAGCTCTCCCTGTGCACTCTAGAGGAGATAAATATAGAACTCCAAACTCAAGGTGTTACAAATGTCAAAAGACTCGCAATAAAGAAAAATGAAGCAGAGATACAAACTAATACCTACATTCTAACCTTCAACTCCCCCCAAATTCCAACAATTAAAATTGGATATGAAATTATAAAAGTAGAACAATACCTACCAAACCCTCTTCAATGCTATAGATGCCACAAATTTGGGCATCACAGAGATTCCTGTTGAAACAAAAAAACATGTGGAAAATGTAGTGAGAAAGAACCAGAACATAAAGAAGAGAACTGTCCAAATGAGAGCCTATGCTCAAACTGTTTGGGAAACCACTCTGCCCTCTCAAAACAATGTAGTATCTACAAACAGGAAAAAGAAATAATCATAATAAAATACAAAAAAAATATATCTTTCTCAGAAGCACGAAAGGAAGTTAAAAATAACATAAAAGAAAACACCTACACCTCCATGGTACAAAAAGCAAATAAAATAAACAATGAAGATAAAATAAAAGGTACAACTGAAATAACAAATTTATGTCAGGAATTAAAAGCTTTCCTTGAAGAATTAAAAACCTTTTTAATTGAACTTAAATCGGATCAAAATAAAACTAAAACTCAACAACCCAAATCAAATGGAATTAACCCAGAAAAAGGCAAAAACCTCTGGAAAGAAAACATAGAACAAAACTCCAGTGAACCCAAACCCAAACCAAGAAAATGAAAAATAAACAAAAAGACAAAAAAGTGACAACAGAACAAGAAAACACTCGATCAAGATCTAACTCAAAATCAAGAATCAATATATCAAATGAAAATAAATTTGAACCTATGGAATATATGGAAATAGAAGAGAAAGAATATAAACAAAATCCAAACAAAAGCCAAAATCTGACTGAAGGACACCACAAGCAGTTGAAGACAAAGCTTTTAAAAACTCAAGAGATGGAAAAAAACTGGAGAGGACAAATGATATAAACCTAATAGGTAACTTTACCCCCAAAAAAGGAAAATATAACTATGGCACATAAGATCCTGCAATGGAACTGTCGTGGAATAAAATCTAATTACAATGACCTACTCATACTTATGTCACTACTGTATCCAGCCGTCATCTGCTTACAGGAAACTTTTTTACAAGAAAATACCAACTTAAAAATTAAAAATTATAAACAATACCACTATAACCACAATACAGGAGATAGAGCTAATGGAGGAGTGTCAATATTGATTAGAAATGACATACCGCAGAGTAAAGTACACATTAAAACTAAATTACAAGCAATAGCAACACAAGTGACACTAGATAAAACCATCACAATTCTTTCCATTCAATAAATACAATAGAAATAAACAACTTGATGTTTCAAATAGTGTATATGTATATGTGTTTATAGACATATATATGCATGCATGGATGTAGATATGAAAATATATAATCAGAAACAATCACAAGAAAAAGCAATCCCAAAAAATACAGTAGATTATGAAATCCAACAGCCTCCCAACCTTTTATACACTATAACCATCTTAAATTCATAAATAAATAAGGCTTCAGCATAAAATGACCCAAATAGGAGTTGACATGCCGTTAAATCCAATATCCATCCAAACAACATGTTCTCTCGCATACTCCAAGCGTGCCCTTTGGTTTCGCTTTGAAATGAGAGGCTTCGAAGCTGGAATACGGGCATGCAATCCTGCATTTTTAACTTGCGAGCAACCGTTTTCCTTGAGATCTTATTATCTGTCTCTTCATTAAATTTACGGGCAATTGATGTAGCAGTTTCAAAACGTTTTTTGTAGATATTCTAACAATTCTTCAATCTTCTTTGCGATGTTTTTGGAGATCTGCTGGTTTTTGGTTTTGCATCTAACGTTTTATCAGTTCTATACCTGCTAATTACATGATGAACAACACTTTTAGACCTATGAACAATATAAGAAATTTCTGAAATTGACTTTTTTCTTGATAGCGATAATGAGTTTTTTCTTCAAAAGAGAGCATTTTGTGTGTAGAATTTTCCATATTGCTTAAAAATAAACTCCTAATGATAAATGAACTTATTGTTGAAAAGCTCCATGGAGTCTTTTAACAATGTAAATTAAAAGTTTATGCAAATTATTAACATCATTCCTTAACTTTTGTCCAGTAGTTTGTTCCATTTAATCTTTATTTAAAAAAAAACTATTATGTAAATTTTTGTAACTTTGTATAATATTTATGCATTACACCCTAATCTTTATTCGCTAAAAATTTCATTGCTAATCATGCATTACTTTTTAAGTAATACACATATTTATGTTTTTGTTGTTTCCGTTCCTTATATTATGGCCTCTACTGTATATGTGAAGAATTAATAATGAAATTTAATCCAGAGCTTTCAGCTTAGATATTTTGATTGATTTTGCAATATTTATTAGCAAGGTGATTGGTTTCCAGATATCTTTTTAACTAAATAAATATTTGCTTTCATCTCAGGAAACAAATTGCTGTAAAGATCTTGGACAAATGTTTTCCAAGCTATGCTATATATTAGTTTGAGTATTGGTGAAATGTGTGATATTCAATGTACTTTAATATCAGAATGTTTTTTGTATTAGATAATATTAAATATTTTATAAACCAATCATATGCTAGATAATTTAAAATGAAGTAAGTTTTATCTCTTACATTGATTTACAAAAATGCTTTTAAATAATTAGGTCAGATTAGGGCTAAACTTCAATTTAATGTTTTGGTATATTTCATTTACTTTTTTGCATTTATAGTTTTCTGATACTAAGCAATTAAAAATTCTGATTTGTTTTCTTTGAAATTATAAATTTACAGTTAAATAAACTGCAAATGCTATATTGGTCCTCTACAATGTTTACAGTAATCAAAAATTAATCTTGTTGTTTTATACATTACAATTAAGGTTTAAAAGTTTGATAGGAATTAAGCCTGCAACATTTTCTTTTGAATTTTTTTTTATTCAAATGCAATTATATATAAAAAGAGGCAGGTGTAATGAAGCTACTTTGAAGAGCAGTTTCCCATGTTTTGCTGCTGAGTATGAATCACTATCCAAATAACTAATAATTAAAAAAAAGAAAAAAGAAAAGGGGGCCATCTATTTGAATTTTGTAATGATACTGAAAACCTATGATGTATGATTTTGCTAAATATATTGATAATACAGAGTGCGATGGTTAAATTGTCGCCATTATATATTTTTTTAATTTTGCGCATGTGTGTTGTTTTTGATTTTGTCAACTGCACAGTATAGTAGGGTCAGTTGGGCACTGAGAAAAAGAGCATCTTGACACACTTCACTTCGCCAGAAATTTGGAAATGGCATGCTTGGCATTCACACTGAAGGTTCCAATACAAACGTTTCAGAGTGGTTGTGTGTCAAGCTGAGGACAGTGCAGAGGACTTGGAAAGATCTGGATGAGTCTAATGGTGATTACGAACGTACAGCAGCTTGGAAAACTCACTCTGATCATTCTGATAAGAAAAAAAACTTCTGAATTTTTTGGTGAGGGCCTCAGATTCAACACAGAGGCCTACATGAAGTGCCTTGAGGTTGTGCTGCCTTGAGTCAAGTGAGTGGTTGCTGAAAGACCCTATGTCTGCACCATGCCACAGGACTCTGCACCATACCACACAAGTAGGACAGCCCAGTCATGGCTGTCAGTCACTTTCTGCAATCACATCACCCCTTACATTTGGCTACAGTCTGCAACCTCCTTGATTATTATATGTGTGGTGCAGTTGAGCAAGAGACTAGCAAAACTCCTTGTAACACTAAAGATGAACTGAAGACATGGATTATGGCAGCATTCACCAACTTAAGCAAGGAGGCCGTCCAGAAGTGTTACGGGAGATTCCGAAGTCTTCTGAAGGGGGTTGTTGAAGCCAGTGGTGATTTTATTGAATAATTTTACTGTTTAGTATTTCAAAATATTTTGTGTAATTTTGGTAAATATATCTCTTAAAATGAAATGTCAGTGTTATTTTCATTTTTGCATAATTTAGGTGACAATTTATCCATTGCATCCTGTATGTATAATATACATGAAGTGAAACGGAAAGTTAATCTGATGAAATCTTATATAAAATATTTTTTATTGATCACTCTTGGGATTTTTAAAAAATCCTATTCATATCAATATACAAAAGTAATTCAGTTAAATAATTTTGTATCTTGTATTAATAAAATATATCAAAGTGACAAACTTTTTCAACTAAAAATATAGACTGCTTCCTAGGCCTTTAAAAGAATAATAAAAATCTCTCTCTTGATTTCATTTGTTTGTCCCTCTGTTGTCACTGATGCATTTGGAAGACTTTTTGTTTGTTTTCTGGGTTGCCACTTTATGTGTGTCTCTATTTAGGTACTTAGTCATAGACATGGATGAATATCAAAATTGTTGTTTTTAAGCTAAACATATATTAAATGCCTCACTATATTTGTTGATAAATAGTTACCAAATATTTTGATTGAAAATCTTGATTTTGTGTTATTGATATAATGATGAATAATATTTATTGCTGAACTGAAATAAAAATGAATCCATTACATTTTATTTTCACACTATCACTGTATAGATTAAAAGTATATTCTCTAAATAATCAAACTTATACATGTGCATCTAGGCATGAATTGTTCTGTACATGATGACTAAGTACAATTGACCAACCTTTTAACAATTCAGGAAAAAGCTAGTCTAGTTTATACACCTCAGAAAAAAGAGTATTACTTTGGATTTTATTTCAAGAAGTAATATATCTAATATAAAATATATGCTTGGGTATGTAAAAAAAAAAAAAAAATATATATATATATATATATATATATATATATATATATATATATATATATATATGGACATAAAGAATAATCCTTATGGTTTTGGAGATGGTTCTGAAAATTGTAAAGAAGACTAAGTGAGTTCAAGTGAAATTGGATCTTGTTTAGATATTTAATATTTTTAACAATTGTTAGTGCAAATAACAAATTCTAAAACTAATATAGTGTAGGCATCTTTCAGTATATTATATAGATCAATTAAACCAACAAAGTGAGGCATTTTAGAGTATTTATTGGGTGGGGCAATGGAAAGCTTAGATGTTAGATTTAAAAAAAAAAAATATTAAAAAAGATTATTTTCATCTCAGTTTAAAAATATTTTTATTTTTAAAATCTACTATTAATAAAAAAATGGCATTTGTTTATGGTTAAGTACATCTTATATGTTTGTCCACCTAAGAGTGGATGTAGTCATTCACTGTTGACATTCTCACTTTGATGGCTTTATGTTAAGGTCGTAGCAGTCGTCAGAGCCGAACAGGACGTGCCTGTAAGTGTCATTATTTTGAAGCACCGCTTTTTGTGATTCTTCTCTTTCTGCTGCACTAGCAAATATATCAAGCATCTTCCTCTTCTCTTTCAAAATTAAAATAGAGTATTATGTAATTAAAAGCTGTTTGGAATGCAATAATGTGCATTCTACAATTATGGATCATTATTGTTTAAGTTTAAAGGACATTTCCAAATCTCATCAGCACCAACTATTTTCTTATGCATGCTCAATAATTATAAAAAAGCTAATGTATTTTTGTCTACTTACATTTTTATACAATATATGATCACAAGTACCTTATTTGTCTCCTGGCATAAAAAACTCCATAACATCTAAATTTGTTGTAGTATGATTTCTTATAAAGCTGATGTGTTAATAAACTCTCATCTAGGAAGAAGAATGTACAATATTTTTGTGCTGTCAAGTGTGAGTTTGGATAGAGGAAAGTTTTGAAATACCTGGTTTTATGATATCTGGAGCGATTTACTGTATTCATTATTAAACATGAAAAGATATTACAAACTCCAAAATTATATTACAAAAGTTATTACAAACTCCCTTTCTCTCATAGGGCACTTACCATATTATATATATATATATATATATATATATATATAATATATATATATATATAATAAAATATAGTTTTAAGGTATGCTATATTTATGAGAAAGTGCTCAATATCAGGGATAGAGCATATGTAAATAGAAAAGTGGACATCAGTGGCAACAGTCTGTTTCATGCTTTTACCAAAATCAAGCAATAATGATTGCATATATGACAAGGTTTCTTTTAACAGAAACATCTCTTCATTTATGTTGAACTCTCAAATCAATTCACTTTTCTATATTCTGCTATTACTCCTGCTTCACTGTGATAGGTGATTTCACTGGTCAATGATCTTTTTGGTAGCAACTTAGTCAATGTTTGTTCTTGAGTACAAATATATAAGCTTCAACTTTTGGATATGATGAGTGAATCACTTGCTAGTGTAGATTTTACAAGTGAATGGTAACTGGTTGGAATTGAACTAATTTGATAAGTTAATGTAAAAACCCTAGATAACAAAACTGGATAATTTGGATTTTGCTATTATACCAAAACTACCCTAGGGTCTGTTTTTTTTTTCTACTTAAAGTGGAATTTGGCATTTTGAATTAAAAACCGAGATAAAGTAAAATTTGAACATAGATGTTAACAAGAAGTAAACTAAATGTCTAGATGTTTATCTGAGATGAAAAACTTTGAAAAAAACATCAGCCTTAAGTAAATGATTATCTTGATGACACAACTAATTTTCTTGGTAGGGTATTTGTGAAATAAAATGATCATGTGACAAAACCTAGATGAAGATGAGATAGCTAAAACCTAGGCAGAGATTCGTTGTGGATAAAATGATGGATGTTATGGGCAAGTAATTCAAGAGAATAAAAAAAAAAAATGTTATTGTTTGAATATTGTGTGCAGATAGAAAAATGGATATTTGTGAAAATTATAAGTTCATATAATTTGAATTGATTGAGGAAATCTATCAATATGAATCCACTCAAGAGTGGTGATGAGGTTTTTCTACCAATAGGTATATGAGAAGCAGCTGGTTTTGAAGAATCCATAACTGGGGAAATTTGGAAAATGATAACTTTGAGGTTTTTGGTAATAAATTAACCCCCTTCCAGCCACGCTGGAATATCTCAGTATAAGCATGCTGATTTTGGCCTTTAGGCTCTTGGGGTACAGTTTTCAAGGATGATACAAGTTAACATCAACAATTTTCTTCACCACTCCTTGAATATACTGTCGAAGAAAACTTGGTCACCTGAAGATTTTCCCCAGAATTTTCCATTTGCAGACTGCTGATCTAGTGGATAAGTTGGAGACTTGGTTTTGGACTATAGTTCTGTGATTGAATTATTAAAAATGACTTTTCTGGGGCATTGTTGTTTTTGTAAAATGTGTGAATAATGCTAACACCTACTAATTTACCAACCAGTTGTAGTTAGGTAGACTCACAGCAGTGTGAAACTAGAAAGGGTTAAACCAGTTATTGTAAATGTTAAAAAATAAAATGTTATGGTTTTTGTATGCAAGGGTTGGTTGTCTGTTATAAAAGTTGTTTTCCTTTTATTTATTTTATAACTGACTCCCTTTGTTTCTGAGGACATTTTCACAGCTTTGCTTAAGATTTCCTTGTATCAAAACTTAAACATAACTGCAATTTCCAATGCATCCATAAAGTCCTCTTCTATACCAGATATAAATGTTATGTAATATTAGGATACATTTAAGCCTTATTTACTTAGTCTCACTCTCTATAATGATTTTTGTGCTATGTTAACAAATATGATCAGTCTTAGAAATAGCCAAACACATTCAGCAATTAAGTTGTATCAATATTATATTCAAGGACATGATGAATATGTTGAAAGTTAACACTTCTATATTTAGCTATACAGTATTTTGAATGAATATACTTTTATTTACATTTTTTTTCCTGTATTTGTAGCTTTCATAGAAGAAATGTTATTAAAACTTTTAAATGCACAAGGACTTTGTAGACAATGTAAATATGTTTAAAAGGCTCAAGTGTTTCATTCTTAAGTCTTTGAAGATGTCAACTGGAATAAATCAAAGTAACATTTTAAAATGGGAATAATGTTTTATGTTGAACAAAACAGTTTCAATGAATGTCATGTTTATCAGATATTCCAAACAGCTTACTATTTCAAGTCTACCTTTTGATTTTTCCTTCTATTGCAAAAACACCTTTTTGCCATTTTTTTTTTTCTAAACAGTCTTTTTCTTATAAGAAAAATGACTAAAGTTTGCAGCCAATAGGTGCTTACTGGCATGTAAAATATTTTCTTTCAGAGCTCTTGTAGAAATGTTGTGAGAATCTTTTATTATTTAAACTTCAAAATTGTTTTAAAAATTATTTTTGGCTCGGTACTGCAGAACTGTCTGAAAATAATCCATGCAAATCTTGTTCCTGATTTTTTTTTTTTTACACTTTTAAATGTTGACATTTATTACTATATATATATATATATATATATATATATATTATAATAGTCTATTCAGCTCAAAGAAAAATGTTTTTTTTTTTTTTTTTTTTTTTTTTTGTTTTTTGTTTTTTTTCTGATTTGCATTTGAAAGGATTAATTTTAAATCATTAGATTTAGTGCAATATTACTTTGATGGTTCTCTTTTTCTAAGACAGTCCAAGAGAAGCTACACTTGTTACATTTTTTTTGCAAAGAAACTACTTAAAATTTAAGTCAGATTGATAAGATTGTTCTACACAATTCATCACTTGTACAGAAAAAATGAAAGAATGAATTTATGTAGCATGTTAATTTTTATTGACCAAAAGTATTAAATTCCTGAAGGACGACATTTTTTTAATATTTTGTCATACTCATAATGCTCATATTTTTAGTTAAAAATAAACTTTTAAGGTTAGATTTCAGAGAAATTTTAAAGAACACCTGAATATTTATAAAAGTTGACAGAACTTGTTTATTTTTAGTGTTTCTACTGAAATTATTTGAGAATATTAAAAATTTCAAGTCATATCCAGAAAATAACAATTGTTTTGCTGGTAATGGATCTCAGCAGGAAAAAGCTGTCATTCATAATTTTAATTTACTAAAATCTTACATGTTTTTTTTTTTCTTTTTTTTTTTCTTTTTATTCCTTATTCTCATTCTTTTGTTTTTTTTTTATTTTCAATCATATTTTCCTAATTTTTTTTAGTTTCTCTTTCTATTGTTTTGTTTTCTTTTTTCATATCTTTTTGATTTCCTCTTCATTAAATTTATTGCCTTTTTTCTTAAATCTTATTTAGAAATTTTTTATCTGCATTTTTCTTGGGTTTACTTGTTTTTTTGTTTTTTTTTTATGTTGCCTCAATTCTAACAAAATCTCTAAGCATTCTTCACTGTAATTTTTTACTTTTCTTTTTTCTAAGATACACACTTGAAAATATGTGCACTTAATATCTTTGTGTTGTTGTGCAGTGAAATATTAACAAATTTCATAACTCCTTCAATGAACCTAACACTAAAGATTTTATTTATGCATTGTATGTCTACATAAAATGGTTTTCTTTACAATTTTATTTTTCTTGGAATTTTCCCATCATCAAGACACTTCCTGATTAGTGTATTAAATGATTCATTCATAAAAAATAAACTTTGTCATTGACATAATGCTACTATGAAACCTTTTTATAATGTAAATTAATGTCATTATATGATAAAATTACAGACACAATTCTGAGTTTCCTTCCAGAGCAAATAAGCATAAATATATTCTGTGCATGTTTTAAAAATGCATTTGTACTTAAATCTGTAAATGATTAACTTTTGTAGATATTACATTTTTGCTTTCATCCTCATTTCTAAAACTATATTCATGCAATCTGAAATTATTGGATAAGAGAGAAAATTAATTTGTAACTAGTAAAATTATGCATTACTGTAATTATTAAAAAATATTGAAGTATTTCACTTAATTTACTCATTATTTGTTTATTTTTGTGGGCGTTGATAATTGTGAGTAAGTGACTATTTGAGAATTACATATTTTGAGTAAAACATTTCCTGTTGTGGATAATGATAGCTGATTCTAAACTCTTTATAAATAGTGGAAACAAAATTTTTGTCTTACCTAATAGGCTACAATCATAAAATATGCATGCTTAGTCCTCTCTTTGTTTATAAATAACATTGATTAAAAAAAATGTTGCTTGCAGTGTCAATTTTATGTACTTTGTAAATTTATATTCTAATGTCTTTGCTTTCTGACTCCATCTGATTGATTGAATCATCTTGACTCTTTAACTACTAGTTTCCATCTTTGGCTGTCCTTTTAAACTCTTCATCTACTGACACTTATTGAAAGATCTTTTAAACTCATTCTTTCTCAATGTCTCTTATTTTCACATTTTTGTCTTTATGTATGTGTGCATGTGTGTGTAATCATGAATGATGTAATTTTCTGTTTCTTAAAATTTTAATCTCTAATGTTTATTTTCAGGTATTGTTTTTGCTATTGTAATAATATACTAACTCTTTTTAAAGATATTATAGAGGTCTAAATTTTGAAATAATACTTTTTATTTTGGTCATGTTTTACAGATTTTTTCCTCTTTGATTGACTGTGTAACTTGATATTGAAAATAATAAAACTTAGGATAAAGGTTATAAAGTCATGGTTCCCTCCAATGAATCAAAAACAGTCAATTTCATTATGAACAGCTCAAAGTGCATTTTATAACTTGGAGGCCAGTTTTTCAAATTTTACTTTTGTTCTTCAGTATACAACATCAGCAGCAGTTTTCTATTGTCTACTGCCAATAATTTAACTCCTTCCTTTTTGAAATATTTCAAAGAGAATTTAGAAGTCACCAAGGAATAGAATGAGTATATTTAACCTTTGCTTATAGAAAAATATTAGTTCCATTTTTGTATAATTATTATTGTGCTCTATTCTTTAAATGAATAAAAATCAATTTAATTTCACTTGGAGAGAAATTTAATATATTGACTAACTGCTTCTGACAGCAGTTTGAAGAAAATGAAAAAATGGTTAACAAGGCCACTAATGTTTTTTTGTTTGTATTTTGGGTATCAATGAAAATAAAAAAGAAACAATTTCTTTCAGCTTAGTAAAATTTGAAACTTGGTTTTAATTTTTAGTTTCACTGAATGATTAAGAATTGGAAGAACAAACTAAATCATTTTATAATTATAACAATTACCTAATGATTATCTGTTGTAACTGGAAGGGTAATCAAATTTGAATTGTCTTACTGATAAATTGTATTTTTTGCCTTTTGAGTTCTTAAAGTTTTTCTAATAACTCACTTTTAAAGATTGTTTTCAAACTTGTAATATGTTACATGTGTATTAACAGAACAAAAACACTCTTGCAAAAGTTCTATTCCATTCATTTTTCAATGTCTTATGATCTACTTACTTAAGCTGCCCACAGGTTTTTGTCCAGTCGAATGGGATTTGGTGAGTAAAGTAGACCATGGGCTTTGCCTTGTGTAAAGATACCACCATATTGCTCTCCTTTACTATTTCTATGTGCTCTGGTGTAAGTCTGCATTCTTTCAATGTGCTGCACTCCAGGTCTATTTCCATTCCTTTTCCTGTGCTGATATCCTCTGCAAAAATGTGCCTCTTATTTTAGCAGAGCTTGTCTTTTTTTATTGTGCATATTTGAATTTTTCATTTTGAATGGAAATTGGTTAGATCAAAGAAGGAAAACATTAAAAAAAAATGTCAGTGCTGTATATAATATCTATATTAATGATAAGCTTTTGATAAATTGACTTTTCTTGAAACTGTTTCAACTTATTCAGCCTACTTGAATAATCTTTGTCAATTGGTAAGAAACACTTAAACCATGTATCTAGTGCATCAGCATTATAGATGGCAGTTTGGGAATTGAAGGTTTAAGCTATATAATAAATATGATGAAATATACCCAAATTGTTTTTCCTTGAAAAAAGTCTCTGAAAAATATGAAGCATCTCATATGTATAATAAGTTGGGAAATGCTGTAAAAGTAAAGACTCACAATCAGTTGATGAAAAAAACAGTTGCTTCCTCAACAAAATTTTGTCAATTTATTTTGCTGCTTAAGCATGAGAATAATTAAAGAAAAATTATTTGAACAGTGTAAAGTGTTCAGTACACAAAATGTGATTTATATTTGAGAAGAAATAATGCTGAGAGAATCTACTTTTTTTTTTTCTTATATAAATTTTTTGCACTTTCTTGATTAATCTATATATCCTTTTTATTTATTCATTTTTACACTTAACTTTTCTTTTTAGTATTTGATGTTTTTCTCCATTAAAAGAGAAAACAATTAAGATGAATGTATATAGAAAGTGTTTGAATTGTTAAACCATCCCCAGTAAATTTGCATCTAGGTTCTTACAAAATTTCATCTTCCTTGGCAAATTTTCTATTATCATGATGTTGAGATACTTAATAATAAGTGATTAAAAACAAAAAGAAACTCAATGAAATTGGCTAGATTCACAAAATAACCCCCCAATAAAAAAAGAGAAAAGTTTAAAATTTCAGTGTCCCTTCTCCTGTATGCATGTGAAGTTACATCAACAGAAACAGAAATTTGATTTGAATTCCTAAAGGATGAAATTTTTTCATTAATTTTCCCAATACATAGTTTTGTATTTATTTTAAATTTTCTGCCAAAAAAAGGATATTGTATGTTAAACATTTTACATTTTCTTTCTTTTAGTATGGATATAGATATGTGTGTATTTTTACATATACATTTGAATGTTTATGTTTATGTAAATTACATATATTAATTTCCTATCAAGTTTTCTATGAGAATCTTGGCAGTCTGTCATAAATGCTTTATTATAATCTACTTGCTTATAATTATCATTGCCAACTGAAATTCACTCTGTAAAGATTTTAATGTTTTTGTGCTATCCTTTTGCTATATTAAACTGGATTTTCAAAAAGAGAGACAGCTATCTCATGTGTAAATCCTCCTTTTTGTCTGAATAATTGTATATACAAGGGTTATCACTGAGTTGTGTTTGTTGAGTGTGGCTACAAGAAATTTAGTTTGGTCTGCAACATGTTTCATACATGCTGAATGGGGTACAATTCCGATGAGCAAGGGGACAAGTGGTTTAACTGAAAGTCACCCAATTGTCCCCTGTGCACAATGGGTGGGGCTGCATTATATGAGCAAACTATTTCCTCAAGTAGTATATATGTCTACCAAGGAGGTGTGTGTATATATATATATATATATATATATATATATATATATATATAATACCACCCTACATGTTTTCAAAAATGATACAGAATGAAAGTAAAATGCAAGACAGGCTGAAATTTTATGAGTAAATTACTAAAATTTAATGCACTTCAAATGAGCAGATTTTTGTAAAGAAAATTCTTAATATAAAAATAGAACAAGAATAGTTAAGGAAAACTTCAAAAGACTCATCTTAGGACTGACTTCAAATTTCACAGATATGCCACTCGTCAAGGCCAGATAAATCCATTGAATTCATTAGTAGATAGCATATTTATATATGAATGCTAGCCAGTATTTTTCTGACTCTGATGTGTGGTGTATTTGCAAAACTTGAAGTCAGTCTTAAGATAAGTCGTTGAACTTACCTTTTTCCTTAAGTAGCAATTAGAATATGTGCTAATGATAGTAGAATATGATGCTGTAATCACTTATACATTGTTTACCTTGTGATGTCAGTATTTGTAGCAGGCCTAATTAGGGATCAGGATATTGTTAAAGTTTGAGCCACAAATGGGTAGTATTTTCTTGTTTTCTGGTTTATCACTCATTTTTGTCTTTTTCTGATTGCCTTTTATTCTTCATAAAATACAACTTTGTTCAAATGTACATTGATTTAGAATATCCAGGACAGATTATGAAAGATGTATATCCATATATTAGTTATCCTGACACCTTTATATTTCATTAAATAGTGGAGGTAGCAGTATAAGTATTACCAGAAATAGCTGTGAACACCACAGCTGGCTGTTGCTGAAGAGTAGTGAATTTACTCAAGCGTTCTATTGGTTTTGTTCTGATATGTTGAAGATATTAGAATATTGTGAAAAATATGAAAATTGGTTGTTTTCATTGTGGAATAAAAATAGTAAAATTTTATCAATTTTTGCTTTTCTATTTCCCAACATGCAAACGTTTTTCATGCCTCATGCTCATTGCTTCAGTACATTTATATGCTTGTAAAACATAATCTTATTTGGTATTTTTGTTTCTAAAACTATACAAAAAGTAAGTTCATTTTTGCTATTTTTTTGTTTTGCTTTCTTAGTCAGTTTATGGTAACAAGTTTCACTAATTTAACATAAAAGTTGATCCTTGAATCTTTTGTCCCATTGCTTTATGACTAAACTTTGTCTGCAATGATAAAATACTGTGCAAGTTAGACAATTTTGACTGTGTAGCTAGCAAGTCTGATGTTTTTAGCAAAGTAATTAATACCTTATTGCCATCTTAGTAATTTGTCAATGACTAAAACCTTCAGTAGCAAAATAGAGTACAACTCTTTATTTCCCTGAACAGCATTACTCTTTCAAGAAACAATACAAAGTGAACAGATGGCTTGAGGCTTCAGAGGCTTTTATTTCAGATCAAAGCATAGTAACTGTTTATGCTGATTTTATTAAAATGAAATAACCACTAAAAAGAGTAAATATACTGAATTAAGTTTTTGTCATTTAATACAATGGAGTATCGTAAATAGTTGAAAGTTTACTTTTACTTTATTTATGATGTGCTTTGCAATTCCCCCCCCCCCGCTTTTTTTGTTGTATACAAATTCTGTGTTGTTTGGTCTATTTCTTCTTGTTGTCATCAGTGTTGATGTTGGTTGTTTATTGTAAACTTTATTTCATATTATACTTATGTAGATTTCTTGGAGTAGAAGAGTCAAACATGTTCTCTACACCATGTAATCTCAAGCATAATAAAATGAAAGTAATTTTGGGAAACATAGTTGATCATAACTGGTCTCATGTCAAGGTTAACAATGGATGTAGTAGCTATGCATAAGCAAGTAAAGAATTTATAAGAATGAATTGCTTATTAACTCTTCTTTTCTACCATTGTAGCATGCTTGTGAAAAGACCATGGTCAAGATAACTAGTGATATGGGGAGAGTAGGATTCATATTTTTTCCAAGGGCATTAGTGATGTATTTTCAACTGAAAATTGGTTGGCTGATTTTGTTCCCTGACTTGATATCTATTTCACCACATTACATTCTCCACATTCTGAGAAACACATAGAAATATTGTCTATTTAACCTTTCAATGAACAGAAGATATTATTAATAAACATGGAAATAATAAATTGGAATCTACTTCTGTGTTCATTAAATGTTAATGGTGCTTGAAGTTACTTTCATTTTTGTTCTATGCTTCATTAAATTTACTTTAAACAGATTGGATTTGCAAATTGTTGGTAAAAAGATGTATATTTATTAGTGTACAGTTTTGTTCCAGTTAAAATTATTACAAGTCCTTTAAGTAATTATGCTACATTTCAATACAAGTTTATTTTAAATGACCCTTTACTGTTTCAATTTAAAACTATTAATATTTGGTGATACCTGTTGTGTGTATACATACATACACACATTTTTTTTTTCAATTATATACATTTTTATATGATTGTGTGATCAAAATTCACAGAGCTGATTATGAATTAGGTGGTTAAATTTTTGAGTATGCTAGTATGTGTTTAAAAAAAAAAGGGTAGAGAATTGTTTTTTATAAAAGCCATAAGCTTTGTTTAACTAAGAGATCTTGATTTTGTTGTGACAATATCTCCTTATTAAGCTACTGCAGAACTCATTCCAGAAACTGGTCTGTATTATTACCATTATCACATTTTTTCACATCCGTCTAGCATCAAAAAATATCAACTCTTCCTTAGGTTTACAATGCTTCAAATTTGCCATTAATCTGGAATGTTCTGACTTAGAAATAGCTTGAGATTAAGATCTCATGCTATTTTTAAGTCTATTTTTTTTTTTTTTTTTTTCAACATTGTTTAAGTCAAGCAAAATATATCTGAAATCAAAGAGGCTTAAAAAAAGACTGTAAGAACTTTTCTCTTTGGATTTTCTTCATAAAAATAAAACAAGAAAAGAATATTATAACATCTTTTTTATTTCTTTAATGTTTTACAATTTAAATTAATTTATTTCTGTCCTATCATGTTCACTTTTCTGAATTTAATAATTGATTATTATTTACATATTTTTCTCAGCTCAACTCAGGAACAACTGTAAGCAATAACATAGAATCAGTGTGCATAATTTGGCAGATTTTTTTTTTATATAATAACAGTGCTTCAAAATAATTTTATTAAAATAGACTGATAACAGCAAACATGAAAATGATAGCCTGAGTGTAAATAATGTAAATACCTCACACCAGAAATTAAAAAAAAATCAGACTGATATATTTTAAATTACAAAGTGATAATGTCAATATTTTAAAATAAAGACATTAAAAGTATTTTTGTTGTTTCTTTATATTGGAAAAATGTTTAGACTATTTTGCTTGAATATATTTTTTTTTTAATAAAAACACAAATTTAGAGATATTTTGAATATCTTTAAAAAAAATAAAAAAATTATTAAATTAATTTTCAAATCTGAGTGGAATAGATAAGAAAAAAAAATCAACTATAGCATGTCAAGAAATTACCTAAAAGATTATCCAGTTATTTAATAAATATTTAAAAAAATGTGCCATGGATTAAAGAAACAATGCTCCAACTGTGGGTGGGTAGAAAAATGCATATTCACAAAGATATTCTTTCCCTACTCAACCTTTTATGAACAATCTTTTACTATTTGGGTTCTCTTATAATTTCTCTGATATCTGATATATCAGAGATTCCCAAAATATGCACTAAGGCAACTTGGAGCAACACAGCTAGCTCGCAGGGGCACTGCTAGATACTAAAAACAAAATCTAATGGTCATATGCTTATTATATGATAAGTGAGTAGCAAATTGATTTACAATGTATTCATAATATAAAACTAAACCTTTTGTGTCCATCTTGGTGACACCAGATATTCAATTTACAATTTGTTTGCTAAGTTTGACTGTTACATTGTGAATTAATCACCCAATTCACTCACTTTCATTATAAAAATTAAATTTTCCTCAAATATGAAACATTTCCGAAAAAAACAATTGCGAAATTCAGTCACAGATGAAAATACTTAGGTAAAATGTTTTTTCATCATTTTTTTTGTATATTTGCTTAAGTGAATTTCAACCATCATTTTCCCCAATCCAACCACATGAACATAAATGCAATTGTTCAGTATTCTATAACTTAAGGCACCCTGAAAAAATTTCTTATGCATTAAGGGTGCTGTGATTTGAAAAACTTGAAAATCACCAATAGACTTAAAAAATATTAAGGTATTTTATAGTTTCATTTTTTTCTTTTTCATATTTTTACATTTTTTACAAAGATGGCACCAAAAGTAATTGCCTCCCCTCATATTTTATAATGTTACCTCATAGTCTCAAAGATGGATATTGGTGGTATGTCAATAACCACCAATAACCCATCATTTTTTTTTTGTTTTCTTACAGATAGCAGTTGAGCAACAGTCTGGCAAAATGGTATTTCACATTAAAGTGTGTATGAAACAGAGGTGTGTCACTGAATTTAATCATGCAGGAACAATTGAACCTATTAACTTTGCTTGATGAACATTCATACAAACCAAATGGTGGCAGCTAATGGATTTTAACAGTAGCAGTTATGATATCTGTCTATATTTCTGAGATGAGGTAATATAATTATTTATACTATTTACATTGTTCAGATTGTTGTCCTCATCTTTGTTGCCATATTCACAACGTTTCTGCGGTTGTACACTCTGGCCTTCTTCAGGTGATTGGGATTTTGAACTGAACTCTGTATTTTGTCCACCAGGGTAGATTGTTCTAGTTCCATGTGCCATGATTTTCTCCACTGGGCCATGGATAAAAGCATTGGTTAGATCCAGTGACTTGACCCAAAGAATTGCGAGTTCAATACCTGGGTACTGCAGTGGTGAACAATAACTTGGAGAGTTGAGTTAAAGGGAGATAACTGAGACTTCTGGATGGAGCAATCTAACCCAGTGGATGTATGAATTAAAGGGTTCAGTTTGAATTTCTAAGCACCTTTAAAAGGCCGGAGCATACAACAGCTGAAACATTGTCGATATTGCAGCAAAGATGAGGACAATAGTCTGTACAATGTAAATAGTGTAATGGTGTAAATAGCAGTTGTGATGTTAGTGATAAAAATGACCCTGCACAGCTGTAAACTATTGAAATGAAGAGCATATTGATTCTCTTCCCTGCAAATTTGTTGATTACAGCCAAAGAACTATGTACAGAGCTGAATGTTAGCATTAATGCATTGGAACTAATGTTGGCAAATGTTGTGCCAGGTTAGTTCCATGGATGCTCACACAAGAATACAAAGACTATTGAATACATGTCTGTCAAGACCTACTAAACCACTGTGACAAGGTGACAGTTTCTGGGACTGCATCATAACTAGTGACATGACACTGTTAGCCAGAATTAAAATGACAGTCCATGGAGTTGTGACATGTGAATTCTCCATCAAAGAAAAAGTTTAGGATGTGGCTATAAGCAGATAAATTGATGTGTACTATCTTTTTGTAGCAACATTTTTACACCTTTAATGAACTAGGCAGTAGTTATGGGAGAATGGATTGCCAAAATGCTCACTCACTGTTAACTGTTCTGAAAGTTAATTTGCATAATCAGTTATTGTAAGTAACATTAATATGTCAACATTATGATTTTGGTATTGTTATTACATAGTAATTCATTGATTTTTTTTTTTTTTTTTTTTTTAAACATTTAGTATTTAAACAGCTTTTTTTTTTTTCTTTCTTTTTTTTTAATTTTTGTAACCTTGAATTGTACTTTGCACTTAAAGTGTTAAAAAAAATTAACAAAAAATTATCATACATACTTTGATATAACAGGCAAAAGAACATTCTATAGTATTACTCAAAATATGTTAATAGAAAATGGATTGGCATCTTTATTTTTCCAAAATAAACTGGAAACAAGTGATTAGGTACACATTACTTACTACTTTTTGTCTGCTATTTTCATTTGAGTACATGGCTGCTCTTGCTGCGATTGTCTAATTTGCTTCTGAATACAATTGTCTTTCTCTCAGATCTCTTGTCAAGTCTTTAGAACTAGACACTGGAATTTACTACTAAAATTCCCTCAAACCAAACTGACCTGTCAGTGGTTAATATCAGAAAAAGAGAAATATTTATTTTGAAAGCGAGTGAAAATATTTGGTGGCATTTTACTTGATTTATACTTCATTTTTACAAATAGGATTTTTGAAAAGGAATTTTATATTAACAATGCAAAACAATTTCTAGTGAGTGTTGATTATTAATCAGTTAATACTATTTATGTATTTAAAATATTTGATTTGTTAACAGATATACATAATATTTACAAAAAGATCTTAATGTCTCATATTGTTTCTTTTTGATGACATTTATCACAAAGTGTGATGCTTTAGATAATGAAGATGATTTGTTTATTAAAAGCAAACATTTAAGAACTCTCAGATTGCATTTTTGATACAAAATATTTTTCATTTAAATTTTGTGACTTTTTCTCCATGGCACATACTTTTTTCAATAATCAAGCAATGTGCATTGCTGTCTGTATCTATGGCAAATTGTTTTGTATAGTTTGGTCTGAATGCAGTTGTGCACATTGCAATATTGTGATTGAATTTGTGATGTTGAATAGACTCTAGCTTCTGAATTAATTCAAGAAAAGCTAAAAACTGATTAAGAATTAAATGAAATGTATACAGGCACACAAGTCTTTTTTTTTTTTTTTTTTTTTTTTAATTTTTAAGGTTTGATTTTGAGTGGTAACATAAAATTTAACATCTAGAAAAAAATTTACCTTGCTTCATATTCTGAAAATTATTTCATTCAGTATCATTGTTTTATAGTAAACAAAAATGTACATATTGAAGTGCTACTATGTAACTTAATACACAAATGAAGCTTTTCTACAGTTGTATATATTTACTAATGAATTGGATTATCATATTACAAAGTTAATTATATCTTGTCACTTTTATGTAAAAAAAAAAAAAAAAAATTGTTACAAATGTTTTATAACATTGAAATATGAGATAAGGTAAAAAGTAAAGCCAATAAAACTGTGTTAGAATAATGCTTTGAATAGATTTGCTATATTTAGTATTTAGAATAGATGCATTGTATTGTCTGTAAATGCTTAAAATAAAATGTATTGTTTTTGACAAGAATTCAGCCTTGGTAAAACAAAAAGATGTGGAATTTGTTTTTCTCTAAAACATTTGAATCTATTTACTTTATACTTTGGTCAGTCTTCATAATGTAAGAATAATAATAATACCTCTTAAAAAGAAATTATCCATTACTAATATTTGTGTTTGAATAATCTATTTGATTTTTAAGCATACATTTTGTGCTTCTGAGTAAAAACTAAATGTCAGTTCACATTACATAAAATTCATTAAATAGGGTTGAAAAATCACTTTAGTTAAAGATTTTAAAAATTTTCTGCTTGCTGAAATGTCATCTATGGTTTAATATTTTCTAGATTGTCCTTTAAATTACTTTCAAATGTGTTATTAGATTTTTAAGTTTTGTCTCGATTAAAAATGGTGTTTATTTTATTACTATTGTAAATTAATTTGATTTATTGTCAATATTATTAAAAAAGACTGAATTTCATATTACTCAGACTTTGAAAATTCAAGAGTTATAATGATGGAAATTAAATAAGATTCATATTCTTCAAAGAAGCATTTATCAACAATACTCTTTGCCGATTTGTGCAATCAGATTTGATTGATGTTTCAGATTTGATTGAAGTTTTTCTTTGTGCAGCTTAATTGCAAACATGATTTACTTTTCAATATTTATGCTACTAAAAGGGGATGCAATGGCTGAACAGGATTTTATTGAAGGTAAGTCAAGATTCTGATGTGATTTTGCCAATGAATGTGACACCATGCTCGGTCAACTGTCTTGTTTTTAATTTTGTAAGTGTAGTTGTCACTCACAAATTGTATGAAGTGGCTGTTGTCTTTCACCTTTGCTTGAACTGTGCATTCTTTATAATTAAAAATGGTTACTTAATTACCACAAAGGCTTTTTCTTGCAAATGTAGGTCAACAATACTGAATCATTCTTTACATAAAGAATGTTATTTAAAATCATATCCAGTCATTTAGATCACTTCCTGGTTATTGTGTCAGTTTTAAATAGTCTCTTGATAGCTGATTAACAAAAATACTGAATAAATCTGTGTGTCTAAGATTTTTGCAGTTGAATTTTTCTTGTGGACTTCTGTGTCCACATATTGTGTTAAATGGCCATCTGAAATCCTTTTAATCATTCTTTCTTTGGCCATGTTTTTTGTCAAATAGAAATGAAAAGTGTTCAATCCATTTTTCTGGACAGTCACTTTTTAGTTTTTAAGACAACATACTGTAAGAATCTACAAATAGATTAGTATGTATATTTAGGCTGCATATCTTCATTCAAGCATAATCTAGAATAATCTAGATATATATCTATTTTTATTTTAATCCTCTCAGATTCCTGGATCAATTTCTTAGTGCTGCTACAAACTGAATCAGAAAGATGCTGTAGTTTTTGTTATTTCTTTTATTTTCCCAAGTACTTTCAATCACATCCAAGATTATCTTTAAGGGTGAATTGCTAAGATAAAATTAATGTAATTGATAGTTGTGAATTTTTTGTAAATGCACATGAAATGCACTCTGTTTATAGTCAATTTATGTTAAGAATATATAAGGAAGGTAACTTAGTTTAAGTTTTTTATTTTAATATTCAACCAAATATGCTTGAAATAGATTAGTATATCTTAAATGATTGACCAATTAACTGTCTTTTTTTCTCTCTCTCTTTCTTTCTTTTTTCTTTTTTTTTTGTAAATTATATGAAATTTGATTTTTCTTGATGACACTATGCCTAATAACAGCTCATCTATCATATATATGATAAAATGTAGTTTTAAGGTATGCTAAATTCATGAGTTAAAGTGCTCAATATCAGGGATAGAGCATATGTAAATATGTAAGCGGACATTGAAGTCAACACCCAGAGGGAACAGTCTGTTTCATGCTAAATGCAATCATCAAACCTGATGATTGCATTTAGCATGAAACAGACTGCTGTCTCTGGGTGTTGACTTCAATGTCCACTTATAGTGCGTGTAAAAATTCAGGTATAAAGAAAATATATCTGTAAAAAGAGAATATGAATAAAGACAAGAGGGAAAACTTTTCTTTACCAATGCATTTTGTCCTCAAATGGACTTTATCAAGGTAAATATAAGGATTTTATTTTTTGACATGTATTTATAAACAGAAATAAAAATATTGTTAGGTTTACAAAATTCTTAAATTTAAGAATGCTCAAAAATATAATAATCAATTATGGAGGATGCTAAATGATATAATTTATTTAATTTAATGCTTAATAAATATGACTAATGTTTACTTATTTATTTACTTTTTATTTATTAATGTAATTATTATTATTTTAATTCGAAAAATTATTTATGTATATGATATTTTACTACAAAATTCTTATTTTAGATATATAGATGATACTTTAATAATATATCTGCACAACACAATTTTACCCCACCTTGTAAACAAACTTAAAAATGTTGAACCCACGATAGATTTTACTTTTGAAACTGAAACTAACAAAATTTTACCCTTCCTAGATATCATGCTACATATAGAACCAATAATTACCTTCAATTAAACGTTTACAGAAAATCTAGCAAGAAGAATTACCTCAAACTATTATTCTCATCACTGCAGCAGAATAAAATCTGGAATAATTGATTTTATTGACGAGCACAAATAATTTGCAACCCACAATATTTACATGAAGAAGTAATATATATAGTAAACACCTTTAAAATCCTCCAATATTTTTACTATTTCATCCACAATGCTAAGAGAAAGGCATACAAAATTTACAACTGCAAAAAAGATAATGATATTAACAACAGTGACAATAAATTAAATAAAAAAGGTATATAGTGTTATCTACTATCCAAAAAAAATTTATCCAATCTTAACAATATCAAAATATATACAACCATATCAAAAACTATTATGAATATTATCACAACCAAAACTCTTCATAACAATAATTAGAGAATAAACTGATGCAACTGTTCTTCACAGTATATTGTGAAACTTGCAGAAATTAAAAGTATCTTATACAGAATCATACACAGAAATAAGTTCAACCACAACTTTGATCTAAAGAATGCCACACATTAAAAGAAAAAATAACTTAGACAAAATGTTCTTGAGTGTCACTATTGAATCTTGCCAAAATATTAACTTGCACCTGGGATTTTTTCTAATATCTCTTTTTCTAGAAATACTTCTTTTCCAAGTCAATTTACATGACCATAAAAAAAATTAAAGAAAACCATTAAATCAAAACCTTTAAAATAAATACATAAATAATTAATCAAATTAAAATCATAAATAATAATCACATTAATAAAAAAGTAAATATAAGAAAATAAAAAATTCAACATTTACTCATTTTTGTTTGTTAGGCATTATTACTTAGCATCCTCAATATTTTACCTTGACTTTCATTGTTAGGCTTAAGAATATTGTTCAGTGTTAAATTATTCTAAATATTATTGAGTAGAAATAATTAGTGTCCAGAATGCAGTTATTCTTTATGTGTAGGATTGTTTCTTAACTTTTTAAGTCATTATTGATTATTTAGAGTATTTTTATTCATTAATTATTTACTGTTGGTTATTATAAAATTTATATACTTGTGTGTGCATTTTTACAGTTTGTTAATTTGTCTTTTGCTTACTAAATTTGTTTATTTTTTTTAAATTTATATATTTGTTTCTTTGTGGGGGTTGGTTAATTTGTTTGTTTATTAGCTTTATTTAAAATATATTACTATATCTGCATTGTACATAGTGCATATTTCTCTTGGTAATGTTTTTATGTAACTGAATTTTGTGATAAGTTCTAATCATTTATTTAATAATTTCTGTTGGTCTGAGATGGTCATTATAGCTATTTTCTCCTTCAGATAAAGTTAAATTTTTAGATTTATTGTTGTAGGATGGTGCTGTTTTCTTTATTTTCCCTAATATTTTTGGTGTATTTTCATTTTTGTCATTAAGTTCCTATATATATTTTTAAAAAGGGTTGTGCTGTTTGCCTATTTATTATTGGTAAATGATGTGTGCATAGTTTCTGTTTCTAGTGTCCTTCAGTTACTTCTATGTATACTTTTTCTTCTTTATTTGCTGTTTTTACAGTGGCTTGGTATATTATATTGCTTTGTAGGGAATTGCTATTTAAGGGACATTCAAGCATTGTTATGCAATTATAAAAGAGTGACTTGTAGGTTAGTTTTCTGTTGTGTTTTTTTATTATTTGTGTCATGTTCTCTGTGCAACTGTAGCTAATTCTTAATGTTTTTTTCTTTTGAATATATTGTGGTGAGTTCTTGATGGAGGGAATTGTTTGTGGATGAATTTAATGGGTATATATATATATATTATGTCTTTATTTTTATAATAATCATTTCTAGTTCTCTAATTAGCTTCTTGATAAGTTGAAATTCGTCAAGGAAGGTGATGTTTTTTTTGTTATCCCAAGTACTTTCAATCTTCTGAGATCATCCTTGGGGTGAACTGCAATGACAATATAACTGTGATCATTGTGATGGTGATTTTTGGGAATGTGCTATGTTATAATTATTTTAAAATTTTAAATTTATCCATTGTAGCCACACTTTTTTTTTTTTTTTTTTTTGCAAACATGTATCTACAATGTAAGGGAGCTAATCAGAGATGGTAAAAATACAACAAGGCTCTAAATGTTGGTCAAATGCATTTTAAAACATTGCTACTATACCCATAATAAATTTTGTCCCTGATGATGATCTTGGAGGAGACGAAAGTTCTTGGGATAACAAAAACTATGTTGCCTTCCTTGATGAATTTCAACTAAACATCAAGAAGCTAATTATAGAAATAGAAAGGATTATTATAAAAAAATAGACCTTATATATATATATATATATAAGAAAGAAGAGTTCATGTGTGCTTCTTATAGTATGTAAAATAGATAGGTTGGTTAATAAAACAAGGGTAAACAAAAGGGTACCAATGTGAATATGAAAAATATTCATTAAATATTAATTATTAACCACAAGACAAAAATGAAGCATGGAAATTAAGGTGATAAGTCTGGAATTTTTGGGCACGCCTGTGTCTTTTATCAGCAGTGCAAGAAATAAACAGATAAACGGGGAAGGCTCACCAACTGTTGTCCTTGTGGCTGGTGTGACTGCTTGTGAAGATGGTATTAGTAAAAATTCGATTTCTGTTGGATTTCTTGCTGTGCAAAACGTCTTGTCAAAATAAACTTAGATTCAAAAATTAGCCTGTTTTGTCCTTATTGGTGTAGGTGATAGGGGAGTGAGATTTTGAACATAGAGGAAGGGGGTTATTGGATTTGGGGTGGGGAAGACGTCCTGTGTGTGGTCATTCCTGAGAAATTTTTGACAATGATATTCCAAAATTATTTTTATCAAGATGTTTTATCCCCTTTTTTTTTTTTTTTTTTTGCTGTTCCTTTTCCCTTTTTTCACTTTCATTTTATTTTTATCACCATTTTCCTCTGTTCTCACAGTTTTCCTATAGAGCAAAATCTCTCAGCACTGGCCACACACATGGGGCGTCTTCCCCAAATCCAATGACTCCCTTCCTCTATATTCAAAATCTCACTCCCCTATCACCTACACTGATAAAGTCAAAACAGCCTAAATTTGAATCTAAGTTTGATTTGACAAGAAGTTTCGCACAGCGAGAAATCAGATCGGATTTTCACTAATAATACCATCTACACAAGCAGTCACACCAGCAACAAGGACAACAGTTGGTGAGTATTCCCCGTTTCTCTGTTTATTTCTTGCACCGCTGATGAAGGACACGGGCGTGCCCGAAAATTCCGGACTTATAACCTTAATTTCCGTGCTTCATTTTTGTCTTCATTTTTTTTTTTGTAACAGAAAATAAGACTACAAATAATATTGATCAGCCTGATCTTCTCATTGAGAACCTCGTACACTTGGGACCAAAGGATTTGTCCAAATTTCAAACTTACTTAAAAAGTCTATATTCCAAGGAAATGGTGCAGTCTGAACCGCCAAAGGACCACTATGAAAAAAAAAAAAATGAAATAATAAATAAAAACAAATAGCAAAACGACAGCTCAAGCACAAACCACTCCTATCAAATCTACTAAACGAAGGTCACAGCAATCTCCTATCCATCCACCAAAACCCAGGAAAGACAGACTGAAAAAGCTTATTTCCCAAAAGAATAGAATCGGCCAAACAAAAGCTGGAAATCCCCAATGACAAAATTCCTACGCAAAACCAATTTGATGAACTAAAAGTGATTGCGGTGAAAAGCCAGAAACTCTCAAATGGCTAAAACCATCGAAAGCTACATAAGCTAAAGTTCGAAAACGTTTAAATAGCCATGCATAAGACAATTCAATAGAACTGCCATTGAATAAAGGCAAATGTAAATGAATTGCTTCTGTTAATAACAGACTTGTCACCGGCAGTTGTTTGCCTGCAGGAAACATTTCTTAAGCAAGGTGACAAAGTGAATAGAAAAGAATACCAGCAATACAACCATGCCACATAACACTGGGCTTCGTGCATCTGGCAGTACATCTAATTAGGAATGATATACCCCAAAGTAAAATAAACTTAGCAACTACCTTACAGTCAACTGTTGTTAAAGTGACCCTAAATAGGCCAATAAACACTTGCTCGCTATATATCCCACCTAATAAATGTGTAAATGAAGTGGAAATTCATGAAATCATAAGGCAACTCCCTGCGCCCTTTATGAAGCTGTGACAGTTAAAGTCCCCTGGTATATTGCACATTGATCCATGTTTAAAATTAGAGCAGAAATCCCAGAAGTGGACAACACAAGTTTCTAGGCATTATCTTTGATAAAAAAATTAATTTTAATTCTCCAATTAAATATTTGAAAACAAAATGTAGCAAAGCCTTACAATTCCTACGTGTAATGGCCCATAATGAATTGGGAGCAGAGGGACTAAAACTGGCAACTGCTCTCAAAAAGGACCTCCAATCAGTGATTAACTGGAGTAAGGAATGGTTTGTAAATTTGAACACCTCAAAAACAAAACTGCTTTCATTTAATCACCAAAGAGAAAATTTTCTGCCTGCCATCAGCATGGCTGATGCTAACCTCCAGGAAAGCATCTTCTTTACATTTTCTTGGGCTTATGTTTTCAACTGACATGGAGTTGGAGGATTATACAGAATCAATTACCTACTGCTAGGAATGTTGATTCATTGTGTCTTGCCAGAAAATTTTTCTCATCAGAATCCATGTTGCCCATTTGTAAATCTACCATTCGTCCATGCATTGAATATTGCTACCATGGCTGGTTTGGTGCTCCTACTATATCTTGAGATTCTCGACAAAATTCAAAGAGAAGTTTATGATATAATCAATCCTGATCTGGCATTCAGTCACTTTCTCACTGATATGCCATTGCTTTCCTCTGTCTTTTCTACAAATATTTTAATTGCAATTGTTCTGATGAGCTTTCCTCTTTGGTGTCTTGATTGAATTAATTTAAGCATGCTACTAGATTGACAACTAGGTTTCACCATTACACTGTTGAACAAGCTAGATGCAACCATCTGTTTTATTCTAATAGTTTCTTTTCTCCCACTTCTTGCATGTAGAAATCCCTTCTGATTTCTTGCTTCCCTACAATCTGCAAAAATTTAAATGCAACACCAATTGCCATCTTCTCTCTTCCTAATATCTGTTCTTTTATTGTCCCCTCTCCTCACTAATGTCTTCTTATTCTCTTTCACTTCCAGTAACCCCAATGCATCCTGATGGCATTATTGCCTTGCTTGGGGTGAAATGATTATAAATAAATAAATGCTGCTATGAATAGATCGGTTTACAGAAAGTTTGTATGTCAACAGTGATGTGTATTTCCAATAATATAATTTGCAGTGATAAGCATATTGGTAAGATCATTATTCATGGGATGCAATAGAAAGGCAGAGTATCACCAAAGCTGGGACAGTTTAAGGCCAAGTGATGCTCTAACACTGCTACACCATTTTGCCCTGTCATTATAAAAGGCTAAGCCTAGAACCACTTTTAATTTAGTTGCATAATATATTCATAGTTAAAATATTGACCTCTTTACATTGTAAATATGGTGAGAAATTCAGAAACTTAATTATTATTAACACAATCCACATTAAAATAGACATTTTTCGTTAATAGTACAAGAGCAGGTGTTCTGAGAAAGGCAAGAAATGAATTCAGATAATTTGGATGGTTCAGGAATATTCTTGAATGTGTACAAAAAGTCATTTGCCACTGGGCATTCTGTCCTTTAAAAAACGAAAAAAGGGAACTTGTTTTTATTTAACAAACAAAATGAGATATTTTTCATTATTACTTCGTACAGTTTCACACAAGTTTATTAGCTTTTATTGCAATTATGATCTGAACCCAATAAGACATATCTTCAGAAAAAACAAAAACCTATATAGTATCACTTTTTATTTTGCACATGCTTACTTTGTTTAATCATTAATCTAACCATGAGTTCAATATATCTACTTCTCATAATACAAAATACGTTCCAAATAATTTAATAATCGAGAATATTTTTTCAAATTACTCTTTATCGCTCATTATAAATTTATTATATAAAAGTTACTATTATTTTAGTTTGCCTCAAACTGTTTTTGAAAAAAGGGAAAAAATTCAAACTCTTTCCCAATATGTATGTTAGGTTATTTCCCTTGAAATATTAATGCATCACAGGTTTTCTTTATTCAAGATTAAAAAAATGTTGATCCAAATTACTATTTAAAATTTTTTTTTTTAAAAATTGTTTATTTCCGATCTAAAGTCAAATTATAATTAATTTATTGTTTGGTTTATTTTATGGCATATCAGACTCAATGGGTTATTTAATGCCGACATTTGCATTTTGGGCTCATCCTTTTGCTAATGGTCATGCATTCTGTCTTCTTGTTGCTATGCTTAGTCCCTCCTTCTTGCTCTCCTTTACTATCTTTTGTAGAAGGTTTTATAGTTTCTATTCTGTTGTGGAGTGAATAGTACACCCCTGGAGACTATATAAGCTAGTCCACTGCTATAAAGAGCTCCAGGTCAGAGGTAAGACTAATAGCCATTTAGAGTTGGTCTTCAGACTAACTCGTACAAGCATCATGGCAAGTAGCTGAAGCATTACATATAGATAATCCTTATATAAAGTATGAAAGAGTGCATTATAACAATAGCTATAGTATAATGGTATTATAATAGTGGTGAATTTTGCATACTTCCCACTCTTCTGGGGAGGTATTTTTTGGTTGACTGGGCCTTGAGGCGATCTTAATAATGTTGTCTTCCTCCCTTTCTTCTATCGGCTGGGTGATCGCTAGTTGGTTTGTTCGGAGGTAAAATGAGAACTTCAACAAAAGAAATTTTGACTTCCTACTTTATTAAACATGTTGATGTGTACATTTTTAACTAGCCAATGGGGTCACTCTATCACCCCCACCAACTGGGGAGCAAGTTCCAAGGGACACGGAATAACCATGTCTGATCTCTTCGACGTGTAAAAACTTACCCATTGAAAACACTTTCTAACTCTAACATTCCCATGTTAGGCTAAGCCAATCAAAATCGAGATCCCTATTTTGTCTACTAGCTGATCCCAAAGTCTACCTCAGAAGGTCTGAGCCAAATACACTGCCACTAAAAAGATAATAGTCTGAAAATATTATTTAACAGTGATGAGGAATTTAAAACTCAGGATTTATAGCTGTTGTGCTGAGAATTTGGAACTCTTATGAATTATAACAGTAACAAGGATCAGGAACTTTTTGGTTTCCATAGTTGAAATTCAACAACAAAATCAACAATTGCTAGAACTACAAAAACAGCAACAAGAGTTGTTGGATATAATTCTGAAGAAAACAATAAATTCTTCAACATCTCGTACACCATATCAGAATTTATATACAATACAGATTAGGGACCTTTTCTGTATTTTCGTAGATATGAACAGTTATTCAGTCAAGAATGTAGCAGCTGGGAAGATGAAACAAAAATGAGATTGTTCTTGAGAAAAATAACTCTGATAGAGTATAAAAAATACTGCAATTACATTTTACCGAGAAGATCAGGTGAAATCCGGTTTGAAGACATGGTACACATTTTGATGAAAATGTTTAGTGACACGAGCTCTCTGATTAATGCTCGTTAACAGTGCTTGAGTCTAACTGAAAAAAAAGGATGTAGATGTCACATATGCTGGTATAAAGGAAGTGAAAGGTTTAGAATAAATGAAATGACTCTGGATATATTTAAATAAAAGATTAACTTTTGTGCAAGGTTTAACAGCTAAAAAAGATGCTGAAATAAGAGTGAAAATTTTAACAAAAATTGAACAACGCGATATTACACTACCAGAAATAGTGGATGATTGTCAATGTTAAATCTGAAACACTGAAGAAATTCAGAAAAATGAATGTGCAAGCAAAGTACAGATGGACAATAAGGATAATAAATCCTTGTTTCAGATCTGGTAAATTACATCTTGGAAAAGACTGTCCATTTAAATGCAAAATATTACAAGTGTGGTAAACAAGGACATATAAAGTCCCACTACAAAACCAAACCAAGAAAAAATTCTCACAGGAAGAAATTTGTACACAGTATTGTGACAGATAAAATGGGTACAGAAAACAAAAGAAAATTTTTAAATGTGAAATAATGTGGATGTGAAAATGCTACTGGACACTGGTAATGATATTTCAATAATTAGTCAAGCCACATGGAAGGAAATTGGAAAGCTTTTATTAAATAGGACTTCCAAAGTTGCGATTTCAGGTTTTTTTTGGATTTTTTTGAGAATTGACTTGCGATGTCTCATTCTGTAATAAGCAGGTAAAAAGTAAAGTTTATGTATTAAAAAATACTACAAATTTATTTGGAATAGACTGGATCAAACTATTTGAAATTTGGGATTTTTTTATTTTTTTTTTTATTTAATATCACCCCAAGCAAGGCAGTACAGCCACTAGCATGCAAGGGATTACAGTGTGTGGAGGAATTAGAAACGGAAACATTAGTAATGAGAAAAAAAAACAAAAAAACCCCACACAATCAGGAGGACAGTAGATAGCAATTGACACTGTACTTAAATTTTTGCAGATTAAAGTTGGTTGGAAAGCATGGGGTTGTGAGGGAGTACCACAAGTGAGAAGTGTGGAATAAGAAACTGTTAGCATAGAAATTATGGTTACATCTAGCTAGCTCAACTGTAATTGGTGAGATCTCACTGTCAGTATTGCACTTAAATTCATACAGACTAGGTATGATAGTGAAGAGCTCATCTGAACAATTACCATGAAAGTATTAAAAAAATCACAGAGCCAGGCTGTGAGATATTTTCAAGTAAATAAGGTTCAGTGCCAGTATTTAAGCTGAAACAGAGTGTACCATTCACAGCATTAGAATAAGTTAATGAAGAGTTGGACAGACTTGAAAGAATTGGTGTAATAGAAAATATTAACCATTCAAAATAGGCTGCACTAGTGGTGTATGTAAAGAAAAGAAATAATAAAATTTGTCTTTGCATGGATTTCTCAATGGGATTAAACAGTTGTTTAGAAACATATAACTACCCAGTGCCAAATCCATTAGAAATTTTTTTGAAGTTGAACAGTGGAAGAATATTTTTGAAGCTGGTTCTCTCTGAAGCATATTTATAAATTCAGATTGATAATGAATAGACTGAATTAATGACCATAATTATGCACAGAGGATTATATAAGTTTAACTGACTTCTTTTTGGCATAAAGGTAGCACCAGCTATTTTTCAAGAAGCCATGGATACCATGCTTGTGGATTGCAACTTCACAGTGGTGTATCTGGATGACATTTTGATCAAAAAGTGTATAGGAAGAACATGTTGGGCATGTGAAAACAATTTAGGGAAAATTAAGAAAATATGGATTCAAGCTTAGTGAAGAAAAATGTAAATTGTTTTTGTAGAAAATGAAATACCTTAGTCAAATTATTGATAAAAATGCTAGGCAACCAAATCCATTGAGGGCAACTGCAATTAATAATATGCCTACACCAACAAATGTGGCTAATTACTATCAAATTTATGTACATAATATGCATAAGTTAAGGGCTCCACTTAACAATCTACTTAAAAAAGGAGTAAGGTGGAATTGGAATGATAAATGTCAAAAGTTGTTTCATGAAATAAAAAATGTCTTGTGTCTGACTTATCATTAGCAAACTATGATCCAAAAGCAGAAATTGTAGTGGCATCAGATGCTAGTGAGTACAGTATTGGAGCAGTGATTTTACACAAATATGATGGCAGTAAAATAAAAACCTTTGCTCATGCTTCACAATCGTTTCTACCAGTCGAGAAAAATTACAGCCAAATAGAAAAATCTCTAGCAATTTTATTTGTTGTGAAGAAATTTCATAAATTTATTCATGGAAGAAATTTCACATTGCAAACAGACTACAGATCTTTATTAACAATATATGGTTCAAAGAAAGGTATGCCTACTCCTTCAGCTAATAGATTAGAATGCTGGAGTACCATTCTGTTAAATTATAATTTTACGATGGTTTATCTAGATTAATACCTGAAAATGCAGAACCATTGGGGGGACATGGTCAGCACAGCACTAAGATGTGAAATGGAAATAAAAACTCTTTGTGCAACATAGTACCAAAAGTTACCAGTAACCCTGGATGAAATAAAAGGAAATTGGAAAATGTTGTCTTTGTGAAAATAAAAAAGCAATTGAAAGAAATTAACAAAGAATGAAATCCAGACTTAAATACATATGTGATATGTGATAGCATAGTAATGCATGGTCAAAAAGTTGTAATACTCAGTGTGTTACAGATATGAATATTAAAGGATTTTCATTGCGGACATCCTGGTATTTCTAGAATGAGATCTATAATCAGAAGTTTCATATATTGCTTCAGTTTACTGACCATGAATACGACTTTTGACATCACTGTTGATATGACTGCTTCTAAAACTATGGCTGCTTTGTTTATTCTGCCATCAAGTCTAACAACATCTCATTATAATATGAATACAAATTGGATTTCATTCACAAATATGAATCAAATATATACATAGAATATCATTCTCTCTGTAGATCAGCTTCTGTCAGCATCAGTACAAAACTGTCAATTTCATTTTGGCCTATTCTCATTCATGCATTCATCAATTTGCTTCTAGCAGTGTCTCCATAAACCATCAAATTTTATTGGGCATGTTAATCTTTTCACAATAAAACTGGTATTGATCAACAGATGTTGGTAAAATTTTAAGATATATGAACAATATGTCATATGATTTTTAGCTTAAAATATCTGTTTTATTAAATATATTGATAACTTTGTGGGCACAATATAAATTTTAGACCTAGGCCATAGACATATGTATTTGATTAAAGCAACATTCCATACCTTTTATGTGCCATGTCCTTTCAGAATGTGGGTGATCATGGCACACCACAACTTGCTTTTTTTGTTGATATTAGACTCTTTACCACCCCTATTTCTACTTGTTCTGCTATCTGTTCATGTAAACTCATTAAGTAGATTACTTGCTGTTTCCCCTTTGATTATTTTATATGTCCTGGGAATATTAAATTCTGTGTGTCTCAGAAATTTCAATTGTTTCTTTCTGATTGCCTCTTTGCTTTCTGTTAGTTTCATAATGTTAATGGATTGAAGGAAAATTTTTTTGTTCAATGGATTATAAATATTCTGTTTTAAATTGTATTCTTTTTATAAAAAAAAATGTTCAAAAGTGAGTTTCATTTACAAGCATGAAAATGCTGGATTCCCGTAATGGCAGAGATGAATATTTTTAATTTGACTCCAGTCACGAATTTTGTGAATATCTTTGCTAGATTTTTGTATCAGTTTTCTTGTAATCTCATGGAAGGGAAACGGAAACTACAAGAAAACTGATTGAAAACTTACATTGAAGATTTTCTCATTGCTTACATGTTCTGTTGATGGTATTCTCAGCTTTCATCAGTAGAACAACAGCTTTGTCACTTCTTCATCTGTGACATTTCCAGCATTCACTGCCATGTAGAAGATTAGATATTATGTAGCAGTTCAGAACTCTTTTCTGTGTTTCTAAGGCTAATTTCCTATCTTTTAATACTTTGCCTAGTTTCTGGAAGGCATCTTTTGTCATCCCTATTCATCTTCAGTTTTCTTTGTCACATTTTCCGTTATCAGTTAAAACACTAACCAGATAGTTACATTTTTGTACCTGCTTGAGTTTGAAGTTCCCAATACATACCTTTTGCACTTTGAGCTGACAACCATATATTCTACCTTTTTACAATTTATAGTTGGCCCTTTCTTTTCACTTTCTTTTACTGCTTTGTTTAAGAGTTCTTTGAGCTTTCCCTCTGAGTCTGGCATCAACACAGTGTCATCTGCATATCTGTTATTAAAGATTATGGCCATTAATAATAGATACAAGTAGGTTTTCTAGTTATCTTAGGATTGTCTTGCAGTATTAAGTAAATTCGGTGAGAAAATACGCCCTTGTTTTATGTCTCTTTATATTTGTGTGTATTCACTGATTTTTCTATTCAGATGCAAAGTTTTTATTCCCTGTAAAGGTACAGATTACTCAAATATTCTTCCCATGTAAATCAAGCTTTTCTTGCCTTGACCCTATCAAATATTCTTGTATAATCTATTAAACCTAGGTATAGTTTTTTGTATTTGTATTGCTCTGATAACATCCTGGTTATAAGGATAGCATTTACTGCTTCTGTATCTTGAGCAAAATTACACTGTCCTTGCTCTATTGCTGGTCTAATTCTTCTGTATTCCTATTTATTAGAATCCTAATGATAAGCTTAGTTATATGGCTCATCAAGCTGACTGTCTAGTAGATTGCGTTCTTTTGCACATTGTTTCTATGTAGATATATCTTTGGTATTTTGCGGCTGTCATATATTTCATTAATTATTCTGGTAACCTTATGAATCCCCAAATCATTTAAGGCTGGTAGCAGCTCTTATTACAATCTCTCATCTGGTCTTGCTGCTTTGTTTCTGATTATCTTGGTCAGTGTCGCTCTTACTTCAGATTTTAAAACTACAAGTACTTTTATGTTTTTATGCCTTGTAGGTTTTGTTTCTGTTATCATGAAAGAGCTGTTTGTTCATCCTTTGTAGTATCTTTTCTTTATCTATTATAATTGTTTCCTATTTAGATTTTAGGCATTCTATCAAGGAGCACATTTTCTGCCCTGCTATTTTTATCCTTTGAGGCATACTTGTTGTATCTATATTCTGTGTTTTTATCTATGCATATATTGTGTTGATGCATTCATCTTTTGCTGGTTTGCGTTTCTTTATGTATCTGCTTCACATCCTATATTTTGTGTCATTTCTGAGCATTATCTGTTGTCACTTTTCATTAGCATAGGAATTTCATCTATTATTCACTTCCTTTTTCTTGTCTTATTCCCTTGGAATGACCTCTTTTGGCATTGCCAGGGGGTGTTTGTAGTTGTTCTTAACTACATCCTCAAATATTTGCAAGTCATTCTGGTTTATGCATTGCTTTAGGTTTCTTTTAATTTTCATAAATTTACGCTTAGCTTGCACATGACGGAGGGGTGGGGGGTGATCATTTCTGCAGTCAGCACTTGGACATTTTTTAGAATGTACCCTTGCAATTATGAATTTTTTCTTTTTTTATTGATGGTTAGTTAATCTATCTGGTTCTTTATATCTATCTGGGCTTTTCAATCTCTACAAATGTCTTTGGTGTTCTTCAAACCAGGTGTTGGTTATTACCTGGTTCTTTGCTCTGCTCTAATGGAGCTATTTGCATTTAAGTCCCCTATGATAATGGGAATTTCCTAGTTTGCTTTGGCTTTTGCCATTATCTGTTGTATTGTAAAGTTTATCTATTTCTTCTACTTTTTGTAACATGAATGTGCTTACAGTTGATAGCTATGTTGAATGGCTTTGCTTTCATTTTCACTAGTACTCTCAGTTGTCAGTATCCCAGAATGCCTTTTCTCTTGTTTTTTTTTTATCTAATATTATTTCTACTTTCATTTTTCTCTCCAATCACACACATATACATAGACTTATATATATATATATATGCATGTATGTCTGTTGTTTGCGTGAAGTCCACATTGTTTTTTCTTTTAGTTTCTTATACTCTCAGAATGTTGACATTTGCTTTTCCATTTTCTAACTTGCCTAATGGCACAGTTCCCCAAGATTCCATGTTCTGATTATGATTTTTTTTTCTTTGCGAGCCATTGCTGGATGATTGTCAGGTGACACCTGTTGCACTTGTCTCTTTTTGCCAGGTGAGGAGTTGGTTTTGAATGAGCAAAGCCACTTCAAACTGCTTTATTTTTTATTGTGTATTATACCATGATTGTTTTGGGAGGGATGCTGGGGTGGTTCCTCATTGTTTTATTTACAGTGAATATCTCATGCACCTGAATAAATTATTATTTTATATGTTAATATGGACTCCTTGACATTCTGTAATTGTCATCAGTATTCTATTTATTGATTTTGGTAGATTTTTTTTTTTTCTGTTTCAGTTTTAACATTACTTGAAGAGAGAACTTTGCTTGAATATTATTTTCCATTCTAATATACATCTCTTTTAATAATCACAATTTTTACATGTAGTGGAGGGGGAATTCCATTAATTTGGTGTCTTTGAAAACGTTATTTTGGAAAGTTAGGACAATAAACATGTTAGCAGATTGTGAAGAAGCATACTCATTAGTTTAAAGCTTCTTAGATATGACTTGTATAATTGAAGACATTTTATCCAAGATCTTATAATAATTGTTTGCATTTCTCTTGAGTTGTCCTTATTTGAAGGGACCTATAATTTTACTGATTACAATGCTAGCTTCTTATTGTTTTCTAAGTTATATTAGTTCTATGCAGGACCCAACTTCTAACCTAGGCATTAAGTTCATCCAATGCAGCTCTATATTTGTCACTAAAAATTGCTGTTGAGAAATAGTTTTCATCTACTTCTTTGCCTGATTTACACCATTTTCATGTTGTTTAATTAAAGCTGGCTGTTTATTTGCTTTCATATTTGTAGCCAATGTTTCTAATAGTTGGCATTTTGCTGTTTCCATTTGCAATTCTTCAAATATTTTCTCTTTGGTTAATACACTTTTCTTGCTTCTCACATCACTTTTTGTGACGTTTTTAAAGCCAATTGTTCTTACCAATATTTTAAAGGTCTTTTTAGATTGTTCTAAGATCTTTGCAAAAAACTGGACAATTTTCAATGTTTCCATCACTTAATAAATTTATAATATCTTGTTTCCCTTTTGTGTTTATATCTTTCTTATGACCCATGGTAATCTCTATATGTGCGAAACTAAAAGATAGACCTGAGTAACTGCACTATTAAGTTTATTTCCAGTATGGTGTAAAACTTTGTGTTGCATAATAATTTCTAATGCCACCAAATAAGTTATTGTTATGCCATTTGTGGCAAAATTGTGACAAGTTTTGTGATGACATTCTTCGATCATCTGTTTCTCACTGCACCTGTGATGACATCTCAGATTGAATGTATTTACATATACACCGAACTCGCTATGTGCACAGGTTTGTCTTCTTGGCTGTGATCGCTTTTGACAAAAAAAAAAAAAAAAAATGGAGACAATTGTTTGGGAAGTAGCAACAATACGATTTCTCACTTAAACATGGGATCCTTCCTTCAGCAGCTCCTGATTACTCACTACCAGTCCTTCTGTCATTGGCTGCTGGGCAACTTTCACATCTTTGGTCACCTACCTACTTCTATCATGGCGGGACCCATTTTCTCCTGACTTCTTGCCTCTCTCTGCTTATATGGATAATCCTGGGGTCCCACTCCCTTCATCCACTTGTCTTTCTGGAAGATTTGGGACCATCCCAAAGCCACATGGATGATCAAATCTTCAAAAGACCACTTTTATGACTATCTAAAATCATTTATAAAATTTTATATTTCCCAATTGAGAGACAAACTGGAGACATGAATCCTGAAACATTAACCCTTAAGTTCACTCAGGATGGACTGGAGACAAAATTCCTATGAAACTCCCATATCTGAGTGGACTTAAATTCCTTCCTTTTATCTCCTTATCTTCTAAATATGTATGAGAAATCAGATTGTTACGTTTATCTATCATTATTATGGTGGCTGTTCTTTTACTATTTTCCCAGTTGTTTTCAAACTTGGCTGTGAATCAGATTTTATGTAGGCAAATATTTATTCATTTATGGAGATTTGTATGTTGCTACATCATTTTATTTAGTGATCTGAATATATGTTCAATGTGTTTGGTTCTTACTTGTTACTTTAAGCATTTAAGCAGCTATTTTTTGAAATATGTCAATAGTTATGTGCATTTTCTTATCTATATTGCAGCCAATGAACTTGTTCACCATATCTGTAAATATCTTTGTATACATCTACATAATGATATCTCTCTCTCTCTCTCTCTATATATATATATATATATATATATATATATATATAGCTTGCATGGTTTTTGTGTCACTTTTAAGACATACTGATTCACTTTTCTTTGAAAGCAGGTTTAAACAAAATAAAACATGATGAAATGCATCTGTTAATATTTACTTTTCTAAAATTGTCTATTCTTTTGCTGCATTGAAGTTTCCATTGTCACTCAGACTAGAATTGTCTTTAAAAATAGAAGCAGTCTCAGAATGCTTATGATCTTGTGAACAACAAGTCATTGATCTGATTCTTGTGAAATGCGCATTCATGGAATATCTGCAAAACATCATCTTCAATGGTATCTGAGATTTAAAAATTTTTGTTGAATTACAAGTTTAAGAGTTGGCCTTTGTATCAATATATGGAGTAAGTTTAACAATTCCTTCATAAATCTTAAAATGCATAAATTGTATAATACTTTTCTTCTGAAAATATGCATTTAAAAAAAAATTGTATATAATATAGTTGATCTAAAATCTACACATTAGATTTACTGATATATGTGTAGATATCTTTATACATGCAAGCAGATATGTTTAGATATTGTTTGAATTCTGAACTTAGAATGTTTGTCTTATTACACACACATACTTCAATATATGTGTTATAATGGCTTTTCTTTTTAAATTATTATCAACAGTTGTAGTTCTTATTTAGCTTAGTTTTTTCAATATTTCTCAATAGATACACATCTTAGTTGGCAAAAGGCTTTTTCATTTGTGATGAAATTGTCTATCCACTTATATGGCACTGAAACACTGGATAGCACATAGTATTTCTGCAACATTTTCTTTGTTTTTTTATATCTTATGGTCCCTTTATGCCTTACTTGGTTTCTGAAAAGTATAATTTTGTGGGGAGGATTTAAATTTTTGTCTATACCAAAAATCTTTTCAAAAATACTGGTTGACCTTTAAAGTTCATCCTATCAATGCTAAAAGATTTCCAAACATTGTGGTATACATCTTATTTTTTCAGAATATGTTTTTAATTCTCAGTTTTTTATTCTTTTTCCAAATAATTAAATGTATATTATTGATTACTGCTTTTGGTGATAATTTGTATTCCAAGACTTATGATCATCACTTCGTTCATGGGTGTAACTCAAGAGATAAATACTGATGTCGGTCGAAGCTTTGAAGTGAACTTGTTTGTCAATCAAAAGCTGGAATGCCATTTGAAAAAACACTTGCCTGAAATCAGTATTTGATTAACAAGATGCTTTGATGTTTATAGAAATCATATTCATTAGATTAAAATTGGAGATTAAAAAGAGAAAAATTAAATTAATTCAAATCACAAAGAATAATGGAATGAGTGTCGGCAGCAATGTAAAAACCTTGCAAAAGACAAGGTCTGGTCTTCACATGTCAAGAGTGCCTCTGTTGACTGAGAAAAACACTGGTGTTATATAGCTCTTCCAGTTCCAGACCCATGCTGACTATTGGCTGATACCAGCCCAGTATCATTCATATGCAAATAACCTGTCACCTACTCTAAATAGGTTTCTCTCAACATTCCATTGTGGAAGGGGATGCAACTCCTGGTGATTATAGCACCACATACAACCAACTTGGAGTCTTTTCTCAGTCAAGCTGATTCTGTTACATTTTACTATTTGGTTTAAGGATTAAGACATCTTACATTGTCGTTTTTTGATTAATACAGAATATTACTGGATCCTCCTAATTATGTGACTGATTGAAATTTTTCTGAGGTCTTTCTTTCATGTTTGTCATGACAATTTGAAGAGACTTTTCAAACTCTTTGAATTGTGCCAACAACACACCCATAATTTAGACTAACAGCTTTGTGTTAATATATATTTGCAATCTAACACTAAGTATCTCAATTTTCAGCATCACAAATAAAAATGATAGAATTTGTCATATATATATATATATATATATATATAATTTAACTGATGTAAACATTTTAATACTAATAAAAGTGGGGGAAATATCTTAGGAACCTTTCAGACAACCCTTCATCAGAGAAAATAAAACCATTAGTGAAAAAACAATTATTCTTAAACAGGAACAACAAAATACAATTTTAAGGGAATAAATGAAAGAACAAAACTGGTGACATGATTGAAATACAAAATTGTATTAATCAATGTTTAGAAAATCAATTCATTTTGTCAATTAAAAACAAATAAAACTGAAAAACAAGCCAAAAAAAAAGGTTTCAGTGACAGGGGGTGGGGAAATAGTTTGTTTGACCAGATTATTTCCTACATTTTTGAGTGTTATTGGACCACTAATGTTGATTGATAATCCTGCATGTTATGGTCAATTTCAAGAGAACTGATTTGAAATCTTGCATAGGGTATGGTCTGGGCACCTACTTAAGATTGGCAAAGCAGTCACTATCAAACTGAGAAGACCTACTCTTTGCCAGCAAGAGAAGACTTCTGTTTGTTCCATTATTCTTTTGGGAGAACATTAAACATTCTCTCATTTATCCCTTTAAAATTTTATTTCATTTCTGTTAAAAGAATTGTTTTGCCAAAAAATTTCTCTGCTGAAGGGTTGGCTGAAAGGTTCCTAAGATATATTGCCTCCCTCCACCACTTTTAGTAGTATTAATGATGTTTACATTAGTAGTTCTATTTAAAGGGATAATTAAATTTTGTTGTATCAAGTCATTGTTTAAATATATAAAATTTTAATTTATATTGGACTATGTGTTGTGAAAAATATTTTAAACTATGCAACTCTCTTTTCCAGTATAATATATATCAGGCTGAACTAAACTGTTTGATAATTATTAAATATATTCAATGTTTGTCAAAGTTTCCTTAATATCTTTCTCTTTAACTTATGAACTGAATATAAAAGATTTCTCATTTTTCCATTTTATAAAATTATAAAAGAAAAACAAAATTGATTTTCCAGGAGAAAAATTTTTATTTAAATGTTTTCTTTAATGTTGTACCATAATATATAGACATATTGATAAGCCAAAACATTATGACTAGTGATAAAAATGCCATATAACAACTGCAGGCCAGGATCAGTAGTATATTAACAGTCCAGCTAGCCTTGAGTACTTCAGTTTGATGTGTTGAAAATCAAAAAAGATTAAATAACTTTGATAAATATGAAATTTTTATGGCCAGAAACGTAATTAGAGCATTTCCAAAATTACATGGGCTGTGTGGTACTCACGTCCAGTTGTAGTAAGTGCTTTTCAGCAGTAAATCAAGGAAGGAGAGATAATCACTAACTGCTGACAAGATTTATTGATGCAAGTATAAACCAACAGACTGGTTACTATAGCACAAGTTACTTTAATCAAAGTGAAGGAATGCATAGTACATTAATCCTTATTGTGCATGGAGCTGTGTTGTTGCAGGTCAGTCACACTACCCTTGCAAATCAGCATTCATTTCCACCAGCATTAGAACAGAACCTATATATATAAATGAAATACAGTTACTTGGTTCAGCTTTCTTCTGAATAAGATGAAAAGCGGAGTATTGGCATACTGTTATCCTAGAAAAGTGATGGCATTAGGATATACTATAGGAAAATCAGATATTCTGCTGGGAAACACTGGGACTTGTCCATTCATGTGGAACATGTTTTTATTGCATCCCACCATAACATTGAAAATGAGATACACTCTTTAATAGCAATTCTAATAATGATGGCAGCATTTTGCAGCTTGAAAATGGGTCCTGTTACACTGCACAAGCTGTATGAAAATGGTTTCAGGAACATGAAAATTTCATTGTGTTGTTTGGACTACCAAACTCTCCAGATATCAATTACATTCAAACATCATGGGATGTGTTATCTAGCAATCCATCCACCATGTAACTTGCATCAGTTAAAGATTTGCTGTTAATATCCTGAAACCAAATCCTAAAAGGAAAACTTCACAAGCCTTGTAGACACTATACTTAATTGGGTAAAATCTTTTTTGTAAGCACAGAAGACTAACATCTTATTAGTCAGGTGGTCATAATATTTTGGTTTGTTTATTGTATAAGATGGAATGGATAAATTGTTGTTTAAATTATGCAAAAATGAAAATAATACTGACATTTCATTTTAACAAATATATTTAACAAAATCACACAAAAATATCTTGAAATACTAAAGAGTAAATTTATTCAATGAAATTGCCATCGACTTCAACCACTGCCTCTAAATGACTTTGGAATTTCCTGCAACTCTTCTGGATGGTCTCCTTGTTTAAGTTGATGAATGCTGCCATAATTCTTGCTTTCAGTTCATCTTTGGTGTTACAAGAAGTTTTTTTGTTCTCTTTCTCAACTGCATCCAGCATATAATAATTAAGGCTGATAAGTCGTGATATGTTTGATAGCCTTGACTGGTTTCTCCTGCTTGTGTGACATGGTGTAGAGTCCTGTTACCAGACATAGTGTTGCCCTGGGCCAAGAGGGTGGCTGCTGGAAGACTATCTCCTCAAGGCACTTGATGTAGGCTTCTGTGTTGTTTGAGGCTCTCACCAAAAAATTCAGGAGTTCTTTTATCAGGATGATCAGAGTGAGTTTTCTGAGTTGCCATACCTTTGTAATCACCATTAGACTCTTCCAACTCTTTCTGAATCCTTTGCACTGTCCTCAGATTGGCACCCAAACACTCTGAAATGTTTGTATTGGAGCTTTTGGTGCAAATGCCAAGCAGTTCAGAATGCAGTTTCCAAATTTCTGTTGGAGTGATTTGCCTCATGGTGCTCTTTCTCTTACAGATTGTGTCCAACTGAACCTACTATACTGTTTAACAAAATAAAAAGCTTGCATGAAATTTAAAAAAAAAAAAAAAAAAAATAGCGACAATTTACCCATCTCACCCTGTATATCACACATACTTTCAGTGTCACATCTACAAGCATGTACAAATGTTTACAAGGGTGTTCTGGAATGTTCTTGCCCTGACCAAATAAATATTTCAGAAGAGCTTCCTGGTTAGGAGGAGAACTTTTCAGCATTGTCTCATATGAACATAAACAAGAAAATGGTTTATTACAAGTCATAAGTATATTTACTATTTTCATTGATAGAATCTAATGGCTTAAAAAACGTAATGATAACATGATAAAATCAACAAGGAATGACATTGATGGAATGACTGTTGAAAATATATTAACAGAAACTAAACCAAGACAAACTAAAATGTTTTCAACAAATTTGTCTGGCAATCTCAAAGTCATCTCTAAAGTATATAGATTTCATGTGCATTTATTATTTATCTTTAGTTTTCATCCTTTATGTAACTTGTTTTACTGTCTTTTAGTCTTTGCACATTTCAATAACTTATATCTTTGTAGTTTTCTTAGGTGATGACAAGAAAATGGCAGTATGCTTGTAAAATTTACATTATTTCACAACTTGTTATAAGTATAAAGTTGTGTATTATTTTAGTTCAGAAAGTTGTCTTAAACAATCTTAACATTTAAATAATGACAGATTAATTTAAATGAATATATATATATATATATATATATATATATATATGAGAGAGATGATGAGACAAAGTGAAAAAAGCTTTTAAGCAATGCATTTCATCAATATGAGTGTGGGCTTTGGCTTCTTTATGTCAGTATGAAAGATAAACTGTGTGTAGGGAAAATGTATTGGGATTTTTGAGGATAAGTGGGGCAATAAATTAGGTTACCATATCAGATTTGAAGACTAGAAAGTGCTTTTTTTTTTTTTTTGTATGTATGGTGTGTACATTGGTGAAACATCCATAAACCTTAAAAAAAACAAAAAACAAAGCATTGCAAAGATATACTGCATAAAAACACTTGAAATGTACTGGTAGTTAACCATTAGGTAATTTAATTTATTGCCCTATCTTCAAAAATACTAACACATTTTCCTTACACTTAGTTTTGTCTTTCATTCCAACCTAAAGAAGCTGCATCCAACATATGTTGGTGGAATGCATTTTTAAAAAGCTTTTACACTTTGTTTCATCATCTCCACTTTTGTTTCAAATACTACTATACATCCTACAAATGTGTGTACATGCATGCACACACATACATATTAATAAAGGGTAAACTTTGAAGTCAATGCATTTCATTTCATAAGGAACTTTATCAAGGCAAGTGTAGAAATTTTATTTAGTAACCTAAATTAACATATTAATGTGTAGGAAAGCATTATGTGTATCTGCAGTAGATAAAAGAATTAAATTTTCTAAACAAAAAAAGAACACAACTTGATGCTGCTTTGAGCTTAAATACTAAATTTTATTATGATTTGTCACCTTGTCCAGATGATTAAAAATAAAAGAAACAAACTTTCCAGTATAACATTCAATTTTCTTTTACAATATAAGTAGTATTACATGAAGTGCTAAGTTGCATATGTAATCTTAAACTTATGATAGAGGACTGAAAAGTTTTTGACCCACTTTTAAAAATATGATCAAACATTAGGATTTTTTTAACTTTCAACACTCTCCTATTACTTCAAATGTTTTGTATAATGTCCCATTGTTTATTTTCATTGAAATATATTTTGAGTGTTATTTGGTGTATATTTTGAATGAAGTCATACATGTCAACTGATGTTTTGTTTCTAAATATTTTTCTTTAAAAATCTTTCATGATTTAGAAGAGGATGAGTTCCCCAATGATCCTGTTGGTATGTTGGAGACAAATTGTAAAATGAACTACACTATGTTGTGTTAAGCTTTGCACCCAAAACCAAAGCACATATTTCATACATTTTTATACACTGCCTTGATTATTTTCTATTTTTTTTTTTTGCAAGGAGTAGTAACTATTAAATGTATGTAAACTTAGTTCAGTACATTGTATATTGCAACATTGTGTAAGCTGTTTGTGTGTCTATCTCATATATATATATATATATATATATATATATATATATATTTGCTTTCTAAAAACTTCTTCATAGTTTAATTTATCTAAAAATGATTTTCTTTTTACTCATTTTTTCCCCTCTTAACCATAAAAATATTTATAAAATCAAAGTCAGAACTTTGCTCTGTATTTACAGAAAGCCTGAAAATATTTTTGAAGATCATATTGAGTTAATATTTTGTTATGATACTTTTAATTCTATGTAGGTGTATACACCTACATACTGCCTATGCTAAAATGATTTATATATTTTATTCCTGTTCATTATAACACTCAATGCCGCCTTAACTTTGGTGCTCAGCTCATTATAATACAAGTGCATAGCATAATAGATTTAGTTTAAAAATTACATTCTGACAGTATCTGAAATATGACGTATTAATGTTTCAAGTGAATTCTCTGAAAAACATTGACAAGGTAAATTTTCATCTAAACTTTTATTATAGAAATAAAATAATAGTTAACTCCCCTTATATATATTTTACCCATAAAACGTTTTTCATTTTATGTGATTGTATTAAAAGGAAAAGATACTCATAGAGAAAGATAAAGGATGGCAAATGTTCATATTATATATATATATATATATGCACATGTGTGGTTAGTATTAGCCTTCTTATTATAATGGCCAGGTTTGAATCTCACCATGGTTGATAGCCAATGAAGTGACTTCTTGATAATATAAGCAGGGGGAAAGATCCCAGCATGTGACACGAATGTGAAGTGACTGAAAACCATATCATGAGTTGAAGCAATCTGTGTGAATAAATTGCGTAGACAAAACTGTTTGGAATCTATGGATAGTTGTAATAGCCCAGTGATTGTGATTAAGGGTTTGAGAATAATAGTTTGTTCAGATTGTGTGTGCTTTCTCTCAGAAACTGCAATTAAGATCTACTCAGCATATAGTTGCTGTATAAAAGTCACAGGTTGGCTCTGTGAATGCTGAAACACAAATGTGCCTGTAATGGATGAGCTAGCTATCCAGGCAGTTGGGCAAATTTTATTTATAATTTTTTTTATTGGATTTAGTTAATTAAATGTCTAAAAAAGAAAAAAATGTTGGTTAATATTTTGTATTTTAAAGGTAAATCCAACCTAATTGAACTGTTTAACAATTTTTTTAATATCGAATGTGCTTGGAGTAATTATCACAGATATATCTTAGGTACGAGTTTCTTTTTGTGTGTTTATTCTAAAAATAAGCATCAAAACCGTTCTTAAGAGGACTATACATAGGGAATTCAAATTTTTGTTAGTAATAATTGTAGTTGAATTTGAAATAGCATAGATTACATATACTGATGATATCAATGGGTAGAAATGTGGAAAAGATTCTCTTAAAACTTCTACATACAATAAAATACAAATCCATCTACTGAAGACCTTGGAATTAAGGCCACCCAAGCACATCTTTCATCATAGAAGACATAATAAATAAGAATGATATATGATGTCTCCCCATAAGGAAATGGACTGCTCCACTATCAATACAGTGAGGTATAAATATCAATATTTAAACTTTGTAACAGTCAGTTTTCAATAAGTATCTGACAATTACATTCTGCTACTGGTGAGAAAGAAATATATTTTTGTTGCTTACTGTACAATTCTACTATTTTATAACTGAGGCAATCATCAGACAGAAACTTGGAATTTTCTGTCCAGACAATCTTTTATTTAATGGCTGGGAGTAAGAGGCAGATAAAAAAACAAAAAAAAAACAAACTTAAAGTATAATAGTGGTTACTATTGTCATCTTGGGTCTATAGTTTTTTTCATAACCTATAATTTTTTTTTTGCATTTATCATTTAAGGGACATTTGGCAATTGCATCTTTTTCTTACTTTTGTATTTATCCAAATACTTTATTACACATTAACTCCTTCATATTCATTATTCAATTATAGCTTACTTTTAAAGTTCTTTGTATTGAATGTTTTTCTCGGTATTGGAGATCTTCTGAAATGGTTATTCATAAATTTGAGGAAGATCCTTGTTACATTTGTTATTTTGCAGCTGTATGGAGAGTTGAACCATAACACATTATGACATCTCTTTTTATTTCTTGCATTTATTTTACTACATTATATTTCACATTCATTTATTTAATCACCATGGGAAACAGTAAACATATTTCACTATCACTTTGTCAAATAGTTCTTTATTGCTCGAGTTGGTTGCCAACCTGTATTGCATCAATTTGTATAAGTATGATTAGTTGACGGTTTGATTCACTGTTTATGTACTGTAAAGTTCTTACTTCTTTTATATATAATTTATATTCTCCAGAATTCAATTGCATTTAAACACTGTAGTCATTGAATTTTTCTAATGCTTTTCTTGATTTATCTTTCATAACACAAAGTGTCAACCCTATAAGGCATACAATGATAAAGGGTGAAAATGCAATCTTTGCATTTTAGAAAAACTTATACTACAAAATATGGGTAATCCTAATATATTAAATAAAAGTGAAGTAATAGTGACAGGTTGAATCATTTTTATCCTCCTCCTTTCCTGTCTTTTTCTTATGGAAATGGGCTATTCTATTATCTTTAAACAGCCATTAAATAAATAGGTTAAGACAGATAATTCCAATTTTAGGCCTGATTTTATTCATCTTGCACATGACTTTCAGTAATATTCTGCAGTAAGAAATGACATAATTTTTCAATATATATATCTTAGCTCTTTTCTTTTACATTATTTTTACCTCCAGCACTCACCAGATACGATGATTTTATTTGCTTTTTTATGGCTTATCAACCCTTTATTGGGTTATTTCAAGCCAAAACATATTTTGGATTGTAAGATTAAATCTTGAGTTATTATTGCATTAACAATTTTTGTGGAGATAATGATTTTTTTTTCCAGATACAAGTCTTACTATTTAACTTATAGCATGTTGGGGAGGGTGGGAGAGAAGTGCAGGATTCCTACCTTTTTTCCCAAGGGTATTTCCCTGTAAGTGAATGTAACTAACTCAACTAGAATTCAAACATGGCCCTTTTTGTTTTCTCATTTTGAGCCACTCTCCATTACACCACCATATATCCTCCACACACTATATATATATATATATAACCCCATGTAGTGAATCTGATAAAATTAATATGGTTAAGATGGAGCAAAATTTCACAAATATAACTGAACACAAAAGGTCTGTAGTTGTCCTAAAAATTGAATTTGATTAATGAAAAATGTTTTTATAACATACTACTTTAAGTATTTTCTTACTTTGATAAAGGAAATTAATCAAATAGATACTAGTTAAACATCTTATAGAATTTAATAATTTTTTTTTATTCACCATTTTCTTTGAGAGAAAAATAGCATATACATCCAATCACTTTGTTTTATTTTTCTTTGGAAATATATTAAAATAAAATGATTTAATCTATGTACAAATCTCATTGATTTGTTCAGATATTTTAAAACTTTACCTGCTAAATATTTTTTATGCAGCTGGGTTGCCATGGTAATTACTTTCTTAGATCTTGATAATGATGCTCATTCAGTAATGAAATATCAAGAAGGAAATTAAAAAAAAAAAAAAAAAAAAATTAACATTCAACTAATTTTCACCTATTCTATTGTATATTCATGAGTGAGATCATTGATAGAAATATCACCAGACTCCTGAATTATTGTAATGATATCATAATTATTTTTATTTTATGCGATGTTAAATGGAGAAACTTCTGGACAAATTTAACTTTAAGTTATAGAGATATGTTAGAAAAGAGCTAAATAGATAGAGTAATTCCAGTAATATTTCTGCTCATTATAATATGTTTACCTGGTTAAAACTCCATACTTCTTGGATCATCATTAATATTGAAAAGCATGGAAAATTCAAATTTTGCAAGGCCAAAGTCTTTCCACCTTATGGAAAAATGTAAAACACACACTTGTATAGGCAATAACCTAAGCATATTTATTAGATTTGCTCAGCAAAATCTGTGTTTTTAAAGATGAACCTTCTTCAAAACCTGACAACTAAGTTATAGACTAATTTCACACCATAAAACCATTTATAACAATTTTTTTTCTTAGAAAATAGATTTTTATGTATGTAAATATAAAAAAAGGACTATTTTAAATTTACTAATTAAGCTACTCATATGGAGTAAAATTATGTTAATCAAAATTGAGTTAATGTGATTTTTCAAAAAAGAAAGATTTTGATGAAATAAATTTTCTTTGTTTGTCTGGAGTGGTTACCAGTGCATGCTTTGTATTATTTGGCCTTTTGTACTTTTTACAATGTTGTTTATAAAAGTGATTTTTGACAGAGCACAAAGCTTATTGATTAAAAAAAAAAAATATCCTCACTTGCTTTTTATATGACACATTTTCTTTTTCTGAATATTGCATTTATTTTTTTATTTTTTTCAAATTTTTGAATTTAGTTGATTTTCAGTGGATATAATATTGGGATGGTGGTGGTAAATTCCAAGAATATTTTAATTTTTTTTTTTTTTTTTTTTTTACATTTTGTTGTTGGAAAGGTTTTGTGAGGCATTTAATTGTGTCAGTCAGGTATAGAGCATTAAAAAAAAGTTGCTATGAAATTACTGATCAAATTGAAATTTCTAAGGGAGAAAGATCTTAACTTAATGGGAGCTTGAAGTGCAAACATATACAAAATTCCATGTAAGATAAATACCTATTACTTAAAAAATTAAGCTTCAGATTAAAATTCATATTCAATGAATCTTTGTAAGGGAAGGAAATTTTAGTCCTTATCAATTTTCCTTTTTTTTAGTTTGGTGATGTGGAATTTATAATTGGTTTCACCTCTGGTTCATATTCATCAACAGCTATTATCATATTATTATTATTAGGTTGGTGCAAAAATAATGACATAATAATGTCGTTTTTTGACGTTAGAAAATACGTCAAAAAACGACATTATTACATCATTATTTTTGCACCAACCTAATACTATTAACAGCTCCTTTATAGTCTCTTAGTAAATGTCAAACATTAAAATACATGAGCTTGCATTTACAATTTGTTACCAAGAGGAAAATATCAAATTAGTTGAAATAATCTTCTTTTGAAACAGTAAAATTTTTTTTTCAAAAATTTTTGGAATATTTACCTAAATTTGTATTCTGTTTATTCCCTTGTTTTTTTTTCTTTATAGCAAAGGCACCAAAAGAAGAAGATGCCCCTGTTACACCCACAGATGCTATCTTTCCTACATTACCTGATGTGAAATTATGTGCAGCCAATGCCATTGGTCGGGCAGCAAGAAACAGTAAATTTTTACAGTATTTCCTTCTAGATCTTTTTGTAATTTTGTCTTCAATAAAAACAAATAATTTGGAGAGAGTAGGAAATATCTTAAATAGATAAATGGGAAAGTATAATACATGCAGTGAGAAGAGACCATTAATAATTGAATACAGCAAACATGTCCAAATGGGGTAAAAAAAAAAAGTAAACGGACACAAATTAGAATCCTGCCATACAAATAAAAGGTGTAAGCACAGATTTTAGAATATTTCTGTCTCTGCAGGCCAGTAAATCACAATTCTTTTTAAGAAAACAAAAATGGCTGTAATATAGAGCTTATGGAATATGAAGGTGTAGGAATCCTTCTACTCAGTTTTTCATTGAATGTTAAAATTTGGAGTGTCGGGATTCAATACATTAATAAAATATCGTTACAGAGTCGCTCGTAATTTGGCCATCTAAAATAATCAAACACTTTTCATTGAAGGAATATTGTTTGGGTTGATAAAGTTCTGAAATAAAATATAAACTGTCTCTGTGTACGTGTGTGAGAAACAATAAAATGTTGTGATATGTGTGTTTGAAAAAGTCAACATGTGTGTGCGTGATTCATAGTAAAAACGGATATGAGAGATACAAATTGTTTCTTACTGTTGGCGGTGATGCCGTGGTCTGGAGTTTGTCAACACTGTCGTTTTTGACATGAGGTCATCAGCGAGAGGTCTGTGTAGTTTGCTGGTATATTGTTTTGGGAATGGATTTCGTATGTTTTTATACACTTTTTCCGAACAATATCAGCTCCAGAATTAAATTATTTATTTATTCCTAATTGGCCCTAAGAAATCACGTGGTATGTCTTCTACTACATCCATACAATATTTGGTCGGTATCTACCTAAAAATAAGTATGACTAACAAAAAAAAGAACATTCTGATTTGTAATCTATGATTTTATTGGCGTGTTTTAAGATGTGTTTTCTGGAGTGTGATTGGTTTATAAATATTGTAGTTGATATTTTAGTGGACACGACAAAGGTAGTGATCATATTTCTAATCATTAAAAGAATGAAAGGTTTGAGAAAGCACTTCTGACGAGTCAAAATCACCTCACTATTTGTATCAAAGGATCAAGTAATATTAAGATTCTTTCATTACAAAAGTCTACTACTCATCTCTATTATGTTGTAAACTCTTCTGATAAATACTATTGACTATTCCTACAACATTAAGTTTAAATGGATAAATAAAATTCTATAATTACTCAATAGTTAATAAAATGTTATTTGTTTAGTTTAATATTGAGGAAATATTGAACATGAACAAGAAAACGAAGTGAGGGTTTCCTATATTTTATAAATACAATTCTCTTGCAAAATTACTTAAATGTTTTTTTTTTTGTTTTTTTCTGATAATCCCAGTAAACTAGTAATGGCATAAAATGTCTTTTTTTTTTCCATTTCAGAGGAAAGTCGAAAAATGTTACATGAACAAGAGACTGAAAAGATGTTAATTATTTTACTGAGTAATGATAATCCAGCAGTTCAAGCTGCTGCTGCCCGATCTCTTGCTGTAATGTGTGAGAATGTCAGTAGCAGAGTATCAGTCTTGGAATGGGGTAAGTGAATCTTTCTCTTTCTGCCACTGCTTATTATAAATGTCAAATCATTTTATGTGATGAGAGATAAAAAAAAAAAAAAATAAATAGCAAGAAGACCAAAATTTCACCATCCCTAAAAATATATCGATAGTAATAACTGGCAGGTAAACAAAGGCATAGTTCGAAGAACCAATCAGAAAGCTTTCACAACCAGGATATAAGGCTGTGGGCCAATGAGAAGTGAGCAGCCTACAGAGATATAAAAAGGTGATTATCTTCCATTGGTAGAGATAGGTCATGTGACTGCAGCTTAGTGATGTCACTCCATACAGTGACAAAAGTGGCAATCAATTTCAGTTTTGTTTATAGCAGCAAAACCGAAAGATTGCTTTCTTTATCTTGGGCCTACTATAGCCTAGACAGAGGCTAAATCTGCCTCCCCAGCAGCTTACAAGTCTGTGGTGTTATTTCCCTTTGGGAATAGTCCTCAGTTTGGGAAAACACAAGAGTCTCTGTTTTTCATTCGTTCAAAATTGGGACATAGATGAATCCAGTTAGAATCTGGAGTCTTATACATGGCTTCTCATATCTAAGAACTTTCCTTTTTGTTTCACCTTACACTCTGCTCACTGTGTAGATATATGTGATATATTATTTGTATATATATATAATACGTGTGTATTTCTCAGTAGTGTAAAAGTCTCTCTCAGAACAAAGCATATTTGTTATTCATTTTCCTTTCAGTCATTCTGTTCCATGTGAACTATGGTGTTATTATATCATGGATATAATGCAAATAATGGTGGAAACATAAATAGGAGAAAAAAATCTTTCTTCTCTAGCTCTTGTATAAGCCTTTTTAATGTGGATCTATAGATGTGTATATAAGTACTTGATAAATTAATCTTGTCCATTCTCCACAGCTATAACATTTACCTGGCTTTTTTTTTGTTATTTTGATTAATATATTAATTGTTCTGCCCTCATCATAGCATTGGAGCAGAAGGAAAGTGTAAAAAAGGAAGCGTGTAAACCTAAGTATCAGAGGAACTTCATAGCTTCTCTGACTCAAAATAATAAACCAATCTGAGACCCCACTATATTATTACCGCAGAAAAAAAACAAAAAAAAAAAAACAAACTTTTCTACTATATATACAAGGTAAATAAACTTTATCAAGTTGTAGTGTACATTTCAATATTTGTAATAAATATAATGTTATTGTATTTTTTAACTGTATATATTAATATTATTCCCTTTAAGAGAGATACACATTATACTATATATATATATATATATATATAATGTGTGTGTGTGTATGTATGTATACTGTACCGTATATGTTTATTTATGCCATATATACATATTTATAGTATTTACATTATAGTAACTACCAGTAGTTATGATCATATAGTGGTTTTATAACTCAAAAATAATTCCTTTCCATTTATGGACAATTGGTTTTAACAGACAATGCACTCCCCCTATTAGTTTGTTGATCAGTGGTTTGTCTGTATATCCATTTATAGATCCGCTTTGCAAAAGCTGCTCACTTCTCATTGGCTTGTGGCTTTATATTCTGGTTGTAAAAGCTTTCTGATTGGTTGGTCAAACTATGGTTTTGTTTGCCTGGTGTTCTTTATTAGCTGTATATTTTTAAAGAGGATGAAATTTTTATTTACAGGATGTGATAGATATATAAAATGGCAACAATTTACCTAATTTTGTGTACATACATTGTTTTTTTGATTTTGCCAACTACACAGTATAGCAGGGTCAGTTGGGTACTGCAATTCATTCCATCATAAATTTGGAAACCGTATGCTGTACTGCTTGAACTTCATTCTGGAAGCTCCAATGCAAACAGTTCAGAGTTTTTGCACTGTCCTCAGATTGACATCCAGAGTATTTGGAAAGAGTTGGATGAGTCTAATGGCGATTACAAAGGTATGGCAGCTCTGGAAACTCACTCTGATTGTTCTGATAAGAAAAGAACTTCCAAATTTGTTGGGCTTCAGACTTAACATGAAGGCCTACATCAAGTGCCTTGAGGAGGTAGTGCTGACCTGGTTCAAGATGGTAGCTGCTGGAAGACACTGTGTCTGGTAACGGGACTCTGCACTATGCCACACAAGCAGGAGAACTCAATCATGGCTGTCAGACAATTACTGTAATTACATCACCCCTTACATCTAGCCACCTAACTCTCCAGACTGCAACCCCTTGATTATTATGTGTGGGGTGCAGTTGAGTGAGAGACCAACAAAACTCCTTGTAACCCCAAAGATATAAAGCAAGGATTATGGCAGCATTCACTAACTTAAACAAGCAGACCATTTAGAAGAGGCCGTGGTTGAAGCCAATGATGATTTTATTGAATAAATTTACTCTTTAGTATTTCAAGATATTTTTGTGTGATTTTGATAAATATATCTGTTAAAATGAGATGTTTTAGACAATTTATCCATCGCACCCTGTATTTCTCTATCACCACAAATCCCACCATGAGTGATAACAGTGGATTTGAGAAGTCTAGTTTCTTCAAAAACTGCTTCATGAGAATTTTATAAATTTCAACCAACAATAATGCTAATTGTTTGGTGATGTAATGGAATAACCTGTCGCCCTCATGAACGAGTACACTATAGGTAGTAACTACCTATAAGTATCTCTAAGTCAATGGACTACAGAGTCTAGCTGGGATCTGTTCCAGCTAAACAGTTGAACTCTCTGCCTTTGGGCAGACGAGGCTTCGCCGAAAGGCAGTGTCTCATTTGGGGAGGTAGACTGCTCCAGAACCCATTTATATGGGTTCGAAAGGGAATATTTTTGGCCCAGCCTACAAGCTCGGAGAACCCACGTTAAACTGGCCTGTGCTACATGCAACCTCATTGGGGGGGGGAAGTAGGTAAAGGATCTGTTGAATATGACTCAGACTTACGTGAGAACTACCAACCTTCCAATAGTAGCACTCACTACTGGATTGACTTGCGATGACCTTGTGCATAACTGTTACCTTTATTCTTATTGTATTGGTTTTTACAATAAACCTTTACTTATTTCATCCACCACGTTTTCAAGTACATATTCTTATTAGCACAGAATATAACATTTGGTAAATAAATGCCAAATGTTTTCTAATTACTATTATTGCAGCTTTGTTCAGATTGGGTGAAATTAATAAAGTAGTGACTAAATCATGAAGTTGAGCAGTTGTACACTCTTCTCTCATAGCTGAGACAATTGTGTAGGAGGATTTCAGGTAGAAACTATCATTTTGAAGACAAAACACACAAGAATTGATCTGCCATTTTATCTTTTTACTGTTCTAATGTAAGTTATAATATATTCTTTGTTGTAATCAGTGGGAAATGGAAGTTACACTTTGTTTCATTTCAGCATAAGGAAAAATTCCCAATCAACTTAAGACTGTATTCTTGATCCAACAAAACTAAGTGTACACTGACAAAATTAGAACATTTAAAAAAAATAGAGCAATTTGACAGACTTGCCTTGCATTTTAAACAAAAAGTACCTACTTGTTGTTCAAGGTTTTTCATTTTTTTTCTATGTCATTCAGAGGGATTTCCTGCACTTATCCGCCTATTGCATTCTGACAATGGAGAAACACTAGAAGCTGCGACTTTGGCTCTTCAGTATCTGACCACCTCAAACTCTGCAAATTGCCTGTAAGTGAAATTGTTCTTAATGAACACAATTATCTTAATTTCTGAGATAAAGTATTATAATTACACATTTGATGACATGTAAGAGCCCTCTCCCTGTTCAAATATAATATTACAAGAGAAGTACAAGCAACAGTAATGTATAGTGTCTGGATATACATTAACTTAAAGATACATCCAGTTCACAAGTTAAACCAAGGAGGTAGTTTTCAGCCATGATTGGGTGGGAAGTAGGGCTTTGTATGTCATCAAATATGTTAAATTCTACAAACTAGTGTCATTACTTTTGTGTCCTTTAATTCTAGTATTTCACTCGTACTTTCTGGTTTTTCTTGTGATTATATTATACCAAAGACTTATTCATGATGCATCTTGGAGCCAGAATTGGAGGCCTATTCCAAAATATTTGGGTCTCAGAATATAATTGCATAAGTTGGGGCTGAGAGTCTACCTTTAAGTTTTTACAGTATATTTGTTTTGTGGTATATCATTAACAAATGTGTTATATGAATTTAATCTTTGAATTAATTATCTACCTAAAAACAGTTATAATTAAACAAAAACCATCTCAGAACTATAAGTTCTGTGAACAAAAATAAACCTGAAAGTAACTTTATTGTTTAGAAGTGAAGTAACTATTCTTATGCCAACTCAGTTTGTCATAAACAGATATTTTTTTATGATTAGAGAAGTACTGAGAAAAAATGATTTAAAATACATGGTTTAGCAGCAAGGTTAATGTTTCATACATTTCATTTATAATATTGAATTTAATTATTAATAAGTGACTTTTTCATTGATTTTTCTAGTATAAAAATTACAATTGCTTCTATTTTATGCTTTTAATGGTAAACTAAAATTCAGCATATTTTTAAAAAATACCTTTTTAGAAAAAAGAAATAACTCAAAAAAAATTAAATTTTATCAATATATTTGTTATGAATAACAACATCAGAAAATTATAACTATGTGACAATGGCATTTTAAATAAATGTTGCAGTGCAACAACAGAATTGAGGAATATGTCTTTGAAAGAAAGTTTCTTTTGAAACCCTACAAAACAGTATTAAAATTAATTTTCTTGAGTCTTTGTAACATTTGTAAGGAGGAAGAGTAAGAAAAAAACAGATTAATAAATTATTTCTTTAAATCAAATGAAATTATGCATTTTTTTTCAGTTAGAATATACTGCCTTATAGATTTTTTTTTCTTAAACTTTGCAGTGTAAAAAGTTACCTTATGGTAAGAACTGTGGTAAAAATTCAACACAAGTACAGATTATGCAAAAAAAAAATTAAAGTTTATCATTAGTGTATTTTTTTTTTGAATAAAATTTCACAGAGGAAAATATTAAATTAAGTGAAAAATGTTAAACTTCTAATTGAGAAGATCAAGATTCTTAAATTATATTTCTTAGTGAATTTTTCAATAAACAATAATATGGCAGTTGAAAAGAAAATAAGTTAATTCTCATTCTTACTTCAATTAAATAAGCCGAAGTTTTTCCAAATGTAAAATTTCTTTGAATTTCTTAAGCAGACTGCATCAGCAAATTATCACAAACCGAAACCAAAACTAAAGTGTATTGATCTCATTGAAACAAGGAACTTTTGAAATAAGACACCATTTGTTGCCCTTCTTCTTCTCCCTCCAGCTATGGGTAAATAGCAGGAGTGCACCATGAATAAGATCAACAAATATGAAGATACTCACCTGAATCATGCACAGTGACAGTTCTCAGAATTTCAGACAACTTGAAAATATTCATGAAATAATGAACACCATTTCTCTGAAATATATATTTTATAAGTTTTTCTTAAACAATTTTCATATACTGTACATTATTATAAATTACAAAGATTATATATATATATATATATATATATATATAAAAAGATCTTTTAATACTTGTTGCAAGTTGCTTTTGGAAATAGACCATAGGAATCATTTTGTCTCATCCGCAAATGATAATACTGATTATTAAGCCTTAAAATCGGTACATTTATTTGTAAAATATATATAGTATGTTTAAGAAGATATACATCTTACTAGTATTATATTTAGTGGGTACACATTTGTATAGACATTCCTGTTTAGTTTTTAAACTGTAATTAAAGAAAATGTGCCTCCTGACAGGAATCAAACCTGTATTACCTTTTTTTTTTTTTCATTCTGAGAAACCACCTTCAAGATGGGTAAGGGAAGCCATTAAAGCAAAGCAAGACTTGATTTTGGTATTTTCAGCTAACTATTTTTTTTTTTTTTACCTGAAATGTAAACAAAGTAATTTTTAAACAATGGATTATTTAATCCAACATTATTTCTTATTACAATACACCTGATTTGAAGTTGTTTCTCAGATTAAAAACTGAATACAGTTCTAATTCCTGTCAAGGCACACACTTTCTTTAATAAGACTTTTGATGTCTAAATGGGCAGATATTACTTTCATACACCCCCCCCCCCCAAAAAAAACAAAAACAAAATCAAAATGGGCATGTCTACTGAAGTATGTGTACCCACTAAATATATTGATAGTAATAAGAAATAATGTCAGATTAAAAATTTCATTTAAAGTGTGTGCACACATATTTACCCAAATATGAATTTATTGACTGAAATACATACTAGTCTATTCACAACTTTTTGTCAAAAAACTTGTAGTGGAAGCAAACCATAGTTGATCTGTTTATAATCCAGAGAATTTGCTGATCCATTGCCTAGACTTCAAGTGTACAAGATTGTTGGAGAAATGTGTAAATTGGATCAGGTGGGGGGATTTTGGTGTAGCATGATTTTCTTTGTCCAGCCAGGAAAAATTGGCAAGTATCTGTTGTGTATAAATATTAAATAACCTATCTTGCATAAGTACCAACAATGGCATAGTCTGCATGGCTCATGTTGCTATATTTTTCTATCTGCCAATTTGTCTGAAAGAAAAACAATCCATAGCTTTCTTTGATGATTGTCAATCTACAGACTTCTCCAGGTATCCTAACTTTATAATAACCAAAGCAACAAGGAGAATAAGTTTAATCATCCAAATAATTGACAGAGATTTCTATCTGAATTTCTTTGATGAGGATTTACCATTATTAATAACAACAAAGATGAGGACATTAGTTTGACTGTAAATAACTGTTTGAGCAGTTAATCTGTCTGTCCATAATTGGTAGTTTTTTAACACAGTGTGTTATTTCTGACTTCTTTTTCAGGGAAGTGTTGAAGCTACATGGAATTGCTCCTCTCATTCATGTACTGAATGACACTAATGATGGAGCTGTTTCGAATGCTGCAGCTGTGCTTACTAATTTGGCCCAAAATGAGGTTATACGAAAAGAAGTCTGGCAGAAAGGTGTCATCAAAGCTCTGGTTAAAGCACTCAAATCTACGTGAGAGCATTTTTATTATTGATTATTTTTTTTTATGGTGACACTTTTAATATTCGTCAAATGATGAAGCACTTGCTTCTCTTCCTTGAGGTTTGGTTGAGAGATGACTGAAATAGAGACAAATATCAATATACACCAAAATGTAAAGCCTGTTTATTTGTGTCTCTTATTTTAATAATGGAGTATAAAATTCAAGATAAATAGCTGATTATCTAAAATGATTGAGATTTAAAATATATAATTAAACAGACCAAGGTGCATTAGAATTTAGAAACCAAAGAATAATTAGTAGATTTTTATGCAATTAAATTCAACAGAAAGTTTCTAAAAGAATGTTCAATGAATTCATAGGTCAGTCAGTTATGTGCTATGCGTGATACACGCTTAGGTGATCATGTTAGCTTTACTATACTTAGTGTGTTGTTTGGGAATGTATGATATTTTTTTTTTAAAAAACCCAAAAATCAATGTTTGCTGAATTTTACTGATTGATAAGCCATAAATAAAACAAAATCAAACTTTTGCATGTTATTTAAAACAAGAAAATATTTTTAGATTGTAAGAGTTTTTACTGATACAAGTCCTGCTAATTAAGCCATAGCTAGGGAGGGAAGGTTCTTGACTTTCCCAAAGGTATTTGCATGCAAGTGAATATAATGATCCCAACTGGAATTGGAACTTGGCTTCCAGTTTTCCATTTCTGAGCCACTATCCATTACACCACATGCACATTCAAGCTTGCAGTACTTGGTATTCCCAAGTGATCACCCATCTAGTTACTGACAAGGCTCAACATTGTTTAACTTCTCTTCATTGAGAAGCGGATTCATACCTTTCCCAAGGGTATTAGCAAGTTATCATACAAGAACCTGTTTTTCAATGTGATATGGAATAAGACAGGATCCTATGTTTGGCAAATACAAGATGGTATCTGTTTGTTGAGAATATAGCAGAAACTATCAAAAGGGAAGCAGAGAATATACAGTAAGAATTTAATCTGTAAGGATTTTACATAAATGCTAAGTTTAGATCAGTATCTGTCTATAATTCTGAGATGAGGTATTATGTACACTATTTACATTATACAGACTATTGTCCTCATCTTTGTTGCCATATTTATCACAATGTTTCAGCTGTTGTATGCTCCAGCCTTCTTCAGGTGGTTGGAATGTCAAACTGAACCCTTTATTTCACTCGCTTGAGTAGACTGTTCTAGTTCCACATGCCATGTCTAATGGATGTCAGTTATCTCCTTTTAATTCCCCTCTCCAAGTTCTCCACTGGGTTAACCAGGTATTGAACTCACACTATTTAGGTCCTATCACTGAATCTAACTAACACCTTTATCCACTGTGCCTTGAGAACATCTGTGTGTGAATTTCTGGGTATTATAAACTCTTCAGCAATCATTTTTTAACCAGTGCTCATATTACAATTTTTGCTGTTATCATTGAATGTTTTTACCAGAGCTCATATTGTAATTTCCATTGTTATTATCACATTTCTCTGTCACTCCTTATTACCCTCTGTGGGATCAGGTTAAAATCATAGACAAAGAACATTAGAAAATTCATAAACTTAAGAAATCAGCACATATGCTAGGCCACAAAAATCTCCTGAGCCGACCAAGCATAGAAATGAATGCAATATGAGAACCAGTAATTAAGAGTGCCAGAGAAAAGTGATAATAACAATGAAAATTGCAATATGAGCACTGGTAAAAAAAATGGTTGCTGAAGACATTAGGTTTATAATACCCAGAAATTCACACACAGCAGTGATAGGACCCAAAGAGTGTGAGTTCAATACCTGGTTATGGCAGTGGAGAACTTGGAGAGGGGAATTAACAGGAGATAACTGACATCCATTAAACATGGCATGTGGAACTAGAACAGTCTACTCAAGCGAGTGAAATAAAGGGTTCAGTTCGACATTCCAACCACCTGAAGAAAGCTGGAGCGTACAACGGCCAAAATGTTGTGATAAATATGGCAACGAAGATGAGGACAATAGTGCAAATAATGTAAATAAGGTTTAGATCATACAACCTAAATGAACCAGTTCTTTTATCAGTCACATATTTAAGAGGGCAGTAAATTTCTGTAGCCTGCTCACGTATTTGCCTTGGAAAAGGAAATCCCCACCCAACAGAATATTGTCTCACCTGCTGGGACATACAAATTTAGGTGATGTTGATAATGTAGATACTGTGTACATTGGCGAAGGAAATTTCACCAGAAACCCAACAACCTAGGGAACAAGAACTTGATAATATTGGAATCCCTTAATTTTCACCTAGGAAAAAGTACTGAGGTATCCATTTATAGGAATCAAATCTTGAAAAATAAAAGATATATTTGTGTTAATTTCTTTTGGTTTGTTCATACTGGTTCAAATAAGCAAAGTGATTTCTGGTTGATCATGGCTGATTCACTCAGTACTTTGGGAATATCTGCTGTGAGGCTTGCTACAATTATATATTATTTAGTGGATGCAAAAAAATACTAACTCAGAATCAATACATGAATTATCTATGCTTGGTCGGCTCAGGAGATTTTTGTGGCCTAGCATATGTGCTGATTCCTTAAGTTTACGAATTTTCTAATGATGTTCTTTGTCTATGATTTTAACCTGATCCCACAGAGGGTAATAAGGAGTGCCAGAGAAAAGTGATAATAACAATGGAAATTACAATATGAGCTCTGGTAAAAACATTCAATGATAACAGCAAAAATTGTAATATGAGCACTGGTTAAAAAATTATTGCTGAAGAGTTTATAATGCCCAGAAATTCACATGCAAGGTGGTGACAATGGATGTCTTATCTTCACTCGATACCTATGGTGATTTTATTCCTAACTAAAGGAAAAACAAGATAACATTAAATAGATGTTTCAAGCACGAATGTGCATTAAATATTACAGTAATTCAGTATGTTATTAAATTTTTATAAAATAAAAATGTTTTTCATATATTTTTTTTAAAAAGGATTTACTGTCATACATTTAAATGTTATTCTTACCCGAGTTAACTTGAAATTTCTGAAAAAAATCCACAAAATTATACATGAGAAAGAGTTAAAATAGCAACTTTAACAAGAATTTCTATTTATCACATTCATGTATTTTATTTGCTCTTTACAAAATACTGATTTGAGAAAAACTTACTAATCCAAATATAAATGTTTTTACAGTTACTTTCAGTTAAATGTCCTGTGTTAATGCAATACAGAAATCCATATTTAAATTTACTGTAGATACTTTTTTTAGCTGAGTTTTTTTTTCATTGCAGGACAAATGAAACCATACAGAGTAATATTGCATTAGCTCTGGCAAATTATGTTTGTAATCCCTCATCACGAGAAATGGTTTGTATGAAATATTTTTGAAAATAATTAATTTGTTATATTGTAATTTTAAGTTTTCTTAAAAAATAAAAAAGTAGTTAAGATGAATTTAATTGGGAGAGATTGTGTGTGTGTGTGTCTAAAAAAAAATTAAACAACTAAATCACTTTACATAGCTTTACAAAAAAGAAAGCTCCTGCATTTTGAGATGAATTTACAAAAATAAAGAAATCCATTTTGGTTGTTAAAGAAAATTTGAATCCCTACAAAATGAAAAAGGAACACTTCTAAAAAATAAATTTACTGCTAATATTCATGGCTTGATTAAAGGCAATTGATGCTTTCAGTACAGCCCAATAAAAGGTACTACCACTCCTCACCTGATGATAAACAAGGCTACAGTTACTGATTTTAATTTCATAACACATATTCATTTATAAAATATCTACATTTTTACGTTGGAAATAGAAAATGAGTTCCTGAATTTCTTATTCATTGTTGGTAATGGTAATATTAGCCACTTTCTTATAAGGAAACATTTGGTATTCACTGACCAAGCAGCCAGTGCTATTTTTGGTTGAAATTTATAAAATTTTACAGGAAAATAGGTTTCTCAAATCCAGTAACTCCTATTGCTCTTGTATTGATGGGAGACTTTCTTCCTAACATTTTCTTTTAAAGTAGTGTAGAACATTAACATCTTGATTGTATTATTCTCATTTAGCTTCACATACTATCCATTTTAATTGTTGCTGTTGTTAAAATGTCCTCAAGTGATCTGGTTTCTGTTATTTGGTACAGTTCTTGTGATTTCATTATGCCTCCACTATTTTTTTTGTTTCATTTTGTCACTCTATTGTTCACTGTCCCAGCACAACCAAAAATGTAGGATACTTGGGGTTTTCAATCTTCATAACGATTGTCAAAAGCTGGGAGTTGACCAGATTTTATGAGGATTTTCCCCAGTAGTCATTGTGATTCTGTAGAGATCTCACATGTGGTAGTAACTTCTTAAAAGTACATAGATTGTAAAGAATTATTAAAACTTTCTATGTAGTCTGGTTGATGGTCTTTCAGCAGGAAAATTATTCTAGCTGTAATTCATAATAAATGAAGAAACATCAGAGTAGTAAAAACCAGACTTCACCTATCTGGTCTCTCTCTCTCTCGGTCTTTGTCTGTCTGTCTGTCCAAGTCTGACCACTTTTTGAATGGATTTATTGTATGTTTTTTGACAAGATATTTGTGACCTTTCTTTGTGTAATATCAGATGGCACTTTGTGGAATGCATTCATTCCAAAGTACCCTAATATTGTACTTAGTAAGATATTTTCAATCCTTGCAAATGTTTGTTTTAAATAAACATGGCAAGAATATTTTAGAAGAGCACACTGTCCTCGGTAGTTGTGGGAAGAGCTTAATGAATTGTACTTGGTTTATTTTCAGGTTCAAATCTTCCCAGAGGTTTCTAATGTGTTCTTTCTTTTTTCTCACCATTTTTCATTTTATTCTTAATTATTTTTTGTTTTAAATTATTATTAGGCATTCTAATGCATTAAAACCTTGAACCAGAATTACTACCCTGTTATACTGTAATGCTAGTCCATGAGGTTCTAAGAAGGATGGTCAATTCTAAGACCTACAGACTTCATTCACTCAAAACCACCAATAACCATAGTGCCCACAGTATATGTTTATTTGCTTAATGCAAACCTGCTTATGTTGTGGAAAAGAACAATATAAGAAGCTATGTTATCATAGAATTCTATCTTTGCAGTTGATGGTTTCTAAGTTCATGATTTAATGATTATTTCTGTTGAAAACAAATTCTATAAAACTGATGAACCAAAGTTTCAGGTGAAATTTCTCCAACTCCAGTATTCTCATGTTCAAAAATATACAGATATCTTTTTCTTTCAATGTTTGAAATTTTAAAATCTCTATAAATTTGTTGAAGCACAGTGGTGTACAAAAATGAAAATATTAGGAGATAAGTTTGATGACATAAAGAGTGTTTTTAAGTTATTTTTGACTAACAATGTTTAATCACATAATTCTTGTGACTTCTCAAGCAGTTAAATAATAAATGTAGTTGAAGAAAAGATAAAGCATTAATTTTTTTTTTTGTCTTGTACAGCTGCGGCAGGTGGATGGCATAGAACCTTTGGTTCAACTCTTAAAATCAGGAACAAGTGAGGTTGTTCGAAATGCATCATGGGCCATATTTGTGTGTGCAGCTGATGAGGCCACAGCTGAGAAAATTTGTATTTATGGGTTAGTCACATTATCAACCATTCTGTTCTGTTCAACATAGATCAAAATAATTTTGAAAAAAAAAAAAAAAAGGAATCTTCATCAGTTTTGTGTTATTGTCAAAATGGGTGCCAACTGTCTTAACTTATTCACTGGCAAAGTCATGAGGCTTTATAAAATTTTGACTCATAGGTAAATGAATAATCTGTCAGATTCTTCAGCCTATTTCATAAGTAGAGTGTCTTTCTGGCAGATCCCATAATGACAGATATGCAAATTTGAATAATTTTGTGTACACCTGCATTGATAATATCAATAATCAATTAGCTTACTAATAAGTAAGCTAACTAAGAATTTAAATAAACATCTAGCTAACTATCCATATAACCTACTGTTATCTGAGATAATTATCTTATTGCTATTTTAAAGATGATTTTGACACTTCTTCACATCTTTATAATTTTGAATGCAACATCTTGACCAGTATTTTTTTGTTAGCCGTTTTCACTTTTTTGGCAAAATTTTAAATTGCCTCACAAATGGAAAAGTATACAAGGTCAGCCTGAAGAAGTGTTGCTTAAAATCTTCTGAGCTGAAATGATAGATTTTTCACTTCACCCAATAAAGACCTGTCATGCCACATATCCCACAATCTTATCTCTGCCAATATTGCACCTAGCAAAAAAATACAAGCAACATATGGCTTTTACATTTTCAGTAAAGTAGGTTGCTATTCAGTTTTTGTTTTCAAAAAGAAAGTTGAAGTATGCAATGATAAAGATCCTTGTCTAAATAATTTATAGAATAATTTATGAAATTCATAATTATTAAATTGACCACCTGGAGTAAACTGGGGAAATAAATGATAACTCTAGAATGTAATCAATTATAGATGCGACACTTACCTCGTAAAATATCTGATTTGAGAGCTTTGATGATATTGGCTACACTATTAACAAAGTAGAGGGTTAAACAACTTAAACACAGCTGTTTATAATAATTGGCCAACTGAACTGAGATAAGTTTTTAAAGGAAGAAATAATGCTAACAAATTACATGACTGATTAGTATATATGTAGAAAAACTCAGAATGTAAAAATATAGAAACAAATTCTTAATAGTGTATCATTTTTTAAAATTATTTTGTTTTTGTAGAGGCTTAAAAATTCTCCAAGAGATTCACTCTTCTTTGACACGACGCAATCAATTTACTGATGCAGCCTTGGAGCGACTCCTTGACAACAACTTGTCAGCCAAATTCTCTCTCACTGGATATCTTGGTAAAGTGTTCAATATTCATACACTACTCAAATATAGGCTTCATTTCTGTATGTAATTTATGAATTTGTCTTATTAATTGCAATGCAAACATTACATGGTTTCAAAAGAATATAAATTATCAAGTCTTTAACAAAGACTTCAAAACAAATCTTTCCAGATATGATAATATTTTATGTATTCATTATGACAATTATTTAAAAAATATCAAAAGAAATTATTGTTCAGTTACTGATACATGAATTAATATAAGTACTTATAAAATTCAGAAATTACTCTCTTGCTGCCTGTCCTTAGAAAACCAGAGTTAAGATAAAATCAAAATAATTTGATGTGAAATAAAACTTTGTCCTTCTACATTTTTCTCATGAAAATTAATAATAAATTTGTGTTGTGACATTTTGTTTGGAACTGTTACCAAAGTCTTCCTGACATTTCTGATTAACTTTATCAATTATATGCTGAGGATGAAGCCTTAGATCAAGTTCAATGTTAAACAAAACAAATTTTACTCATTAGAAGTAGTGATGTTTGAGAGAAAAAAATCATCCATTTTTGAGTTATTTTCCTTTGCAGAAATGATAAAGTAAATGAAACTGAATGCCAAGTCTCCAAAACGTAGGCTAATCATAAATGCAGCTCATATATAGAGTTTTATGATGTGAAAGAATCATTAACTTTTGAGAAGAAACATTAAAAAGTTAGCTGTTTTGCAACTGGAATTCACCAGACTAAATTTATGCTTTTGGAAATTCTTTTCTTAGCTGTTTTCAGGCCCTGTGTAAAAATGTCATCATGGCTTTGGTGGGAAAAAAAACCTTAGTTGACATTTGAATGATTAAGCTCAAGCTCTTGTATTTACTACATAAAGTGAATGAAGTTGGCATTTCTTAATATGAATGAAACAAAGTGTTGAACTAGATGTTAAGGAAGAAGACACAACAGCTGTTCCAATGTCAGCTTACTGGTCAATGTCTTTCTGTGACTATTTCAACATCATTGGAGCAATGTTTGTCTTTGAGCTTCTCACTTGAAAATTCAAAATAAAAGATTGAGATTCTTGTAAGTGGGTGTAGATTAATCAATGCTGCATGTGTTGTAAAAGTAAATTCTTATTGTTTGTGATAATGTTCCTGTTCATTTGCAACTGGCCCTATATTTGATGGAGTAATGGTTTCACTGTCTGGTTCATGTTACACCTTTCTCCCTACTTGTCAATGCTCAATTTTTCTGAGTCTAAAGCAAAGGTTGAGATGCTGCAAGAAAATCTGAACAGCCAGATAATAATGAAACCATTAAGAGCTGTCAACTTGGAACTAAAAGACTTGATTTGCATGGGAAAGGTATTTGAGTAATCCGTAACCGCTACTGGATGTGAAAAGAATTATAGGACCTACCAGGATTTATTATCACACTTGACCTATCAAATGTATGGATTCAGAATGCATGATAGTCATCAAAAGAGACAGCCTAAAGTGTGATCTATATATTGGGATGTCAAAAATCAAGCAGGTACTGAAATGTATCTATGTAGATTGTGTAGTAACATATCACAGAAATATAAATCAAATAGGCAGTTATTTTCAAAAACTAAGCAAAGTATTAAGACAGAAGAAAACAGTACTGAACTGCTATGTAACCTCTAATCTCCTATATGGTAGTGAATAATGGGCAATTTCTTCTCAGTTAAAGAAGCAACAGATATAATTCTATTGATGAACGTCAGCAAAATATCTAGATATCATACCGGTGATCTGGCCCCATTTTTAACACAGACAAAATTACAAGCAAGCATTTGAATTTCATGTGTCAGACTAATTCAGTCATTTAATTCAGCTATAATTTACATTTAATAATAGTTTGTAGCAGCTGGTGTTGTATAGATATGAGAGATAAATGATTTGTGGGTCAGAGGTGTATTATTGAATTGCTTGAGGGTCTAGAGAACTTAAACACTCAATGGCCATAAGAGTGAGTAACCTACCTTACAAATTTGTGTGAGGAGATGACAGAACAGAGGTAAAGAGGAATGGTAAGGAGTCTAAAATTACTGAGTAACAAAAGGTAGGACATTATGGAAAGACATGAATTCCCACACACTGAAAGAACCTGGCACATGAAAGAACAACTTTGATCACATATTGTACACCATTCTGATGGAAATGGTATATTCATATTCATCTCTAATAAAATGTTTGAATGTAAAGATGTGTTATTGCATTTAATGACAATGAGATTTAGTTCTTTCTGATTGATTTCTTTATTTATTGTAATTTAACTTGTAATCATTTTTTTTTTCTAATTTGAATCTACATTGGGTTTTTCCAAAATTGATAAGGTGCAGACTTAGACTAGTAGCTGACACCTTAATGTTCAGGATATCAATAAAACTGACTTGTTAATTAACACTTCTGCCAGGCATTCCATCATTCAAAAGTGGAATATGATGATTGAGAAGGTAGGAGAATATATTGAGGAATACATTTGGAATTCTGAAACTTGTATGTTCATTTTTTTTTTGTATCTTCCTATTATTAAATATGCTGTATTAATATAGATAGATATGTGATGAACTGAAGCTTTTTTCTTTCTACATGTACAGCTATTCAAAAAACAACAAAAAACAGTGCTTGTATTGAATAAACTGAAACCATTATTTGATATAAATCTTTCATGGAGAAAGCATAACTGAACATTAATTATTTTGTAAATCATTTCAATTTTAAACCTACCTCATCTTTACCTGACTTGTTCTTATATTCATAACTAAATATAAAGAGTTTACATTATTGTCATCATTATATTAATTTAATTTTATGTTTGGTATCATCATCATCATCATATATACTGTGTGTGTGGGGGCTAGTGTATGAGAAATAAACACATGTCTCTCCTGTAATGTCCCCAATCAACATGGCAGATTCAGAATATGAGTCCATGTAAAAACAAATTGTAAAGAAACAACAAGGACCAATATATATATATGTACAAAGAAATGATAATGTATTAACAATAGAATATGTTGTGTGTGTTAATGAACATGAATGAAGAAGACATTTAAACTAGTCAATTGTTTGCATATATGTAGTTTGGTGTAGGAGAAAGTCTTAGAAAAAAATGAAGTGAAAGGCATGTGTGTGTGCATTGTTCATGCATTTCCCAAAAAGAGAACATGTTCTTCCGTAAGAGACTTACATGTTGATATGTAAGCAGAAAAAGTGAGATAAAGAGGGCGAGAAAAGATGTGGCCTGCCACCTTAAAAATTAATGTTTGAATTATTTTTTTTTTTTTCAAACATTAACTGGTCAGAAATATGAATTTTTTTTTAATAATAAAGCAAACTTTTGTTTAGTAGTAAACACACACACACACACACATAGTTGCTTTGCTTATTTCATAATAATAATAATAAAAAAAGGTTTCAAATGTTTCTCCTTAAAGTATTTGAAAATATTTCAATGCTGGTCAATGTTCAGCAAAATAATTTCTATTTCTTTAGGTCCAACCAACATAATTCAAGATGGTTTTTTTGATGCCGGTCGTCTAAAACCTAATTCTGAATTTAAATCCTTGGAATACTTTTGCTCACAGAAACTGAAAGACCGAAAACCTATCATCATGGTTAATGCCAAGATTTCGTAAGTTGTTTTGGAAGTGCATTAATTTGCTAACAATACTGGCTTAAATATTAGGGACATTGCATCCAGAATTGGTTTATTTAGTTTATAAATATCAACCAAATTGATTTAATTTTTTTCAAGTCCATAGTTGAGAAGAAAGCAGGAAGCCAAAAGAGTCCAACAGACAAGAAGTGTGGCCATTCAAGATGGCTTTCATTATATGATTTGAAAAATACAAAGGAGTATGACAGATGTGTCTTTTCACATCAGATTTATTTAACCCATAAAGTGAGATGATTATAAGAGGACTAGATGACATACCAGGATTTATGATTGGTGGATAAAATCTTAACACATTTTATGCAAATTACATCTTTAACAGCAGATTCAAAAGGAAAATTGAAAGAACTATTAGATAAGGTAATTTATGAAAACAAGAAGGAAAGAGTAATCATTAATTGTAAGAAAACAAAATGCATGGTTAATAGCAAAAGGGACAACCAGTTGTAAGTTATGTATTGAGGATGTAAAAAGCATTGAGGGATGAGAAGCTTAGTTGTGGATAGAAAAAAAAAATGTTGGTTTGCCTTTTTGTGCATATGCGAAACCTGGATCTTGTAAAGACTTTCAGATATACATGGGGGGGAAAAAAGAAAGATTGCAAAATTTAACACACAGCACACTGAAGGTAATTGAACAGGAAAACAGTGTGTAAGCTATTTGATGAGTTCTAGCAAATGGATAACTGAACAAGTGCCACAGAGACAATGAGGAATCATAAAGGAGTAAGAATTACTTATAGCAATCAAAGATGGGAAACAGTGGAAGATCATGACAGATATTTGTCTGTTTTCAGAATATTTCTATTAGAAATCATAGCAAAATTTAGTTTTAGTTATTACTTGAAATTCTTTTATTTTGGATATTATTACAGTTTTTTGGCTTTAAAATGTATGGAAGACTGTAATGGTTCTTTTGTTAGTAAATATTAACTTGGTGCTTCTCACTAACTCAATTGTCTTTCTATTTTATTCTGAATCATATACTGATTACTAAAATGACCTAAATAAAATTTATTCATCTATTTACTCATGAAATTGTAGACTACAAACCTGTACTATAAAAGAAATTGACTAAGCTTGTGTTTGGGTGCAAGAGATTAGAAAACATACGCAAATGCTTCAGAAATGAATGAAAGTGCTATTGACTGAAAATGTTCTTTGGTATTCTTGATATTCAGCAACACCAATCATAAAATAATTAGTAGTATTATGTTCCCAGTGACTTAAAAAATATTGAAGAAATCTGAACTATTATATAGTCCACTATAAAAAAAAAAAAACTGTTGACAAAACTTAATGTTCTCATATTAACCAGCTATCTGTTATGGTTAATAATGCATTTACTGACATAATTTTACTTAAAGGATCTTTTGCTTGTCCTATATATATCAATCAATTTTTAGGCATCTATTTACTTCAGCCTATTCATATTGATATATATAAGGAGTGTGATAATCATTATCACTTTTGTTCATATACACAGACATGTCAAAAGTTATGGGTTGCAGTATTCCATGGTAGATAAGTGTCACTATAGCATGGTCAGAATTAGTTGTACTTGGATATCTAATGAGTCTGTGAACATTGACTAGACTGCTCATGATAAGGTGACATGAATTATTCAAGAATTGTCAGTGGATCAAATCAAATCTACATTAAGGACAGGTGGTATTAGATGCATATTCAGCAAGTAAGGACAGCATTTTTTTTAGATTTCATGGGATATGGGAGCAGAAGAGCTACAAGGGTACACACCCTTTGTTAACACCATGACACAGCACTTCATCTGGGATTATGGCATTTTACTAAATAGGTCCCAAAGTACTGGAATATATTGTATCCAATGAGTCATGCTTCAGTTTTAGGTTGATGATAGTTGAGGCTATGGGGCTATGGACCCAGTTTTCAACAAGGCACTGTGCAGATGGGCTTGTGAGATAAAAATGATGTGGAGGAGGGGAGTCCATGTGGCATGGATTGGGTCTGCTGATCCAACATATTAATGACTTACTTTTTCCACTCATTCATGGAACTTCATTGACCCCAACAATGATAGGTTATTCCAGTAGGATAAAGGACCATGTCATTGGAGCCTAAGTTGCCCAGAATTTGTTTGAGCAATATTTAGGAAACTTCCATCAAATGGTGTGGTCACCATATTTGCTCAATATGAGCTCAATTAAACATTTATGGGATATGCCAGAGACATGTATTTGCACACAATATCCTATATCTAGAAATATGCAAGAGCTGTGGACAGATATTGAGATGACATGGCACAACATCTCTCCAGATGTCTTCTAACCATTTGTGAAGTCATTGCCAGGTTGAGTTGCTGTACTTCCCTTAGCTGAAGTAGTCATACATGATAATAATTTCATGGCTTTTGACACATTAGGGTAACTTACTACTTACGAAAAACTTTTTTTTAGAATTTTATAATTGTGTTTTTTTTTTTTTTAGATTTTAGAAATAATTTTGCTAAAATTTTCATTCATGTAACTAGACATTGGCTTAGTTGTGTTAAAGTATTGCTAGTATATTTAAACTAAATTATTCGAATCTGAGCTTACAGTGATTTGTTCTCTGTGTTGTGGAATTAATCTGTGACAAACATTTCCTTTGCTTTCAGAACGCTTACAAGATCCCTTACAAAAAAAAAAAAAAAATAATCTTAAAATCTTTCTATTGAAGGACACCACCAAAGATAACTGAAGAATATGAACCCAAACAAGAAGATTCAAGAGCAAGTTCAAGAAATGCCAAAACCAAAATGTAAGTAAGCATATTTTGTATGTAAAGGTTTATTTTTGGAGTGTCAAAGTTGTCATTTTTGCATTTCTCTTTTTTTTTTTTTTTTTACCTTGGCTCTTCTGAGACCCCACCGGTGGTCTTGGCTCTTCCCACTGATTTTGGTTTATATCTTCCATGTTGATGTTTTCTGACTAATTACTATCCCAGTGAACCATGAAAAAAACCTCTTTTCAACACCTAGAGATGCTATGAAACATATCCAACTTATTTTTCTTTATTTTGCAAAACTTTAAAAACTGATGTGGATTTGCTCACAAGTTTTCAAAGAAATGAATTTGTTTCTATTTTCCGTTCTAGTTTATTTTTTAATTACAATTAATTTTTAAACCAGTTTGAATCCTAAACCATAAAAGCAGCATTTCCTGTTATTTATGAGGTGTGCAGAAACTGGAATATGTTAAGGAGAGGAAAGTGATCACAGATGAAAATTTGAGAGAGAGAAGAAAAATAAATGGAGTTTTAGTGGGTAACATTCCTGACATGTATTGACTGTATCTGGTTCAATTATGGAACATTTCCAGATACGTTAGGTAATATAGATAGTTTTTGAAAAAAATTAATTTACTGGACAATATTAAAACAAATAATAAATGCAATTTTAAAAATACAACCTTGTTTTTAATTAAAAGTGAACATTTTTGAGTTTGTTCAAATGTGTTAAAGAAAAAAGAAAAAAAAGACTGCTACCACTGCTTAATGATTCAAAAGCATTAATTAGTTAATTAGTTTTTGCTGGAAATCAGATGATAACTTCTCAAAAAACTGTAAAAAGACCAAGATATTTTTTGCTTTGTAAAAATCCACTTTTGTTCTCAGACTCATGAAATATTAATCAATTAGACTTTTCTTGTTAATTCAATATTGATTTCTTATTTGTTTTCCACACTTCTATTTTTGAATACTAATGTCCTGAATTATTGATCTTTGTATTTTGGGAATTTATCTGTGTCTTTTAAAGAAAACCATTATATAGATATGAAGTATGACATTTAACAGAGCACACATGATTTCAACATACGTTTTACATCTTTTGCAGGAACCGTGGTCGACAAAAGGATCGTCCTGAAAAAGCTCGAGGAGGTGAAGAAGAAGAAATCCAGAACCAGACTCACTCAGAACAAATGGATGGTGAAGAAGGGGAAAATGAAAAAGAAGAGAAGCCTTTCTTGCCACCTGACGATTCAAATCTATTTGAATACATCAAGGAGGCCCAGTTATGTATCCATTGTTCCTTATCTGTCAGAGATCAAGTTTCAGCTTTAGCATCGTGAGTAGATATAGATTTTTATTTATCATGTTAATGAAGTAACCGCTGTGACTGAGACAAAACATTGTGTGCTTATCTGTAGCAACAGACCTTATGCTTTATTGAAAGGTGATTGGGTTATAAATAGTTACAAGGGAATTAACTCTGTATGTATTAATACATCACATTTCAAGTTATGAGAATTATAATGTTCATTATTGACAAATAAAATACATTTATATAGTCTTAAAATATGATATATGAATAATCAAAGGGATAGACTACCATAATTTAAGTTAAAAGAGAGATCAATACTATTTATATTAGGATATAAAAGCATGTTAAAAAAAAATCACTGCACAGTTACAATTAGATAATTGTGTAGCAATTTTTAACATGTTTTAATATCCTTAGATATATATATATATCTATGACATATTATGCTAAGTATATGAGCCTCTTCTTAGACTATCCAAGGAAGACTATCTTCAAGGCATCAATTTTCTTGCATAAATTAACTATCATATTATAATTATGCTTGTTAGCATGTACATTGCATCCTGCCATTACTTCAGATAAATAATGAACAATTCTTGTTTGATTGCAAGGATGGACTGAAGAAAAGATATAGTAAAAGGTGCAGGTTAGTTTTAGGGAAAGGCATCTGGTTTAATGACTGATTCAGTTAAACGGAAAGACTTGTCAATTTTGAATTTTTCATTTGTACCCTCTTACTTCTTTGAATAATGACCTACATTCATATTTATTATTGAAATTGTAATATTTTGTCAAAGTCAAATATTTAATGAAATTAAATGGGTATTTTATCATTGTGGAACTTGCAAATAACATCAATTATTAACATAATTTTAAGATTTATCAAAAGATTCAAAAAGAAAAAAAACTGGATTATCTACGTGGATCAGCATTTTTACCATGAATCAGTTGTTCAGATTAAGTTACTTTTGGAATTTTCATGTTAGTAAAGCTTGTACTGGGAGAGAGATAGACGCCTCATTTGCTTACATGTAGCCCACAACTAGCCTCTGCCTAAGATGAAAGTGTCATTTCTACATCAGATGTTTGAATCAGGCCAAGTTAGGTTAGTTAATGTCAAATCAGTCTCTTATATTTATTTTTCTTTTAATTTTATTACCCTCAGACTCTACATTGCCATTTACTTGGTAGGTGGTAGTGATGTCTTACCCACCCCAGTGTGAGAACAGGGCAGGTTTCATTTATTCATTTTATATAACTTTGATTAAGTACAACAAATGCTATATAACTTTGATTAAGTACAACAAATGCTATAGAAAAAAAATGACAGCCTATTATTATTAAGGCTTCTTTTTACTTGTTCACACAATAAAAGTCATATGTAAATTGTGGTATCTGCTTATTTCCTATATAGACTTTTAGTCTTTGCAGTGTTGCTACATGTAATCTCTTATATGAACAAAAGTTTTAATATATTTGTTCAATAATTCCTAGCTGTTTTCTCATACATTACCTAACTGATCTGAAACTAAAGGGCCAATTAATGCATAAAGAATTTATTATGATATAAAATTGCACATACAATACAGACATTGTAAGTAGCAGTTGACTAGCAACTGCAAGAGTAAATGTTGCCTTTGTATTGCCATTACAGCTGAACAGATTTGTGATTATTTTTGTTGAAGCTTTCAATTGAAATGACTGCAAGATATTCATGGACAATAGTTATTGTTTAACATTAAGCACACACACACACAGGTGCATATCAAAATTTAGAATATCATGAAAGGATGCAATATCTTTTGACAGTTACTTTAGAAAGATCAAATTGATTGTATTATAGATTCATTATGTGTAAAGTAAGATGTTTTAAGCATTTTTTAAATTTTAATAATTATGAGTTAAGAAAAATGAGATTTAGTAATGGAAAAAAAAAAGACAAGATAGATTTTCTTGCAATCAATCTGACAAAGTTAAAATAATTGAACAATAAAAATTACTCCAAGAATTCATAATTTTTTTTATCATTTCATCCCAAGTAGGGCAATAAAGCCACTAAGAAAGAATAAAAAAAAGAAATCTTAGAAAATATTGAGTTGAAAGACCAATATGCGAAGAGGATTCAAGCAGACAGAATATGATGGTTGACGTTGTATATAAATTTTTGAAGAGCACAGTTGACAGGAAAGCAAAAAGCCAAGAAATTGACATTTAGCAATTTCACCAGTAAAATAATGAGAACAATTGCCATGAAATATTTATGGAAAAGGTACAAGATAAGATTATCTCTAAGTTTTGACTCTTAAAAGTATTTCTTTTGTAAAACTTGAAACAAACATAGATCCAAATATACTACATAACTCTGGCCAATTAGAATTATGAAGGAAAATCTTTTTTTATTGTTGAAACTATGACATCCTCCCAACTAATATAAGAGCAAGATTCAACTTAACAATGCTTATTAAACTGAAAATTCTCCCAATTTACTCTTTTGTTATAAAGTAAAAATAAGCAAGTTAACAAATTCTATCAATGCAACCAACTGATTTTTAAACTGTATAGAGAACTAATTTTCCTAAGAATTTTAATATTTCTCAAAAGCTGGGATTGGTTTTCAATACGGGAGAAGCCATATAGAATCAATTTCAAATATTTTTGGATATTATACTTTGGATTTCTTTTTCAGTTTTGTGTCAAATAAAATGGGAGGAGAAGTGGAAGAAAGTCAAGTGAATAACTTTTGTTGGGAATTGCCATTAAGTCAACTGCAGTATGAACTTGGTTCAAATGTTGTTCCTATTGGTGCTATTAAAACAGGAATCCATTGTCATAGAGCTTTGTTGTTTAAGGTGATTTTACTGTTAATTCTATTTTCCTACAACATTTAAAGATTCAATAAAATTTCAATGAATAAAATGTGAGTTTAAAATTAAGCTATTTTATGTATTAATTTGGAAACTCACTTTATAACCAAACTAATTTCATAGATTACAACATAATTATTAGTTGTTAATCAGGAGTTACAATTGATAAGTCAAGGAAATTTAGCTGTAATTATAGACCTCATTATTCTTACTGAAATTTCATTTTTAGATTTTATTAAAGTTTTCCCCTCTATCCTGACCTCAAATTTTTGAAATATTTAACTTGGTTCTTCTGTTTAGGTTTTGGCTGACCGTTGTCTTATTCGCTGTTCATTGGTGCGAGGAGAATATAACAAAGCCTGGAATGTCGTTCTACTTGGTGATGAGAACAGCACAAATGAAAATTCTGAAAACCATGCTGGCCATATTCTGCTCAAGGTCAGTTGTGTTGGATTGACAAGATCTGGATTGATGTAGCTTTCTATATTTTCAAGATACATCCCTTATTGAATGTAAAATGAGTGTTATCCAAGTTCAGACCAATGGATGCTCAAAGAGGTTATCAGGTACAAGTGAATCAAGGATATAAGATATGTGGAGATTCTTACATCATTTTTCAGCTTAAGATTCTTTAGTCTTTAATTAAATGGTTCGAAATTTAATATAGGATGTCTGAGTGTAACTAACAATTACTGCAATTGACTTAAAACTGTTTAAGAAAGATGCTTATCAATCCAGTAATAATTTCATTGTTTCTCTCTAAAAATTTAAACCTAAATCTATATGGATATATTTTATTAATAAAAGAAAATATGACGGATATATTCATTACTTACAAGCAACGATTCAGTCATCCAAACAATTTTAAATAGCACTTTAAATTATAAAAAATGTTCCATGAAGAAAAAAACAAAAACATTTGTCGATGCTTTGAATATTAAATTAATCTCTGATAAACCATTTATAGTAATTATGAGGTTGTTAAGAAAGGAAATGAACAAGATTAGAGATTGATTTTTGGCAATGGAAAAAATATAAACTAAATTTGTCTTTTCTTTTACAGAAACAAATTGTGCACTTCCCTCCAAAAGCTTATATTGTGGATCTGATCTATGAACCTGGTCGACTGATGAAAGCAGATTCTCCAGAAGCCATGGCTTATTGTCGGCTCTGATGTTTCCATTAGTATTGCCGGTTTTTCTACAATGGCTCAATGAACTTGCTCAAATAACCCATTAATTATAATAAATATCTAGATTACTCAAAAACATTTTGGAATTTCTTCCTACAGCATTGGAAATGGCGTGATAAAAATAAGCAGATCAAATTTGTTCTTTCAGATTTCATGTATTGTTTTGGAACTAGCTAGCAAAAATGAACAAATTTTTAAAGAAAATGAAGTTTTTATATATATATATATATATATATATATATGTGTGATGGATGTTTCTAATACTTTCCAAAATGAATTATTTTTGGAAAGCTGAAATAAATTATCTTTTTTTTAATATATTTTAAATATGTGTTTAGTTTAATCAGATCAGAGATGACAAGAGTGATTCAAATATCCATAACAAAAAAACAGCACAGACAGAATTTGAGATCATGCTTTACAAGTAATCCACCAAGCAAATATTTTTATTATTATTATTAAAATTTTACTTTCACAAGATATTGACAAGTTGCTGCTTTGGAAATAGAAACATCTATTTTATTTCAGTTATATGATAATTAAAATCAATTAGGGGAAGTAACTTAATTGTGTACTTGTAGAGTTGTTTCCCTTGCTAAATACTTTTTTCTACTCTATTCAGTCAGTTATGTGCTATGCGTGAGGGGATCATGTATCTTTCAATACATGACGAGGCAGATTATTTCCCGCAGTAGGTTGGTATTTCTTTTTGCGGTAGACTAGTTGCCATCCAAAGCTATAGAACCCGGACCTACCTGCTATTTATTCATACCTTTCCCAAGGGTATTAGCACGTAAGTGAATGTAATGGATTTGATTGGAATTCGAACACGGCTCTCCAATTTCCGATTAGAGAAAATAAATGTTATAATGAGAAATTAATAAAACGAGCAATGTTACTTTACATTGGGCATTGGAATCATTAGTTGATGTTATTGATGTTTTTATTAAAGTTCCCATTAGAAATGAATAATCTAAGATTGCTTATGCTTTTATTAAATAAAATGAAAACAATTTAAGAAAACTTGATGAGGAAAGAAATTTTAAAGATATGGACGAAAAATCCATTGGAACTCATTTTTTATTCAGAATATATTAAAAACTAACAAAATATGTCTTTCAACATAGAGAAGTATAAAATATTTATGATGAATTTAAAATTTTCATTCAAACATTATAACAAAATATTTAAGAAATTTTCAAAATTTAAAGACGTTTTCATTGTGTGAATTGCTTCTTTCCCCCTTTAATTGGGTTGCTGATTAAACAGAAAAATATTAGCTGCTAGAATGTACAAATATAACTCCTGGTTGTTACTTGATACAAGGAGGTTAGCCATATGGTGACTTATTTGCAAATAGGTTCACAACAGAAAGTGTAGAGTTTGTTAAAAACAATTTGGATTTCGAAAGAATTATTCAATTTCCATTTTGTTGTTTTGGACATTAATCTTTTATTTTCTTTTATGTATAATTGTTTTTGTTACTTCAGTATTTTGGCAAAGATATTCTCAAGAATAAAGGAAACTGTAAGAAGAAAGGAAACTTCCTTTCTTTAGGCTTTGGGTACCCAAAACAATATTGGCTCTGTTAATGAGCCTTCTCAAAGTTATAGACAATATTTTTCTCAGTTGTCTATAAACCATATCGTCAAATTGGTCAAATTGCATTTTTTTTGTGAAATGACAAAGAAAACACCTTTTAAATAAAAGTTCATAATATAATTTAAAGAAAAGACTATGAGAATATCATCTGCCATCTTATGGAGATCAGATTGCTCATTTCAACATGGAAAAAACATGTGAAAAGAGAATGTCAACATACGCTCTTTTAGAATAATTCTGACATTAGGATTAAGAAAGTTAAGGCCAAAACATTTGAATCATCACTTGTATTAGTTCAGTAGACAATGATTATGATAGTCTAATTTAAGTTAAGATTCTGTTTAAAGTATTAGGTTGGTGCAAAAATAATGACGTAATAATGTTTTTTTTAACAACATTATTACGTCATTATTTTTGCACCAGCCTAATAAATATATTGCAGATTTATAGCAGTTCATTTAATTCATACTCACTCGCACATGACAAGAACCAGGATTAATTTGCCATTGAATAGAATTAACAACCATAATAGATTACAAAAAATTTCACTTTTATTTAACGCAACAAAAAAAAATTCTAAAGTAGGTTCTTGACAGTGGATGTAACAAGGTCACCATCATCTCTTTGGATGCAGACTAATTTTCAGTCTCCACTCTACTGTTGTTTCGTGCATTTTATAGAAATGTAAACCTAACCATAAAATTTCTAGACATTCAGAATTCAAAACAAAGTGAACTTAAAGAATACCAATCCGGAATAAAAAAATCCCCAAAAAACCCTGGTTAAAATTGAACTATTCATTTATAAACAAGAAGCAATGGCCATCCCAATTAGTCTACAAAAGTCACTGGGTTCAGTCATTTAGAGCTAACCATGAAGCTATTCTTTGCATTTCCAAAACTTATTTCTGACCACTATGGAAGTTATGATAAAAACTACAGAAATTAAGATCAAAGAAAAACAAAAAAAATAATTAATGAAAACTTTAAAATAATTATATTATCAATATAAGCATATATGAATAATGGTGATGACATATAAGACATTAGGAGAATATAAGAAATATGGTTAAATTTGTATAAAGCTGATCTTTATCACTGAATTGGGAAAGCATTTGTTGCATTAAGAAATTTCTTTTTGAACCTTCAATAGTTTACAGTTACATCAGGCTGAAACACTGGTTCCCATATGATCACCAAAGTTAACATTCAATCTGGGTCAGTACCTAGATAGGCGACTGCTTGGAAATATCAGGTGTTGAAAGCTTAGATGTGCAGGTGGTGTAATTGATAATGGCTCAGAATTGTTAAAGAGCTGAGTTTCAATTCCCTTTAGGTTTACTATATTCCCTTATGTGCAAATACCCTTGGGAAATGTATGAATCCACCTCTTTTCTCCCCAGCTATGGATTAATTAGTAAGATTTGTATCACGAAACCATTATCATTTGAAAAAAATTCTTACAATCTTAAAATATATTTTAAATATTTTCTGGCTTGCTTTAAATAAACTGCGAAGAGTTTATACATGGTAGAAAATGAATGAATCAATCAATGTACTTTCAATAGTGCTAGATGCCTTCTTAAACACATTTGTTTAATCTATGGTTTATATTTTGAATGATTTTGAACTGTCTGTCTACTATGACAAACGGAGATCTTCTCTTTCCATAGGTTGGCGCAGTAAAGAAAACTGGAAAATGAGTTGTACAAAGATTGAGTTCAGCTGCCCAAATAGCTTTTGGAATGAACATAAAATTAGTTATAAACTACTGCTTAGTAACACATTTTAACTATACTTTTGCTAGCAGTTTGAAATTTGCTAAATTTTCTGTAAGTGGATATATAATCAATCTTTAATAATTGATCAAAATTTGACTTGGTATCAATAAACAATATTCAATTAAAATAGTTAAGATATATTTTTATATTTTAATTTAAATTAAAAGTTTTGCTGCCAGCTTGGCTTACTAAATTTTTGACTATAAGAAATTTTAGATTCTTCCACATTTAGCAGTAATGCTTAAAGCAGTGAGAGGAAAATTCCAGAATTGAAAGGAAATTAACAAGAACTTTTTTCTGTCTGAATTTCTGGTATAAAGAGTTATCATTATTTATATGTAGACTATTGTCATGTTATAATATTTCGGCTGTTGTGCGCAACAGTCTTCATCAGCTACTTGTTGATCTGGTCAAACTATAGGGGCTTTTAAAATGAACTCTTTATTTAATTTACAAGGAAGATTGTTCTTGTTCCTCTGACCATGTCTAAAGATGTGTGTGTGTTTTTTTTTTTGTTTTTTTTTTTAAGTACTGCTCAGTTGTTACTTGCCCAGTTTCCAGCAAATTCAAGTACACGCTGCTCACCCCAAGGATTAAACTCAATTATTGTCACCAAATACATGAACTAATGCTACATAAACCACATGGTTATTGTCCTGGATAAAACATTGTAATAACAAAAATGAAGAAAAAAGTCAGCTTGTAAATAATGTAGATAAAACATTGTCATCAATTAAGTAACAGATTTATTGTAGATACATGAAAGATTTGTTGAATTTAAAATTTCATGAAATATTGAAGAAAAATATTTCATTGTAGTGATTTTGTGGCAGGGGTGTTATCACCCCTGAAATAACAATAATGATAATAAAGGAGGATATGCTGTAAAACAGAAAACACCAAGTGTAAGAGAGGCGTTGTCAAATAACCAAAATGTTAATATGCTGTAAAGACTTTGAAATGTAAATGTTGCAGAAAATTAATTTAGAAAACGAAATACAATCTTTTTGTAAGTGTACAAAGGAAATCAGATTACTACTAGAAAATTGCTGGAACAATTTAGAACTTAAAAAAAAAGAAAAAACAAAGAAATGGATTTTGATACTATAAGAATCGAAGTTAAAATTAAGGATGTTTTGATCTAGAATTTATTGTTAAAACAAGAATCATTGTAGGTTACAGAGAACTGCAGAATAATTAATAGCGAGATGATAAATAACGTTGGGAATCTTGGAAATCGATCAAAAAGTAAATTGTTTATTCTTGGAGGTGTGAAGCTGTACTTTGGTTGTATTTCAGTACGTTCGCATGAGAAAAACAGATACATCACCAATCTGGGATACGCGAGGCTGGTTTTCTTAATAAAGAGGCGAGCCATCCGAAGGCGAGAGAGTTTTGGGGTTCGTCTGTCTTCGAATGCAGTCGAACTGAGTGGAGAGACGTCAGAGTTTGAAAAGGAAGCGTCCGCTGTGTGTTACTGAAGATGAGGGCGCGAAGAAGCGAAATACCGCCGCTAACATCTAAGTACCGCTACTCCTGCTACTACTAATACTACTACTACTGAGCACGGGAACATCAAAGGTTGTAGTAGTTACGGTAAGAACAGGCCAAAAAGGGAAAAAAAACGAAGGCCACATCTCTCCTTTACCAAAATTATTCGAAGTATTTGTGTTTGTTTGGTTAGTGTTCACACCATGGTGTTCTATATTAACAGGCCTCTGCGTAACACCACTACCTCGGTAGACTGGAGGCCGGCTGACAATTAGATCGTTTTAGTTTCAGTTTGAGGGAACTGCTGCGTACTGTGTACTCTTATGTTGTTGGCTCGAGAAATTCAAAGGAATCTTTTAATTTTACCTTTGGTTGGAATATCATTTAACTTATTTATTTGAAGTAAGTATATTTGATTATTTTAGTTTGAGTCCATACATTATATTTAAATTGTAAAAAGTAAAATTTGGTGCTTAAATTTACTCGCACAAAAAGATTTATTAAAGTTTAATTCATTTTTGGCATTTTCCCTCTTAAAGTTTGTTCAACACTTTTTGATTAAAGTTTAAAGAATTATTTATTGATAAAATGCAATTCTTTTTGAGTAGTTTGTGTTATTTTAAGAAGCAAAACAAAACAACGTTTAACAAATTTGAACAGAATTTAATTTAGTTTCTTCAAAGACGTAAAGAAAACTATTTTTTATTATAAAATGAATTAAAAATGTTTGTTTTTTTCATAAATTCAATGTCATTACTTAATTTGATATTTATTTTTGATATCGCTAAAAAAACAAAAAAAAACATTGTTAGTATGAGTGAAAACTGAAAACATAACGTCAACAAAATTAAAGTTTAATTTTCTCAAGTTTTTAACCATGATAAATTAGCATAAGTCAACATTTTTCTATTAAAAGTTTAAGTTTGAATAATAAATTTGAATAAAATTTTAATAGAGAAAGGTTCATTAACATTTCTCTATTAAAACTTTATCCAACATTTCCATTAAAAGTAAAAAAAAAAAAACAAAACAAACGAATTTCTTTGCGCTTTTGTTTCCGAAGTTAAAGAATAAATGATTATTTTTACTACATTAGTTACCAATTGGTGAACTGTAAGTATTTTGTTACTTATTAGGATTAAAGAAAAAAGTAACAATAATAAATTTATTACATGCAGTTAATGTCAATATTTTAATTATTTCTATTTTATTTATTTATTTTTTTTTTTTTTAGAAAGGTCTCCTTTTTTACGCCTTTTGACTACAAAATTTATTTTACAAGACAAGTATAATAATACCATTTTATTTATCATATTTATTTTAATATTTTTCTGATATTGTTGTTAAAAGGACAAAATACATTATTTTTACTTTACTTTTAATTGTTTTGCTTTAAGGTAAAAAAAAAAAGAAGTTATATATATTCCTATTTATATAGTTTAAAGCATATTAAAATAACCAAACTAAAGGAAAGGCTACTTATGAATGTTTTTAAATTTAATATAAAGTTTTAAAGTAAACAACATTGGCCTTCAAATTTTGATACCATAAAAGTTAATGGAAAAATACGTCCAAAAAATCCACCATCTGTATGGCCAGGTGTGCCAAGTAGTCAAATACCAACACCCTCAGCTGTTCAAAGGAATATAAAAAAAACCTCCAGTACTGTTAGAAATCAATTTGCTGATGAACTTAATGCTTTTTTAGAATTGGATAAAATTATACAAACTTGAAAGAAAGTCTGCTTAACAACAAAAAAGACTTTATATGTCCAGTTGTAGCATTTTTGGATGAAAATATTTTAACTGTTCAATTATCAAAATCTATTGATGGTATTCCTCTCTTTATGTTGAAAATTTATAACAATTTGCGCTTTGAAACATTTCATTATGGAGTTAAGTGTTATATTAGCAGCCTGTCCAAAAATCATATAAATACAGTTGATACTTGGTCAATACTGGAAGAAATCATCCGATATTTAAATTCTATAGCTTTTGATCACAAGAATAATATCCTGAGTCAACAATTTTTAGCAATGGCTCCCCAAATGGTTGGAATAAAATACAGCTCAGATATAGTTGTGCATGCTTTTGGGTACTATGCAAGATCACAGACATTGTATAATGAATTAAGATATGATTTTCAATTACCCTCATTAGCAACATTATGAAGGATGACGTCAAAAGTTTCAAAACTTAATGAAAAATCTTTTTGTTATCTATATTTAATACTCTTAATACCAGTCGAAAAGGGTGCATAATTCTCCATGATGAAGTATATATCAAAAAGATGTTGCTATATCATGGCAAACAACTGTTTGGTAAATCAGTTGACAATCCATCTGTACTTGCTCAAACAGTACTTGGTATAATGTTGATATATCTCAATGGGGGTCCAAATTTTCTTAGAAAATTGATTCCAATTTCAAAATTAACATCCGCCTTTTTATTTGAACAAACTGAGTTAACAGCCCTAGCCATCACATCTGTACCAGCTGATGTAAAGGCTATTATATGTGATGGCAACCGCGTAAATCAAGCTTTTTTTAAAATTATATCCTACACTTCCTGAAAAACCTTGGTTAACTGAAGATAATAAACATTTGCGTTTTGATTATGTTCATCTGTTGAAAAATATTCGCAATTTGTGGCTGACAGAAAAAACAGGAGAACTAATCTTTGATGATGATAGAGTAAGTCGAGTTGCAAAATGGACACATCTTAAAGAGTTATATCGTTTTGAATCTGAAAGACTAGTCAAACTTTCAGATTTAAATAAAATTTCCATTGCTCCAAAGCCAATAGAAAGACAACGGGTTTCTACTTGCCTCAGAGTGTTTTCTGAAAAAACATATAATGCACTTCTCACTCAGTCTGAAATAAGTGCAGATAAGAATGATACTGCCCTCTTCATAAACAAGGTTTTGACATGGTGGAAAATTTAAAATGTTAAATGCCTTCAAATTGATAAATTACATAATGATCCTCTACAAGCTGAAATCAAATCTCCAAATGACACCCGACTTGATTTTATCATTGAATTTGGTAAAATGGCTCTTAATATGGCTGGCAGTCAAGGTAATCGTAAAAAAACAATTATCCCAAAACACTGCTACTGCCATACATCATACTTGCAATGGAATTGTTAGTCTATGTCGACATTTTTTAGCTACAAGTCATAAATATGTATTACTTGGGCAATTTTCAACTGATCCATTAGAAAAAGAATTGGCACCAATTTTATAAATGTTCAACAATGTATTGAAAAGCTGCATATTAAGCAGACATCTTTTCTTTTAAATCAAAATGTAAATATTGATGAATTTGATGTTAATCCAGGTCACCAATGTACATTTTATATATATATATATATATATATATATGATTATAAACTTTGTGAGGAAGGTTCAGAAATATTTGGCAATCTGGAAAATTTAGAACCATCTTTTTCCAATGAAATAAAAATTGCTCTTGTGTACATAGCTGAATATATTACAAGAAATGATAATCAACCTAGTGAATGTGAAACCCATTTTTATTATGAAAAGTATGGAAAATATACCAATTTAATTGACTGTGGAAAACTAAAAGTTCCTTCTGACCACACTTGTCAATGGTTATTTTTTTGTTTCATCCTTTTAGTACAATAAAGGAAAAGGTTTGCTATTAATCAGTAAGTAACATTTTTATGCTTATTTCTGAGTTTCATTTTTTCAACATGGAGTAAAAGCATGCTTCTATTTTTGCAAATATAGTTTTGAAAATTTTTTGCAAACATGGCACACGTAGATCAGAAAAAGAACCAGCTCTAAAAGTTTTGAAACTTTCCTAGAATGATTTTGTTTTATTTTTCTATATTTCTGCGATGATTGATTGATTGTTATATACACACTTCGGCTGATGTCTTCCAGCCTTCTCGGGTTCTGTTTGTCAAACCCAGTAACTGTAATGTAAATTTAAACCAAAGTCTTTATTCATTCACAGGGAATAGATTGAATAAAGGATTCAGTGACACCTGTAAATAATATAAATTTCTGATTCAATATATCTTTTACCAGAAATCATAATTACTTTGTGTTGTTTAATAATTATCAGTGTTCATAGCAAAAATACATATTTTCATTTATTTATCTTTCAACACATCCTATTATCCTCAGGTGTGAATAAAAATGTTATTCTAAGTATTTCATAAAGTGGTTGAGTTTATTTTCTTCTAAAATTTCTGAAAATCCTACATTTTTCAATAGGCCTCCAGTTCTGGCTCTCAGTTGCGCCATGACTTGTCGTTTTTTGACGTATTTTTTAACGTCAAAAAACGACATTATTACGTCATTATTTTTGCACCAACCTAATATATATGTAAAACTTTTGTCTTTTCAAAATCGAATCAACTTGGTTATATTAATTTTTCTGTTAACCCGATTCTCATTCGATGAACTCGCAGGTGGACCAACGGAAAGCTTCCGGATTTATGCGACCTGATGACCACTCTCCACGATCAAAACAATCACAATGTGGCTGGAGAGTGGCTTCGAATTGACATTGGGAACCGGAGACTTGTGTCTAACTTGCAATACTGGACCACACCTGACCAACAGCCGGTATTGTGGGTCCATTGGGGTGAGGATACGGTGTTACAATCTTAAAAGAGCACAAGCTTAAACTCTTTACATGTGGACTATCGTCCTCATCTGTTATTTTTTTTTATCACAATGACTTCGCCATTGTGCTGTCTGGCCTTCATCAGGTATATACCGATCTGGGTAATCTAAAGGGAATTTTTGACGTCTTTATTTAATCTACAAGTGATATTGTTCTCATTCCACTGTTCATGTCTAGGGATATCTCATCTAGTTCTTATTTTAGTACTGCTCAGTTAATGTTTTCCTTGATTCCACCGAGTCCAAGTATACTACCCAGCACAGGAATTCAACTTACCAAATTTACAAACCAACACTAATGCATTAGGGTATTGTCTTGTGGGACAATTATGTATGGAGAATATGGAGCCTCATATCTAACCTGCCTGCTGATGAATGCTGCGTGTCCTGCTGCATTCACTGAAGGTTTACTTCTACGTTGGAGATCTGCTGTCATTATTCTTTAACAGCTTGCATATCATATTTATTTCTATGCTAGTCCTGTCCTCATAACCTAACATATGCGCTGATTCTTTCAGACGTCTAACTCTTTAGTGTTCTTCCTTATCCAGTATTTTCAATTCACTCCACCAGCTTATGACTAGCCCTTTCTCTCTATACATGATCAGCCATGCCTGATTTCATCGTTTCTTCCATTAATATGGCTTTTCGATGTTCCCCCAGCTTTGTTTTTAAGGGGGACTTGTTTAACCTTTATATTCTTTGCCACAACCACAAGGAATGGAGAACACAAAGTTCTTGGTAATGTTCTCCTCCATGTTAGGGTTGACAGATTTCTCTATAGAGTGGAGATGATTCGGAATATTTTCTGATAAGTTCTTAGCGTAAGGCAGACAGATCATGGTAATTTCCTGATCGTCCTTGACTCTTTTGTTTCCACCCGCAGGCACTAATGTTTGTAGGGCAGTTGTTCTGAAAGGTATGCTTGATGCTGATCATTTCCTGTTGGTATGTGTCACTACGTGATTTTTTTTTCACAATGTCTTGAGATCATTATATGAGTTCGATAAAGAAAGAAACGGATTTACTAACTGCAAACAAACTGTTGAACTCGGGTTCTGACAGTGAAAGGAAAGGCAAAACAAAACGAAACCATTAACAACAATGACAAAATCAAAACAGTTCTATTTTAATTAAATCCATTTGACATTTAGAAGGAACAAGTCAGATAAACCAAGCGTTCATTTATGCCTGCATAATCTGTGATATTAAGTAGTAAACAGTATGAATTAGAAAGCAGTGTAAAGTGGGCTCTTTAGCTTTGGATAGCAGCCAATTTAAGAAAAGAAAAACTGAATTCTAATCCATGGAAAAAGCAATGAGAAACCAACCCCACTATCATTCACTCAAGGTATGGCAATTGACAGATAATGAAGAAAAAATTATGGCGATATATGATCGCCTACGTCTAGAAGGGACATGGCATTAAAAATTAAAATGCGGGACTTGCTCGTCATTTTCTCTTAGCTATCTGCTTAGAATTATATTGAATTTTTGGTACCAAAGTTGGAATCTGAATTAAATTAAAATTCGATCGATACGATCGATCACTCCAGTTTCGACCAACAATGAATGCAACATTAAGTCCGTGTAGAGTAATCAACGCCCAATGAAAAATCATTATAGCCAGTAAAGGCGGCTAAAAGTGAAATGAATGGCGTTGTGATTAATTAACGTGTAACAACAAGACTTCTTTAATTCTACTAATTCTTTTTGTTCCACGGAGAAGAGGGAATTCATCTTCCTATTTCCTATCAGCATCGTGAGAAGAATAAATGACAAGACACTAAAATACAATTACAGTGTGACCCGGATATAAGAGAGATTTTCTCTGGTCCCAAATTAGAGCCATACTTACCTAAACAAAATACACAAAACCCGGATATAAGAAACTTCTTCTCCGGCCCCGACAACTCTCTTATATCCGGGTTACACTGTAGTAATTTCCCTTACAACATATGATTTATAAAATAACAACATCTTGTCTGGCATTTTCTTGATTATGTTCAATACTTCCGGGATATTCAAACTAAACAAATCACGTTCTATTCACCGAAGGACAATTATGATTTATACTTTAAGGCAGAATCATCATTAGAATTTCTGATATATATATATATATTTTATTTTGAACAATAAAAAAAATAAAAAAATAAAAATCTTCAGACACACTGGGTTGTAGATTAATATTCTTTCGTTTTTTTTATTATTATTCCATTTAGATTCCTCGACTAGTTTCGGCCGAAATGGCCATCATCGGGAGGAGAAATATTTCTGCTTGCTGCTAGCACTAAACTTCAGAAAAAGTTTATATATATATATATATATATATATATATATATATATATATATATAGAGAGAGAGAGAGAGAGAGAGAGAGAAACACTACATAACTATTCATACCGTAGGAAAAAATATTTTTCAATGGCATTGGTTATATTTTCTACTTGAAAAGTTTAGAATTTCTAACTATTGTTGCACGTAACAATGAATTCTACTTTTTAAATCAATAAAAGTTAATACGCTACAAAAGAAATTAAAAAAAAAATCAATTTATTAACAATCTATTCCAACTGCTTACTAAAAACATTCTGCTGTTATGGTCATAAAAGTCATATTGTTACCATAACAGAATCTCTCATTAATAAGGTAGATCAAGCTGCGTGACGGGTAGATATATAAAGTCCTATACTGTTTTATATTATAGAATAATAAACTCACCTATTGTCGCTTTTATAGCCTAAAGCACCATTTAAGCAATTCAAATGTTCCCCACCATTCCTTGACAATTGCAAAAAAAAAAAAAAAAAAAAAATGTCTTTATGTCATTAAAAGTAAACATATCTATGGTAACATAGGGCATGTTTGCTTTGAGTAGCATCAAGTTCTCAGCTTGTAAGCTGAGAACTTGATGTTTTACACTATATATTAATTCAAGTTTAAATAAAGAAGAGAAAAGCAATGAACCAGGAACTGAGACCCGAGAGGATGCTTCTCCGATCACTACAATGTTCAGCTCTTCAAATTTAGAGTCCACCGTTATCTATCTTACATAATCTGAATTTCTTCCTCTAAACGTCTATGCAACAACCATATTCAGTAACTATCTACCTTACGGGGCTCCTGTATCTTGGATAACAATGGAATAACTAATTACAAATAAAATGTGATATGACCAATAAAGAAAAGTCACTTTGTATTTTAGTTTTGGAAGTTTGCTGAAACCACCACAAACATGAGCCTAGAACCATCATGATCGAATCTTCAGTCACAACCAAACGGCCGACTGCTGCGGATTCGAGACATGATCTTCGAATTAAAGCGAATGGTACCTTACCATTTTGGGGAGTCAGTTTTATATTAAGATTATATTTTCTGATAATTAAAAAAAATGTTATTTTGCCAAAACTATGTTGTATTAATTTATGTTTTTGGAAAATTTCAACTTAAGCTGTTTTTTGACTAAACACTTTACAGTCTTAGTTTTCTCTTTGCACAAACAATACGAAGAAGGCGACTTGCAGCCGTATTAAGAATGAACAAAAGAAAAAGTAGAATTACTCTTAAAGTTATTTAAAAAGCGTAGTAGAAAAAAAACAAAAAACAGTCGTAGCATTGTTACGTTCATGAGGATTGAAGTCACTATACAGACCTACTGGTCTACATGATCAACTTGTTAACGATCGTGTTACAAGAAATTACAAAATGGATTTGACGTATGTAAAACTTATTTGTTTTTTTAAAAATAATTCTTGACTGAATTAAAACGTACAAAAACAGAATTAAAATAAGAAATTTAAGCCATTTTGTAGTTACAATTATCTTTTCCATTTTATCATTTAATTCTATTTTTTTAAAAATTATTTCAACAATTCTGAGTCATTATCCATTACACTGTCCACACTTCCAAACTTACAGCACTTGGTATTCTCAAACCGTCAAACGGTTACCCATTCTACCGTTCACTTGAATTAATGTCCACAATTTGGTCGATGTCGTCACATAGCGCGCGCACGCACACACACGCTCCTCATACTTGGTTTGGTTTGTTTTACGACATATTAGTCACAATGGGTTATTTAATGCCGACAATTTTTTATTTCTGGTAATTTTTTTTCCTTCAAAAGCCTATTTCTGGCAATATTTTTTTTTGAAAATTCTATTTCTGGTAATATTTATCTTCAGAAATGTATCACTGGTAATATTTTTTTCAGAAATGTATAGCTGGTAATTTTTTTTTTTTTTTTTGATTAAACCTATTTTTACATATTTTGACCCCAGTTTGGGGATTAACTCTTTTCCCATAGCTGGGACCCTAACAGGTACTACCATCTCGGGTCAGGGTGAACCTGGGAACACCAGCAATTAAGAGGTGGTTCCATGCTCCTCAAAACTTCCTGATCAGAGGCCTTGCTGTTGGACGTAGTTTATCGTATCACCCAGGACGGCTCGTACTTAGTTCATGTGAATACGACAACTTGTATTACAGTCTTGAATGACAGCAGATACCACTCCTGAAAGAACATCGCTGAATACTTACAACGAAGTAAAAATTAAGCAAATTGACTTTTACCTAGGTTTCTTTGTTTGCCATTGTATATTAATTCAAGTTTAAATAAATAAGAGAAAAGCAAGTGACACCCGATAGGATGCTTCTCCGATCACTACAATTTTAGAGTCCACCGTTATCTATCCTACATATCCTCATAATCTGAATTTCTTCCTCTAAGCGTCTATGCAACAACCACATTTTACGGGGATCCTGGATCTTGGATGACAATGGAATAAACATGGCCTGTATCTCGCCTCAAGTGAATACGACAACTTGCATTATAGTCCTGAACAGACGCTACTGTTGAAAATACATTGTCGAATATTTACAATTTCTTAGTAAAAATTAAGCAAATTGTTGCTCATTTCTTTTGCGCATCGTAGTATATTTACACTTTAAGGAATTTGTTGTTTTACTGTTTCTCAAATTAAGTTTTTTTTTAAATATCATTTTGTACATTGCTTTACACGAAATATCACAGTGTGATTAATATTAGGTTGGTGCAAAACTAATGACGTAATAATGTCGTTTTTTGACGTATTTTTTAACATAAAAAACGACATTAGTACGTCATTATTTTTGCACCAACCTAATAGTTATCCTCAAAAGGTTTTCTTCAAATACAGAGAAAGAACCTTTTGCGTGACACAAAAGGTAGACTTGCTGCTGCATTTTCACCGATAAAAACTTCTTAAGTTCTCCTTTTTATTATTTTCCAGTCAGTGCATTTGTTTCTTCTGGAAATAATTACATTTCTCATTTCAGCCATATCTTTTTTTTTTTTAAGATCTGAACTGCAATCCAAGCACTAGTCAAAGTTCAAACAGAAAGAGGCAGATAAATTAATGTTCGGTTTCATTTCGATGACAAATGTAATACTCGCTTACGTTAAAAATAGTTCTTACACAAAGCATTCACCTCCTAAGCCAAGCACTTTACTGAACAGGAAATGATAAATGGTTTCTGTTTCCGGCTGGATAAAAACATTATTTTGATTGGGAGGAGGGCATAAAATGAAATATCTCCCATTTCCCCACGATTACAAGCCATATTGAATTTCGTCAACAAGAGTTGGTTTCAGATTCAGTTGTACGTTGTGTAGTGGCCGCGTGTTAAGAAATAACATTTCATTCAAACTGACAAGGAAGAAAGCACAAGAAAAAAACTACAGCAACTGCTGGAAAAAGTTATCAATTTGATCAGATTATCAGTGGAGAAGAACAGGCTTTAACGTGATTTTTTGACTTTGTATAAATGCAAATAAAAAAACAAAACAAAAAAAAAACAAGAATTATCTTTTATATGTCACACGATAATGACTCTTCACAATTTCCTATCCTTTGTTGCTTTAAATGGTTTTTGACTGTTTACCACCCGTCTCTGTCAAACATTCTTTTCCTTCTCTTCCTCCTCTTTCCTAATGTAACACGGAAATTTCAGCTATTTTTTCTGATTGTAAGTATCTGATTTCTTTTATTTCCTGTTTCCTATAAAGTTGATCGTTTTTATATTTTCTGTCCATGGTATTTTCAGCATTTATTGGTAGCGACATACATTGTATACCATCTCCAAGAGTGATGGGTAGAATTCTTTTGAGACACAGAAAACGAGTGTGATTTCTTATTTTTAGTATGGCTACTCCACTCCATTTGTGTTTCAACATCCACAGGGTCAACATCAGGTTTATACTGCAGTTTATACCTATCAGGACTGCATACGATTTTGAATGCAGAATTGTCTTTCTATACTGACTACCAGTTCGACAGTTTAGTCTACTGAAGAGATGGATTCATGCATTCCCCAACGGTATTTGTGCGAAAGTGAATGTAATGATCTCGGACCGGAATTCGAACTCGGCTCGCCGATTTCTTGTTCCGAACCTCTAACCATTACTCCACTTGCACATCTACCTCACCAAATATTTTTTTCGTAATACCCGTGCTTCGTTATTGCTGATGTGTGTCATACTAAGCCAAACCTTGTAAATGTCTGAAAAGCGGGGGATGTTGAGCGATGATTAGTCTATGCGTCCAGGTAGTGATTCTTAAAGTGTCCTATTATTAATGTCTAGTGTGTCTTCTAGGATAGTGTCCCCATCGTCCAAAGTTTCTCAAAGGAGAGAGGGAAAAAAAAAGAAAAGAAAAAAAGAAACTGAGATAGAAATAATAAAGGACAATAAAGAATAAAGCATTTTTCTGACCTCGCTGACATTTACAGTTCCCTGTCGTTCAACAACAAAACAGACAAAAGTTGCCACAGTCTCCCATATATAAGAAAATCAGATGCAAATCATAATATAAACTAAACATCTATTATTTGTGAAGCTAACTGCTAAGAAATGGGGGGAAAAAGTTTTTTTTTATCTTCGCTACAGGTATACTATTTCGGATATTTTCAGCACGCATTTGCTTCAAGTAGTCAAACGTGAAGTTTTTGCTTGATGAAAGCGAAAACACACACACACACACACACAAAAAAAATGAATGCAAATATGTGTCAGTTGATGTAAAGCAATTTGCTAGGGTTACGAAATAATTCGTTTCTTGGACTCTGCTCGTTATGACACGGAGTGAAATCACTCTGGCAATTAATAAGGATCGAACTCGTTCTCAGTGTCTTTAGTAGTTAGAACACTTTCAAAACTGCTAAAGATGACAAGTGCTGATAGGGCGTTAAGCCTTGTATCAAACTTTGTCTTCTGTCTATAATGAATATAGCAATAAAGATGAGGACTGCAGTTCGAACAATGTAAAACTTCGTCTTATGAAACAAATGCAGCACAGCCTATGTTGAAAAAACTGACGTCACTCAGTCTGCCGAATGTGGTTTCGGTTGGTTAATTAATGTCGATAACAGTTCTCAGATAAATATCATAATGAATTCAGAGAACAGCAAATACAGGTCCGATTTGCACGAGAGTCAAAAAGGCAGAAACTAGGTCCGGCTTACACCCGAGTCTGCAAGTATCCGCCCGGAAAGTAGTCCCTTCGTGTATATATGTGTGTGGAGAGTTATCTTTCTTCAACCCGAACTGATAGCGCCAGTATTGAATGTGAGGTGAAAGCTTACTTAGTCCTCCAGGTATATGACTTTGTACCAAAGTTGGTCAAGGCTTACGGTCAGATCACGTTGAAACGTCGGTACCTGTACGATTACCGAAGTTAAGCAACGTCGAGCCTGGTCAGTAGATAGATGGGTGACTGCTTGGGAATAACATCGGATGTGCGGGTGGTGCAAAATGGCTAATAGTTAATCGGAGAGCAGAGTTCCAATTCCACTTGGATTCGCTATATAATCACACGTAAATACACTTGGAAAATATATTAATCCCCTCTTCTCCCTTGTCTATAGCTTAATTAGTAAGATTTGTATCACTAAATAATTATGTAAAAAAAATTCTTAGAATCTAAAAATATTTTCTGGTTTTAAGTAAGGGTTGATAAGCCGTAAAAAAAAGCAATCGAAGTTGGCCAAATCACAATGCAAAAATTTAAAAGCATGTGTTTTTATGCGATTCTGAAGAAATTGATTTCTCAGATGATTCCTAATGTCCCAAGCACAATCGGCATCGGATGTTCCAAGATTATAATCTTGTATGATATGAGTATAAACTTATCTGCAGCTTTGAATATTCAATTAAGAAAATTGGCAATCAAGGAAATTAGGCAAAGTTGGGTATTTAATAGATGCATTAATTGTTAGTAGATATTAACAAAAGCCTAACAATAAAACATCCAATCAGAATTAAACTGCGAGACGAATTCGTAAATTACGGGTAGAAAGCAAGCAATTATTAGTAATTCCTTGCGATTAACATTCACAAAGAGTTCTTAGATTACACATGTCGTGCAGATAGTGTAAGGGTTATCAATACGGAAAGTAAAATTAGCGAATTGAGTTCAAATTCCTGCATAGATTTTCGTCCCCCCAGCTATGGCTTAAATATCAGGGTAGATTAGAGATTAACGTTGGGTGGCATCTAGTCTAACTGTAGATTCCAAACCATGGAGATGACAATGAAAAATCACTAATCGTTTTTCCTCCTCCAAAATTCACAGATAGAGAAACGAAATTTGCGGAGAGTCAATCACCTACTCTCACCCACCAAACAAAACCAGATCACACTCCGAATCTCCCGCCAAAAGAGTTCCTAAAATTCAGGCTCAAGATAAACTCTCTGAAACAGAAACAATGATCCTTTGGAATGTTGTCAGCTACCGTGAATCCATCATAAGAATTCAGGATGTGAAAGTAGTAAATAATAAACACTTCAAATACCTCAGGGTATAGTAAATTTAGTATGGGAAATTGAACATAGAATAGGCTACGATAATTTTGAATAACACTGCAAATTACTATCAGACCAAAACATTAACATAAAAACTGAATTCATGTTTTTAATTGGCTCGTCAGATCGAGACTTTTATATGGTTGTCATGCACGGCGCTAAACTCGTTCAAAAAATACCTAAACTATTGACTGTATACAATCACTTTGCTCAGATCAATGATTACAAGTGGCTTTGTGCGAAGACCATATTTCTTTGAACCTCACGGTTTGGCGCTGCAGAATCACACGCAAAGAATGGGGCCAAATAACAGAAACCTCATCACTTTCGACAACACCAACAACTAAAATTGATACCACATGCAACTCGAAGAGAAAATAATGACATAATCAAGATGCCAACGTCCCACACAAATTCAAACAAAAGGTCAGAAAGGAAACGCCCATTAACATTGGAAAGAGCAATAACAGTTACTAGATTTGAGAAATCTTATCCTGAAAATTTGTTTAAAGGTAAAGATTTCATAAATTTCAACCGACGGTAGCACTGGCTGCTCGGCCAGTGAACGTTTAATTTTTTTTCTCATGAGGAAACGGTTAATATTACCGTTACATTTAGTTACAAGCGGAAACTTAATAATCTCGTCGGAATTCTTCTCGCTATGCTATAAACATGGCAGTCTTAATAAAATGGGGCTCGGAAAAAAACATTTAAAGTGTCAAAAATTGCGAAATTACTAAACAGGGAGGGTTTAATAAGCTCGAACGGGGTTAGAAAGATTTACTTAAAAAAAACCCCGTCTATTAGACACCGACAAGTACATCCAAAAGGAACATGGCGTTTAAAAAAATGTATCTTAAGCCCCAGATGCTCAGTAGAGTTAATGATCTTTATATAGGTTTTTAATATGAGGGAAGCGTAATAGTGAGGTTTTATCGTGTAGAGCCGATAACATGGGATTGGTAGTCATGCAATTTCTACCAGTTTATAATTCACTGATTTCTTTCTTTCTTTTAAATAGATGCCATCAGGTGGAATACAAAATAAATAAAACTTTCAGATTATTCAAGCCACCATATTTATCCTGGTTGTTTCGATCGTTGTATCCTCAAGCTTTCTTAGAATACCTGTGTAACTCAGTCATCGATCCTTGGTCAACGGTAACCAAATAGTGTCATCACGCTGCTCGTTGATCCTCAAGTTCCTTCAGACCATCGTGGTTACCATTTAGCTGAATCTTCACCCATTTGCGCGTGACTCGTTGTCGCTAGTATCGTAACATTATACACGGTTCCACTCGACCTAGCAGCCGTTTGTTTGCTCACGATCTCTGCAACGTTGTGTTTTTGATGACAGAGGGTGAGAAGATATTTGATGAAGTAAGCTGAAGTGAAGACGGTTCGACAATTTGGGAGCTATATTCACATATGCAAAAAAAACAAAACAAAACAAAAAAAACAAAAAAACAAGAATAAAAAACAAAAAACAAGACAAAAAACAAGACAAAAAACAAAAAAACAAGACAAAAAACAAAAAACAAGAATCCTTTGGAATAAAGAATTAACCTGGGTTAAAAATGTAACAACGAATTGGCTTATATATGATTTGTTGTATGCAGCGGTTTTAACACTTCCCACTTGTTATGATCAAATGACACGGAAATCCTCTTTGGAGTCTTCAGTTTGTTTTAGTCGTAACTTAAATTTCTAATATCTGGTCTTCAGGGGCGGCAGATGGTCTTGGTCAGGAGGTCTCGGCGAACGATGTGGATTCCAGTAGCAGTAATGTGGGGACCGTGCGTGTCCGTCTCTCCGTTTGTCCAAAATCTTCAGCTTATATGGAGACCTACGCCGGGCATAAGTGGGGTTGACTAGGGTCTGGGTTTCGTTGTCTTCTACTCTAAGCATCCACCTTTTCTAAATTTCCATATATAAAAATAAATTTACTCAAGTGGTTTCCAAATTTGGGGTTGTCCAGCTCCCTTTTGAGAGGGGTCAGAAGGATCAAGCCACCCCTTAACTCCAACTCTCTTTACGCTTCACCTCGCACCATAATTCCGTATAGGCAGTGCTAATATATATATTCCTTTGCCCACTTTCTCAGCAGACAACTTCAGCCCACTCGCTGGATTGGAGTGACAAGTCCAACTTTCAGCTGGCGCAGCGAAAACAAAAGGGATTTTCAGTCATTAATCCTTCTCTATCAGCTTGCCCCATGCTGGAATATCTCGGTCGACTAGATACTCAAGTATTGGAAAAGGACAGAATAATTATTTCCACTCTCCTTAAAACGAAAGTTTATTTTTTTTCTCTGTCTTATGCATTTTTTACGATCAAACATAACATACAGCCTTCTTGGTCATAGTCACTTCAAAATAGCAATTCATTTTTCCTTACCACTTGTATCCAAAGGAATTCGAATTAATGTTTGGATATAAAATTTTCTCTGGACGAATGTCACAGAAATTATAATAACGGACGCGTCCAGTCGGCCCCAATCTCTGTGGGGATACTTCTATTCTGGGTGACTGATTCAAAACAGATGGTTTTCTTTAGCCATTTTTATTCAGAGGAATCGTGAATGTTATTTATTTCAGCGACCACACGTTTATTTTACATCTTTGTGGATACCTTAATGGTTTCTTTCTTATCAGTCGGAAGTGGGGAGTAGTCTTAGTTTTGCTGAATCTTACTGAATTCCATCTAGTTAAATTTGGGTTCGATTCTCCTTGGAATTATATCAAAACATGATTTTTCTACGCATTTCGTTTTTAATTTTCTTCTCAACTTTTCAATCTTCCTGCGAATTTCAACATTTTTTTTCATTCTTTTTTTGTTTGATCAACCTCTGATGAACTCAGTGTCATACTTGTCGTACCTAAAAAACTTCCCGGAAATTTAAATTGAACCTTTTATTCCATGTTTAGAGGATATCACGTATCAGTTAATACTCTCCAATGTTTTTGCTTTTGTGTAGCTTGTTTATTTCTTTCACTGAACGAGAATAGATAATAAAGGCTGGGATTCAACACACAACGACTAAAGAACCAAATAAGTTTCAACAAATGCTTGGATAATCCAATGATGTCATTTGGGAACCTTAAGCCTAAAGTCTGTGCTCAGGTAGTAAAATCTTTTTAATCAAAAGGATCCTAGATAGTGTTCATCTTTGTGCTGGGTCTACTGAGGATGTTATAAAATAAAATAAGACATATCTCGGCTGATTTACAGGCAAATACTCAAGAGCGAGAGCGGGATGTGAACGGGACAAAGCCCCGTCACAAAATGACCATTATCTTCGTTTACAAATGTTCCCGACACACGAGTTCCGGTCGAAAAATAAAATAATATTTAAAGTGTTCTATTTTTCGTCCAATAAAAATGCTTCCCTCCTAATTATACTCGCTTCGTTTTTCGAGCCTGTTAAACCATAAAAAAACGCTATAAAAGGGGTCACACGGAAGTTCAACAGGCAGTCAACAGGTGGCCAGGGACGAGACCCGTCACGGTCAGAGCAAGCGGTCAGCAGCTGTCAGCAGGAGAGCATCAACCAGCGTCAACATGTGTGAACTACTATGAGAGATCGACCTAGATCCGAAGCTGGCTTATGAACTATACCACAAGGTAGCTGTCCCAAACCCTCACGTTCCTGTTGAAATAAACCACATAAATCTATTTCTGCTGTTGTCGTATTTCTTTCTTGCAACCATACGCTTGTCTATAACAAGGAGGTTGTCAGAGTAACATGGGAGCCGATTTTTCATCTTATTCTCTAGTGGTATTTTCTGGCTATCGTTTTGAATTTATTTCACGGGGGTTGATGGCTTTCATGTTCTTTCTATTCATCTCTAAATTTCAATGTCTCCCCAGATTACACCCTTTCGATCTTCAACTTTTATCAAATATCCCTTAAACAGAGAAAGTCTAATGAGAAATATCTGCTTCCGTAGACTGAGTAGAGGGTTTGGTTCAAAATTACGAGTAGGTTACAGAGCATGGCAGACACCTGAGAAAGTATGAGAAACAAGATGGATAGAGTTGCCTGAATGTAAAAGTATATAATAATGAAAATTCCTCATCTAAAAATTCTGACATTATTTACTATATTTTAATAATGTATCAAACTTTATTCTCTTTCTGAGATTCATAGAATTCGACTATTGTAAGTTTTTGTTGTTGTGCGAGAAAGTGTGCTATTGGATTAATTAACAAAGCGAATAGCAATACAACATAAACACAAAAAACGTTTAAAATAACCACATAAGTCTTCATATAACACCAATTGAATATATATATATATATATATATATATATAGATATTTGAAATGTTCATACAGAGTGTGTATATGATTTTATGAGAGATTTGATATCTGAAAAAGAAGGTGATCTTGCGTACTTATCTTAAGTTGATAATCACGAGCCTGAATAAGTACGTCCTTCTGGTTTGACTGCCAGGAACCAAAGAGGATGTTTGACTTTCGTGCCTAACGATCCATCGGGCTGTTCACGTGACTATCTATATATCTATTTTTAGTTTTTTAAAGGTTATCTATTTTTATTTTTTTTTTTTTTTAAGGTTTAGTCAAAGGGGGGTAACTTTTGACTCCCTCATCGACATTATGAAAGACAAAGCGAAGGCAAATCAGATTTTAAGAACCAGTAACATGTTCCACACCACAATCCCGAAGGAATTATTCCCGAGGCAACAAGGTTTAAATTTCACGCAAACGAGATAATGGAGGCTTTCTTCTTGGCAGTTCAATAGAACAGACATCGATTGGGTTTCTTTGCTCGCCAATGTTTGATCAGCATCTTACAGCAAAACTTCAAATCAGCATTTCTTTTAATTACAGAAGATGGAAAAAGGTTTTGATAAATTGAATTTTGTGTAACAAATCTTTATAATCCTTTAATGGGAATTAAGAAATATCTTTTGTTCACTACACGAAATGACAATAATAAAACTCCTAGAATTTTACATTTATTTTTGTATATAGTTGTGTCTGAGAACCGTAAAGTGCAGGAAATGCTGAGCTGTATAGAAATAAAGACGGATTATAATTTTAATTCTTTTCATTAATGCGTATGAAAAGAATTCTCCACCAATAAACAATTGGCGTTTTCATTAGTTAAAACAAACAAAACATGATTCAGGTTTTTTTCCTGTGTATATATCCGCTCATCATTTTAACCCGTGTATTTCAACCATCTTTTGATATATTTGCAGTCGGAAGAATAGGGAACTTGTAATAATTGTCTCGCCTTCTGGAGGATAACGATCTGCCATTTGTAAATACGTTAAAACAAAATAACCAATCAAAAATTATATTAGAAACTTTGTACAATTCCAAAGAATGGACCGATTATATTAATCGGTCCTGACTTGGTATATCTACTTCAGTCACTTTCCCACAGTCATGACGTGGCTTCTCTCTGTCTTTTCTATAAATATTTTCATGGTAGTTGTTTTGATGAGCATTTCTCTCTTTGGTGCTTCGACCGCATGAATTTAAGTGTACTACCGTTGAACTACCTGGATGCAACCGTAACTTTATTTTCTCGCCTGATTCTCTCCCGATTTCTTGCCCTCCTGCCAGAAATTTAAATTCAACGCCAATCTCTGTCTTTTGTCTGCCCTTTTAGTGTCATTTCTTCACACTAACGTTTTCTCGTTCTATTTCGCTCTCAGTCACCCCCCCCCCTACGCATCATCGTAGAATTATCGCCTTGCTTGGGATGAAATGATTAAAAGAAGTAAATGAAAGGGTAAAATAGAATTTTAAAATTATAATTAGCAAAAGACCAAATAATGTCAGTTCAAAATGATTACTGCGCATGATCACAGGATGCCGAATAAAAATGTTTTCTACGTTTCAATTTTCTTGGACGTTAGGAATTGTTTTACTTTTTGTAATTTCTAACTCCCAATTTATTCTGACATTAACTTTGTACATACCTCATCTACAAACAATGGCTTACCTCAATGATTGAATTCCAGTGTTGTTTGGCGGCATCTTTTTCATTAAACGAAGAAAAGAAATGAGAAGATGGTTTTATTTTACGGTAACATGTTTTAAACAACTGATGATTATATTGAATCAATTGCAAAGGTCTGCTGCGAAGAAAATTGGTTCACTCTGTCGTGCTAGGAAATTTATTCATTCGTAAATCGAATATTGCTGCCACATCTTGTCAGGTGTTTTTGTTATGTATCTAGAAATTCTTGACAAAAGCGAAAGAATAATCTGCAATGTTATTGCTCCTGATCGGGCATCTCATGTTCAGCCACTTTCTCATTGTCGCAATGTACTTCCGTGTGCATTTTCTGTAAATACTTTCATGAATTGTTCTGATGAGGTACTCTTTGGTACCTCAAAGTCATGATTTTAAGTACAGTACAACTAGGCCTCACCATTTTGCTGCTAAAATTGCAAGATGTAACCAGAATCTCTATTCGAATTTCTATTTCTTCTCTCGATTGTTGAACTCTCTTCCGGCTCCCTTCCTATCAACTAAGATCTTCAATAATTTAAATGCAACAACAATCGTCATCTTCTATCTCCTTGAATCTCGGTTTGTTAATGTCGTCTTTCTATTCCTTCAAGTTTTTTTTTATTTTCTTTTATTCTCGGTAATTCTTTGCATTTTAGTGGCTTTAACGATTAGCTTGGATTGAAATAATTTAAAAATATCATCACTGTATTTTTCCCCGTATACATTTTTATTTAGTTAAATGATTTATTCCATTAATTGTAATGATGTTGACGGAATAACTGAATAGAAATAATAAGAGAGGACGAAAAATGAGATTATCGATATTTTAGTTTAAAAACAGACGAATATGATTTCAAATAGACGAAACAAAATAGACATTGTTAAATGTGCTAGATTGGTTTCTTATCTATTATCTCAGACAAAGATTAAAGATTGTACACCAATAAAGCGATCATTTTATTGAGAAAGGAATAGGCTGAAAAAAAAAAAAAAAAATACAGAGTCAATAGAGACAGAGAAATGTTGAAAGTAGATTAACATTGGGTGTTGAAAATTCTATGGAGAGAGCGAGTAAGAAACGAGGAAAAATAGTAACGAAAAGTACACATAACAAGAATAATAAAAAAAAGAGAGCTAAAATTTATTGGAAATGCGGAAGGAAAGAAGTCTTGAAGAGCGTAACCCTCACAAGGAATATCAAGGGCAAAAGAGATAGGTGTCCCGCTGACAAGTTTGTGTGAATGGATGGCGGAACGGGGGCAAGATGCTTGGCAAATGGATAAACGCTGCTAAAAGCTACAATGGATTGAGATTTAGAGTCATGATCACCCACGCCCTGAAGGGACACGATACATAGAAAATCGGCATTGATCTTGGGCACCTAGCCGTGGGGTAATAGATAGCTTGTTAGTTGGTTATTACTACTGAAAACGGAGTTTAATCCTCATTGAGATCCCTATACTTGCTGCATACATATTTGTTGGTTTGTTTTGACTTTAACGTAAATCGTAAAAGTTGGTTTTACTTATAGGTATCTACCTAAGCCATTAATATTCATTGTAGCCCGCCTCCAAAAATGAGACAGTGGGTATTAATGGGTTAAGCATACACATTTTTCACTCCCCAGTACTCCCGTTCTTAGTAGCTCTTAGTCTTTGCTGTATTACTATCCTTCCCATTCTATAATCCGACATCCATATGCACAAGCGTTTTAGGTAGGTTACTCGCTGTTTTCCTCTGTCACTCTTGCTTTCAGTGTGTCTTATGACTGCCAAATTCTCCAAGCCCTCTTTCCTCATCACATGTCCTAGAAATTTCAACTATTTCCGATTTTATGAATAATTGTCCTTTTTCTTTGCATTTTCTTTAAAACTTCCCCGTAGCTTATATGCTCCGACCATGGTATTCTCAGCATCCTCATGTAGAACTACATCTGCTACCTCAAATCTCTTCTTCACCTCTCAGCAAATTCTTTAGCATTTTCTGCCATATAGGAGGAGTGATACGACATCGGTCGACTCGAATGCAATTCATAAAGCAATGTAAACGGTCTCGTATTATATACAAATAAGGAAATTAATTTTTGATTAATCATTTCACCTCAAGCAAGGCAATAAAGCCACTAGGACGCAAGGAGGGATTTAGAGAGTAAATAAATATAAGAAAATGAGAAACATCAGAAAGTGAAAACAATAAAAGAACAGGAATTAAGACAGAAGATAACGATTGACATTTCATTTAAATTTTTGAAGATGAAAGTCGACCGGGAAGCAAAAAGTTGGAAGAGAGTTCCGCAAGCGAGAAGTGTGAGAAAAGAAACTGTTAGCATAGAACTTACAATTACATCTAGCCATTTGAACTGTAAAATGAGGAGATCTTGCCGCCAATCTAGTACTGCGCTTAAATTCATAAAGTCTCGGTACCATAGAGGAGAGTTCACCAGAACAATTATCATGAAAGTATTTGTAGAAAAGGCTAAGGGGAGCTACTTTACGGCGGTGGGGAAAGTGACTGAAGCCGAGATGCCAGATCAGGACCAATTCAAAGTGAAATTTTATAATTTACTCTATGTAGAGTTTCCAGATAAATATGTATGAATTCACAAACCCTAATTAGAATAGGGTCAATATTTCGTCAGCTATTACGGAATCGCTACCCTACCCTTCTTTTTCCTATCTATCTCAACCTGTTCCATATTATTTCAACATGTCTCCATATTTATCTTAATCCGTTTCAAATTATTTCATTCTGTTCTAACGAGCGAGTTCATAATTTATTTTACTTTAGTTGGGACTTGTCAGAATACTAATATTTTATTAACGAACCTGTGTTTATCTCACCGAACAGTAATTTAGAAGTTTACTCAAGGATTTATTGACATTATTTCACACGCATGTAAAATAAACTAAATCAACAAAAATTACTTTCTCGAATGGTTTATTAAACGCTAATAAGATGGCTGCACGCACACACAGATACATACTAGAAATACTCGTGAGAATTTCATGGTTTTCCAATTTTAATTTTCTGATGAATCTTGAATCTTAATTTAATGATTGAATAAGCTCATGGCGAATGCTAAAACGATAAAATATTCGGGGAAATTCTCCTATTGCATCGCTATTGGGCTTAACAAAATAATGAAATAACAATCAACTATGAATGCATCATTATCTAAAGAAGTAAGAAATTCCGATAATTTTCGACGGAGAATGGTCTAGCTCTATCTTCAATAAATAGGAAAATCGTATAGAACGCCCAGGTAACAACAGTAGAGTTGCGAAAAAGATGCTCTTCATGATGAAACAGAACAAACGATTGGTTAACAATTGTAGCCGGTTCGTCTTTTAACTGGACCCCTTTTAAGCCCAAGGCACAAACACATTTTAACCAGCTGAGAGAAAATAAAAGAAATTCAGTCAAATCTCCCGAGCAACTGACAACAGTGCATCTACCGCCCCCTATGAGAAGAGTTCATCGCTGGTAACTTATTTTCCAAAGATTCAAATTAAAAGATTTTAAATTGACAAGTTTTTTTTTGTTTCACTGAAGCAGACGTTAAACATATGAGAGTTTTATTGCCTGCTCTATCTTACCTTTCTTTCATTTTCTCATAGAAACGAAACGCCGTCTCCGATATGTCTTTTCTGTCTTTCTTAGTGATCAAACTAGGATAGACCATTATTTATGAAATATTGTCAGTAACGTATGTGCTGAGAAATGAACAGAATTATTATAATATATTACATGCGATTTACTTGTCATCGTTAACAATGTGTACAGCAGCCAACTTTCGCTACAGTTAAAGTAGGTAAGGTTATTGTGGAAGAGTCAACAGAGATTTTATGTATTTACTATCGCACCATTTACGCTATCGACCGTCATGTTATAAGTGTAACAAAGAACATTTCAGATAAAATAGGATGGAAACAACAAATATATAAACGTTGGTTCGAGTAATTTATAGATTCCCACCTCCCTAAGTATTGTTCAATTCCTATTGTTTTCAGTTTATTGTTTCCTATTTATTCTCGGCAGAAACCAATTAATTCGTAAGCCATTAGCCTAAAAACTAAGTGATCACTGTCGAATGTTAACCATCAGATCTATTCTGAATAGAATGATTGTAAACAACTACTTGTGAAAGCGTCCCCTCTCTTTTTCTAAAAATCACCGACGCAGTTTAAAATAATAGCAATCTAATTCAACGAAAATTGCACGGGTATACAAAAACAGAAAAAAAAAATATATATCTTTACAAAAGGAAAGCTACAGTAACACTCAGTTCAGGAATAAATTAACTGTTCAAATAAAAATAAAACATGCCAGAATGACAGCGAAGCAGAGAAATCGATGGCGGACCAAGAGTGAAATTTTTCTTGCGAACAAACAATAAAAATACAATCACGTAAATGTATTATGAATATTCTATTTAAAATATAAAAATTATACAAACATGTCGCTTTATAAACATTTTATTTTTGGAATCCCTTCTTAGCCGGACCGAAAACTCGCAATGGTTTCATATCTCATCATGTCTTTATTGCAGTATACATGACAAATATCTTAGCAAATTTAAATGTAAAAAAAGGTTATTATTCATTTTTAGTTTTATGCGTTTTGATTTACTTTGAACAAAAGGATGAACAATAACGTATTTATATATAAATTAGTTAAAATATTTGTCATGTATCTTGCAGTAAGGACGGCATACTGAGACAAGGTATGATTACGAGAGTGCGCTGAAAAGTTATCGGTTCGACCAAGAAGATTCGGAAAAAATAAAAATTCTGATATCTGATCAAATTAGGGAAAATGGGCTGCACCGAGAAATTTTCAGTACTCCCTCGTAAATAGTTATTTTGTTTAGATTAATCATTAAAGTTTTTATTTTTATTTTTTTTAAATAAAAGCCTAATTTAAATATTACTTAATGTAAAGCGTGATGTAGATATGAATGTCCAATAATGCCTCTTTGGATAGGATTCTGTTGAACCTTTTCTTTCGCTGTATGGCAACATTTACATACGCAATAAAAACGGTGGCATTTGCCTCCAAAGAGTGAATGATAAGTGAAATTTATATAGAATTGATACAATTTTTTCTGAACTGATGCTATCTCAGCACTTTCCAAGATAGAATGATTAGTTGTATTTACATCATAGATAAACATCTTCCATGTTTGATAGTGGGATAACTGCAATTCAATTATAGAGATACTGGATGAGGCACAATCGACCTTCGGAGTCTTTTATTTATTTTTTTTTCTTGTTTAACGGCACATCAACCTCTGCAGGTCATCTTAGTACCGAATCTTTTATTTAGTATACTTATGAATTGTAAGAAAGTTTGTAGATAAATTCTTTAGAGAGGAGTTTTTGCTTAAAGAGGTTCTAAAGAAAATGAAATTATTGTTAGAGATTACAGCATTGTCTAAAGCCTCACCGGTTTTATAAACTTAAGGATGTTATTTGGATTGGTTTGTCTGAAAAGTTTATTCACGTCTCTTACATTTTTTTTTTAAAAGAAATTTTTCCGGATATGGTTAAAAACAGTACAGTCTATAAATATGTGATGGATGGCATATGGTTCTTGGTATGCTGTACATATTGGAAGTTTTTGGTTTTTAAGGAGAAAAGAATGGGTTAGAAGAAGTCGAGCGAGGGCTAACGCTTCTCTTCTCTATATCATACAAACTCTTCGGATTGACCAACAAAACACCACTATAAAATAAATTACCTGTGTTTCTGCAGTGCAAAATATTATGAAGTGGTTGTGCAGTTCCTTTTTCATAACCTATTAATGGCAACCGGAATAAAATAATGATATTTACGTATGTCACTAAATCTTTGTCTCTCCTTCACACACACATATATATTATAAATTAACGAATTTAAAATATGGTTTTTTCGCTACACAGTTATAAAAATATCTATAAGAACACCCGATTATATGTTCTTTCTTTCTTTATATATATATATAAAGTAATAATAAAGATTATGCCTAACAAAACCCATAGACCAGTAAATTCTCGGAGGAGGTGAGCAGATATTTGTAAATAAAGCACGCGTACACACACACACACACACACTCTCTCTCTCAATTGTAAAATAAACATTTTTCAACTAATAAAATACATATATCGATATATACCAAACTCGACTTAGTTGATAGCATGTTTTCAATCACATCAGAATCGAATTCCTGAGATATGTAGTCAATTTGTTATTTATAAGATCCCCAAAAGGCTTGCGTAGTTGACGGTATCCCTGCAAATGTCCTAACGAAATGTGCCTTCGACTTAGCTCCTGTTTTTTTTCCAAACTGTATAATAAATGTCTTGCTGCTTCTTGCTTTCCCCCTTTAGAAATCCTTTTCTGTAATCCCAGTCTAAGAACTTTTGGGGACCTTCTAATCCCTCGAATTATCGTCCTATTATTCTTTTACCTCGTTTTGGCAAAGTACTAGACGCTTTTTTATAAATTCTGAATTGATTAAGTATCTCACTTTACAAGATCTTTTAGACAAACAATATGGCTTACATTTCTCAGTTTGTCTCTTAGGTTTTAGATAAAAACGTTGAGTCTCGGGTTGTGGCTTTAGCTTATTTAACAGGGTTTGGCATGCTGGCCTTCTTCACGATCTCAAGAGTTGATATTGTCTCTGGTCGGATATTTGACTTTAACCGATGTATTAAGAACGATTGGGTTATGAAGGTCAGGTTAACCGACCACGCTTCTAGATCATTTCACATTAATACGTCCCCACCCAGGACCCCATCCTTAGACCTAGGTTGCTTCTTATTTTCATCAACGACCTTCACGATGTCATCAGTTCCCAACTAGATATCTATACCGAAAACAAAACTATTTACTGTCTCAATAGTAAGCCCGATAGGTCAAAGTAAAACTGGCAGATGAAAACGAAACTACTATACTTTAATCATCATAGAGAACTATTTCTTGATCCGTATCAGCGTGGCTGATGCTAACCTCCAAGAGAGCAACTCCTTGCGCCTTCTTGGTTTCATGTTTTCTACTGACATTAAGTGGTGCGATTATATTGAATCAATTCCAAGGTTTGCTGCTAAAAAGTTTGGATCACTATGTCGTGTCAGCCAATTTTGTCTCGTCAGAATCTATTTTGCACTTTTATAAATTTATCATTCGTTCGTACATTGAATATTGCTGCTATATCTGGTTCGGTTTTCCTGCTGTATATCTCGATATTTTCGACAAAATCCCCAAAAGGGTCTGTAATGTTCTCGCTCTTGACCTGCCATCTCAACACCCATTTTCACCACCACCATGAGGTGGCGTCTGTCTTTTCTATAAATACTTTCATGGTAGTTGTTCTAGTGAGTTCTCATTGTTAGTACTTCGATTACCTGAATTGGTTAGTAGGTCTCATCGTTGTACTGCTGAAATAGCTATACGCAACCGCAAGTTCTATTTTAATAGTTTCTTCTCTTGCAATTCTCATCTGTAGAACTCTTCCGGTTTCTTGCTTCTCTGCTTTGCCCTGTCGGCTGGGGCTTCAGAATACGCGACTGCACCTCTGCAGAGCAGTAAAACCCCACCCCAATAAAGCGTCCTGGGTATGACGATAAACTACATCCGGCAGCAAGGCTTTTGAGGAGAGTGGAACCATCTCTTAATTGTTGGTGTTTCCAGGTTCACTCTGACTTGGGGTGAAAGTACCTGTTAGGGTCCTAGCTATAGGCAAATAGTTAACGCCCAAGCTGGAAGTGTAAAAATAGGTTTTAATACTAACAATACATTTTTTGAAAAAATGATTACCAGCAATAAAATTCTTGTTGGCATTAAATAACCGATTGAGGTTGATATACCGTAAAACAAAACAAACCAAACCAAACGAAGCATCCCGGAAACCAAGAATCTTCAAAACTTTACATTCAACATCAATCGCCGTCTTCTGTCTTTCTGAAATCTGTTCTTTTATTGTCCTTTCTCCTTATTAAAGTCTTCTCATTCAGTTTTACTCCCAGTAACCCCTTGCGCTTTAGTGGTATTATCACCATGTTTGGAGTGAAATGATAAAAGATAAAAATTTCCATTAATCGATTCAAACCAGCATACGTTGAACAGACAATTACTCCTAATACACCAGCACCGTCACGAAATTACGCTTTTTTTTACGTAAAGTGCAATTGAGTTTTTATTAATCTTGCCAAGTTACCACGAAATTCTTGTTAATTGTCTTAAAACAATGACGCCTTAAGAAGAGCACTAAATATTTTTGTTCTTTTAACTCTTAATCTCCTTTTCTCCACTTGTTATATTGGTACTATTTCTCATCTTTCAGCTATGCCAGTAAATTCTGATATTTGGAGACTAGTGATTCTTGCTCTAATGTTCATACCCATAAAAGCAGCATACTCTCTTACATACAGGATTTGAAGAAATCGATGTATTTTAGGCCTAAAATATTAAACGTGTACAAATTTGTCTTAAAGCTTTTGAATATTTTGCAAGAATAAATAAAATGTAAAAACTTCTCTTTAATGTTTTAAGAATTCCCATTGCAGCAATAATTAAAAAGATTACTCTTATCATTAAAAAAAAAAAAAAAAAAAAAAAAAAAAAGAAAGAAAGAAAGCAAGAAAAAATCCCGTTAGTTTTAGGTATGACTAACGGCATTTGAAATCAGAATGTGTCTCGTAAAATTCACTTGGCGCCATTACTAATGAAACGAGTTTTTTTCCTCTTTTAAATGGCGTCTTATTAAAAAGTAGAACCCATTTCCAGATATATATTTTTTAAAATATTTCTATTAATATTAATAAATCTTAATGCATTTAAGTAGTGCCATTTGGGATATTTTTTCAAAGCATTTAAACATATTTGTTCTTGAATTTTTTTATGGCTACATTAAATGAATTTACGCTGTGGCACGGAACAAGGCTCATTTGATAAATTATTTAATTAATAATCGCGAGGTTAATGTATTCAGTCAGTTATGATACGCATTTAGTCGATCATGTATCTATTGATGCATGACTGACGAAGCAATTTTTTTCCTGCATTTGGTTGCCATTTCTTTCTGCGGTAGACCAGTCGTCATCCTGCTATTTACTCATAGCTGGGAGAGTGGGGGAGAAGAAGAGGATTCATACCTTTCCCAAGAGTATTAGCACGTAAGTGAATGTAATGGATTCGACTGGGATTTGAACTCGGCTCTCCGATTCCTCAACCCGAGCCTCCATAAAAACAAAAACTGACTAATCGTTTAAAGGAAAAGTGTAGCATAAAAGAAAGGCAAACTGTGTCTACCTGTCATAGACACTTCGAAGCTGCGATGAAAATTTCACAGTACTAAAAAATCTGATTCGTGGTCATATTTAGGAAAGAAGGTTCACTCGAGAACTCACATCATCTCCCCCCCCACCGTATGGACTTTGTTTCTACCTTTTACGACAAAACGAACAAAAGAGACAGACCAAACGATAAAACCAAAAGAAAGATGAAAAACATTAGAAAGGTAGATATTGTAGAAGTTAACGAACTAACCACATATGCCAGATGTAGAGAGTTAATTTCTCACTAGGCGTTTGAGGTCAAATTGACCTCGTCAAATAATTATGTAAAAAGAAGACTTGATAGAGACAAATATTCATTACTTTTTTTTTTTTTAAATAATTTTTTTTAATTGCTTCCAGGAGTTAGCCATGTGTGATAGAAACGTGTGCAAACTTTCTACGACATATTTTCATATATTGATAAAGTAGTAGCAGCAATAGCAGTAGTAATTGCTTAAGTAAACACGAAGTGAAGATGATCTACCATGAGTGAAAAAGAAGGTTATACACTGAAACGTAGCTAGAGGTTAATTCTTTTTTTTTTTCTTTTTTTTTATTATTATTGTTATTTGATAAGCTTAGTTTGGTACGGTGCAGAGTCAAATGTAGGGAGGCAAAATTTGCTTTATGCTAACCTTCCGTGTCAGGAGGACCTGCATGCCTAGAAAAATCAGCATTCGAAATAATGAGATTTTACTTGACCTGCAATACCAACCTCTGTTAATGGTTGGAAATACGTAATTATTCCCATTACCATCGGGCTCAATTGTGCTCCAGTTTCCTGTTCGTTATACCTTCAATTATAAATTTCTGTTGAAATGCGTGTTCATCAAATAGGGAGTGAGAAGACAGAATGCAATCAATGCGGATACGCCCCAAAGGAAAGTTAAGTCGAAACAAGCGGTTTAACTCCTCGAGATGAAAGCTAGATCACTGATCTGTTTTAATTTTTTAGATTCCGGGGTATATTACTTGAGGGTATAAAATGTGAATGCTTTTAATAGTTCTTATTATTTGATGTGGATTGTCGAAGTTCGTAACAGAATCCGTACGTACGTAAATTCAGAGTTTTTCAACGTAAAGCATTGTTTTGAGAACAGGATTTGTACTCCGTTGTGGAAACGGCTATTTTGTTACAATAGTTGGAGTGAAAATAAAATTTAATTCTGTCGTAAAAACGGCAATTTGGTTGTCAAGACTTCGTTGAGGAGTGGATTTTCACGGCCGTTTGTCTAGATTTTCAGATGTTTTTTTTTTAGAAGGCATAGCGTCTCCCGCCCCTCGGCGTCGCGTTTCCCATCTCTCGGCATCACGTCTATCACTGCTAGTGATGATCGTATTGCAAGGATTTTTATAGCCAAAGGTTGGCTTCGAATTACCCGAAAAATTTTGGCGATCAACACAAGGATTTCAGATTTCTGCCGGCTCGAGTTTTTTTGGTACCCCCCCCCCAAAAAAAAACAAACAAATAAACACCATATCACTTTTATGAAAAACAATTTATTGTAGTAGAAAAACACTTCCCTCTCTTTCCTTCAATTTCCATTCACCCCTTCCTACCCCTTGTTCAAGAATCATGGCACACAGGTTGGTAAGTTTCAGGTTTCAGTAAATTATTTTATTACCTTCATCTCTTCCCGCCTCCCGAACTACGGAGAGCCGAAATTTACTCAGAATGGAAAAAATAATTTTTAGCAACTTTCCAGTATTGCCGAAGGCTTACTTTCTAACATTTTGCTTAAAGTAGTGTTGATTATGTGACTTTCAATTCCAGTTACACGTGATATCCATTTTAGTTGTTGATGTTGTTTAAAGTTTTCAAGTGATGTGGTTTCAGTTATTTGGTACAGTTGTTTGTGATTCCGCTAAGACCTACAGGTGTTCATCCGCTCGAAGCCACATTTAACCGTTGACCTAAGCAAGCGGTTTCATACAGCTGACAGTTGAGGTGTTTCTGAACATGTTTGGCGCCATTGCATATGACAGCCATATGAAAGTTTCGATCTGACTAGGCTATTAGAGTTTTTAGCTTAATGATTTGGTTTTGTAGCAATTTGAGATGTTAGGTGAAACTATTTCAAGCGCAGCCTATTCTAAGTTCAGTTTCCTTATCTGATAATACGAAATTTCTATAAGTGATCTAAACATCGAGATATTTGAAGTGTTTATTATTTACTAATTCCACATTCTGAAATTTTTTATGAAGGATTCAGGTCAGGTGCTGTCAATGCTTTCATTCCAATTCCAGGTCAATGTTTTGGAAAGGTTCAATCCTACTTCTTGCAACTTGGCAGATGATGTAGATTTTTGTTCAAGATCATTCTTATCCTAACTATGAATATCTATGTCATCAGCATGGCCGTCCTCATCATCAGTACATTTGTCTCGGAAGGAAAGCAAGAACCGTATTTTCTATTTGTAGATTCGTTTGAGATATGATCTGGAATGCTTAAACAATCCGTGAACATACCTTCACATCTGTGCTTGCATAGACACAGGGCATAGTCTAGGAAATTATTAAATAGTTCTCATTTCTTTTTTTTACTCCTGATGAGGTTCGAAAAGTTTCTGCATTGGGATCTTGCCAGACATGTACGATTTTGTGGATCGATCCTCTATCAGAACTAAACATACAATGGAGTGGGAAAGCGGTTTCTAATGGCCGAGAAGAGAAAGTCTCTACTGAGGGTTTTGAGTGGTCATTTTTGTTTTTTCTTTTAAAATTTAAAGTAAACTTAAATTTAATAATAAAATGTTAAATGAGAGAATAACATTTTATGAATCACATACACACGTGTGTATGTATATATATATATATATATATATGATTCATAAAATGTTAAAAACGGAGAGAGAGAACGTATTTGTGTATTTTTAAGTCAGACTTTGACATTTCCTCTGGTAAGCCAAAACCAAAGAAAGTGCTAGAGTACAACACCGTAGAATTGTACAGAATCACAATTTTATAGAAACTGTTTAATTTCCTACGGAATCCGTAAATCCCATCTTTCATCAGGACGTGAACGACTCATAAGGAACCCGAGCTGAAGTGAAAACAGATTCACGCAGACGTACACACGACCGCGCTATAGATTTGAACAGATACATTTTTTTCTGATCATATTTAACTTTAGTTTGGAGCTGTTACCATGGTATTTTCAGGGAATGATTTTGGTAATCCTCAAACATTTACGATTTTCACTTAAGACGATATGAACTTGTTTAAGTGAATTATTTGTTAGTTTTATAAAGCAGCGGATTATGTGTCCATTAGATACCATCATTGCAAGTGATTTTCCGCAATGCTGATTACCGATTTTTTTTTATACACATATCGGTTGGACTTCTGATCAAATGCGTACCTTCTAGAATGCTTTTACTGACATACATACATACCGTGAAATGGAAGAACATCTTTAAAAAAAAAAAAAAAAAAAAAAAAGAAAAAAAATGGAACAGCCATGAGAAAAACAACATTGCTGATGATGTGTGTCAGAGACATTCCTTATAATTTATTAACTATTTATACTTCATAGTTTACTAAATTTTATTTTATTTATTATTTTAATCATTTCAGCCAATTCAAGCCGATGATGCCACTAAGACATAACGGCTTACTGAGAGTGGAAGATAAATGCAAATACTTTAGTGATGAGAAATAATAAAATTAGATTAGGATTCAGTAAGACAGAACATGGTGATTGACGTTGCATAATTTTTTTTGAAGATTGTAAGTGGCTGTGTAGCAAGAAATCGAAGGAGTTCCCTAGATGAGAACCACGAGAAAAGAAATTATCAGAATAGAAATACGGTTACATCGAGGTATTTTCAAAGTAAAACGATGAGACCTGAAGAATCTCGTAGCACGTTTAAATTCAGGCGGCCGAGGTACCAAAAAAGAAAGCTCAGAACAATTGCCATGAAAATACAAACAAGACAGAGAAAAGCCACGTTACAGTGGTGGGGAAGTGACTAAAATCGAAATGCCAGGACCAATAAGATTACAGAACCTTTTTGGGATTTTGTCAATATATGTAACCGAAACACCAGACCAGATATAAAAGCAAAATTCAATGCACGGATAAATGGTAGATTTATACATGTGAATGATGGATTAACGAGAAAAAATTTTCGGCACGACATAGCGAACCAACCTTCTTAGCAGCAAACCTATCTATTGATTCAATATAATCACTTCCATGCCAGCAGAAAACAGGAGACCAAGAAAGACGTTATTTACCAAATAAAGCATCAGTTGCTTATATAGCAATTTTCCTCAGTAACTGTTATATTCCATGCTAATAGGAATATATACTTGAAAAAAAAAACAAACAAAACAAGGTGGATAAAATAAGTAAAGGTTTATTGTAACAAACCAGTACAATAAGAATAAAGGTAACAGTTATGTACAAAGTCATCGCAAGTCGATCCAGTAGTGAGTGTTACTATTGGAAGGTCGGTAGTTCTCGCATAAGTCGTATTCAACAGATCCCAGCTATTATAGTAATATTTACCAACCTCCCCACAGGGTAGGATGTGGTACAAGGCCGGATTTAATATGGGGCAATCCGAGCCCATAGGCTCGGCCAAAAATTCTCCGTAAACCCAGCATAAACAGGTTCAGGTCTGTCTACCTCCCCGGACGAGACTCTGCCCTTCGGCATAGTCTCGTCTGGGTTCCTCTCCACTCGAAGGCAGAGTTCGACAACAACTAAGAGCTGAGTAACAGATCTCAGCTAGTTGGCATATACTAGCCCCACCACGAGAGTAGATGTGGCAAAAGGCCGGGTTTAACGTGGGTCTTTCGAGCCCATAGGCTCGGCCAAAAAAATGCCATTAGAATCCGCATAAACGGGATCGGGTTGGTCAACCTCCCTGAACCTCGTCCGGGTTCCTCTCTGCTCGAAGGCAGAGAGTTTGAGCGTCTAGCTGGAACAGATCGCAGCTAGTCGGTATTTACTAGCCCCCACACGAAGGTTGCATGTGGCACAAGGCCGGTTTAGCGTGGGTTCTCCAAGCCCGTAGGCTCGGCCAAAAAATTCCCTTTTTGAACCAGTATAAACGGGTTCAAGGGCAGTCTACCTCCCCGAACGAGAGACTGCCCTTCGGCGGAGCCTCGTCCGGGTTCCTCTCTGCCCGAAGGCAGAGAGTTCGATTGTTTAGCTGGAACAGGTCGCAGCTAGTCTCTGTAGTCCGTTGACTTACAGCTACTTATAGTGTAGTTACTCATAGGGGTGACAGGTTATTCCATTACATCACTAATAAAAACAGAAATGGCATTAAATAAGGGTTCAAATATCCAAGTTAACAGTGGATTTCTGAAATGTAGTTGGAGTGTTCTTAAAAGCAAAGGAACTTTCGGGAAAGTACCAACATGAACCTTTAGATAAGTACAGGTTTCAGAGAAATTAATGATTAAAATTCACATTTGTAAGCGAGCATCGAACTAATTAATTAAGATTAGAAGCAATTCAAAATTGATTGCTTTGCCTCGGATCAACGGTGATGACGTTTGTCGATGCCAATTCTTCGAAAACCTTTCAATTTGCACTTAGCACCCCCCAATTCCGACAGACTGTTTGAAATCTAAGAGTGTTTAGTTCTGTTATACGGAGAAATTCAAAATAAGTTTATCGACTCAGAGTTACTTGACGGAATTTAGTTAGGCACAAGATCATAAGTAGGAATTGGTCACTGTGTAAGGTTTTGTCGGACCGTCTTAATTACTGCTCCACGGTAAGGCACATACATTTAATAGGCCTGGTTCAAGAGTAAAGACAGTCAAACACATTAAAAAGAAGGAGAATGAATGAATGAAGAAAAAGAAAAATAAACTAAAGAGGGATGGCTTATTTCGAAAGATGATTTAGATTTCGACTTTCTTTATAAGTACTTTTAGAGGCACTTACCAAAACAAGTCTTTCGCTGTTTGAAATTTGCAGAGAAACAACCAATTATTAACGAGAAAAATATCACAGTATACAAATTGTATAAAATACAATACAACCCTTGTGCGCCTCAAACTATTAAGGCATGTTAACAGTTCTTTCAAAACAATAGTTCATATAATACAAATGTTTTGCTTAAACGAATTTTAACAATTCTCTTTTAGAGCAACAGTTCATATAAATTTTCTTCGCAACAAAAGACAACTTACTTTGTAAAGTAATTAAAGGCTGCGTCGGAAAATGACATCCTCATTTTAGTCAACGTCTTGATTGGAACAGGCTTACGGCCACATCCCGTTGAAACACAGAAGTTAAGCAACGCCAAGTCTGGTCAGTAACTAAATGGCTGACCGTTTGGAAATGCCACGTGCTGTAAGCTTGGATGTGCAGTTGGTGTAATAAAAAATGGCTCGGAATTGTTAGTTGGAGAGCAGGGTTAGTTATATTCTTTTAAGCGTAAATAGCCTTGGGAACGGTATGAATTCACATTCTCTCCCAGCTATAGCTTAATTAGCAAAACTTCTTTCACTAAACACATTATTATCTAAATAAGTAAAAAATAAAATATTTTTTGGATTTAAATAACTTGCAAATAGTTGATAAATCGCAGAAAACGAATCCATCAATCAAATTGTTTGGAACCGTTTAAATTATGGCTGTCAAGATGAAGCTCGATAGAGTGATCCAAACTTATTTCTTTTATAAAGTTCACACAGTACAAATTCTTCCCACCCTGAAAGATGTTGAATTACAGAATTTTACATAAATCAATGTATTTATTAAAGACATTTTTTATGTTTAACGTTCTTTTTATAGATACAAGTATTTAAGTAAATGCTCTGTTTATAATAAACAGTATTAAATAACATTTACCGGCCTGAATGTCCGAGAAATTTTCATAGAAAATATTCGTCCTTTGACAAGATTCGAACCTGCATCCTATACGGAACCGCCATTCAGCCGGGCGTGCCTAACAGATTCGGCCACAAAGGAGCGTTCGGCTCGCAAGGTCGAATTTACTGCTTATAAACTTCTTTGTGGCCGAATCGGTTAGGCACGCCCGGCTAAATGGCGGTTCCGTATAGGATGCAGGTTCGAATCCTGTCAAAGGACGAATATTTTCTATGAAAATTTCTCGGACATTCAGGCCGGTAAATGTTATTTAATACTGTTTATTATAAACAGAGCATTTACTTAAATACTTGTATCTATAAAAAGAACGTTAAACATAAAAAATGTCTTTAATAAATAAATTGTCGGACTTTGTCCATTTGTTAATGTATAAATCAATGTGTTTTCAGCAGTTTTATTTTCTTAAAATTAATTAACTTGTACATATATTAAACACAAAAATACTTTGACTTTTTGTAACATTATGCCAACGCTCAAGAAATTTTTGAATTCCATCTTGATTAAAAGATTCTGGCCTCGATGATATAAAAATGGTCAAATTTTCGATATTGAAGATATCTTTCAGTTTTTTTTTAATCAGATAAGGGATGTTAATTTGATGGCGACAAATGATAACACGATGCGATCAAATCTGGCATATATAAAAAATTCCCCGTCCAATTTCAATCAGTTTTTTTTTTGTGAGAGTCGACAAATGAACGTGTGGACGGGCGTTGTCATACAGCAATGTGACTTTACGGTTTCCCAGTCATGTACAGTCTTCTTTCAATGACAGTTCAAACCTCGAAGGCTACGAGTGTAACGCTTTGAATTAAATAGTTTCGCCATCATCAATTACTAATGTAGTACGTCGTTCAGATAAATGTCCAGTAAATACAGAGCAATAGCCGATTCTTCAAAAGGTTTTACTCTTTTTTATACTGTTGATGCTATTTTACATGATTATTTTTTAAAATCATTTCTCCGAAGATAAGGCAATAAAGCCACTAAGACGCGAGGAGGTTACCGAGTGAAATAATATGAGAAAAGGAAAAACATTAAGAGATAAAAGAACAGGAATTAAGAAGATACGATAACGATTGATATTGCATTTAAGTTTTTCAAGATCCAAGTTGACTGGAAAGTATGAGACCGAAAGAGAGTCCTACGTACGAGAAGTGCAAAAGAAGAAACTATTAGCATAAAACTTATGGTTACATTTCGCCATTTCAACGGTAAAATGATGAGACCTAGTACTGCGCTTAAATTCGTGAAGTCTATGTACCATAGAGGAAAGCTTGTCGGAGTTAGCTCCTCCTCAGCTCCTTAACCCTTCACCAGGGGTCTCTCTCTCCCCTGTCTATAAATACTGGCTGACCCTTCGCCTCTTTCTCTTTTTTCCTCAGGCCTTTGGACCTTATACCACCTTGCAGATGTGAGCTCTCACAGATACAGCGTTTCCAAAATTCTGGGAACACGCTAAGAACAATACACATACGTACGAACACTCACCACAACACAGACATAACAGTCACCACGCGCACTGTGCATGTAACTGTCCATGTAACTTGTAACCTTTAACTTGTTACTAATACACATATTTGTTTACATACATTTATCGGTCTTGTTTGTTTTCTTTGTACTTAATTAAAGTCCAACTTTCTCATTTAGTTGGACCGGCTAGCAGGAAATTCTACACACGTGTGTTTTACATACTCACCATCCCTAACGGCCCGCTACAAGCTCATCAGAATAATCACAATGAAAATGTTTATGGAACAAGCCTAGATAATCTACGTTACGGCGATGGGAAAGTGACTGAAGCCGGGATGCCAGGTCAAGATCGATAGCATTACATATTCTTTGGATTTTATCAAAAATCACTAAATGCATATCAGAAGCATCAGACCAGACATGACAGCGATATTCAATGACAAATTGTTGACTTATAAGTGAAATGAATACAGAACAATCAAAGCAAATTTTCAGATTTGTATTCAAAATGTACTTTTTCACAGATATCTATACAAGGAAAGACATAATTATATAAGATAGTTGCAGTAATAAGTTGTCACACTTCTTTTTAAATTAGAAAGTCTCAAAACAAAAAGGAGACATCCTAAAACTAGCAATAGCCTGCAAAAACTAACTTATTAGGCATACTTCGGCGGACTATATAATGATTGGCTGCTCAGGTTTTCCGCACACAGACGCCTACTCAGGCACTTTTGTGTTTGTTCAGAACTCATTTGTAGTTTATACTGAAATATTATATGGACCTTTGTTACAGTGCATAATCAGCATTTTAAACAACGCCAACTGCGATGACTTGTGATTTTGTGTTAGAACAACCATCGATGGATTGATAGCAGATGGTGCGCTCTTTCCCAGAAACTGTAAATAAGGTTCGCTCAATACATTTGCTGACTAAACAACAGGTGTTGAACAAACACAAATATACCTGAGCAACAGGGATTGGCTAGCAGTGTGTGTGTGTGTGTGTGCCTCAAATTCCTTTATATACGTAGGCGATTATGGCATTCCGCCTTAACTTGTTTTCTTTCAGTTATATTTCCTCTTTTGCAAACGATTTCTTTGTGGTACTCATTCGACTTTCTATTTTCCCACAAATTGTCAAGTTTTTTGTTGCTTGCCGCTGCTTGTCTTGCTTTCGATATGCCCAAACTTGTCGAGGTTTTTTGTTGCATGCCGCTGCTTGTCTTGCTTTCGATATGCCCAAACTTGTCGAGGTTTTTTGTTGCTTGCCGCTGCTTGTCTTGCTTTCGATATGCCCAAACTTGTCGAGGTTTTTTGTTGCTTGCCGCTGCTTGTCTTGCTTTCGATATGCCCAAACTTGTCGAGGTTTTTTGTTGCTTGCCGCTGCTTGTCTTGCTTTCGATATGCCCAAACTTGTCGAGGTTTTTTGTTGCTTGCCGCTGCTTGTCTTGCTTTCGATATGCCCAAACTTGTCGAGGTTTTTTGTTGCTTGCCGCTGCTTGTCTTGCTTTCGATATGCCCAAACTTGTCGAGGTTTTTTGTTGCTTGCCGCTGCTTGTCTTGCTTTCGATATGCCCCGTGAGAAATAAATTCTCTAGGACTTCTTTCCTTATTTATCACGAACATTTCAGCTTTCCTTTTCCGATTGTTATCAGCAATTTCTTTGTAGTTTCCACTAACATAAAAAAACACCGCTTCTCACGTACTCTGTTCACAGTATTCTAAGCATTCATCAAGCGAACCACTTCTCAGTCACTTCAATTCTTTTCTTTTTTAAAGAAATTCTCTCGCATTAATTATGATGTAAGAGATTTAACACTGCATGGCAATCTAGCGATTTTTATTTCTGAAGATCGGTTTCAATATGTATTTTGTTTAGTTTTTGAAAAACTTTTGCTAGGACTTCAAATTTATGTTCCACTTTCTTACCCAGAGAGATTTTACACCTGCTTCATGTTGACGTCCCCGATACGCAACTTACTTCTTGAATTGTGTCTTTCATTGATGACGTTGCATCCGTCTTAGAGGCAGCAATAATATGTATCTATCTTTAAATAAGTCATATGTGTGTGTATATATATATAAAAATTGTATTTGTGATAGAGCGCGTAACTAATCCAGTAAATGTTTATACGTAAATTCATCGATAATAACAAAGAAGAGAAAGTGGAGGGAAACGTTTGCTTTACACAACATTTATTTTTCAACAATTTTACTTGTCAATGTGCGAAACTTAACGGTATTCTATAGATGACAGGGCGAAAATGTTGAAAACTTCATCTAATGACTTTGAACGTATCTCTAGCTTCTGACTTTTTCTAGTATTACTTTGTTTCTCATTGACAACAACGTGTCAGCAAGCCACACTTCAATAAACTGTAGTTTTGTTTGTTGTGCTCATTCTCTTTATATTCAATCGTATCGTATAATACAACATTTTACGGTTTCTTTGCTGAGTGTCATGTTTGAACTTTGAATTCTCATTAGAAAATATATATACACAAACATTATATATATATATATATATATATATATATATATATATTCTTTGAATTCCGTTAGTTCGTCTATGACCCCCACTAAAATAGCAATATGTTGACCGATCGAAATCAAATTTTGGGGAGAAGTACAAATAGATAAGGTGACACAAAGTACATTTGGCGCGTAGTTTAGTACAATAAATTTTCATTATTTTTTTTTGAAAAATTAAAAGTTTTATTACTTAACATACAAAATACTCTATTTAAAAAATAATTATTAAAATAACAAAATACTTATTTAATAAAAATGCAACAGTCTTTTTTACAATTTCCAATTCGCTCTGCGTTGCGAGAACTAAAAACAAATCACAAGGCCAAACGTTGCAAAAAGTTAGAATTTGGCTCCAAAAGAAATATTTACACATGGCCAGTTGTGTGTTGCATGCTCGAGAGTAAGAAATCCTAAGAATTTATTCTTCGCTGTGAAAAAGGAAAAAGGTTAAAAAAGAGAAATGTTCTTGAAAAATATTGTTTGCAATGAAGTCCTATAAAATTAAATTAAAAAAAATTATTAAATTGCGAAGTAGGGTTTTTGTCAAACAAATCAGCTTATTCAAATTTCATGGATTGTTTTGCGAAATTGAACGAAACGTAGAGTTTTTAAATCTTGACAAAAAAAAAAAATGTTAGTGATAACTTCAACAAGACGAAATACTGTGAGGATTTCAACAGGCGTCATCGTGTTGCAAAAATTCTAATATATATATATATATATATATATATATATATATATATATATATATAGCAAAAAACAAATTCAGCCATCATTTATGTTAAGGATTCATTGATCTTTACATTGCGATGTCGGGTCTCGTAACTTTTTTTAGTCAGATTGACCGAAAAAGATAAATAATCACAATTACTCAATGTAACGACACGTGATTTCTGATGTTTAACTTCAGTTTTATATCACTAGATAAGAGATAAGGACACTTTGTGCTAGCAGTACTTTTGACCAGCACCACAAGATGCTATAAAACCAAAATATTAACTTGAGACATGGGCCATGACATTAAATAGCTTCATTAGATCGAAACGCTCATGCGGATGTAATGCACGATGTTCAAGTCGTTCAGAAACGTCTAAACTATTCTTTATTCAACCGTTTTCTCAGATCCGGGATTAAAAAAATGATTCAACTGAACGTATCCTTTAGGCCTTAAAGACGAGTAGTCTTCTTCAGGCCCAATAGACACGGTTACAAAATCGCAAATAGCTTTACCAAATAACAACTACATCATCATGGATAGCACATGTAACTCGAAGGGCAAATGATATAATCAAGATGTTGACTTTCCACAATACCTTGAGCGATAGGTTAGAAAGAACGATAACACTTAGTGGACTTGAATTTTCCTGAAAATATGTCAATAGTAACGCCACTAACTATCCAGTCAATGAATGCCGACTCTTTCCTGTATGGAAACTGTTAATATCACTCATGCTATATATAATTTCCAAGAGGATAGAATCCATATAGACTATGGAATATTACTGTTTGTACCTTATATATATATATATATATATATATTCAAGTTTATTCGGTCGAGTTTAATAATCCTCTATTCTTTCGCCCTACTACAGACTAATGTAAATTTACTAAATATATGATTATAGTCGCTTCTGTTGTTAAAAATCTGTAAAGTATATAAATTGAAATTTTATATATTAAAATTCTAACCGCCCGGAGGGAGATAATTTCGTTCTCAGATTTTGAAAAAAAGCAAAACAAAAAGTAAAAATGCAAAACGAGTTCAGTGAATAATTATTTATTAAAAATATCAAATGAAAATCGTATTTAATAATTAGGTATTCATGGACGTATGTTTACGAGCAAGATATTATTTAAATATACAGTCACAGATTGGGCACTTACAGTAGCGTGATTATTAGCATTGATTTTTTTATGGCTTACAAACCGTCGTGGGTTATTTAAGGCCGAAACATTTTGGATTGCAGGAATAATTTTTTGCAAGTTAATATTGCATTTACAATTGTTTTAAGAATAAAAACATTTCTTTCAGATACCAATTTTACTGCTTAACCTGTAGCTGGGGGGTGAGAAGATTTATATCTGCGTGTAAGTGAATGTAACGAATCCGACTAGTATTCGAACTCGACTCTCCGATCTCTCATTACAAGCCTCTATCCATGGCACCGCCCTTATGCTAGTGATTGTTAGCAAGATAATTGTGTGGTGAGGTCGCTGGATGTTCTACTGCTAAGTAAATATCGAAAGTTAGAGAGAGTGATCTTGATAGAAACATACAGCATGCCATACAATAACAAACTAAACCATATACCCACTCCACAGAATTTCTTTCTTAAAATTCATACATACGCTTATACTGGTTCGGTCTTGAAACGTAAGTTACACATTTCTTAGCGTTTTCTACTGTTTGACTATTTGTAAAGAGGGATAGATCAGCCTCGTTTTCAATGTTTTTATTCTACCATAAAACGAGGCTTTGTCAATGAATGTCACCACTTCAGGAACAATATACCAACACACTTTATATTAGCCCATTAATACCAATCCTAAAATCCGGTATTAATTATAAGTTTCTAGGACGGGGGGGGGCATTAATAGGGTAACACAATTTGTCGTTGACCTATCTCTATTAAACTGAAACCTTATAAGGTTACGTTACAGTTATGCTGATGATACGACGTTATATTGGTGCACTTCCAAAACTCAGACGACCAGAGCTTGGCCTCTGATCTCCCCTCTGACCTAGTTGTAAAAGCTCAGTCACATTCGCTGCTTCAAAAACCAAACTAGTAACGTTCCATTAAGATTGCAAAAATATTTTTGGAAGATAATGCTTTAATTATACCTTTTTTTACTAATTAACCTATAGCTGGGCGGGGCAGGTGTATTCCTACCTTTCCCAATGGAATTTGCGCGCAAGTGAATATAACGAACCCAACTAGAATTAGAACTCCGATTAAAAATTCCGAGTCATTATCCATTAAACCAACCGCACATCTAAGCTTACAGCACTTGCTACCCTCAATCGGTCACCCATTTAAGTACGGACCAGGTTCGACGTTGCTTATTTTCGGTGATCGTACGGGAACTGGTGTTTTATCGTGATGTGGCCTTAAGTCGATGATGACTAATCCGAATTGAAATTAAAAACGAGTTTAATAATCGTGTAATGCTATTGGATTGAGAAATTAATTCCTGATTCATCTATCAAACATTTTGTAGCTTATAACTATGGTGTACAAATAAAACCAAACCCAAAGCAGTGTCATGTTTAGCATTTACTGCTGTAGATGGAACTCTGTTTGAAGCGAGGTAGTCATTGCAATAACATTACTTTTTGTGGCCTTCATTAAACCGAATTTATTTTTGATAGAATTTCAAGGTTACTCTCTGAATACAGAGATTATGTAACACATGTCTTTCACAAATATTACCATAGTTGTAACTTAACACTAAAAGCATTGAAAAGTGCAGATTTCGTTGCTAGATTGGATAATGATTAATTTCATGATGCTGAAAATCATTTGAGAAAAAGAAAAGGTGAGCCACAGTTCGGAAAATATTTGAGAATAAGACAATACGCTAGTGCAAAAAACAAAACAAAACAAAAAAAAAAACAAAAAAAACGCGAGTAAAATTTGAAAATCAAAACTAAGATTTTGCTTTTTTTGTTGCTTTTTCTTAAACTTTTACCACAAACAACGAAAAAGCTTTACTTATAGACATTTTTATAAATTTATAAAATTTTATCAAAATCACTCCAGCTGTTTTGGAGTGAATCCATTACTTAGGAACTTTATTGAATTTTAGCAATGCAGACACAGAATGGGGCTCAAAATACTATTAATGAAATCTAGATACCATTGCAAGATCAATAAAATGTCACAGTAGCCCATCAGAGAAAGATAATGTTTAATATCGAACTATACAAAGTGAATCAGAGTCGACAACTGAAGAAGTTTCGGCTTTGATGTTATACATTTTTCACATCTAATATGATGTATTCAAGAAAGCTATGATGTCAAACCGTATTAACTTTTTTCGGCAATGTTTTTAGAACGTTTTCTTTGGAATTAACAGTAAGAGTTATCTAGTAATTGCTGCCACCTTTTCGGGGGAAAATTGTCTGGCTTTCCTCTAAACGTAACATTTCCCAGAGGAAAAGGAAAACAAGACTTTGATCTGAATGAAAATTAGAGACAGACCGCGAAGCTGTGGGCTGAATCTGGCTAAGGAATGATTTCAAGTTTTGACAGCAAGTATATGACACCATTATTTTCCAGCACCTCGGGTTTCAGATTTCGCCGAATTAACACGTTTCTATGATAAGCCGAAGTCAAGTATACGAATACCATGATAGATCTCTGACCCACCATTTCAATATCATGCATAGGAATAGAGTTATCTTTCTTCGATGTGCTGTGTCTCCGTAAGACGTTCATGATCTTTGTTCTCCACAATTTCCTGATCTTTGTAGCTCATAATAAATTTTGTCTCCCAAACCCAGTTCTGTCATTCATTTACTAAAGCTCGGTAGGTAGGTAGGTAGGTTATGCGTCATTTCATTTTGTCCTGTGAGCATCAAATTTTCCAAGCCCTCTTTCCTCATTTTGTGTCCTGGGAAATTTCAACTATCTCTTTCTAATGTTAAGTGTCCATTTTTATTCCATTTTCTCTAAAACATTATCGTTGCTCACATATTCGGTTCATGGCATTCGCAGCATTCTTCTGTAGAACCACATTTCTGCTACTTCAAGTCTCTTCATCTGTGAGGAGATTGTCCCGCATTCACTAATTCCCATGCATCCTATTTTATTGTAATTGATGTTTCGTCATTTCTTCTCGGTTTCTTTCACTACCTTCTTTAGGAGTTCTTGTTTCTTTTCAGTGTGTTATCAACGCTATGTCATCTTTATATGTTAAGATTGTGGCCACCAATAATGACTCCTGGTAAGGCTTCTAATTCTATCAGAATCGCCTCACTGGATAGATTGAATAAGTCCGGTAAGAAGACACCCCCTTGTTTTATATTCCTTTTAATTTTTGTATATTTACCGAATTTCTTTTCTATCCTTAATCAGGCGGTTTGCTGACAGTATAGGTTCTTTATTATTCGAATATCCTTTCCAAATATGTCAAGGATACGTAGCATTTCCAGTAATTCTTTGTGACGTACTTTTATCCAACACTTTTGCATAATCTATGAAACATAGGTGCACGTCCTTTTGCGTTTGTATTGCTCTTTCTGATATCATTTTGAGCATACATATCACATTCCTAGTTTCCGCACTGTACTTGTCCCTTTTTCGGTTTAATTGTCCTTTATTCATCAGAACTCGGATGATAAGTTTTGTTATGCGACTCATTAGGCTGATTGTACAATGGAGTTCACATTCATTTGCATCTGGTTTCTTACGCAGTGTTATGAAAATTGATCTATTTAGATCTTCCGGTATATCTCCACTGTTGTATATTTCATTTGTTATGTCTAATCTTGTCAATGCCGAAATCCTCTAAGGCTGGCAGCATTTCTACTACAATTCCGTCTGGTCCTGCTGCTTTATTTCTGTTCAATTTGGACACTGTTGATTTCTCTTCAGATTTTCATATTTCTGGTCCTTCGAAACTTATCTGTATTGCCAAGTGTTCTTTCGCCGTGAAAGAGTTCTACGATGTATTAGTTCCATCGGGCTGCTGCTTTGGACATTTCGAAAGATTTCGACAGGGTTTGGCATAAAGGTCTTCTTCATAAGTTAAAAAGTTACGGTGTCATCAGGCAAATTTTTGAATTGAGCTAACCATTTTTTTTTTTTTTTTTTTAAATTTTTTTTATCAAATCTTGAAATGAAAGTTACCCTTAACGGCCATTCTTCTAGCTCGTTTTGTCACTTAGGTGTCACCCAGGGCTCTATCCTTGGTCCTAATTTGTTTTTTATTTTCATTTATGATCTTCCCGGTGACATCAGCTCGCAACTTCATATCTATCTTGATAACACGACCATTTATTCTTATGCTATAGTAAGTCTGATCACTTCGATATGGTCAAATTCGTTGTTAACTTGGGCAAAGAATGGCTTTTAACGCCTCCAGAACTAAGCTGCTTTCTATTAAAATGGCTGATGCTAATCTCCTGGAGAGCGACTCGTTGCGCCTTCTCAGGCTAACGTTCTCGGCTGACATGAAGTGGAAAGACTATACTGAATCCATTCCTAGGTCAAATGGTTCACGGTGCCATGTTAGACAATTTTTCTTTACGAAATATATCTTGCATATCTATAAGTCTACCATTCCATGTTTCGCTGTCACATACGGTCCGGTGCTCCTGCTATATACCTAGATATCCTTGATACAATCCAAAGAAGAATCAGCAATATTATTGGTCATGATCTGATGTCTCGGCTTTAGTTACTTTCCCCGCGCAGTAAAGTTGTCTCCCTGTGCCTTTTCTATAAATACTTTTATGTCAATTGTTTGGATGTGCTCTTCGCTAAGTTACCTAGACTTTATGAATTTAAGCGCAGTACTAGACTGGCGACGAGGTCTTGTAAATTTACAATCGAGTTGGTTATATGTAACCGTAAATTCTATGCTGTTTCTTTTCTCAAACTTCTTGCTTGTGGAAGTCTCTTCCGGTTCCATGCGTTCCAGCCAATTTTAATCTTCAAAAATTTAAATGCAATGTCAATCGCTATCGGTTTTATAATTCTTCAACCTAGTAACTCTTTGTGTCTTAGTGACTTTAGTGCCTTGCTTGTGGTGAAATCGCTTAAAAAATAAATAAAAAGTAGGAAAAATGCATAAAACTCTTTATGAATAAGGAATAACCCCGCCCACCCCCCCAAAAAAACGATTTAACTGGGTTTTTTTTTTCTCTAATGTTGACATTGGATAAAAAAAACAAGCAATTTAAATGAGAAATAACAACTTTGGAAATATTGATACAAATTCAACAATACTATTTGTGACGCGAATGTTTCTATTCTGCAAGAACACTGTTCCGAGTTAAGTTCATTATTAAAATAACAGATGAATTTTTCACCTCCAAATATTTTATCCTCTGTGAAAACACAGCAACTCATAACAAATTTTCAAAATCTCATTCTCTTGCTTCTGCAAAATGTACCCGTCGTATCATTGACTGGCGGACTCTTTCAAATACTGCCAAATCGTATTAAATGCTTTCGCAGACCCCATGACACATTGACGAAGCGTATTTGCATTACTACTGTCTGTTGTATAAACCAATTATTTTTAGGTGGCCCCACAGATAAAAATCCAAAGGATTGAGGTCGGGGGAACGTGTAGTCCATGGAACCGGCCCTCCCCTACCTATCCATCTTACATGGTAAATGTCAGCCAGTGCATAGCGAACAATGTGACTAAAATGTGCTAGAACCCCATCATACATGAACCACATGTGTCTTCGTATTAACAGGGGTACATCCTGTAGCAGTTCTGGAAGTGTGTTCGAAATAAAATCCCTGTAGACAGCTCCTGAAAGACATATGGACCTACCAGATAATCAGCTACAATTCCAGCCCACACATTAATCGTAAACTGATGCTGGTGTCTAGTCTGTATTGTACCATGGGGATTCTGATCCAAACACAGGTGTTGCTTGTGTAAATTTGTTATTTCATCGCTTCCAAATGTTGCCTCATCCGTAAACAAGACTGAAGAGACAAAAAAACAAATAGAAACAAAAACGGATCGCCAGTTTGTGCAATAAACCATCAGCAAAAGATTTTCCGTGATGAGTGATCAGAAAGCGAAAGATCCTGCATACGTTGCAAATGATACGGATAAAGAAGCTGTTCTTGAAGTAACTTCCATGTGTTCTATGAGATATACCACATGCTAGTGCCACTTGATGTGTATTGATCCTTGGATCGTTTCCGACAGCCGTAGAATGTGTTCTTCGTGGTCAGGCGGGCTAGCGGATCTCAGTCTTCCTCGATCCATAGTTTGTGGTGCCATGGATCCTGTCTCAGCAACGCGACGATAAACAGCAGAAAAGATTGGATTACTCGTCTGTCTTCGGCCTGGAAAGGCAATCTGATACAGCCGTGCAACCTCACATCCATTACCATTCGCGTGGCCTTATGTAAAAATCATATCTGCCTGCTTACGATATGAATATTCTGCCATTGTTAAACAGAACACTTCTCAGTTAACTCACTACTACACACGTTAAACGTTTGTAGAAGTCAAGTGACTTACCTGCCAACATGGCTGCCTTCTGTTTCCTTGTAATTATTTATTGTACTATGTACAAATGTGGCACAAGGCCGAAATGGGGAAAGGGGGAACGGATGGTCATATTTTGTCTTAACTTTAAACTTAGCTAGCCGCAATCACTGACCCAAACATACAATGTTCCTTTCACCAAAACAACACATCCATTACATACCATTCTTACTACATCCACCAAAATGCCTCAGAGACTCTATGAAGTTCTAACTAGTCCCCATATATACAATTCATTGTCTGTGGGGGGGGGGGGAGGGGAATAAAATAAAATCTAAAAACCCCAATGAATATTTACAATGAATACAAATCTATATACAAGAAAATAAAAAAAATTGTTAGTAGTAAAACCCCCCACAGCCCTAACTGTGGTAGAAACATTAGTTAACTGGACGAAATCAATGCGGAACTTGAAAAAAAATATATAAAACATTCGTACAATCCATGCACTCGCTACGAACGCACACTCAATCAAACACAACAACAAATACGAAAGACACACTCGAAACGAAAGGCGCCCCGCACCCACCAGAGAACTGATATAACTAACCATCTAACGATGGGAGGGATGAGGAATTAAACAAAAGAAAAAAATAGGGTCAGAAATAAAAGGGGGGCCAATGAGCATACACACCCTAGCTAAGTTAAACTGGAAAAAAAAAAAGAAAAAGGTAACTAAAACAAAACCGACCTAAACTAACCTATACATGGGAGGGGTTACCAATGTTCACCCCAGTAATCCCAAAATCCTTAAAGCCTAACCGGCATCAAACAGCCACTCCAAGTCAGCACCTTTCACTCTGCAGAGACGCGCAAGAGTCACCCACCTTTCGCTAAATTCCAATGGATGGAGTCGCTTCCTTTCCGTCCTGATCTTGACTTTAAGCTGATGCTTAAAGAACAAGATCAGTTGGGAAGAGGTAAACTTCTCGTCCCCATGAAATTCCTTCTGTCGCGTCGTCCATATCACGACTCGCATAACACCCAGTAAGCAAAGGAACACGTAGTGCTCAGCCTTAGTCAACGGCGGTACTATATTGCTACAGACGGAACTGGCCTCGAGGACAAAGAACTTTCCGCGCAGCATGCGAACCATGAGATCTTCAATGAACTTGCACAACGGAGCTACGACACTACAATGAAAGAAGGCGTGACCTATGGTCTCCACCTCCCCACTGCAGCGAACGCAGTTTGGCGACCCAGAGGGTCCCTCGAATCACCAGCCAGGTGAGTGATGCCTCGGGGTTAGCGAGACATTTCAACCCGGGCGCCCAAGGCCATATGCAGCGAGCCTCCCGCTTCGTCAGCCCGAGCTCGTCAATCAGATCATCTTGAACGTTCCCCCTAACTAACACCTGATATAATGCCTTACGGGACAACGGCTGGACGTCGGAGAGGCCATCCTTCGCCCGTAAGAGTCGCTTGAGGGCCAACCGACATTCGTGATAGAAAGACCCTTCGCCTCGAGGATTACGGCCGGCCTCCTCCACACGCGAGCCCTCATTTCTCAAGGATGGAAAATGTTTATGGGCGTCTTCCTTCCAGAATTCGCCGTTCTCATCCAGTTGCATACACATCCGGTCTAGATAAGTAATGCGAAGCGTATGTCGACGAGTCTCAACGCAAGGCACCCCTAGACCGCCATCAGAGGGATGGAGGTAACAGATCTCGCGACTAACCATGGCGGCCCTGCCTCCCCACAAGAAGGAGAACAGGAGCCTTACTAACGCCAATAAAGTGTCAGACGGGAGTGGAAGCACGGAGAGTCGGTAAAGGAGAATCGGGTAGATGTGCGAGCCACATACTTCCGCCCTCCCCTTCAAGGAAAGATTCCTCCGAGTCCACAGACGAACTGCGAGCCCGGCCTTCTCTTGCACCTCCGACCAATTCATATCCAACAAAAGGTCGGGACCGAACCAGACGCCGAGTATCTTGACCGGCCCGTCCGTCCAGAGGAAAGGTCCGGGAAGAGAAACTCCCCTCCACGAACCCAACCGCAAGCCAACAGACTTATCGCGGTTGATCCTGGCCCCCGTCACCATCTCATAACCCCTGATTTCTTTGCCGACTTCGTTAATTTCGGCCCTACTCGACACCAGAACCGAAACGTCATCAGCATAGGCGGAGTACCTGGCCGAGGTGGTAGCACCAGGTAAGGAAATTCCGCGAAGGACCGGATTCGTCTTCAACTTACGCAGGAAAGGTTCCAGCGCAAGAACGTAAAGCAATGGAGACAGCGGACAACCCTGACGAATGGAGCGAGACAAAATGAAAGGCTTCGATCTTACCCCATTCACTTCCACCAGCGCACCGGGGGACGCATACAGCAGTCGGATCCAAGTGCGAAAGTGCGGCCCGAAACCGGCGGCCGAAAGGAGAGCCTCCAGAAATCGATGGTCAACCCTATCGAAAGCCTTGGACTGATCTAAATTGATCAGCGCGGCATCACTGTCGATTTTCTCGGTGATCAAGCGTACCAAATGAAGGTTGTCCTGAATAGTCCTGCCCTTCACAGCACAAGTCTGCTCGGGGCCAATCAGACTAGAGAGGACAACCTGCAAACGGTCAGCTAAGACCTTGGCTAAAATCTTCAACTCTGTATTTAACATCGTCAAAGGCCGATAATTATCTACCCCATCCCCACCGTCTTTCTTCTTGCGAAGCAACTTGATCACACCCCTGGTGAAGCGTTGAGGAATAGACCCCTGCCTCATCCAGTTGTTGAAAATCAGTGCCAGCAAGGGGACAAAGACGGGCGACTGCCTCAAGTACATTTCATAGGGAAGACCATCTAATCCCGGAGTCTTGTCCAGGCCAACCTGCTTCAGCGCATCCCAGATCTCAGACTCAGTCGCCTTAAGGCGGGGAAAGTCAGCTAAATAGGCGTCGAACTGAGCAGGGCTCAGGCCGGGCTCCCTGGTAAAAAGCTCCTGAAAGTAGTCACGAAAAGCCTCGCAAATGCCCGCGTCTGTAGTCACAGTCCGCTTGTCCGGCAATGTGATTCTCGCGATATGCAGACTAGATGCCCTACGAGCTTCCTCTGAACGCAGTGAAGCGGCCATATTCGTAGCCTCACAAGACATTCTTTTTATCCTAGCCCTAACTACTAGAGCTTGATCCTTCTTGATAAGCAAGGAGGCCAGCTCCGCCTTAGCTAAGGCTACGTCCCCACTATCACGGGATTTGATCGCCCGATCTACCTTGGCCTCAAGAGACTTTTGCGCTGCTAGCCCCGCTAGATTGAGTCGTCGACTAAAATCAGCAGCAAAAGACCTAAGTTTGGATTTCAAAGAGCCCCGCCACTTATTCCCAACCACAGCCCCCGACAATTCCCGCTGTAACATTAGTAAAAGCTGGTCCCGGAAATCTTGCTCACCAAATAATGATGAGTTTAATTTCCAGTAACCAGCCATCTTAACCCTAGGCTTATCTAAGTTTACCCGAACAAGCCTATGATCTGAGTAAACTATAAAATGGAAACTTGGACATTCTAAGAGCTCTACTTCGACTCTCTTAACTAGAACTCGGTCGATGTAGCTTGCGCTAACCACCGTATCCGAGCTGCCGCCCCTAGTCCAAGTCCATGCTACCTCCCGGGGGTGCTCATTTCGGTACTTATCGACGAGATCAAACCCGTCGATAAAGGCTCGAAACGATTTCACTTCGGGATTGTAAGTACCCGCTTTTTGTCCTATACGATCTATATCGGGATCAAGAGTCGTCAAAAACGGCTCGATCTGCCGAAACAAACCAGGCTGCTGAGTGTGGTCATTGGGCGCATAAACCCCAATGAGACGAAGAGCCTTATCCTTTATGGTAATATCCAGCACGCAAAGCCTGCCCGCCGGATCCGCGAAGACAAGAGCACACACAGCATCCAGAGACTTGCTCACCAGCCAGGAAACACCCCTCGAGCGTCCATCAAAACATGCTGAATAGAGGACGAACCTCTTAGAATGTCCTCATGATCGCGAGATAAAAATCGGGTCTACTGTACACAACAAACATCCACCCCGAGGCGCTGAAGATCGCGATCGAGCCTCGCCCTTCGAGACTCCGACCTCAGGCCCCGGACATTCAAACTTGCTAACCAGAGAGCCATTATCAGACCTAATTAGGGTTGGGACACTGATTTAAACATGGTCGGGGTAAGGATACCGACAGCCTCTCCCAACGACCCGTGGCCCATCTCATTGTTGATGGAGCCGTCTTGCGAGAGACCGCCTATATCCCAGGGAAAAGTCAGTTTCAAAGCTCTGTAAAGGGAGGGGTGAACTAAAACTGGGACCCTCCCTGCACAAATGTTTTTTAAATGATTAAGTTTATCACTTTCTGTGATAGCAATTGAAGGAGACATTTTGTATGCACTAATCGCCTCCTCCAACATGGCCCATGCTTGCCGAGCTCCGGATCCTGTTCTTATTACTTTAAGAACTCTCCTGGCATTGGGAACATTATTAGGGTCTTCGACATCCTTGTCTGCACCTTGATTCTGTTCCCGTAGTCTCTGGCCCTTTTTGCTTGGGCTGGGGAAATTCTGCAGGTATCCTTCCCTGTGTAAAATAAGTGTTTTGCAGATTTTTTCTTCTTTCTTTTGACTCCTGTGAAGGACTTCTCTGCCCTTTTGGTGCTGGAGGGGGCATTTCAGGGTTTTTAATGGGGGAAGGACTGGGAGTATGAAGAGGGTATATTGGGATCTATCTTTGTACGGGCTGGGATCTCTACTGAGGGGAACAGATTTAACGGGTGATGATGAAGGGGTGGAAAGTTTTTGTGGGGAAGAATGTTTTGGGGTCGCAGGTGGGGACAAGGTAGATGGCGATGAGGGAGTGCCTTTTTTTATTCTGCGATAGCCTCTGTTTTTCTAGTTTTTGTTTTAGTCCCTTTATCTTTTCTGTTTTTGCGAATCCCGGGTCGTATTTTTGCTGTTTCTCTTTGAATGTCACCTTAGAGGCCGGGGCATCGCCCTTAACGTTGATAGTGGGAGTGGGGCTGTACGTGTCTTTTGCCCTTGGGGCTTCATTGGACTGAGGCCCCGCTGTCTGGCGCTTCCCTCTGGCCTTACCAGCAACCAGCCATTCCCCCTCCCCCTTCTTCACAACTGCACTAGCAGCGGGCGAAGGCTCTTTGGGGAATGTGGCCTTTGTGCCAACCGGAGGTTTATCCGACCCGGTCCCGGAAGCTGGCATGCCCATTACAGGCGAGGCGGAAGGTAACGACGCGGTCAGAGGGGGATCTTGGTCGACTAGCGCTTGACTTCCAGAGGCCTTCTTCTCTGGGCAGGAAGAGGAGAGGTGACCAGTCTCTCCACACTTTCAACATACCGGTCTGCGGCCGGTCACAATGACCGGCAGCTTCAAGCACCCTACTACCAGACAGTTGGGGATGGAGCGGAAGGCCTGTTCGTTCAACATTATATCGAATCTCCACCCCGCTTTCAGGCTATCGCAAGAAGCACCCAGAATCTCGCCATACTGCGATAAGAACATTCACCGATAACCTGAGGAGGGACCTCGTATATTGCCAAGCTGGTCCTTCTTTGCCCTTCATACTCTGTGCGCAAAATCAGATCTTTTGTAATCAAGTCGCGACTTGATGCAGCGACACAGTCTTCTAGAGTCGGTAGCAATACGTCCCACATGAAATATTTTGCTCCCTTAACAATTCTAAGGGGCTTAAACCCCAGGGACTCCAGTGATTTTACCACTGTGTCTTTTGTCGAGCGACAAATTTTGCGCGAACGCTTGTCCACGACAAAAACCGACACAATTCTTTTTTCAATCTTTTGTAATTCTTGGGCGTCTTCCAAAAGTCCACCTTCCACGACAAGGTGAGCGTAACTCTTGGCCCGCTCCAAGAACTCCGCAACATTGATAATGCAACTCGGTGGGGACGACTAACAAGAGGGCAATTCCCCGGCCTCTGCATTCTTATTTTTCTTCAGTTCATTTTCGCTATTTTCATTTCGCTCTTTTTTGTCTCTGATTTCTCCGCAGCCTTTTTAAGTGTATTTACCATTTCTTCATTGGATGGAATGAGAAATGGGTATTCATCCATATCATTTTTATCAGGAGGGTGTTTTTTTATCGAAAATAAATCCTTTTTTTACTGTCTTTTTAAAATCAGGGATTATAGGTTTTTTTTTTTCTTAATCAGAAAAGACGGCACAGATCTTGTTTTTTTTTTCCATTTTTGAAGTAAAAAAAAAAAAAAAAAAAAAAAAAAAAAAAAAAAGGGAAGGGGAGGGGTGGAAGGAGAAAAGGGAAGGGGAGGAGAAAAGGGAAGGGGAGGTAGGAAAATGTTTAAAAAATGGGGGGCGGTAAAAAAGTAAATAAAAGCGATACAACAAATTTAAACTAGTAAACAGAAGGGTGTAAAAAAAAAAAAGGGGGGGGGTAAAAAGTAAATAAAGTTTCGCTTATCAGCGAAACAAATTTAAATAGACAAAGCCGAAAAATAAAACAAAAGGACGTATAAAAAATTTAAAAAGACGAAAAAATTACGCCTAAGAAATGAACAAATTTAAACAGATAAAACGAAAACGCAAAACAAATGGACGTAAGACAGCCGAGAAAAAGTTAACAAGGTTCACAAAAACGAAGAAAGAACAAAAATTAAAAGGACAACAGACAAGAAAGCAACAAATTACACAAGAAAAATTATAAACGGAAAATTAAGAGAAAACGCTATACAAAATAAAATACGAAACTAAAAGCGTGACAATTTACAATATGGCTGCCGATAAAAACCGGTCAATCCAAAATCAAAAACGTTAAATAAGTAAAAAAAGCACAGAAATTTACAATTTAAACACAAAATTTAAAAACAAATATTATACAGACATAATTAACAGATAAAACGCAAAACTTTTACAGATATTTAAATGAAAAACACAGAAACAATTAACACGTAATAAATAAATAAAAAAAGGTCAGACGAGAAACGTAAAGACGAAAAATAAACAGATAAACTCCAGGGTGTGGGCACGGGAAGAAAATAGATTTAAAAAGGAAAAATAAAACGTAAAAGAAAATCAAAACGTTAAAATAAAAAAGGAATAAATAATAGCAAAAAATGAAGTAATGGTAAAAAAAAAGAGGGTAAGGTACTGAAACGGAAAAAATCAAAAATTTAAACAATAGTCAAAAAAGGAACGTTAGAAAAATGAAAAATTTAACAAAAAGTCAAAAAGCAACGTTAGAAAAACGGTAAAAATAAATCAAAACTTAGCTAAATTAAGGCAGTCAAAAGTTCAAAATAAAAATCCTTTGAGAGACAGAATAAACGTCTAACACGGTCAGACAAGAAAAAAGGAGTAAAAACTTGTTTCCTTGCTAGCTGATTTTACCTCATTTTATAGGAGAGTGCCTAATACACCAGTTAGGTTGGTCCATTTTGCTAGAATGGACCTGCCCAATACATTTACATCAGTGGTCTTTATTCACCCATATATTTCTCCATAAATGACCCAAGTCAGTTTTTAGCTTTGGCTACACTTGCCTACTTGTGTGTTAAACCACTGGCAAGCTAACCAATATTCTACAACGTTGAAAACAAAATAGCCACAAATGTACATGAATGACAAATGTAACCTAGCCTACATGGCCACAGAGCACCATCTACCATAAACTTTCTTTAAAGTTAACTCAAATACGAAGAATTTGTGGACATATGATAATATAGACATTGATCCTTGTTTTGGTGTGAGGAACCCGCCCCCAAATTTTCTAAAAGTATTTTTGATACACTGTGTGTGTGTGTGTGCATCAATTCAAAAGATATGTGACTGAGAGTGAGAGAGGGTATGTAAATATAAACAAATGTCGTGAAGATTGCTTTCGTGTATGAAACAGGCTGTCGCTACTCTCTGTTGATCTCAGTGTCCACTTTTATATTAATACTATCCTTGATACCGAGAACTACTTTTATTCATAAATATAGAGTACCTTAAAACTATACACACACACACACATTATATATATATATATATATATATATATATATATATATGAAGAAGAGAGAGCCTACTAGTAGTTAAAATTCCATACATTGAACTGACGATAGTTTTACATTGGATAGCTGACCACAACCCAGTCATTAAGCGTTATCATATTTGCTGATGATCATCTCTTATGAACAGACACTGGAATTGAAATGTCAGTTCAAATACGACTGATGGCAAGACGGTTATCCAAAATTTTCAACATTACTTTTTCATTTATAATCAATAAACGTCAAAAAGAGAAACGTGAGGAAGATTATGTAAGTTATATAACAGGGAAATAATTAGTCATTGCTATTTTGTATCAATTAATAAATATTCAATTAGTTCAGCAGTTTTCCAATGATGAGAATCAATGAAAACAGATCATTTCTTTGCTGCTTTTTCATTCAACTGAAGTAGTTCAAGAAGAAAGAAAGATATTAAACCACTTCAGTTCTGTGACGTGTAGTGGGATTGGCAAGTAGGATTTTACTTATTTGCATATGTTGGGTATAAGATAAATAAAGAGTAGATTAAAGAGTCAGATGGAAGGAAGTTGACTACTGATCACGTGTCGTAAATCAACACTATAAAACACCAACAAAAATAGAAACATTAAACTAATCAGAATAAAGGAAGTGTAACTTTCTGAACGGACGTTTTTCTTATAAGAATACATTTGTTTTATTCCTTACCGTTTTTACACACAAAAGTATAGTCAGGAACCAAATTTTGCCTTGCAATGCAGTGTCGGATAAATTTCTGATTTTTCATTATTTCATGAATAATTTCGTTTCACACTTCAAATTTCTATAAGAGATATTGATGGAATTTTGCTATAGTAAATTAAATACACCAGAAGGCATGCTTATAACGGGCGCCCGTTTTCTTTTAATAGAGTGTATTTTTTATATTAGAGAAATCTAAATTTACAAATGTAAATTTCTATCAAGTGTGTATAATTTCACTTCGCGCGCATAACAGCAGCGTAGATAGCATGTTGGCCCGAGTGGAAGTCTGGCCAGAAGACCGCATTCACGTCGTCTATCTGTAAATAAACCATTCCCAGCGGTTCATGCCGACATCTATCGAGCCACGTTCTGACCTGGACGTCGTAAAGTCTGCCAATGTTGCCTTTACAACGTGTCAGTCTTAGCAAGCGTTTGAATTACGTGACGGTCGATAAACTGGACTACAGGTGACATATGACCACTGTTAGCAGCATCGAAACAGCGGTGATATGTCATGTCCAACATGCGCAGCAATTCTCCGAAATGATCATTTAGAGCAGTGGTTCACAAAATAAGTTTAGGAACTGTATTATTGTTACAAAGTAAGCAAAGAGTCAGTTGAGATTGAGGGGAAGCACCGAACCGATTGCTCCTCCAACAACTACATGGATGGAAAGAGAGGAAAGAGACGGGAGGTGACAAAAATAGCGCTGTGTCGGAAACCACAACAACTCGAGGAACAAAATGCCCACGGAACCGACTTACACAAGACACCGTGTCTACGTTTTATTACTGACTGAATACAGTAATTGTGGTACAAGGCCGAAAAGAGGACATGGGTTAAAGCTGGTCGACACTATTCTATACTTAGCTTCAGATTCACGACCCATTCATTCATTACTATTTACTCATTCACCACAAAACTCACCCCTCATCATTCAATTCTACATATACCACAACTTCAAAGGGAGCCTACAATACACCCAATGATATAAAAAATTCAATATGCACAATTGTGTATACAAAATATATAAAAATATATCAATGTTATGAAATGAGGTGGCGGGAGATGAAACGAAAACTGAAAATAAATGATGTTAGCAGGATCCGTCCACAGCTGAAAAATAACAGTGGCCGTTGTATTCTGTCTTCTGACAAAATCACAAGAGATTATCTCGCTAAGGGAGAGGGAAGGATAAAAAAAAAATACGGGCATGAGAAAATCCAAAAATTGATCCAATCGAGATGAAAAGAGAGTTACAATGTGCCAGTAGGTGGCCTCTTCAACCCTACACTTCATCCTGGCTGTAATCCTCATGAAAGTTTTTTTTTGACACCGCTCCGTTATTCCATTTCCTGTCGAGACATGCACGCATCGGAATCACAAGTTCATGTCCCGGAACTCTGTGCTGCAGAACGCGGTGTCATTGTCAATGAGTATCTCACGTGGCGGTCCCCTCTCACAGAACACAGAACTCCAGCTGACGTACGATACTCAATGAGTCTTGGCGGTGTAACAGTTGTCATACAGAAAAACGTCAAGAGCCACAATCTGTTAGTGTCAGGTAATGACTGCCGCGGTAGTGAGTGATATCCATGCCGAGTCGGTACTAAGTACAATTTACGCCCAGTTTGTCCTTTTTTCCAATAGACTAGCGTGGGATCTATTGTTGTGCACGCCACACAGGCCCCAATGACCGATTTTTATTTGGTCTTTGTCACAGAAGGACAAACTCTTCTCACAAAATATGTGAAACACCGTACTCCTGAAAACCCACTGCGTTGATATACTTTCATTTTCTGACTGGGACTCATGGTGTCAAAGGAAGAATCCACACCCGCTGCACAGGTTCAGTCCCGTTTTTGGCTATATCGTGCTACCTTTCGGTTACACGGGTCATCTCTGCCAAGTTTTGGTTTAACGCGACTAACATCACGTCGACAGACAACTTATAATCTTGGGCTTGTTCCTTCATTGTTCTCAACCTTCTTCGCACCAGCATCTCGTTCACTGCTTTAGTACGGACCCTAGCTTTGTCCGTGAGGGTGTCAGACAACCAGTGGTACACGCATAAGGAATCGATTTTTATGTGTAGAATCTTTGACTGTCATTAGAGGGCCAAATTGAGATCTTTGCTTGCAGAATCCAGTTCAGCCAAGTTCATATGTTGAACGTATTCGTTGGCCGAAGCCAGCATGTGTTCTTCAACGTTGCTCCAATCTTTTTTCAGCATGACTCCTCGATAGGGAGCTTGCAACGACACATATGTTGATTTCAGATCCGTTTACACACCAGTAACCCCGGTTAGGATCCTTCTTGTCGCACTGTCCACGGTTTCCTTGAGGGCAATGTCGTCAACTTGATCATCCCATCCAATTTATGAATGTGTTTGCTCCCTCCGCTTAATGAACCCGGTCACCATACGCAGCCATTCCCACACGGGGAGAAGACATTCCACCGAGTCATAACATCAGGGATATTTGGTGTCCACCACAGATTGTTACACTCTCCTTAGGTTTCCAGTCCAAGCACGTGAGCCCCAAACTTTCTGGGTCTTTGCACATCAGACCATTCTGGATCAATTTCGCCTTGACATACACATCGTCAATGTACGCCGACGTCGCTCTCCCAATTGACTCCTCCTGTAACCGCACGGTGTAAATAGGAGGTGCCACGTTGAGACTGAATCCGAACCGGGTAAGGCAAAACCGCTTCACCTTAATCCTCATGGTTTGATATGGTACGCTTTTCGCAAGTATGGCCATATTTGCCCCTTGTTGGCGCCACTCTCGCAGTTTGGCCAAACAAACGTCCGCATTTGCAATGAACGCATCAACGTGTTTGTTGAGCTCGCGGTAGTCTATCACTGGGCGCACCTTTCCCTTGTTGTGCTGCACGACGGTCATTAATGGTACTATGCCTTTAGGTATCCCAAGTTTCTTTTCTGGATATGGTATTAACCAACCATTGGTTATCCATGTCTGCATTTCTTGTTCATAGGCGCCCCTAACGTACTTTGAAACGGGGTACTCCGACACTGTTGCGTAATTGAGCCGACCCCACACCTGCTATCCATTTCCATTTTGTAGTCCACCTACTTTTCTGGTGGTTGAATTTTACAGAAAAATCAAGTTGGCCAACATGTATCCAGTCTGCGTGATATGTATCCAGTCTGCGTAATATGGATGCCATATTATGCAGTTATCGCATCTATTCCGTCAAGTAAGTCGAAGCTTAGAGGTTTGTCATGCGCCACAAGGATATCAACCTTAACCGAGTTGCTATTGTCTGTGCAGATATTAACGGTTCCGACAACACAGTACGCCCGAATTATGTTATCAATCGTCTCCACGTCTACGTGTTTTCTAGACCACAATCGGAAACTCTTTGCACTAACGATCGACCGAGAGCAACCAGAGTCAATGATCACTATTTTGCTCTTGGCGTTATGCTCCTTTGCTGAAGTCCTGCAGTTTCCCATTCTATCGAACACTTTCTAGGCTCGCTTTTGATTATGTTCTAGTGTTTTTCTTTTACCAAATAATGGGGATTCTCCGGTATTTCTATCTTGTCCGTATAGGAATTTCCCCGCTCTGTGAGTATGTATTAGGTTGGTGCAAAAATAATGACGTAATAATGTCGTTTGTTGACGTTAAAAATACGTCAAAAAACGACATTATTACGTCATTATTTTTGTACCAACCTAATATCTACACTTCAGCTACCCTTGTTGTAACATCTTGAATTCACCGGGTGGGGCCGGGGGGATATAAAATGTCAATGTTCACAAATAATACTTGCCGGCTATACGATTGCGTGAAAACGTATAGAACTTTTATTTGTGGCCGGTCACTGTGTTAGTGTGTTTTACACAGAGAGAAATATGAATATTTACGAAGCTTACCCGAGTTTGATAGTAGTAATGGACTGAGAGTCTTATTTGATGACTATTACTGCACAGTAAAGCACCAATTAAAAAGATATATACCTACACTGCTATTATTACTCTCCCGTGCCTAATTAGTCGGTGGAAGGTCAACTTCCATATTACAAGATTATAAGGGCCTCTGTAACTTAAAGATATTTTATACTTCATACTGAACCCACTTTGACTCCTGTGTTAAAATGGCAAGAGTCCACATTACCAATTTATTTTGACCTCCACCCCAAGCTAAGAATTCATTACAAATTTATAATCCCAAATTGATTAATTCGGCGCGACACAGTACATATATAATGCATAAAATCGAATGTTACAATGTTTATATGCATGACTAACGGCACCTCGAGGCGGTGTAATGGTTAGCAAGCTTGTCTCACCAGAACTGTTATGACTGAGTAGCGAGTTCGATCCTCACTGGGTGCTCCCTACTTTCGGCCTTGTGCCACATCTAAGCTATTATTGGAAAATCACTATATGTATGACAATATTTCTGAAGATGTATCAGTATGCATGTGTGTTTTTCACGCGTTTGCTTTCATGAATGTTTGTTTTGGTGTAACATTGTATAGAAGATAAAAGCTAAATGAACATCTTTTGATCCAATAACCTTTGCGTCATCCACACTAAAATCTTTTCAACGTCAAAACATTTAAAATTGATGCAAATAAAACTTATTATTGAACGAGCAAGACACCCCTTAATTAATGGGTCCCGATATCAAATTTAACTGCTTAGATTTTCGAACTTATAAAAAGGGAAAGCTTAGAACATGAGTCCTTTGCATTCAATAATATTGCATATTAGTGGTGTGGAAAAAATTGTAAGCACACTCCCGCTTTTCGGGACTTGAAATATTAGAGTACAACATCAATACAGAAAACTACATACAACAAGATGAAGCGATATTTATATCGTTCGAGGTGGTAACTGCACCAAAAAAATGCTTTTAGCGAAACTATACAGAACAAAATAAAATACAGGGCAGGTTTAAATTCTATTAAATACTTATTCCATAAAATAAGAATAAAATAATAAAGTCTGCCTGTGGAAAAATTTACACCTTCCTTTAGTTAACAAGAGAGTTCGAATGCAAAGGTCTATTTTTCTGGTAACTACTTACTAACCATCTGGAGAAGGGCACTTCTCATTAGAAAAGTGACCGGTAAATTTGTATTTTAAGCCCCGCGCTAAATATGTATTAAAATTTTACCAAATCCTCATATTTCCGTGTAAATGTACACGCTGAACTTGAAATAACAATTAATTTTTGATAAAACCTACCGTTTTGAAGTTATCGACAATAGAAGTTCGGACTCAGTTGCATTCAGCCGTCAGCCATTTTTGGCCTTGTTTAACTACATTCACCTCGGAACATTTTGCGTGTGGAAACTTAACTGCTCTTAACTGTTCTTACTCGTCTAAATTACTGCGCTCTTAAGTTGTGTCGGAAAGCAATGACAAGTATTGTTTTTTTTTTATAGTAAATCTTCCTTTTTAAATTAAAAAAAAAAAACAAATTAAATAATAAACTAAAGCTTTTCTCTTAAATTAAAAATAAAAGAAATAATTAATGCGCAAAGTTTGCACGAACTTTGAAAAGAGCATGATTATTTACAAAATAAAAAGAAATGCTCCTTTCTAGCATTTTTTTTTATTTTGTAAATAAAAAATCATGCTCTTTACAAAGTTTGCGCATTAATTATTTGTAAAGAGCATGATTATCAATACTTATTTTGTGACGTATTATGTTGGAAACAAACGAAAAAAGTAGGGAACAATACAAAGAAAACAAAAAGGGGAAAAAAATCTAAATAAAGAGTGGAGATTTATACCTATGAAATATGACACGGGAAGCGAATAGGGAAGAACGACAAATGTAGAGAGAAAAATGACAAAAGAAAGCATAGAAACTAAAAGAGAAAACATAAAAGGACGAAGAAAGCTAAAACCGAAGTTTGCAAAAAGAGAAAAAAAAGAGGAGAAAGAGAAGATTATAAGATTTATGTGTGTGTGTTTGAAAAGGAAAGTTTGAGTAAGAATAAAGAGATAGAAACTGAAAGATGCAAGTAAAACTTTGTAATAAAGAAAATGAACCGTAAATAAGACACACAAATGAAAACAAAACTTTAAAAGTATCCTCCCAGACAGTGGCGGCCTGGATTTCGAAAAAGCAAAGCACGAATTACTTTCCTCTTGAAGATTATTTCGTACAAAGTTAAAGAAAAATAAAAAAACAATTTTTTTTACGCTTAACCATATACATTTAAATTTTATCATACAGCATTTTAGGAAGCCTTGGAGAATTTATTCCTCTTATAATGAACATTTGAAAGTTGTAATCAGAAATTTGCCGTTGAAAATTTGTATCTCCGATAGGCAAAATTCAATTTGCTGTAATTTTTTCCGTAATAAAACAGGACAGAATATACCCAAATAAAGTCAGATAGGTCACCACCAGGAGACTTGTTTTAAAAAGGAATTCATTTGAACTATACCTAAAATGCTAAGTTAATTTATAACTATTTATCATGTTAAATTAATAAAAATTGCTATGTTGTTATCCCAGCATATTTTCAAACACGTCACTGTATTTACAACGTGTATGCATAAAAAAGATGATAAAATATCAAGAGAAAGGCATGGTAAAAAAAAATAGTTGAATAATAGGCTATTAATTAACAAATAGAGAAAGACAACTTTACAAAAAAAGCAAAAAAACAAAACTAAACGAACTTAAAATAAATAATTAGAATATCTTAGTTCTCGTCTACAAGAAACGAAGGAAGGGCAAATCTATAAAGGCAGGATCAGGGAATAGAGATCCCAATGAATATAGCGTTGGTAAAAATTTATGATCTCGTAAAATGACCGATAGACGTCACTCATATTGATCCCAAAAAGCAGATAAGAACAAAGAAACAGAAATGCTGGCAATAAGTATTGTTTTTAAAGGCATATTAAAAGATGGTTTCATCTCCCTGCTATTGTTTTCATCCTGTTTGCATTAAGTGGTTAAGTACCTGGATGTTGGTTTCATTTGTTTACTTTGCCTTTTAAATTGAGGACAATGTTTCTTGTGTTTCATTTTTAGCTGAGGAGACATAAGCAGAAATATAACGTGTAAATATTTACTTGCATAATTTTTTTCACCATAGCAAAAAAGGAAAAGAGGCAAAAAAGGAAAAGAGGAAAGAAAAAGGAAAAGAGGCAAGAAAAAGGAAAAGAGGCAAGAAAAAGGAAAAGAGGCAAGAAAAAGGAAAAGAGGCAAGAAAAAGGAAAAGAAAGAAAAAGGAAAAGAAAGAAAAAGGAAAAGAAAGAAAAAGAAAAAGAAAGAAAAAGAAAAAGAAAGAAAAAGAAAAAGAAAGAAAAAGAAAAAGAAAGAAAAAGAAAAAGAAAGAAAAAGGAAAAGAAAGAAAAAGGAAAAGAAAGAAAAAGGAAAAGAAAGAAAAAGGAAAACAAGAAAAAGGAAAAAAGGGAAAGACAAAAAACAAAACAAGCGAAACAATCTCAATAGACTTTTAGTTTCTTTGTACAATTATGAATGATATGTTAAGTTTTCATTTAAGCAAAATACAAAAATAATCACAACAGAACAAAGAAACACTCACCCTATATTTTTGTATTCTTTGAATAGCTTATTTCACAACTTTATTTTCAGTACAATCAGTTGCTCAAATCTTCATTTTCCTGCTTCAGCGGAAGAATTTTTAATCATTTTTTTGGCCTAATCTTCAATTCCCGTTTACTTTGTTTCTTCGTTTATTGTTCCTTTATTCGCACCCAAACTGCTTTGTTCTGAACAAACAGTAAAAACAAAATCTTCAGAAAGCTTATTAAAGATTTGTCAGAGATTTTCTCAAGGATGTCACACCCCAAGTTTGAAAGTTTTCTGCTTGCTTCTTGCAACTTTTAATCGATTTGTTCAGTCTTTTTCAATTCGTAACATCAACATAATAAATGAAGAAAGCTAATATTACGCTAACATTTTAAAGGCGTTCATTAATTATTATTTCTATTTTACGGATTGTGTCGTTAATTCTAAATTGTACAGTAAAGTTGTTTCTTGGTGTGGGTTGCTTTTACAATTTATCAAGCTCTGTTCGGTTATTTAATGTCGAAATCAGGATTTTATTTTAAAATTAAACTAGTACAAAAATTCAAATATTTGGGAAGTGTTTTAACAGAAAATGCGACACTGAAATTCGAAGGTACATCGGAATATCGAAAGATAATTTTCAAAGGTTAAACAAAGTATTATAAAACGTTAATTTCGGAAACTTCTACGATAAATTTATACCCGTGATCATACAACATATCTCCTTTCCTCACAAAATTAACATTAATAAAATGTTGGCTATTTAAATACAATGAAAATAAAAGTGATAAAAATTCGCGTGTGAAAGTTTAATTCAAATTTAGATACATCTGACGGCAAAATTTAAATGTCTCTGTCTTTAACGTTTTGGTGTAAGCTGCAGCCAGTGTTTACTGTAATTTTTGTCTCTTTCTATATAGGAGTGATTCCAAAACTGTTATTTTGTCTGAAGACATTCTTTTCGGAAGGAAACTTGTCACAATACAATTTCCTGTCTTGTTATGTAGTTAATATGATTCTTTCTTTATAAATCTATACATGTCTATATTCATTTCCGAATCCATATATAGAGCAATGTAAGTCCTGAGGTATATAGAACGTAACCAAATTTTTCTTATAGTTGTTTTTCTGACCTGTGACAAAGCTAGCTTTAATCTGACGTATTTTCGATTCAGTTTTCAATCCGCTACTTATATTGCTGATAACTTATTTTAAAATTTCAGTATAGTCTGTATAGTGTTTTAAAAGGGGGACTGAAAGTTCGACACTAAAATCCAAAGGCGCATTGGGATAGTGAAAGATGCCTTCCAAAAGCTAAAGTATTAAGAAACAAAAAATGTTTGTTAGAAACAAAGAAAAGAGTGATGAAATCCAAAGGCATATTGGAATAGCAAAAGATGATTTTCAAAGGCCAAACAAAGTATTATAAAACAGGAAAATTTCGTTAAAAACAAAGGAAATAGTTCTGAATTGCTATGTGATATCAATCCTCTTGTATAGCAGTGAATGCCGGACAATCTCCCTCAGATGAAGAGAAAACTGGTGGCAATAAAAATTTGATTCCACAGAAGGATGCTGAAAATTCCATGGACAAGCTATTAAGCAACAAGGAAGTCTTAAAGAAAGTGGTAACCAAAAGAATATTCAAACTCAGAGACAACTGAAATTTCTTGAACACATAATGAGGAAAAAGGTCTTAGAAAACATAACACTCACAGGCGATATCGAGAGGAAGACAGCGGGTCACTTACCTGACGAACTTGTGTGAATGGATGTCTGAACAGGGTACTGGAGTCTGAGCGAAGAGGAAAAATTCTGCTTAGTGACAAAAGGGGTAGAATGTTGTAGAAAGCTATGATATCACACTGCACATAGAATCATGTGTCCCCCTGGGAGAAACTTACTCATCTGTAAGTCAGCGTTGGAAGGAAAGTAATCTAAAATTAGAATTCCCAAAATTCAAGAAAATGAACTGTTTGTTTCTCTCTCTCTCTGTGTATATATATATATATATATATATATATATATATATATATATATAATTTATTTGTTTAAACGTTATTTTTAATGGAAGCTCATATTTGAGTAGAAGCTCTGTTCTAATTATTAAACAGTATATTTATTTATATCTATCGGATGAATATTCGAAAAATCTTAGTAAAAAAGAAAAAGAGACGAGGCATAAGAAATGTGGTTCTACAGAAGGATGCTGAGAATACCACGGGCTGAAAATGAGAGCAACGAGGAAGGTTTAAGGAAATGGAAACAAAACAGACACATACTTAGAATCAGTAAAAGACAACTGAATATTCTAGAGCACAACGAGGAAAGCGAGATTGGAGAATTTGGCATTTACAGGACATAGAGAAGGCAAGAGGAACAGAGAAAAATCAGCGAATAACATATCTAAAAAGTTTGTGTAAATGATTGGCAGAACAGACTAAGAGGAATAGAAAAAAATAAACCTATTCAGAGCTACAAAAGACGGAGAAAATTATGGAGAGCTGTGATCACTAACGTTTTGAAGGTATACGGAACTTAGAAGAAGACCTGTGGGGAGGTCAACACTCCTCTCGAGATTAATAAGCAAGATTCAGCTAATGGTCACCATTTGACCATTTGATCCACTTGGTTAGTCGTCGTGTTGGTCCAGCAAAAATTCGGTCAAACAAGTAATAAACGGAATTGAGAACCAGAATTACTGAGTTTAAGATGTATGTAACGCTTTTAATATCATCAGGAGAGACTTCATTTATTTTTGTATGTAAGCATCTCTATAGCCTTATGCGGTGAATTCCACTAGGTTTCTGTTCTTCTAATATCATCGTTTTTTTTTTAATTGAGGGCCGGGACACACACACAGTATTTTTTTTAACCCTTTCACTCCAAGCAAGTTGAAAATGAAGATTGTAGTTATCAGGGAAGCAACTAAGGCGAGAAATGCGAGAAGAGAAACTGTTGGAGTAAAAGTGTTTGTTGGCAAATATCTTTCGCAATATATTCGATAGCGAGGCTTGACCTCAGAAGTTTAAGGTAGCACATGTCTCATCAATACTAAACGTAACCTAATAAAACCGAGTCCCTTGATCAGGTCATATGACGGGTACTCACATGCAATTTTGGACCCGATTACACATAGAAGTGCAATTAGAGAGGCCAGTGCCTGAATCTGTGACAGGTCGGTGTCAATAGAAATAGGAACTTCAGATTTCACTTGGGTACTCTCACCCATTCGTACACACGGAGGTGGTCAGATGCGTTTACAAAAAAAAAAAAAAAAAAAATGAATTTCTAATTCATACTGATGTTGTCTTCGACAAGCTTAGTGTAATGCGTAAACTTAAAAAAAAAAAAAAAAAAGAAAAAAAAAAGAAGGTATTTTATCTCCATTTCGATATTCTTGCCACCAAGACGAGGAATACCACCCTAAAAAGTAATTTATTCAATTTTATTACAAGTTTTATAATGTCAGACTTTTTTGTATAATTGGTACCGTGAATGACTATGACTTTGCTTTCATTTATTACGCGTATAGACAGTGGAAGCAGAAGGCCTCGATCACAATATTAAAAAAATAAAAAAGTTGCTTAATTTCGGTAATCGTACGGGAAATGATGTTTCAACGCGATGTGGCCATAAGTCTAGCATTCTCCGGACCTATTAAAAAGAAAATTACAGCGGTTGACTATTTAATACAATCTCTCTGTTGTAACCTAGAGAAGGTTACTGAATAGCATAATCACATGAAGGTTGGTAATGAACCATAATACTTAGGACAAAATCAACACCTATAAGATTCACCAGCGGCGCGTAGAAGTAGTGGTCAACTGCTAGAAGTGAGTCAAGTGAATTCCACAATGAATCTCCAACTGCAGGATATCTACCAACCGCCCTAGACGGTCAGATGGGGCACAAGGCCGAATGTGGGGTATCCGAGCCCGTAGGTTCGGCCAAAAATTTCCCGAAGGCCCCATATAAAACGGGGTCGGGTAGCTGTTTCCTGAGACGAGACACTGCCCTTCGACATAACCTCGTCTGAGGATCCTCTCTGCTCGGAAGCAGAGAGTTTGACCAGCACAGCTGAAGACGAAACTAACTGCAGACCAGGATACAGTATTTTCTACTGTATTTATGTGAATGGTGACATACCCATTATCGTCCGTATGTATGCTACAACACATACACTCTCTTTCTACACATATATATATATATATATATATTAGTCGAAAGCATGTCGGTGGTTTCGACTCTCAAATATACCGATCGGTAGACGTAAAAATGCACCGTTTAAAAACTAGAAGGTCTCCTCAGACACGTGTAGTTCCTAAATATAACATTTTAATATATTTTGTAACAACGTTTCAGTGATATACCTTGAGCGTGTGTTGTGTTCTGGAATATCTAAACTGGGTTTCAGAGGACATCTTCCACAAAAATCATATCCGGTGTCATAGAGTCATTGTGGTTATCTTCTATCTGTGCTGAATCCATGTACTTCCAATAAATCTTTTGAACACTCACTTTTACAGTAAGGTTTATTGAAACTTCATGCAGATCCTCGATATAAAGTGTATTTTTTTGGGAAAAAAAAAAAAAATAAATATCGACACGAAATTTCAGTTATTTTTCAAAATTTTAAGTGTTTTTGTCCGTTTCTGTACCAGGTGTGAGAATAATGTAAATTGTTAAATATAATGTATTCCCAGTATACATATATATATATATATATATATATGTCATTGATTTGCTGTCAAAGAGTAGATGTTTGGATATTAATCGAAGAAACAGAAACGAAGTTAGATTAACCTCACAGGTAACCGCCATTCTTTCCAAGTGTAACACTGTTGATGCGTCACGGGTCTTCTAAGCATTGACCTTACATAACCACCATGGCTTCCTTGTCAGTTATATTAGCCAATCACAAGTTACTCGATTGTATAAACATGTCGTTCACCAAGGGTCCGTAACCTCTTTTGTCATAAGAGAATTCTCTAAAACTATTTGCCTTTTAAATTTCCATTGTGCACAGTCAGATGGAAATGTAAACTTAATACCGGTGCCAAGATTAATAAGTCTTCATATTCATCAGGGGATAATATAGTTGTGACTAATAATACCTATGCTTCGTCATGTGGACTTCAGAGACCAGAGTTCAAACAGTTACAAACAATTCTGAAAATGGAATTGACCGAGTTCAAATCCTATCGGCGATATGATTTTAGTATTAGCGCTTCAGATAGCGATATGGACTCGACTTTTCCAATTTCATTGTTAGCCAATGTGATATGATCTTTTCACAGATAACGGTTGACATGAAAGAATGAATGAAATTATAGCGCACATGTATTACTATACAGCAATCACATTTAATGATTACATGATTATCATTGGTTTGCATGGCTTGGTTTGAAGAGATGCGAGGGATTTCCATGTCAGATGCAGTAGTGTGGGACAGCCCTCATGCTAGCGCAAATAAAGTTTTAAAGGTCAGATGAAGTGATGCGTACGTGTGACCGACCCCACCCTTTAAAGTTAAAGTTTACATGTCATGGAAATAAGGTCCAGAGGTCGCAGGTTTTCTGTTGGATGGAGCTTCCTTCTCTTATAGGCTTACGGACACATCACGTTGAAACACCAGCTCTCGTACGATCATCGAAGTTAAGCAGCATCGAGCCTTGTTAGTACTTAAATGGGTGACCGCTTGGGAATACCAAGTGCTGTAAGCTAGGATGTGCTGTGCGGGTGGTGTAATGGATAATGAGTGAATTGTTAATCGAAGAGCAGAGTTCTAATTCCAGATAGGTTCATTATATTTATTTACGCGCGAATAACCTTGGGAAAAGTTCGAATCCATCGTTTTTCCCCACAGATATGGATTAATAAAAAAGAAAATTCTTACAATCTAAAAATGTTTTCTGGCTTTAAATAACATGCAAACGGTTGATAAGCCGTACAAAACGAATCAATCCATCAACAAAAGAAAACTTCTCTTCGAGAAATTACTAAGCGTTCGTGGAGGTCTGCCGCCCCTTCGAAGCGATGGTCTGACAGTATATATAACTTGGGTAGATCGAAGTTAAAGTCCTGGAAACTTTGCCGAGAAGGCGACTTCTTGTTGGCTTGTATGTTGACAATGGTTGAAATCTCTAGGAAATAAGTGTAAATGATTATTGTGGCTTGACAGCACGGGCAAAAATTTATAGCAAGGTTTCACATCCGTTTTAGGTACGCTGGTGGTAGGCGGGGGTCTAACAAGGTTTGTGCACGGCTGGGGGAAGAATATAGGACAGGCAAACGGAAAGGAATTGATGTAAGATCACTTTTCTGAGTTAGACAGTATGACTGATAATACAGCACACTGAATTAAATATAATCTGAACAGTCCTTAAAACCGAGCATTGAAGATGTGAAATTATTGATATTCGCTTCTGAACATATAAGAAAATGAATAACATAATTAGCACCTTTACTTCAAATGCAACAGTAATATGTGGAATTGGTCGTTGAATAGGTAAATTTGTAGAATCATGTGTTTTTTTTTTATTATGAAAACAAACATTCAAAATATCAGATCCACTTTGATTTGCCTACTGGATTTTCTGACCTACCCATAATTACCAATATCCATAACTTCTTTATAAGCGAGACCAACTCCGGATGGTCTGAGGAAAAACAAAATGGCATATAAGCTTTTAACTGAGGGAAAACAGTCTTTCTTCATGTAAATATATATATATATATATATATATATATATATATATATATATTCTAAATACCGTCTACTTTGGCAAATTTTTCATGCCATATATATTTTTTAAACCTATCGAAACAAGCCAAGTATTTTAAAGTACTTATAAAAATGTAATGGTGATCTTTTCACTTTTATGAATGCGAAACTTCAGCGAAATTATCGAAATACACTCACACCAGGAAAAAAACTTCCACGAAAACAGGAGTGTGAAGAGACCATAAAGTGTTAGGCTCGTAGGACTGAAAAGAGGACATTTACAAAAGAAAAATCACAAATGATATTCATTAGAAAAATGTAACTTACTGTATATCATTTGTAGATAATTGGTGGAAGTGTTTGTCATTTTTCAGAAGAAGCAATTGAAAGGGATGAGACTAAATGATGAAAAATTTCTGCAAGTATATTTAAAAAATTGAGAGACGGATAAACAGAGATCCGGGACCAGATTAAAAAGTACTTTAGGGAAAGCGTAGTTTCAAGCCTTTAGCACGGCGAAACCGAAGTACGCGATACACACTTGTGTGGTAATGTATTTTTCGATTCATAACAGTCGAAGTAGAAAATTTCCCTGCAGCAGGTTGTCGTTTCTTTCTGTTGTAGGTTGGCTGATAATCAAAGTTATAGGGTCCCAGTCCCTCTTGCTATTCATGGAGAGCGACTGGGTGTAGAAGAGCTGGATTCATACATTTTACAACGGTATTTGCACGTAAGTGAATGTAACGAAACCGACTGAGATTTGAACTCGGCTCTCCGATTTCTCATTCCGAGCCGATACCCAATGCACCACAGTGCACCAACGCACAGGCTTACTCCTGACCAAAAGACAATTACTTTTTTTTATTGTACATTTTAAAAGTAGTAGTTGACAGTGATGTTTTAGGAATAGATCTTGACGATGCCGTTGAAAAAAGTATGGAAAACGAACCGTATTCTATTTTATGATGTCTCAAGTTGATTATTGACAGGTATTTAAGCGAGAAATTTTAGTCGTTCAGTTTTTTTTTGTCCATCTTTTTCTGTCACGGTATTTTTCTCATTTTATTTTTGCTTCCCCACTTTCTCAACTTTTAAAAACTTATCCTTCGCCAATTTGATCAACTATCAAGCTTTTTTTTTTTCTTTTAAACATTAACCTCAATTTCTTTCTTTCAATCTATTTTGGCGGGCTCCCCACGTACACAGACGCTTAAATTATTGCAATATGTACTTGTATAAGGCTAATCTATAATAGATTTGGAACATGAAAGCTCGCTAACTACTTGATTCAGAGCCTAAGAAAGTCAAACGAAACGAATCTTCAAATGAAAGATTTTTTTTTATAGATTATTTCATTTTATTTGGTTATTCAATAAGTCATGTTTTTTTTTTAATCATTTCACCCCAAGCAAATCGATAATGCCACTAGGATGTAAGTGTTACAGAGATTGAAGGAAAAAAAAACCAAAAAAAAAAAAAAACAACAAAAAGCAGAAGACTTTGGTGAAGAGAAAAGACAAAAAAGAAAAATAGAACAACAGGAAGATAGAATATTGATATTTGCATCTAAATTTATATTTACTAATGAACTAAATGAATTTGGATAAATTGTGTAGGACATTCACAGGACATATTGAAGTCAATGAAACAGAAGGAAACAGCAAATAACGAACCTAACAAGCTTGTGTAAATGAATGACAGAACAAGGAATGAATAGGATATTAAAAAGAAATATTTCAAAAAGCTACAAATGATATGAAGTTGTGGAGAAGCCATGATACCCTACATTCTGAAGGGACACGACCCATAGAACATTAAATCATTAAAATGTTTACATGCAATGCTAAGTTATGTGGAAAATTTTACAATTTACAGTATCATTATGAAAAAAAACATTTTACACACAGAAAAAGTATTCCAAAGACTTACAACTGCGAAAGGAATATAGGGCCAAACTCCGGAAAAGATTTCTCCAAAATCTAGTCAATGAATAATAATACCCCACCCAGTGTGATGAAACTCATTGATATATTAAAGCTATTCGATGCATTCCGATTAGCCGCTTGGAGCAAATGCCATATTAGTTCTGTTCCCTTCTGCCAGTCGTCAAATCATCTCAATGCTGCTTCAGTGCAATATGTTAAATAAAAAGCAACTGTCTCTATACACCGCAAACGATTTGTGAATAACATATTTAAGGCTGCTTTTTCCTACAGTGATCTATAGTAATGGATATAAAAGATGAATTTCCGACCATTTTTGTTAAGAATCGAAATGGCATTTAATATCTCTCTATGGTTCCATACGTCTAAGACGAATTGTTAAAAATTTAGTAACTTATTCCAGTAAAGTTATTCTCATTTACTTATTCTCTATGAAGAAAAGAAAAAAAAATACTTAAACAGATCTAATTGGCTTCTCAAGCCAGGGACCAACGTTATAAGACGCATTACTCCCATCATGAACTTAGTTATATGACTTACATGCAGACAAAAATGTGTGGATTCGAGTGATAATTCGTGAGTTGTTTTAACAGATCTATGTATTCGGATAAAATTCGAGCGTTTGTATATTCATATTCAGATGCATGAAACATTCAAAATTACACATACATATGCGTTCGTGTAGGTAAGGAGAGAAAAATGTGACCAATTAATTGTCTCTGTATCTCATGTAAATATTAGTTATTCGCCTGAACAAATTTAAAACAAAAATGTAGACATAATACTTGCAGAATTGGTAAAAAATAAAAATAAAAATATAATTGGCTTTTGAATAAAATTTGTCACTTTACAGGCAATTGGTGATTTATTCATAGGGTTGACAGAACTAATTTCAACTCGGAACCTCAAAAAGATTATTTGCATTTCAAGCCCCGCATTCAGTTTCTAATAAAAAATTCCCGAATAGTTCCATTTAGGTATAAATGTACAGGATTAATTCGAAAATATTAAAAGAAATTGATAAAATTTACCGTTTTGGAGTTATTGACAATAAAAGTTCGGACTCATTCGCGTCGCGGTGGTTGAAGTTGAAATTAATTCTGCATCCCATTCATAGAGATATACGAAATGGACATAAAATGGTCTGTAACATGCATAATCCATAAGTCTCATCCGAAGATTCGCTAAGTGAGATTATATACAACTGGAAGTCATTTTTCTTTAAATCTGTGACACGATTCCAAAATACCGTCGAAGTATCGCATAACACTTGTCACCACATTTCCAAGGGATGTCCAAAAATTAAGGTGCAAACATTCACTAATCCAACACATTTATTGGTATATAAATAAAACAATAGCAATTTTCCTATGTCGTCGGTATCGAGAAAGATGTGCTTGTCCAATCGGTATACGCGCGCATAAATCGCCACCTCGAAGAACGTGTAGTGTTAAGCGACTATAGTCACCCTTACGCATTTGAAACTGCATCATTTTCGTAGAATCACTTCCTATATAAATGATTTTCTGAAGGAATCAAAACTATTCTGTGGGTAATGTAAAATATTCCAACCATATCGTTTGTCACACCGCGCATGTATATGATGGCGTTGTCGTGCATGGTGACATCCTTACGCCAACTTCCAAGTGTCTTTCGGCAAACTTCTATCAAACTATCAAGTATTTTCATGTATCTGTGTTAATTATTTGACAATACATTAGGAATACCACAAACAACACACTCCTTGCATTCCAGATCATACTTGTCAATTTCCTCATTGAACATTATTTACATTATTCGGACTATTGTCCTCATATTTATCACAACGTTTCGGCCTTCTTCAGGTGGTTGGAATGTCGAACTGAACCCTTTATTTCGCTCACTGGGGTAGACTGTTCTAGTTCCACGTGCCATGTTTTGATGGATGTCAGTTATCAGTTATCTCCTGTTAATTCCCCTCTGAAGGTTCTCCACTGCCTTAACTGGGTATTGAACTCACACTCTTTGGGTCCTATCATTGAATCTAACCAACGCCTTTATCCACTGCGTCATGTGTCCTCGAGGAAATCTGGGTATGAATTTCTGGGTATTATAAACCTAATGTCTTCAGCAACCATTTTTACCAGTCCTCATATTGCAATTTTTGCTGTTATCATTCCATGTTTTTTTTTTACCAGAGCACATATAGCAACATTCACCGGACAGGACCTCAATTCCAACTCCCCCCCCCCCACCATCCATACAGCATAAAGAAAGGGATCGTCCGTTGCTTACAACACCGAGCAAAAGTCATAAGTGGCGACCCAGAGACGTTAGATAAAGAATTGGTCAGTATAAGTAGTAGCCTACAACGTAACAACTACCCTGGGTACATGGCAGCCGCCCCCCAAAACTGGGATAGGCGAGTACAAGAGGAGGAGGACAACAACACTCAAAAAACAGTCTGCCTGGCTTATGTGAAGGGGTTATCAGAGAAAATACAAAGGATCTGCGGTCCATATAACATCAGAACAACCTTCAAAAGCTTGACGACACTTCGAAGATATCTCTCCCGAGTAAGATCCCCCCATAGAGAACATGACTAAAGACTGCGTGTACGCTATACCGTGCAGCTGCGGAAAGGAATATAAAGTAGAGACAGGCCGCCCCCTCAAAGTGAGGCTTCAAGAACACCAGAAAGCTGTAACACGAGGGGAAGTAGAAAAATCAAGCGTGGCTGACCACATATGGAGAGAGAAGGGAAAATCACCGCCCTCTGTGGGATCATGTTGAGATCATAGACAAGGAACACCATTGGAAAATTCGTAGATTTAAGGAATCAGCACATATGCTAGGCCACAAAAATCTCCTGAGCCGACCAAACACAGGAATAAATACAATATGGGAACCAGTAATAAGGAGTGCCAGAGAAAAGCAATGATAACAACAAAGTTGTTATATGAGCTCTGGTAAAAACATGGAATGATAACAGCAAAAATTGCAATATGAGCACTGGTAAGAATGGTTGCTGAAGACATTAGGTTTATAATACCCAGAAATTCATACCCAGATGTCCTCAAGGACACAGTGGATAATGGCGTTGGTTAGATCCAGTGACAGGATCCAAAGGGTGTAAGTTCAATACCCGGTTAAGGCAGTGGAGAAATTTCAGAAGGAAATTAACAGGAGACAATTGATAACTGACATCCATCAAAACATGGCACGTGGAACTAGTACAGTCTACCCTAGTGAGCGAATAAAGGGTTCAGTTCGACATTCTAACCACCTGAAGAAGGCCAGAGGGTACAACGGCCGAAACGTTGTGATAAATATGGCGACAAAGATGAGGACAATAGTCCGAATAATGTAAATAATGTACATAATGCCTCATCACAGAAATATAGACAGATTCCTCATTGAACTTTGAATATTTTGGAGGTTGTTGACGACGGATGATTCCACATTATGTGATCAATATAGATGGCGCAAACCTTGTGATCAGTCTGTAGAACTTAATATTCCGAAGTTGGTAGTCCATAAAATAGTCCACGAGAAGCCGGAATATCGGAAAATGTCGGCTTGTTGTGTCCCAAAGCAATTGACTGAAGAATACAAATTTCAGTGCATGATCATTTCTTTTCAGGTTTAGGGACAGCGTAGGGGAACATGAAGATATTCTGGAGATGTCGCTTTGTAGGATCAAAATGAGAGTCGATTAACACATTCGGCAACAACGCGTAGTAATTTGCAACATCAGCAACGATAACTGAAGGCGGGCTGACTTGTCACTGAACTACATTATCGGTTTTAATTGCATTAGAAAAGTTGTTGAGATGGAGGGAAAAATCAAAACTAGTCCAATGCAAAAATACATTGAGAAAAGAAAAATTGCAAACAATAGGTCTAATAACTTGTCTGTTTCTTATGTGTAAAAATTTACGAGTGACTTTCTGCGTAAATCTGATATGTGTTAGAGATTTGAATATTTAAACCGAAAGAGTAGAAAAGAATTGGGGGAAAAAAAAAAAAAATTAGCAATAGCAGGAATAGACAAAAAATGTCCTGGTAATCTCAATGTTGGATCTTTGAATTTTCAAACAAGCTCATAACTGCAAATATGAGCTCAGATATCTAATGCAATGAAGTGAAAATTAATTATAAGCGGTGAACAGAAGACAGGTTTGCAGAACAAGATGGGGTTTTCAAGTTAGAGCCAATAATGGTGAACAAACTCACCGAGAGTATTAAAACAAAAGTTGGTAATTGGATACTTTTTCTGCTAATAGGTATGAAGGTTTAACCAATAGTATTATCTTTTCTACCATCGAAAGTTTGAGCGAAAACGTAATGATAAAGGCAGAATTTGAAACAGTGATCTACCAAGCAGGCATACATACGAGGTTTGATCAAGGGCTCCTTGAGGTGGTGTAATAGTTAGCAAGCTTGTCTCGCTAGACCACTTATGACTGATTAGTAAGTTCGATCCTCACTGGGTGTCTCCTACTCACGGCCTTGTGCTACATCTAAGCTGCACTTGGAAAATCATTTTGGGCACTTCGACATGGCGTAAGGGTTAGCAAGCTTGTCTCGCTAGACCACTTATGACTGGATTAGTAAGTTCGATCCTCACTGGGTGCCTCCTACTTTCGGCCTTGTGCTATATCTAAGCTACGCTTGGAAAATCAGCACGAGGTTGATCAAAAATTATCGGGACAGGTGTTATAAAAATAAAACTACAACACATATCAATTCGCCATTTAATCTCCTTCGAAGTAGTCCCATTCTGAAGCCCCACAGTCGTTTCCATTAATGGAAGCGTTCATGGAACTCCGTTTTGGGAGACAGCGAGCAGTTGCCTTGTTGCATTCTCTTTGGTTTCCTCGGCGTTTTGAAATCTTGTTCCTTTCAAGTAGGATTCGATTTTTGGAAGAAAAAAGGAAAAGTCGCAAAGGACGAAATCTGGACAATATAGTAGTTGTCGAACATGGGGAATGTGTGCTTGGCCCAAAACTGCTGCACAAACCATGGTTACTGATGGAACCTTTATAGTATGGCGAAACGACCACACTCAACAAACTTTCGTTCCAAATGCTGCTATAAACACTGGAAGTGAGGCAGACCATTATAACTTAGCGTGTATGAGTGACAGCGTTCAAGCTCAATCTACACAAAGTGGTTTCACCCTACGACCTTTAACTGTTTCTATAGCAAAAAATCCCAATACTTTGTTAGACTACGTACTTTTAAAATTAACATAGGATTTTCAATTCCTTCTTTTTGGCCCTGTGTTTCGTAAATATTTATAAGACACCGAGATCCTATCAGAGGCCTGATATTGCCCGACAGTTATCTGAAAACTGAATTTGGATAGTTTGCATATAATTATTGCAGAAGCCGTCCCAGTTGACTAAAACGTTCTTTACATTCATGGAAAACTTGGTTACCCAAGATTGTCTGTAGAGAAAACGAGCTCAGCTGTCCACAAGTCTGATTAATTAATGCTCTATCCAATCACTGATATTGTTATTTGCCTATGGAAGCGAATATTATTGGATTCTCCAATGCATGACGCCAGATTTCTATACCTTTAATACCCTTTTTATGATCCTCCTGTGTTACATTAACACACACCAAGATATGTATAACTTGATGCATCGTGAATATGTACTAGTTGATCCGGTGGAAATATCAAATTGAATATTTACAAGTAGAGAATAAAATAGATTTGTTTTCTTACTAATGTTCACCGCCTCGTACAAGATCCAATAGCCATTTGAAATAGAGGGTTACTGAAGGACATTGCTGTGTGAGTGTTAAGAATATAATTAAGAAGCGCAGTTTATGAGGATATGTGGGAAAGATAACGGTTAACCCTAGACGAATAGGTAAAGATTGTGTTGGACGGGGAAGCACCCCCTGCGGAGTCGATTCCACTAAAAAGCTGTTCGAGGAGAACATACTTCTCACTTTATGAATACGAAGGGAAGGATGGCAGTTCCCTATGGTGTACATGGCATAAGGAGTCCAAGCTGTGAAGGTCTGAACTTGTGTAACTAAGGAATGTAGCTCGCCTGAACATTTTCCATAAAAATAATGATAGGGTAACGAGAGAGGACGTAGGGTGGATAATATTTCATCACCCACAAGGCCACGTAGAGGATTTTGGACTATCAAGACTGGTCAGCTCTAGCCCAAATATGGCAGCAGTACTTCATTTTCGGCCTGATCTGGCTCTTGTTGAGGATAGCAGGAGGAGTGAGGTAATTATCGGAGCGGTACAGGGAACCCAATATTAGAGCATGCGCACAAACAACAACGATGGTAACATTAAAAATATGAATTTGTTAACAGTTGATCAAAAAATGAGAATTACGAATAATTTTACAGAACTTCAAATACAACATTGCGAAATCCATTAATAGGTTATAGGTAGAGTAGAAACACACACACACACATATATATATATATATATATATATATATATATATATATATAAAACCATAAAAAAAAACATATATATATATAAATAAAACATAAAAAACATTTTAAATTAATTAATTTATAATATATATATATATATATATATATAAAATTTCTCAAAATGCGTGTGTGTGATCGGATGTTGTTTATGTGTTTCCACAGTTTTCATAAGACTTCGATGAAATTTTTTGTTTGATAGATAATTCTTCAGTGACGGTTTTGAGTCCAAATTGTTGTCGACAACACCTCTCCACTACTTCCTGTCCATTATAACTCAGCAACGTTTTACTGTTTACTATCCGTTCTTGGAGATTATATATATATATCTTTCATAAAAAATTTTATGAAAATAGTTTAAATTATTACAATATTATTATTATACAGTTCCCTTTTCAACTCCCCATTCAAATTCTTAACACCCCCATTTGGGGATGTGCCTCAGTTGCACCCAATTGTTGTTACTAATATTGATTTTCGGGTGAGCTGACCTTAAACTTAAACTGCTCCAATTGAATGGCAAAAATTCCCAGTAATGAAACACCCAGTCAAAGACGGGTTATACTGCTAATATAATATAATTTATATATATATATATATATATATATGTGTGTGTGTGTGTGTGTGTGTGTGTGTGTTTAGGCAGCAATTCCTCTTTTATACAGGTTTCATTGAAGAGTGTGAATTACATTTACCGGCCTTCGTATCTTTATTACGTTTATCGAATGCGCAGGCCCGCAGACGTGCATATATGCGTTTTATTGTAAATGATAAGGTACTGCGATTAATTTAAAAAAAAAAATATTTTTCTTGTATGCGTACAAGAGAAATCCCTTTTGAATTTGAACAGTGTTTAAGAACTGTCCAAAGAATCTGTCGAACCGATCACTTCTGGCTAATCTAATAGAATTACCAAGGATGTTTTTGTTGGTCTTAATATGTATATTGCAATGGAAATATTTTAATTCTGCTCTGCCTTTAACTCGTCTATGTGGAAGTGAAAAAGAAATGGATCCATGCCGCCCAACCCCAAGAGTATTTGTGCGAAAGTGAACGCAACTAACGAGGCTGGAAATTGTTCAGTTCCGATAATAGTTAAAGTACCTGTATATTTCACGCCGATCCATTACATTGGTAATATTATAAATAACAAAAATATAACGCAGATGATAGAATAGGAAATTAAGAGTTACGTCATATCTTTCAGTTTCCGTTTTCAAGTTTATTCATAAGAGATAAACAAATTTTTTACACAATAGTCATCGAAACTTGTTTTGGGTGATAACGACATGTTCTTTTTTTTCAGTGTTCAAGCCCAGGTAAAAAAAAACAATACATTTTTAAAGAAGGCTGATCATACCATAAAAATAATAATAATACAAATCTTCCTCTGAATTATTCATCTTCATTTGATTTAGTGTTGTACGAGTAAATAGCAAGGTATTTGAAAAAAAAGGGCTACTTTTGCAGGATAATAATTTATTATACAATCAAAACATGAACAGAATCGGAAATATTTTTTAGTGTGTAAATGGACATGGACCAGAGGTATGAAAAAATAGTAGCAAATCATTTTTCCTGGCTGACAGAAGCTTTACTGATTATTTTATGGTTGATTATAATGTAATTGAAACCAGCTTATTTGGAATGCATGTTGATTTGTGGTCTGATGACAAGAGGAGATGTAGAGCAACAGACTTCGAGGAACAGCATCTAATAGAACAGGAGTAGGAGGAAACGAAGGTATAACATATTTATGCACACACACACACAAGATGAAAAAAGTTGAACAAATTTCAGAGTCTGGGAGTTTTTTTCGTTACCTTACGTTTTGTAGGGGGGTGGTAAAACTCAAGTCGTGACAAAGTATCCAGGACAGTATTTGAACAGTTGATAGAAGAAAAAAAAAAAAAAAAAAAAAAAAAAAAAAAAAAGAGAGAGAGGTTTAGTATATTCCGCAATGTGTAAAATGTTCAGTATAAATTAACGACTGTCGCAACCTTAGCAAGACACAAATTGAGAATATTTATTCGTAAGTCAATATTCTGTGGGGATGTAAATAATTACTGTGAAACTGGATGCTTACAATCTGAGCTCAATCTGACAGCCAAATTGTGAAAAAAAAAAAAAAAAAAAAAAAAAAAAAAAAAGAGTGGCAAGAGTGTTTTGCATCAATGGGGATAATTTCTACCAGTCGTCAAAGACAAAAGTTAGTATGGAAAGCCTGAATTTTATCTGGATTGAAACACAAAGAATTCTTCTAACACACCATAAATGTCTACTAAGTTTACTTTAGTAAAGAACAATGCTACATTAACTTGTGTAAGTAAAATTTCTCACACCTGTGAATGGTATAGGAGACGAACTTAAATAACCACGAATATTTTCACACGCACAACTTGTCCAACAAAAGAATAAAGTTACCAAGTGTATGATATTCATCATTTGATAAGTAGAAGAAAGAAGCATAATTTGAGCAACCGATTTTCCAGAAAGATTGTTTTAATAGAAAGATTTTATAAATTTCAATCGAAAGTATCTCTAGTTGCTCGGTAAACGAAAACCTAATGTTTCTTTATAAAGGAAACGGCAATAATTACTAATATTGTGTGTTGGAACCATTTCTGTAGATATTTGCAGGACGAAGTCGATGTATGCACGACACCAGATTCATTGTAAAACAGCGGGCCCGAACGTAGACATTTGGCATTTTGAGAACATCTTCCCAAGTGATGTGCTATATATCTGGTTTGAAAGTAGATAGTTTCAGGAGTTCAGAACTGGTCTTTGTCATACCTCCAAGTATTTGTCGAATTATATAATCGCTTGAAGTTTATCAAAATCCGCTTATTTTGCATGACTAGTTCTGGATAGTTACTTTTTGCTAGGAAAATCATTGGAATTTTGGTTAAATGAATGCTACAACTGGTAGACAGCTACTTTTTTAACGTGAAAAAAAAAAAACGACATTATTACGTCATTATTTTTGCACCAACCTATCAAGCAGATTGTGAAGCCTTACAACACAAAATTCAGTCAAATTAGTACATTTGTCATATTTTGAATTTTTTTCTCTCTCCAACCCAGCTTTGAACAAAAAAATGCATCAGACCCATTTTCTTTAGTGCAAGTTCCTAAATGAAACAATTTAAATCTGCAAATTGTCCTCGGGAAGATATTTAAATCATACTTAATTCCTTTCAGACGTTTATTGATCTTTACTCACATTTGGCACCGAATATCAATTTTCAAACTAACTTTCATCAGAAAACAAATAGATCTGTTCATTTGTTTTGGGGATGCGGAATCCATGTCTGGTATTGAAAATCTCCAAAAGAAATGGTTAAATATAAAATTTAATCACTTTCCAAGAATTTCTAGACGTACAACTGAATTGTTTTTAATTACTATATATACTCGTGTATAGTGCTATGATCAGTTTTTTTTTTTACGCAAAAAAATAGAGGGTCGCATTATACACAGATATTTTGGAGTAGTTAATATGCATTTACGGTGACCGGTTGCACTATACACAAGTAATTTTTGCGGGGGTGGGAGGGGTTAAAATTCATGCAAACAATTCAGGAGTCTCACTACACATGAATTCCGCTTATACACGAATATATAGGGTAGAAATATGAAGGTTAACCTTAAGTACAAATAAAATTAATACAGTTCCATAATTGAGCTGAAAAACCATTCAGGAGACAAAAAAACAAAAACAAAATCAAAACAAAGCAAAACGCAAATGCCCGCTTGGCTATATTGTGCGAGCCATCTGTGGAGGATATCAGATTGTCACAAAAACTATGAGAATCGATTTGTTGGGCTATACAGTACTTGTTCGATTCATGGATCTTTAAAAAAACGATTTTACTTTCATACGTAATAGATCATCTTCAATTACAAAAGGGATTCTCTACCATTATCAGCTTTGACAAATATCTTTATTACGATATTAAAAAGAATGACATTCTGAAAAATCAGCTACAATATCATAACTTTGTATTTCGTCAACGTTATAGAGTGTTCGAGAAGTATAGTAGCCAAGTTTACAGACATCTGGTAAAAGTAGGTTCAACTCAATTTTAAGTTTGATTTTCTGTAATAAGGAGATCAAATAATGCAAGACAGACATTAACGAATGGAAGAAGCGTTTCATCTTGCAAAACAGCAGTACACTATTAAAATATCTTCAATGACCAACAGAATTTTTCAAGGAAGAAAAAAAAAAAAAAAAAAAAAATCTCCACAAAGACAACAAAAGAACATCCACCCCTAAAAAACAAAACCTACTTTCTATGATGCGTTTGAATATTACGTAAACAGATATACAGTGTAACCCGGATATAAGAGAGTTGTCGGGACCGGAGAAGAAGTATCTTATATCCGGGTTTCTCTTATATCCGGGTTTGGTCTATTTTGTTTAGGTAAGTATGGCTCTAATTTGGGACCAGAGAAAATCTCTCTCATATCCGGGTTTGTCTTATATCCGGGTTACACTGTATTTCTTAAAATAAAAATAACTTAAAAAATAAAATGGTCTTAACTTTCAAGTTTGAAGGGTGTTGGATTACCAAAATAATTATACAAGAAAAAAATATTACCTATCAATTGCACCCAGTTTCAAGCATGGAAATTATGTTAAGTTTACTTTTAGGGTGAAAACGAGAACGTCGAATATAGCAAGAAAAATGTTTTTAAAGAAAAACAAAAAGTTAGGTTTTTAATTATATAAAAAAATCGTATTGATCGCTTTATGTCTGCATAGTTCTCATAATTATCAGCTGTTTTCAGTTTCTCTAAGATATATAAGGAAAACAAATATTTGTTATTTAAAATTTACTATTTAAAAATTTTAAACACTAATGAAAATTAGAGACGAAAGGAAATATTTTTTTTTTTTTTTTTACTTGATATAGAAATGTTTCTCGCTAGAAGGAAAGATATACCCAATATTATTAGCATTCAGCAGAAATTTCAAGACGAAGTGAGTAGATGAAATATTGCAGACAAAAAAGAAAGCCAAAACTACTGAATTTTTTTATTACTTACCTTTGATTTAAAATATTGACTCAAGAAGAAAAATACGTCATGAATATCTTGGAAGAATTCGGAATGAGTCAATTTAGCTTGTGTGTCGAACAGAATTTGAAAGGTTAAAACAAAATAAAGAAATGAACTTACCTCTCTAATCGTGAAATTCAGAAGGGCGTTTGCATCGAAAATAGAACCTTTCAAGAATTTAATCGACGAAAATAGTTGAAATCACTTTTCGTCAATGTTGTTTGGCAAATCTCTGGTCCTATTTTGAAGCAACTAAAATAAAGATAAAAATGGCGTTGGAATTGGGATAAAATAAAGAACAAAGAAATCCTCAAAACTGATTTAATATTTTTTGTTGATAATTACATGGCTTTGTAGACACATGCCGTCCCATTCCAAAAAGAATGGTCTTAAAGTAACACAAATCTTAATTACAAGATTTTTAAACAGAGGAATATGATCTGTTATAAAACATTTTTATGTTAGCACGTTGAAAAATGATAGCAAAAAAGTAAAGATATAAAAAAATATTTTTCACGAGTAGAGTCTTTGAGGAACCTCTTAAAAATAAATGTGTTTTTTTTTTTTTTTTTTTTTTAAACATACTTGAATTATGAAGTTATGCTGAAAAGTGATCGGTCTGAACAAAACTTGATTTTGGGAAGCTGATAAAATCGAGAACCTTTGAGTGCCATACACGTATTAAACTAATTAGTCGGTAAATATTCATAATTCTTTTTCTTTGGAATCGAAATAATTACTTAATTTTGTGGGCTTCGCCGTCGATAATGATCAAGCTTGTCTCGCGAGATAAATTACGAGTGCGTAGCGAGTTCGTTCCTCACTGGCAAAGATTTTTGAAGGACACTTCACCGTTGGGCAATGGAGAGGGAAATAGTCTAATACGCCATTATTACTGCGTAGTGAGTGATTCTTACTGGATGTCATACTTGTGCCCCTCTGCCAAGACTAAGTTGGGCTTAGTAAATATGAACACTTCAACGTGGTATTAATAGTTAGCAAGCTTGACTTCCTTGATCAGTTACGACTGAGTAGTGAGTTTAATCATTACTCGGTACTCCCTACCTGCAGCCTTGTGTCACAGCTAAGCTACACTTAGTAATTCCCTATAGATATCTGTAGAAGCAAATCAGTGTGGGGATAATGATGAGCGAGTCAGTCTGACAGTTAATGTTGAGGTTGTGAAATTGATTCTGAATGAGTGCCCAATACTTGTGATCTTTTGTCAAAAAAAAAAAAAAAAAGAAAGAAAGAAAGGAGTTAATCTTAGGAAATTACAATTATAAAGATGTGAAGTGCCTCAACATGAGGTTTATCATCAGCGAGTCAGTCTCACATATCAGTACAACATAGTAATAAGTTCGATCCTCTCTGGATGCTCTATTGACTGAGTTAAGCTAAGTTTAATAAATTACAAATGTAGATATGTATTACGGATTTTCCACTAGTCCGAGTAATAAGATGAAAGGAAAATCACTTATATAAATATTGTTACAAAAAGACAATATAGATAGATTCTAAAATGTATGCATAATAATATATAAGGTAACTTCCACGGTTTGGTGAATTTGAATCAAAACGTAGTTACTTACTTTAACATCTACTTTCGACTGTGTTCAAAAAGCCTTTTGTAACAGCCATTTTTCTTTTTTTTTTTATCAAGGATAAGGTCAGAAATCCAATCAAACTTTCTGTTTGTGCACGCTGCCAAATTTCCAAAACTTTTGGGTAGAACGTTGAACACAGACGTAAATTTTATTTGTAAATTCTGATCGAATACTTTAGAGATCAGAATTTGAGTCATTCTGAAGTTAACTCCAGTCTTAAGACGAAAGATCATGTGTACTTTAGCTAAGAGTCTTTCACACACTATTGACTATTCTAATGACATTAATTCGAGCAACATTTCTTTATAATACTAAACATCCAGAAACGGAGTAAGAAAAGATTCTGAAAACTTTAGCGGAATGTGATCGGAATCGTGAATAGCTTTGCCAAAAATTTACATTCACGTAAATCGTTTGTTTAGATTCAGTCTTTTAAGTCTAGTGCCAATGGCTTTTTGAATTTCTAACAAATATGGCATACACGTTTCTCTCTGTTTTCATGCTAATTTTTCATTATTTAACAAAAAATCCGTCAGTTCTGAAGCAGTTTTCAATGTTTTGCTTTGGCTAAAACAATAAGACAAGACTGCACAGAAGAGAAACAAAAATAGACATTCAGTATAGATTTAGTTATAAATATGGCAGTTAGGTGACACAGTAATTGCTTGTTTACATGTAGGTAATTAAACGACAAATTGAAATCTAGAGGCATCGAACGCTGATAACATCAAGAAGTAGAAAATTGATTATGGGGGTGATTCTCATGTTCGGAAAATGAACGTTCTAACCACTAAGCTACGCACATTATATATATATATATATATATATATATATATATATATATATATATATAGTGAACATTGACGTCAACACTTAGAGGCAACAGGCTGTTTCATGGTAGACGCACTTGTCAGGCATGACGATTGCGTCTAGCACGAAACAGCCTGTCACCTAAGTGTTAACTTCAATGTTCACTTTTATATTTACACACGCTCTGTCTGATATTGAGCACTTTATCCGATAAATATAGCACACATTAAGAGTATATTTCTTATATACATGTTATTACTTTAAACGTTATATTTTAGTAGATGCCTTGTGAATTATATATACCGGCCTGTGCATCTGAGAGTCTTAATAAAGAAAATGTGCCCTTTGATAGGGTTCAGTTCTGTGTCCTCCTAAGTAGGAAGAAACTATCGTCTTATTCGGCGTGCTTTAGGATTACTCGGCCGCAGAGATCTTCTCAGAGAATTAATGTAATTTTGCTGAGCTGTGAAACTCTCCGTGGGCAATTCTTTTTTTTTTGCACATTTTATAAGAAAATAACGTTAATCTAATATATAAAACTCAAAATTTATGGTTGTATGTGTTTATTAAAATTAGTTAAAACTGTGTGATCAGATAAATGTGGTTTTATGCATTTACCCACAAACTGACTTGAACGCAATATGTCACAAGTTTAACGTGGGAGTTCCACTCTTACACTGGATTAATACAAAAAAAAAAAAAAAAAAAAAAAAAAAAAAACAACCTTTAGGATGCAACAGAAATAATCTATGAAATCTAAATTCATTATCACTATCGAGAGAAAATGGCGCATAAATCACTGTATATTAGATGAAGTTATCTTAATAAACATCTGCCATAGCAATATTACATTACTAATATCTTAAAGGATAAAACTTTGAAGTTGTGTGTGTGCGTGTATATGTTAGTAATTCTGTGTGAAATTAGAAAACTATTACACAGAGAATTTAATTGTCTAAACTTGAAAATTACTGTAAATACTGAAATGAAAAAAAGTTAACTTCCTTGATATAACACTAGATTTAATGAATAATATATAATAAGCCTAATACTAATCCTTTTATATACACCCTAAATCTAATAATTCGTCATCCATAATTAAGCATATACCTTCATCTATCGAAAAAAAAAAAAAAAAAAAAAAAAAAAAAAAGAAAGAAAGAATAAGTACAAATTCAGCAAATGAGAAAATATCCTATGGATATAGTAATTTCTATAATAAAGCTCTAAAGAATAGTGGCTGTAAATGTCCAATACTCAATTATATAAAAAATGAAAAATGGATACCATAGAAAAATAGAAACAGAAAAATCATTTGGTATACACTCCCATACAACCAAATAGTAAGAAATAAGTTAGGACAAAAATTCCTAGCATTAATTGATAAACATTTTCCTAGAGATAAACTCAATACAATTTTTAAGAAATGTTTAAAAAATGATTAGGAAACGTAATGTTAATATCTTGAATAAACACTTATTACAACCCCCCCCCCAAAAAAAATAAATAAATATAGATCCTAAAATAAAAAGAAATGAAGATTGCGTAACTGTAGAAATCCTCAAAATTCTCCTCTTGATAATAAATGTCGTATTGAATCGGTAGTTTATCAATCCAATAACTCATCTATTGAAGATCCAGACATAGACTCTATATTGGGTGCACAAGGAATGAATTGCAAAGAAGGTGGAACCAACATCAAACGCCCTTTAATAATAACAAATACCTAAATCAAACATCCCTATCTAAATATTTCTGGCACTTAAAAGAAACCAATAAAACACCAACAGTAAAATGAAAATTATTAAAAGCTAGAGCTTGTAGATCATTAAGTGACCTATGTCCTTGTGTATACATGAAAAACTATACATTATTAAGTTTCTGAAAAATAAAAATTTACTAAATCAAAGAAATAAAAAATATTTTTTGTAATCACTGTCAAATATTTTCCTTAAATAATAATAATTAATTTTGGCAAAAAGTTAAAAAATAAGGAAATGAAACATACATATTTATGCTTGATCAGTATAAGTAAATTAAATTCTAATATATTTAATTGTAAAAAAATCGTATAGTCTCTGAGTTATTACAAAGAGGAATGTTACTTAAAATTTGTAGGAATCAAATTTAAAAATATCACTTACTCATATTTAAGTGACCGTTTTAGAAAATCTTTGTGTATAAAAATATGAATTAAGCGGATAAATAAAAATGCCCAAATTTGTTTGTTATTGAAAACCCAGACGACACGCTTAATAACGGATGTCTATGATTGTGATCAGGCACCCCACACCACCTAAACTTAACCGGACTTCGTAAGTAGCATATATTTGATACGTAAGTTGTCTCGGTAAATTAAATCCCAATCACCCCTAATCAAAATAGATTGAATATTCCTTAACCATAACAACTCAAAATATTAAGATTGTCTGCGCTTATAAATTAAGTAAATTTTTTAGAAAGTTATTCCTAACATGTAAACAGACAATGGAACGAAACTGGATTTTAAGTTTAATTTTTATAATTACATTTAAAACTTTAAATTGCCAAGAAAACCGGATTATAAAGCTTACTGTTCTCTCTTATATATATATATATATATATATATATATATATATATATATATATATATATATATATATATATATATATAAGGAATAAGATTTCCATTTTGTCAACATTAACGAGATGAAAAATCAGTAAAGAACGAGTTACATCAAATCTCCTTGTCGGTTCACTTTCTTAAATAACTGTTTCGTTTCGTAATGCTGTAGCTTTAGTTAATCATTTCATCCCAAATAAGGTGAAACAAAATTTTTGAAATAGATTCATAGCGATAGTTTGGTAAAAAAGGTGTGTGTATATATATGTGTATATATATATATATATATATATATATATATATATGAACTATTTTTCAATTACTCATATTTTTGAGTACAATCCAACTGCTTTTAAGAAATTTACAATCTTGGATGGTTTTATTTTCAAAAAAAGTTTTTCTTTTTTTTTTTTTTTTTTTTTTTTAAATTTACTCACTTGGTAATATTTTGTTCACACAAGATCCAAATCTACACATTCTAACAGTAGATGTTTCAGTATAAATTTCTCTTGGCATGTCGTACATATTGCGCATTCTGTGCTCTCTAGTATTAAGTATTGTTGTTTATAATTTTTCCTTCAAAAATTATTATTGGTGATAATTTTTTTTATTACAAAGCATTTATGGTATTAAAACCTATTTTTACACAAGTTTGGGTGTTAACTATCTGCCCATAGCTGGGACCCTAACAGGTGCTACCACCCCGGATCAGGGTGGACCTGGGAACACCAACAATTAAGAAGTGGTTCCAAGCTCCTCAAAACTTGATCCGAGGCCTTGCTCGTCTTAGCTAGGACGCGGATGTAGTTTATCGTCTTAGCTAGGACGCGGATGTAGTTTATCGTCTTAGCCAGGACGGGAAGTGCGAGGGAAGAAACTATTATGATAGAACTTACGGTTACATCTTGTAATTTCAACAGTAAAATGCTGCCAATTTAGTACTACGTTTAAATTCATGAAATTAAGATACCAAAGAGAAAGCTTATCAGAGGAATCGCCATAAAATTATTTATAGAAAATGCTCAAAGAAGATACGTTTAAAGCGGCGGGAAAGACATTGATCCTAGTTTGCGTCGTTTTAGGATCTTCGGCTTGGCGAATTCTTGTAGAGTTTCATTTTTTAGTCTAGCATTTTCAGATCATTTTATATTCTACAAAGATCGTGTCATGACAGCCGTAGTTATAGTCATTTGCATTCGTAGTTATCAGACAAGATGTTAATCGTCTTTACTTTCTTTTGACGTCATCCAGTTGGCTGTCAAGGTGGCAAAATCTGTTGTATGTTTTTTCTTCGGAGACAATAATTAGACATCCTCTATTATTATCATAATTATAATCATTAAAATGATATAACAACAACCAAAAATTTAATAATCAAATTTTTATTATTATTATCGGCCTTTTTACGCTCTTATCGTCTACATTATTATTTCTCTTTTCTCTTTATTTTTTGGGCAACAAATACTTTTCCTCCTCTTCTTGTCGACCACCATTATTATTAATTGCGTCCCATTCATTTGACGATTCTGTATTAATTCGATTTCCACTATGATCGACAACAAATTTATAAATATTCTTTAATTTGGTCAGTAATTAGTGTGAAAATTGTTGGGGAAATTCAAACAGGAAGAACTATAATCAAATCAACCACTTCAAGTTGCTTTTCACACTGCGATGTTCTTAATTTTCTGGTATAACTGATGAACACGCACATCAGTAAACACATACACACGAGAGTTGTTAATGATTATCAAGTTTGGAGGCGATTGTTTCCGAGTTCTATTCACACTGAATGCCCCCCCCCCCACCATATGCGCTTAACTAACTTAACATAAGCTTAACTAATCCTGACACGGCCACAATCGGTGACGACTCAATCAAGATCGGACTCATTACACGAGTGAATTCCTTTGTAAGATTTTGTTTCTTTAACCAGCTTTGTGGTCAAAATATGTTTAGTTCGGTTACAGTGTGGTACAAGGTCAGTTGGTATTTGCCTATATTTCTCATGATATCGAACACAACAGAATATTTACGCTAGTATAAATTTGACATTAAAAATATTCAATTCATCTCGTTAAAAATCTAGACAGTAAAGAATGACTCCGCACGCTTAAACGCAATAGACTGGTACTGTCTGCCGTGAGGACCCCCCCCCGCCAGTACTCAGACGAAGAACATTTTAAAACTATCACGCCAGAATAAGATTTGGCTTCCGAAATCGTGCGTTGACAGAAAGAAAGTATGACTTTTTTCAAGCTCTTTTTTCTGAGATGAACAAATCGATTGATGAAGAGGAAATATTTAACACCAGGAATGTTGAACAGTAATTACTTCTTCAAGCGAGAGGAAAAAAAGACTGCTATGATGACAACTCCAGGCCAAAGACAATAATTATTTACGAAAGAAATTTTTTTTTTTTTTTTAGCGTGGGTCAAAAAGACGATACAAAATATAGTTTCATTCTTTATATTGTAATCTGTCTCATTCGGTAAATATTAGTTTGGAAAGAACGTCCGATTGCATATTTGATATGAACGCTTTGAAGTACTTTTTCAATATTTACTCTAAAATGTTCATTAATTTATATTATTATTATTATTATTATTATTTGGAAATTACAGAATGGGTAAATTTTATTTCGATTTTATCCTTTTAAAATGTCTTTAGAACAAACATGTATATTATGTGAATTTAAAAAGTGCTTTTCAACAACGAAAGCATCAAGAAATATTTGTTCTGTTTATGGAAATGAAGCTTTAGGAGTAGAGATATAACAATGAAGGTTTGGCCAATTTCGATCAGAAAAGTTTCCTCAAAAAATATTCCCCTCGAAGTGGATTACAAAATTCTCAATAGCGAGCTTTTGCAAACCGTAACAAAATCCTAAGCAACCTGCAGAAGAATTAGCAAAACAATTCATTACGAGACACACTTTGGCTATAAGATACCTTCTTGAACTCGGAAATATGCCTAAATTTGGTTAATGGGGGCTCTCATCTGACTGCTTTTCAGTTTAATCAAAGCGTTACCTTCTGCTCGTCATTGAAGTGTAGAGTTGCTACCAAAGCTATCCTAGGTAAAATCATTACTTGTGATGAAAAGTGGGTTCTCTATAATCATATACAGTGAGAACGACAATGATTAACACCCACTGAATAAAGAGAAAACATACAATAACCAAAACAAGGACAATACCCGAAAATAAGTTCCGGGGTGGGATATGAAGTAAATAAGCTAAAAAGAAACAGTGAATTGAATTGTGAAACTTACATCATGTACTGACGATTCCTAAGTCCACAATTTCTATCCCTATAAACGCTCTATCTCCGATTTGAGCCCTCTTCTATTATAAACACATAAGCATATATCAGTATAGACAGAAATCAACACCGTTTATCTTTTTTATATCTACTAACGTTCACCTTCCGATGTTGGATATTCTGCTTCCATAAATATGGCAAATTTTAAGTTATACATGTGCTCGCGCGCACACACAGTTGTGTGTATGTCTTAGTTACTCCGCTAGTATGGGACACTCAGTAAGGATGGAACTTCAAAGGCGGAATGAATTTCCAAGCAGCAGTTTGGGTATGTGTGAAATCCCTATACTTTATACCACTTATTGTAGTAGAAATTCATTCTTGCTTGTTACATGTCGAATTAGATCCTAGTTCGTAAAAATAAGAGCATTTTTCATCGAACCAAAAGTTTTACGAAAATAAAAGAAAAAAAATATGGATGTTTTTACTCTTGCCTGATAAAAAGTCCAATATTCGATAAAAAAAATAAGAGAGAAAGAAATCTCAGAAAGAGAAATTAATTTTCTCATTTATCGAATGTGAAGATGAGCAAACAATTTGCGTTCTCTAATATATTCTAAACAGAATGTGATTTTATATATTTATCGGTACTTTCCTTCTTATTAAGGAGTACAGCGCCAGTAAGCAAATATCTAATTAGCGAGTAGAAGTAAGGTTGGTAATACATTGTTTTCTTTTGTTTCATATTTCAATTTGGATATTCTTTTTTACTTTTTATAATTCAAAAAGCAGAATCCTTTCTTAGACTTGGCAATAGGATTAATTGGATGAATAGATTTCCTATATTATTCATGTAGAAAATATAATCAATGAAATTTTCCTCAATGTTGCTGTCAATTTTTGAGAGAAAAGCAAAACAAGTTTATAAATAAATCAATCTTTCAAAAAGAAATTAATTTTATTGTAATAATTAATACTAGAATACATGCAATTACATTTTTATAATATACTACGACGCAAGTAATAACGAGAAATGACTGATATTTCAGTATCAAACAGAATTTTAAGGATAATAATTTCTGGGTACAGTCGAAATAAAAATGTCTTCCGGAAGATCGCACTCAATTCTCCTGTTTGATAGATATCATTAGGAATCTGCGAAGACATCATCGTAAAGAATGCAGGCGACAGAAAAATAATAAGTTGGTCCTTAATTACAAACACACAATCGCTCTCTTGTCAGAAAATAAAGCAGGAAGGATAATTAATTGTGTTAACGTGTACTTCTTCACGTGTATACTGTAATCAGATTGAATACATGACACCATTCTTTTGATATAATGAATACGATTGCGTGTCTCACTGCTTGCTCACTATAAGTAACATCATCTGCTCTAAGGTTTACGTAATACAATCAACCGGTAAAAGAGTTCATCATGCCAAATGATGAAAATTCCTCTCTCTGAATAAATTACGGTATTTTCTAATAATATAGCTAGAAATTTCACTGATTAAATTCCTATTCATAAAGCCAATACAGGGCTATATTTGTGGAGCTCCCAATGAGGATCGAATTGCCAATATTCTTTTATGTGTCATGTCCCTTCAGGACGTAGGCGATCATGGTTCTCCACTTCTTCCTATAACTTGTAGTTCTCAATAAGTTTTGTCTTTTTATTGTTTCTTCCAAACCCTATTCTACCATCCATTTATTCAAGCTCATCAAGTATGATATACACTGCTTTTCTCTGTCCCTCTTTTCTTCAGTCCGTCCTGCGAGTATCAGATTTTTCAAGCCCCCCCCCTCTCATTAAGTGCCACAGAAGTTTCAACTGCCTCTTCCTAATGTTATGCATAAATTTACTTTTTGTTACCATTTTCTCCAAAACTTCGTCGTTTGTCACGTGCTCGGTCCGTGGTATTCTCACTATCTTTCTGTAGAACCACATTTCTGTTGCTTCAAGTCTCTTCATCTTTGAGGAGATTGTCATACGGGAGAACAGATATCACGTAACAGTTCAATAATCTTTTCTTTAGCTTATGAAAAAGCTCATTATGTCTTTCACCTGGAGAAGATCTGTGATAATGATGATAAACACTTGCAGAGCTTGCAGGAATTTAATAATGTATGTATATTTTGATTTAATAAGGTCGATATTTTTTTTTAAATGGAATACGGAGTAACGCATCTAATTTACTAATACTGTTCGATTAAGAGTCCCGTAAGGGCACCACGTCTATTACAAGGTTACCAACAAAGTTTATGTGGCCAGTCTTCCCTGCTATTTACTCATAAGAAAAGAACGTAAGTGAATGTTACAAACAGCTGGAATTTAAACTTGGCTCTCCGATTTCTTATTCCTAGACACTATCCTTTACACTGCACTATCTTTCATATATATGGGCGTGGTCGAGTGGTTAGAACGTTCGCTTTCTTACCATAGTCGATTTGTCAGGAAGGAAACTTCCTGATGTTATGAGAATGGATCGAGGTCGATTCCAGCGTGCGGCACCTTTGGAAACCATACCACAGGTTGACCCATGGTAGACGGAATTCGTGTGGGCCGTCGATAACTGTGCTAGCACAAAGCGACAAGTCATCGTGGCCGAGGGCTTGAGCGTGCTGGCCTTGTTTAAATTGTTGATAACGCTAGATAACACGCTCTCTTCCAGAAACTGTAACTACGGTCTGCTCAGCATAGTTGGAGTATAAACCACAAATGGGCTCTGTGGGTGTTAAGCAAACACAAATATGCCTGATCGAGCTTCTGAAATAGGGATTGGCTAGCCGCCCTAAACATTTTTCATAAAATTCTCCATAGAACATTAAGAACGCGTATTAGATATTTTAAAAACGGTTGGCTACTTTCCAGATAGTACACAGAATCCTTAGATCGCCTTCTAAATCTGGTACTATTAAACTATTTTCCTTTGATTGCTGTCAATATATATCCTGAATTTTCTGATGTCTTGATTGTTGAAAGTTTTTCAGAACATTTAATTTCTACAGATTCTCGATTAAATTTGAAGCATCGGTACCAAAATTTTATTTTGGACTAGCAGCATGGCCCGGCGTTGCCAGTGCTTCATTCAAAAATCGTACGACTCATACAGCAATCGCTATCACTTGACTTAAAATATTTTTGCCCTTCCTTGCCTTTAAAGGAGTGCCATTTGCCGTGCTGATGTTGCTACATGCCTTACTTCTTGTCCACTGCGAATTTTTTCTAAGCTCTATACTAAACATTAAATCTGTTACGAAAAAAAGAACTAAACAAAATGAACACAAAACGATCAGCTTTAAAAAAGGACTCGTAACTGGAAAAACCGAATGTACAAACAATGTTAACAACAAATACTTTTTCACACCAAACCCAGTTCTGTGGAATCAGAATCAACGTTGAGTTTAAGCAAGCGAATGAGCCAATTGGAGTAAAGTGCCATGCAGATTTAAATTTTTCCAACTTGTGACGAATGCAGCTATCGAGTTTTTTGCCCTGTTAGCATGCTAGTTAACATTCGTGTCAGTCAACTGTTGGCTCTCACGCTGGCCAATAGAATCTTTCTGCCTATTCGTGGCAGCCAGCTATTGGCTCTCACTCTGGCCAGTAGAAAATGGCCGCAAACTACATGAAAACTGCTGTAGAAGCATGAAAAAATCGATTATTTCGACTATTGATGGGAGTTGGGAAATGCAAACCTTCCCACTAACTTGGGGCATGTGCATGTAAAGTTTGGTGCAAATCAGTCGAAAATTGCGTCCGTGCATTCGTCACACACACACAGCCTTTTATAGATAGAGATTCTTTTATTATATTATTATTATCCTTGAAAGCCTTTTTAAAAATCATTCAAATATTTTCTGAATATCTAAGTTTCAGAGTAAAACCTGGTTGGTACATATTCGCTGTGAATGTGACGGTCATACAATACACATGTTTACTCAATGTCTTAATTGCCGACTGGGAACTCCCTGCCTTGGAGACTGTTCACGTATGGGAAATTAGATTCACTTCTGATTGGTTTCTAAATAACATCATAGCCGAGCAACCGGTTCTGGAAACGTTCAAAATTGCCGGATACTTTCTGGATCTCGTATATTTATTTATTTATTTTTTTCTTATAAAGTGGTGGACAGCATCTAAAAATCACAATTATAGCCTTGTGCCAGAACACCCTGAAACTGGTGATGAGAGCTGACAAGAAGTGTCCCGGATCAACTCACGTGATATGACGCCACAAACATATTGAACAGAACTGTAATTACTTAAACCATGCTAAAATGGCGCAATTTCCATCTATTAGTAAAATAATTTGACATGTACAGATAGTATGTCCCTTACTAGTAAAACAAGAAGAAAAAACTATTAAATACAAAAAGCCAGTAATCTTGAGAAATATTGGAATTAAACTTTTAAGTCTATATACACTATAGCGATATTTCTGCTTTTCTAGGAGAACGTGTTTTAAATCTACTCTAATGGCGACGAGCAGACGTTCAAGAGTGATTGATTTTAATAAATTAATGAAAAAATGAATTGACAGTGCCAATCTCGCAATGGATTGTAGGTTTTCTTGAGATTCGAAACAAAACAAAACTTGCTTCCGAGTTTGACAGGTAAAAATGACAAGTTTGGAACAACTTTCCCTTCGGCAACACGACCTTAAAAGTTATTTACAGAGTTCAAATGTTTTGTGATGTTTACACATTTGCTTTGGGAATTCTTGCTGAAATCAGCACATTGTCAAAAAAAAAAAAAAAAAAAAAAAAAAAAAATGTAATTTTTTTGTCTGTTCTGCTGTCATTTTATTGGTAACAGTGACAAGAGAATGGATTATATTTTTTATTTTCATTTACTTTGAAGATAAGCTGTACTATGTAGAATTTGTGTTTGGCAAGTAAACACACAGAAACATACACACATACATACATACACGCACACGTTTGCCTATTGTGTAAGAAGGCTACTCACTGCATTAGTATAGCAGCATACTAGTAGGTTCTTTTATACGCTGTATCCCCCCCCAGGACATATGAGAGAAGGGATTTTCTATAACTTCCTTTCTTTTGTAGCTCTGAGTAATGTTCGCATTTTTCCTATCTTTACCACTCCATGTTTTGTCAGCCATTTACACTAGTTACTTGCTACTGTCCTTGGTCCCTTTTGCCTTCAAAATGTGTCCTGTAAGAATCAAATTTTGTAGGTCTTCTTTTATCGTGACGTACCCCAGAAATTTCAACTCTCACTTTGAGTTGATGTGTAATTGTTTTTTTGTTTGTTTCCATTTTCCTTAAAACTTCCACGTTGCTCACAGCATCCTTCTGTAGAATTCTCTATTGCCTCAAGTCTCTTCTTCATGTGCGAAGAAACTGTCCAATATTCACTGCCGTCTTGGACTGATATACAGAACTCTGAAATGTATTTTTTTTCTCCTAATTAAAATTTCCAGTTTCTCAGTACTTTTAGATTTTGGAAGACACAAATGCTCTTTTGGATTTCGATGTCACATTTTCTGTCGTATGTTAAAACACTTACTGGATATTTAAATTTCTGTATTTGTTTGACATTGAATTCTCCAATTTGTAACTCGAATCCTTCGCTTTTTATCTTTGCTGAGAACAACATAGTCGCTCTTCTTACAATTAATAGTTAGTAAAGGAGAGCGAGAAAAAAAAGGACTATCTTGTCCAAGTGTTCTTAAATGGATATTTGTTGCACCTCCATATTTTGATACAAAGTTTGCTCATTGCATCAGCCTTACATATATATACGGTGTACTAAGAGAAATGTGGTCCTACAGAAGGATGCCATGGATTGAACATTTGAGCAATGACGAAGTTATAGAGAAAATGGAAACAAAAAGGATATTTATACATCAAAAAGAGAGTTGAAATTTCTAGCGAACATAATGAGGAAAGAGGGCTTAGAAAATTGGATACTGACAGGACACATTAAAAGCAAGAGGGACAGAGAAAAGCAGTGAATAACATGCTTAATGAGCTTGCTAGTCGAGATAGCGAAAAGACAAAATTTACTAAAAGCTACAAAGGATAGGAAGTTGTGGAGAGTAATGATCACCTATGGCAGAGAGAAGAAGAAGACTTAACAAATTTGAGGAATGTGCACGAACCAAATATAGCATAGGGTTTTCCTCGCTAATCTTTACAAGCAGTATTTTTGGGAACCAGCGTGTAAACAAAGGCTAGGGTCGACAAAGGAAAAAACTAGGTGTTACAGTCTTGCGTAAAATGTTTTAGGCTCATAGAGTCAAATACCTTTAAAACTTATATAAGATTGTGATTCTGGAAATGTTCTATGGTCGATGTTTGGCGAAGCAGAACACGTATGGGGGTTGCATATATAACATTTCCCTAAATATAAATAAACAGAATTTCGTTTCTTTTTTTTTTGTTTTGAGTGTCAAAGAAACTAGGGTCTTCGTAAAAATTCCCATGAAACAGTCGAAGATACGCTGATACTGCTGTTCGTAATAGCCTATATGTTAGCATCCAGAGTCTCCCGTAGCCCAAGAAAGCAGCCAGACAGCAAGATACAAATACGCTGATTGAAAAAGGTTGTTTCTGGAGATTTTTAGAATTTCTTACTTTTTAATAGTGGTGTTTCTATAAGAGAGAGAGAGAGAGAGAGAAAAAAAAAAAAAAACTTGCGCAAGGCCTATTTACTTTATTCATGAGCTGTTTTTACCTCTTAATGTTTTGTGATTTCCGTGACAATATATAAAAAAAATACAACCCGAAAGGCTAAACTGGATTTTTTTAAAAACTGGATCATGGAAATATAAGCTTTATGCCAAAATCCTATTAACCTATGGTTGGTCGACTTGGGAAGCCGACCCTCAAGATGGAAGGGAGACTTAACTGGAAAAATGTGTTTTACATTATCATAAACTTGAGTATTGTGGAATTTACGGAAATACAAATGAAATTAACGTTTGGCATACGAATAATAATCAACTACAGTGTAACTCGGATATAAGAGAAACCCGGATATAAGAGAGATTTTATCTGGTCCCAAATTAGAGCCATACTTACCTAAACAAAATAGACCAAACCCAGATATAAGGGACTTCTCCGGTCCCGACAACTCTCTTATATCCGGGTTACACTGTATAACATAAAATAGCACAAAGACATTTAAACTTATCCTTGCGGTGTCCTTTAAATATTTTAGTTACGGAGTAACTGTCATATCATCTAAACTCACTCAAAAACATACACACGTTGTGCTACCAAGAACTTCGGCGAATTTGACAAAGATAGATTGTAGTTTTCAAAGTACTACTTCGAAGGACATGTTGGGAACAGAGTTGTAGGGTACTGCTCCCAAACGGTAGTGTCAAAAGTACATACTACATTCGGTTTGTGCGCGATGTTTTAAATTCACAGAATTTTAGGGAAGCATTATAGATTTGTCTTCAAGTTAAACTGTCGAATATAAATCCAAATAAAATTTAAATACTAGCAGTTAACTGCTGCCGCCGCTTTTCTGTTTAAAAGGTGTTTAGTATGTTCAAGGGTAAGTAAAACAATTATCCGCACTTTCGCCATAACATATATTGAGGTTTGTCACACTGCCTTCTGCACATGCGTGCTTATAGTTGGTACCCTATTTGCTGCATACTGCCAGCGGAGCAGCCATGTTACAGTGTAACAGCACAAAAAAATTAAAAAAAAAAAAAAAAAAAAAAAAAAGAAAAAATTAAAAAAAAAAAAAGAAAAAAATTAAAAAAAAAAAAAAGAAAACATTAAAAAAAAAAAAAGAAAAAATTAAAAAAAAAAAAAAGAAAAAATTAAAAAAAAAAAAAGAAAAAATTAAAAAAAAAAAAAAGAAAAAATTAAAAAAAAAAAAAAGAAAAAATTAAAAAAAAAAAAAAGAAAAAATTAAAAAAAAAAAAGAAAAAATTAAAAAAAAAAAAAAAGAAAAAATTAAAAAAAAAAAAGAAAAAATTAAAAAAAAAGGCGCGATTAATCTCAAACTTCGATCACATGACCACAAGAGTACCAACTATAAGCACACATAAGCAGAAGTCAATGTGACAAATCTAAAGATATGTTATGTGGAAAGTGCGAATAATTTTTGACGAAAATGAAAGTTGGAAACAGAAATAAGACCTTATTAGAGATGTACGACAAATTTAGAGAATGAAAGTGAAGATCAAAATAATAATCACTGGTTTCCAGTGATTATTAGTTTGATTATTAGTTTGATCATTGCACAGTGGAAGAACTGGATTTTTTTTTTTATTTGATTTTTTTATGGCTTATCAACCTTTTGTAGGCTATTTAAAGCCAGAAAATATTTTTAAGCTGTAAGAATGTTTTTGCACATAATGATTTACTGATATAATTCCTACTAATTAACCCATAGCTGAGGGGAGAAGAGGTGGATTCATACCATTCCCAAGGTTATTTGCGCGAAAGTGAATATAACTGGAATTTGAACTCGGCTCTCCGATTTCTAATTCCAAGCCGTTATCCATTACACCACCCGCTCATCCAAGCTTACAACTAGTTATTCCAAGCGGTCACCCATTTAGGTACTGACCAGCTACTTAACTTCGATGATCATGTTCGGTATTTGAACGTGATATATTCGTGTGTGTTTATTTGATTGATTGATTCGTCTTCTACGGCTTATCAACTCTTTACAGGTTATTTAAAGCCAGAAAATATTTTTAGATTGAAATTTCTTTTGGGCGATAATAGTGGTTTAGTGATACAAGTTTTAATAATTAATCCATAGCTGGAGGGAGATGCGGATTCATACCCTTCAAGATATTTGCGCGTAAGGGAATATGACGAATGCGACTAGAATTGGAACTCGGCTCTCTGACTTCTAATTCTGAACCGTTAACCACTTGCGCATTCAAGCTTACAGCACCTAAGCGGTCACCCATCTAGGTACTGACCAGGTTCTATGTTGCTTAACTTCAGTGATCGTACGAAAAGTGTTGTTCCAACGTGAGCCGGAAGAACTGGAAGTTCGAGGAATAAGTTGAAGTCAGCAAGAATATTAACCAGAGAGCTGGAGAGATTCTGATCTTCGACAATGGTTATCAGTAACGTCTGGCACTAAAAGTTTAAATCTGAAGAATTGTTAGATTTTTAACAAATCGCCATTCTAAAGAGCAAACATTAATAACTTATTTAAATGTTTTAACACACTCGTGACATCCGATACAATATTTGCAAACAAAACTATTTCTTTGGGGATTTGTATGCGCCGTTATTGTCCATGAAAACTCGAACAAAACAATCTGAAAAGAAGACTGCAATAGTGTAGACTTCTATTTTGTAATGAGGCAAAGTTGTCTGCGTTTAAGGCTGAAGCTTTTTTCAGTTTATACTTTTCATTAGATTTGTATAATTTTTTCTAATACTGATTGAACAATAGATCTTGGTTAAGAATTTGACTTAACAATGTCTGCGTTGAATGTGCGAAGATAGAACCAGCTCTTTAGTTACTTGATAAGTATAAAATGACACGTAGAAAAGCATACATTCAAAAATACACAGAGATAAAGTCATAACCCTGCATTAGTAAGATAGGTAAGAGGTTGTTTTTAGTGGATTCTTATTGATCGACTCATCAATATGAACTTGTATAAGACAAAATTAAAATTCTGTCGATATTTTCGAGATGAGGTATTGTAATTATTTACACTATTTGCATTGTTCGTCTTTGTTACCATTTTCACGACGTTTCGGCCGTTGCACGCTCCGGCCTTCTTCAAGTCATTCGAATTTCGAACCGAAAGGACTCATGGCCTAGTGGATAAATCGTTGGTTGAATCCAGTGACTTGACCCAAAAAGTTGTGAGTTTAATACCTGGCTACTGCATAGGTGAACAAAAACTTGGAGAGTTGAGTTAAAGGGAGATAACTGAGACATCCGAAAGAGACATGGCACAATCTACTCTGGTGGACAAAATAAAAAGTTCGGTTCAAAATTTCAATCATCTGAAGAAGGTCGGAGCGTACAACGGCCGAAACGTCGTGAATATTACAACAAAGATGTAGACAACAGTCCGAAAATGTAAATAGTGTAAATAAAATGAAAATTATTAGTTGATTTGTGTTTTAACTGTTTGTCAACCCATTGTGTGTTATTTAAAGCCTAAACATATTTTGGATTGTAAGAATAATTTTTGCGAGTGAATATTGCACTAAAAATCTTTTTGAAAATAATGATTTTTTTTCCAGATATAAGTCCTACTAATTAAGCTAAGGGAAACCAGCTAATTCCTGTTGCAGACACTCGCTCCGACATTTTTCTTCAACATCCACATCCGTGGTTTATCCTGTAACAATTCTGAGCAGATTATAGTTACATCATCTGGGAGAAGGAGGACGCATAAGCTGGGGTGATCAGTAGTTGAACAAGCCCAGAACGATCAAATTCTCGGCTACAGTGACTTGTGAACACATCGAGTTCAAATTCAAGCCTTCTCTGTTGCACTAATACTCTTGAGAAAGGTATGAATCCATCTTTTCCTCCAACTATAGGTTAAATCGTAGGGTAGACTGTGGCCCTCTAGACTTCGGAGGTAACCAGTCTAAGAGAAGTAAAAGTCTAAATTTCAGACTGTAGAGAAGACAACGGAAAACTACTCCACTGTCTTTCTCAAAAAGCCATAATGAATCTATAGAGAGCCATGAATTACCTACGTTTTGAAAGAAGATAAGAGAAAATTCAGCGGAGCGCAATAAATTAAATATTTCTAAATATACGCACATATATACATAGGTATATGAATAATTTTCACCTAAAATGATGAGAAAAGTTTTGTAGAACGAATACGGATTTTTCAACTTAATCTTTGCTCTTAATGCACATAATTCGAGTGGAAATTCCTCACGTTCCCGACTTATAGAGAGAGTGACGAATTATATTCTGAAAATATATAATGTTGTAAGTTAATGGTGACGGAATTAGTATATCAGCATTTTTTTTAAATCACTTGCCACTCACTTAACCGCTACTCTCCTCATTTACTTTTTGTTTTGTCAATTTTCGTCACTCACTCTGAATGTCAGTCTTTGAAAACAAAAAAATAAAATAGTTTTTGTGGTCACACTAATGCAAATGTCACTGAAGAATAAGACCATTATATGCATAATATATACACTTACGGAATCGATCCTCACTAGGTGCCTCATACTTTCGGCCTTGTGCCACATCTAAGCCGCGCTTTGTTCTTATTACTATCACAATGTTTTGGCCCTTATGACTTTGGCTTTCATCAGGTGCCTATCGATCCGAGTAACCTTCACGGAATTTCAAACTAAACACTATTTAATTTATGGTGTTAGATTGATTTTGTTCTGCTCAGCATGTCTAGGCATATATATCTCGAGATTCTTGACAAAACTCAAAGAAGGGTCTGCAATATTAACAGTGCTGACATGGTATTTCAACTTCAGTCTTTTTTCCCATCGTCGTGTCGTAGCTTCCATCTGATTTTTTTCTATAAATATTTTCATAGCAGTTCTTCTAATGAGCTCTCCTCCTTGTTACCTCATGAATTTGAGCGTATTACGAGATTGGCAACTAGGTCGATTCATTTTACTGTTGAAATAGCCAGATGTAACCGTAATTTTTATTTTAATAGATTCTTTTCTGGCACTTCTCGCATACCGGTTTGTTTTGCTTCCATACCAGATACAATATTCAAAAATTTAAATGCAATGTCCATCGCCATATTCTGTTTTCCTGAAACCTGTTCTTTTATTATCCTTTCTTCTAACAAAACTCTTATTCTCTTTCCTCTGCCCAATAACGCATTACGGAGGGCACAACGACCAAAAAGTTGTTATAAAAACAAAGTTGAGGACAATAGACCGCATATAAATATGTAAATGATAACTCCCATCTCAGAAATTCAGACAGAAACTTACTTACGTTATATATCTGTTGTGCAGTAAATAAGACACCCCTAGTAACACAAATGAACTAGGCAAGACGCCTTAAATAAAGTACTCAAAGTAAGTCAGAAGAAGTCAGTCAGTTCGCTGTCAGCCTCGCGACATACTTGTCGAACTCCCTGCCTGTAGAGAGGAACCCAGACGAAGCTATGCCTACAGGCAGAGTCTCGTTTGGGAAGGTAGTCAATTTTGAGCAGTAGACCGGGTGGACACGCGCGGGTTCCCTACAGTAAACTTGACCTTGTGTCGCATTTAGTCTGCAGTGGGGCGACCGGTAAATACTAGTCCGTGGGAGTCAGTCAGAGAGAATTCTAATGACGTCACGGTAAGTAGCCTAAGTAAGACATAATATTATAACTGATAGTAGTGAGTGATAATAATATCGATAGAGAGCTGGAAGAGGTTTTAACTTACGGTTAATTCTTAACGTCATTTTCTCATTAATTTTCTAGATTCGTTGAATTGCAAAAAAGCAATCAGCACTTGATCAGAAAGTTCCGTGTTCGATTGCTTCATATAGTTTGACTCACAAATTAATTGAGCAAAAAGAAAAACAAATGATAATTTCAGTCATTATCCCGCGAAACATTTCCAGACTGGTAAACAGAAAGAGAAAAGCATAAGATAAGGTTTCCTTAAAAAGAAAAGAAAAAAAAAAAAAGCCCTAAATGTTTTGAAAACAAAATTTGTCCATTCGAACTTATTAGTCGTGATGGTCGAAGTAACATGAAAAAGAAATCTTAATTGCGCTTGATTTGTTAGGAGGAAAATTGAGTTATTTTTCTATCTTCGTTATATACAAGTCTACATATAATTTTGTTTGTGATAGAAACTATAAGGCTGAGATAGAAACAATCATATCAAGAATCTTTTTATACTAAATTTAACCTAATACAAGGCTCAAGACTCACTCAAGCTAGAGGGTTGTTTTTTAAATAGTTATGATAGATAACGACTGATTCTTGGCTTGAAGAGGTCAAGATTGTAGTGATGAAGGAAGCATCCACATGGGTGTCTATTCTATAAAGTAGTAGTTCCTGGGAAAAGAGCGGAGTGACATTTACTCATTATATTTGGAATATGGGGGAAATGAAGGTGATTGAACGCCGTGGAAGTAGCATGGCGGGTCCTAGCTGTAAAGGTCTGAACTGGTGGAACTAAAGAATGAAGCGCTCGTCTGAACATTCGCTATGGAAACAGCGAGAGGCTTGTGACATGTGCGTATGTGGAAAAGAGGCTGCAAAGTGGAAAAAGCCCCCCCCCCGCAAAAAAGAAGAAAGACCCCCCCCCAAAAAAAACAACAAAAACGCGTAAACGATCATAAACCCTATCAGGGTCAGACAGTGGAAATTTGGCAGAAGTACACCATTATTAACATATTCATCTTTGGTCTGTATCTATCTCATGTACAGTTACTATATTGTAAAACACCTGTTATAGAGTTTCAGTTAAAGACTCATGCAAGCCCTTGTGATAGTGAATTCAATTTTTATCAGTTGTTCTGTAACTTAAAATTTGGGAAATCAAACCGTTTCTCCAGGTTTGATTATCAATTATTCATTTTAAATTTTACAAATTGATTTTCTAAATTTGATTAAATACGATTTTGTATTTTAATCGTAAGCCAGTTTTATCCAACATTTATTCCCCTAAAAGAGGTTGTATATATATATATATATATTATATAAACCTAGTGAGACGGAACCTACCTACCAAGGTTTTATCTAACGGATCTTAAGAGTGTTACTGGATAAATTGGGTAGGTCCACGCGGCATTTTATGAAAAAAAAAGTTACATTGACTGTTTAATAAGTTTTAATTTAAGTTGGGTATCCAATCCAATTTAAAAAAAAAAAAAAAAAAAAAAAAAATCACTGATTATTTAGACATTACTCTTAACTTGAGCAACGACACTGTATCACCGTTTAAGAAAAGCAACTAACATCCCTGTTATATTGATGTAGCTTCTAATTATCCTAAACAAGTTTTTAAACATTTCCACAATGGTATTATGTTTAGGTTATCCACCAATTCATCTAAATGTTGACATATTTAACCAAAGCAAATATAATTACAAGATAGCATTGAAAAAAATAGCGGCTATAAACCCAGGCTTGTCTATATAAACTCGGATGAAACTTCTAATGCACGTAATAGGGGGGGATTGGGCTAGGAAAAAATCTTATGGTTTACGCTACCATACAATTTAGCTGTAGCCACTAAACTAGGGAAGGTATTCTTTAGCATATTGAAAAAGAACTCTCCCTCGTCAAACGTTTTACATAAAATTTTTAACAAAACACCGTTAAATTGAGTTATAGTTGTATGTCCAATGTGGCTAATTAGATTAATAAATACAACACGAGAAAGATAAAAAATAAACAATACATCAATTCCCCCAAATGTAACTGCATCAACAAGGCAACTTGCCCCCTTAAGGGAAAATGTCAACATGAATGTGTAATATATAAAGTAGAAGTACAAGTTATAAACCTAATAATGATCGTAATGATAAAGTTTACATTGGTTCAACCAAACATTTAAAAAAAATATTATAGCCATCAAAGTTGTTTCACACTTGGGACATATAGAAATAAAACTAGTTTATCTAATCATGTGTGGAAAACCAAAAAAGAGGAATGCTAAAATGCTAGATAAAAAAATGTTGCAAAGAAAAGGCAGGCGATAGGTATTGCCTCCTATGCATGGAGGAAAAATTATAGCCCTTATATTAGCTCCAACAGAGATAAGAAATTCTCAATGGGTGTAGACGTAAAAAACCTGGTTACTTAAATAAAATAATGGGGATTTTTTTTTGTGGCCGTCTTTTCAATAAAATATCTTTGGTCTATCTTTTTGTTTTCCTCGCTTTGTTCTTGTTTTGTTTTTATGCAAAATTTATCATTTTACGGTGGTGGTTGCTTGGATCTACCCTCTTTAGCCAGTAACATCCTGAAGATCCATTGGGTGAAGGCTTAATGATTTTATACTGTTGACGTGGAGTGGAGTTTTGTTAGGAATTATTGACTCGTCGTAATAGTAATTTTGACGTCTGTAATTGTTTTTGTGGTTCTTAATTGTCTGTTTGTTCACTCATTTTTGTGAGGGGGATACCCTCTCGTTATGGTGGAGGTACCCTAACAAAAAGAGCCATTGGCCACCACATCATCAGGCGGCAAAGGGTTTGAATATTACAACAGGACAAAGACGAATACAAGCAAGTAATCTCTAAATACGAGCTTTTGCCGATACATTCGGTTAAGGAGGCAATGGTTGCAAGGACAATCTCCTAGTTGACAGTCAACGTCAAGTCCAGAAAATTCATGGCTGTCAGCAGGGGAGGCTATCCTGCTGGCAACTGAAGAAGCGGCAAAGACTCTGGCAGGGAGCATCCTCACCACCAATGAGGCTCCAAACCGAATACATGGGAACCCGAAAAACTCCATGTATATCACTGAGGAACATTTTGGGGGGGGGGGGCCTTCTTCGCAGATTATGGCCCAGTGGAGGGGGTATCCTCAATCAAAAGCAAGTAATGTCTGGCGACGGGATCCTGGTGTTTGAGGGCTTCAGGAGTCAGGGTTAGATACTTCTGATTCCCAACCTAACCTGCTGTTAAAGTGACCTTACACAGGTCACTAGACATCTGCTCGGTCTATATCTCACCGAATGAAGCAGTAAATGAAGCTAAAATTCATGAAGACATAAGGCGACTCCCTACCACGTTTATGATACTAGGGGACTTTAACTGTCACAGCACCATATTGGGTTTTAAAGACATAAACCAAAAAGGAAGGGCCTTAGAAAATTTTTTTTTATAACAACAATTTATGCATTTATAATGATAAAACCCCGACTTACATAAATCTATTTTCTGGCAGTTACTCGGCAATACTTATCCCTATGTGATCTATCAATTTATATGGATTTCTCTTGGAATGTACTGTCAGGCACATTGCGAATCGTCCTAAAAAACTCAGGACATATGTTGTGGCCTTGTTAGGGCCAGAAATAAAGACACAAGAGTTAAACAAATATAGAAACAGTAATACTATATAATAATATATACAAAGGAGTGCGTTACAGCAAGGATGTTCGGTCCGACTGTCAGAGCTGACTGCTGGCAACTTCACTCTCCAAAAGGCAGTACATGCTCTTATTTATAGCTGGGAGTGTCCATGCGTGCATGGGTAAATTACCATAGCATAATGAGAAAAACCCTGTCCGTTGAAAATTAGGCGGAGCAAACTGGTAAGAATTTAAAAACCAATATCCTGAAAAGCTAGCTGAAGAAAAAAGCATCAAGAACTTAAAACATTTCACTATAAGTAAAAATGCATTAAAAAAAATTCAGCACACAAAAAAACAAAAACAAACAAAAATCGCAACAGATCTTGGTACAATGATGAATGTAAGAAAAAAAAACCATCAGGCTAAGAATAGAGAGAATTCAATAAACAACATACAACTTCTAATTTGCTGCAATTTAAGCAATTCAAAGCAAATACGCGGGAAATAAAGAAACCAAAAAAGAGTGCTGGAAAAAGGACGTCAACAGACTCAATTCCGCTACAAAAACAAAATCCTTCTGGAATATGATAAAGAAAATAGCAGGCAAATACCAAACAAACACCGTGAAACACATCTCGATAAATAACTCTAAAATGACTAGTAAAAAGGATATCGCTAACTAGTCAAAACAATCTCTAAAACTTTATCCGCCAAGAATGGTATCCAACAATTTCTAAAGCTCAATCACAAAAAGCGGAAAAAATAAAAACTAAACTTTAGATCAAGTAATGCTGAGAGCTATAATCTACCATTCACTCTGGAGGAACTATATGTTTTTTTAAAGAATACAGCTGAGGATCCAGACGATATCCACTACGAATTCATAAAACAGTTATCCAATAAATAATTACAACTGTTATTATAATGTGTAATAACATAGGGACAAATAGCAACTTTCCAGAAACATGAAGAGATTCATTATCCCTATTCCCAAACCTGGAAATAACACAGACCCTGAAAATTACAGATCGATAGCATTAACCAGTTGCCTATGTAAAACTATGGCGCGAATGGTCAGCAACAGGTTGAATTGGTACTTGGAAACTAAAGGCGACTTCTAATGTGCTTTTAAGAAAAAAAGTATCATGCACCACTTAAGACGCCTACAAACTTTTGTAATGGAAGCCTTCATTAAGAAGGAACATCTCATGGCAACCCTTTTTTACTCGTAAAAAGGCGTACGACACGACATGGAAATTTGGTATCTTGAAAGACCTGCAGGAAATGAGCTTAAAAAAAAAGAGGCTGACTATTCATAGAGAATTTCTTGATCGAAGAGTTCAAATTCATATAGGAACTTTGCTATCAGAACTGCAAAATCAAGAAGGCGTTCCACAAGGAAACATTCTTTCGGCCACCCTTTTCTGTGTCAAAATTAACTCCATAGTTAAATCTCTAAGCCCAGGAGTGAAATTCACCCTATATGTCGACGACTTTATAATAATGTACAGATCTCTTCATATGCATACCACAGAAAGACAACTCCAACAATGTCTCAATAAAATACACAAATGGGCCAAGGAAAATGGTTTTACCTTTTACAAAACGAAAACCAAATACCTACATTTCTGCAAATTAAGGAAATTTTATATCGACCCTTGTTTAAAATTAGACTGAACAGAAATCACAGTAATGGAACAAGTTCCTAGGCACCATCTTTGATGAAAAAAAAATAACATTATTTCTCCATCTAAAATATCTAAAACTAAAATGTAATTAAGTTCTCCAACTTTTGCGTGAAGTGGTCCATAGTGAATGGGGAGCAACTCGACAAACATTAATTCAATTATACAGATCACTACTTCGCTCAAGACTGGATTACGCTATGGGGCAGCCAGAAAATACTCAATGCAACCTATCATCAAGGCCTCAAGCTATTACTTGGAGCTTTTAGGACATCCCCAGTGGAGAGATTATATGCAGAAACTAATGGAACACCTTTACATTTAAGGCGCACTAAACTGGCAATACAATACTATGTCAAAATAAAATCATGCCCAACTAATCCAGCTTAAAGCAGTACCTTTAAACCTAATTACTATTCCAACAAAAAGAATACAATACAACCCTATGGACTCGGGATGAAATCCATTGCTGAAGACTTAGGGACTTCACTTTCAAACATACAAGAAACGACTGCAGCCAGTATTCCACAATGGACAATCAAGCAAACTGAAGTCTTGCTCGAATTAAATAAACTCCCTAAACAACAATGTACCCACTGACATTCCTGGACAAGTTTCAGGCATATTGGAAAACTATCCTAACTATACACCCGTTTATACAGACGGGTTAAAGTGTGAAGATAAAACAAGATGTGCAGTAGTGAACCAAAATATCACTAAAAAAAAATAGCGCTTTCCAAAGGGAGGCTTACGCAATAGAACTAGCTTTTAACATCATCAAACAGAGCAAACAAAAAGTTTAATATTTTCAGACTCACTATCCGTCCTAACGGCTTTGAAGGAAAAAATTCAACAACCCACTTATCAAACTATTATGCAAAATCAGCACTACTTGCAAACACAAAGACATCAAAGGATGTTGGATTTCTAGCAGATCTTGTAGCCAAATCAGATTTAGATATGGACGTGCATTAAACGACCAAAATCTCATACACTGACTTTAAAGAGGCCATTAACAAATATATTCAAAAGGAATGGCAACGGTGCTCTGAGGATAACCCATACAATAAATTATTCGCAATTCAGCCCAAACTAAGAGAATGGAAGTCGGCTTTCAGAAAATTTCGAAAAGAAGTAATACTGGCTCACTTACGCATTGGCCATACGAAAATAACCCACACGTACTTACTAAACAACGAAGATCACCCAGGATGCCAAGTATATGAAACAGCATAGACTATTAAACATATATTAACTAAGTGTTCCGACCTTGCACTCTCAAGACAAAAATGTTATAGTTTAAACATCTATGAGTTCTCCAAGAAAGCAAATGTGGATGGCATAATAATATTTCTTAAAACAGTGGGCTCCTACCAAAAAATATAAACCAAATAAGAATGTCAATAAAATCAATTTCTCGACAAACTTTATATCCGAAAAGAATACATCAATGAAATCAGATACTCGACAAAAACCATGTTTACAAAAACACGTCTATGGTATCTGATCTACAAACAGATTTCTTACAAAGAATACCTATTCTATTCATACGAAACTATTATAAAAATGTTGTCGGCATTAAATAACCAATTGAGGTTGATATGCTGTAAAACAAACCAAACAATAATTCATAACTAATATTCTGTCTTCCGCTTCCTTCTACACACGCATGCACCAATCGGATCATTGACTGGCGGACCTTTTCCAATACCCCACACGGTGCTGAATGGTTTCGCAGGCCCCCATGACACGTTGATGGAGCGTCTCTGTATTATTAATGTCTGCATGCATAAAGCAATTGTTTTAGGTGGCCCCCACAGATAAAAAATACGAAGGAATGAAGTCGAATGAACGTGCAGGCCTTGGAACCGGTCCTCCACTACATATCCATCTTTCATGGTAGATGTCAGCCAGTGCGTCGTGAACAATGCGACTAAAATGTGTTGGAGCCCCATCACACATGAACCATATGCATCTTCTGTATTTGCAGGGGTACATCCTCTAGCATGCCTGGAAGTGTGTTTGAAATAAAGTCACTGTAGGCAGCTCCTGTAAGACGTGCTGGGAAAAAATATGGACCTACTAGACAGTCACCTATAATTCCAGCCCACACATTAATCGTAAACTGATGTTGGTGTATAATATGCATTGTACCATGGGGATACCGATCCGCCCACAAATGTTGGTTGCGTAAATTTGTTATTTCATCTCTTCCACAAATGACAACTATAACACAGTCTACCATAAACTTTCTTTAAAACTAACAGTTTTTGTTCTATTGTTTTATTTGTCCTTACTTTATTTTTAAAGTAAATACGTTATAGAAAAGGCATTTTAAGAATGCTCACTGCAGTTTTTATCACAGTCGAATCTGTAGAATTGGACATTTTTAATGGAGTGTAAACTTTTTCTATCGCTATATGTGGTACTCATTGGAAAGTGCTCAATAACAGTATTAGAGCTAACACACACACACACATATATATATATATATATATATATAGATATGTGTGTGTGTGTAAATCCCCCTACCACATTCATATTAAACATCTTAATACAGATGGTAACACGGGCGGTCTGTGAAATTTGTAAGTCATGTCTTGATAATCGTAACATTGAGATGAAGTCGGTATACAGAAAAGGGTGACAAATTCAACAAAATTCAAAACGCCTAAAAATAACATAAGGAAATCTTGCTATCAAATAGATACAAAATAATTGGAAAAATATATGAAGTACATTATAATTGGGCAATAAGGAATTGATACCAACAAAGGGTGTAAAAACTCTCGAAGCCTAACATCTGGACACCCAATGGTTATCAAAGATGTCTAAGTGGTACCAACACAATGCAACCAGGATTTGTCGATATAATTGGTGATGAAATATATCACAGTATAAGGTAAAAATATTGAACATCTTTTGATCACAGAATAGTTTGCTCAAACGAATTGTAACATCCATAATTTAAAATTTAAAAATACGGGTAAAAGGTAAAACAGATTAAGTTGCATTTTTCAGCTGACAAATAACTCAAATTAGAATGTTAATTTGGTAGTCAATTGTCAGCAACAAATTTATCTTAATGAATCAAAACATTTCAAACTTTCCTTCGAACGGCACGTCTTTTTTTTTTTTTTTTTTGAATCGGTATCACCCCAAGCAAGACAGTAAATCCATTAAAACGCAAGGGCTTGCAGAATGTGGAACAAATAAGAAGAGAAACATTTATAATGAGCAGAAAGAGGAAAGAGTAATCAGGAGGAAAGTAGATAGCGATTGAATTTAAATTTTGAAGATTGAGGTTGGCTGGAAAGCATGGAGTCGGAAGTGAGTTCCACAAGCGAGAAGTTCTAGAAAGGAAACTGTTAGCATAGAACTTGCGGCTACATCTAACCAGCTAAACTGTAAATTGATGAGATCTTGACGCCAGTCTAATATTGCGCTTAAATTCATAGTCTGGCTATCACAGCGAAGAGCTCATCCGAACAATTACTATAAAAATATTTATAAAAAAAGGCACAGACATGCAACCTTACGGCGAAGCAGAGCTGACAGATAAGGACCAATAATATTGCTGATTCTTTTTTGGATCTTATCATTGAGCTCAAGGTAAATAGCAAGGGCACCGGACCATATGTTGCAGCATTATTCTAAGCAAAGACAAATGGTAGACGTATAAATATGTAACACAGACTCCGGAGAGAAAAATGGTCTCGCACGACAGAGTGAACTGACTTTCTAAGCATCTGACCTAGCAATGGATTCAATATAGTCTTTCCATTTCATGTCAGCTGAGAACGTTAGCTCGAGAAAGCTCAACAAGTCATTCTCCTGGATGTTAACATCAAGCATGCTGATGGAAGGTAGAAAGGCATCTCATTTATCTTTTTAGCACTGTTCCAGATGAGTCGTTAGATTTTTGTAGCTTTACCTAAAGAGTGGCAAATGCTGGCAAAAGTTTGAAATAAGAATGCATCGGCTATATAGAGCCTTTTCATTCGTCTCCCCCAAACCAGTGGGGTTGATGTGTAAATTGTTATATTGCTTGCGTTTCGTTTAATCTAACCCTTAAAGACATTCGTTGTCGTAGTGGAGACTAGCAAAAACATTCTGCATTTTATAACCAGCTTGAGTTTGTGTCCTGCTTCTGTATCTCGGCTCATCTCGTCGATCTGTCGTTCCCTGTCCCGTCGCTACCAAAAGACATATTCATAGCGTCGTTTTTTTTTTTATTTTATTTTTAATTTATTTATTTTCACGGCCATCGCATGCCGAAATCATCAAGCTCAGAGGTTAAAAAAAAAAAAATTCTCCTGGGGATTTCGGCCATTGGTCGTTGGGATTTAGCCGTTATTTTAGCTGCAGCAACTTTTTTGTTGCTGCTGAAAACCAATTTCACAGCAAAAACCCTGTTCATAACTAAAACGGGATTGAATGGAAACAAATTGAAGAATTTAAAAGTACAAAAGAATATAGAATTATTAATCTTTCTTTAGAGCCAGATTGGTGATCTTTCGACAGGAACATTATTCTCGTAGAAATTCCTAATAATTTGGTACGATCTTATCTGTGAATTTGGTGGTGGTGGAAGTAGTAGCAGCAGAAGGGGAGAGAGGATTAAACCAGACTTCGCCTATCTTTTCATCTGGTCTCTCCGTTTTTATCTGAACTCTCAATGTCTTCGCTTTTTGGTGGCAGGTTTATTTAAGAAAGTTTTCTGACATTGATTTATTGCATGTTTTTCGATAAAATATTCATGACTTTGTCCAAAAATGTGATTCGTCATGAAGACCCTGATGTTGAAATTTTGGTAACTATTTAAATACTTGTGGTGTTTGACAGAATTTTAAATCAGCATAGCTAGAATACTTTTGAAATTTGGTAAATTTTCATACTAACATAGAGGCAATCGGAGGAGTTGGGGAAGATCACGTCTTACTAACTCTTAATGACTTCTGCTATATTTTATTCAGGTTCAAATTTTCCGAGAGCATTCTCCGAACTCATTTTATGGCTTCTAATTATTATTTTCGATCCGTTCTTTCTTTCCTTATTCTTCTCGGCGCTTAATTAGTTAAATCTTAATTATTTCCCGCTTTAAATCTTAATTAGATATCCCCATGCATTAAAATACTGAACCAGTTTTTATTGCCACTCTTTTCTATTCATTCATCCGTTAAAACCTGCCTGTAGTAATACCTCGAACGGCGGTTACCATCCTGTTATAATTTGGCAGCCATTTACGGCAGGTAAAAGAAAATTTAACTTAATATTTGCTATTTTTAAGCTTCCGTACTTGAAAAGTATGGCTAACGGGGATTCACGAAAAAGACCCCATTAAATTCAGACATTGTAATTTTTTTTGCGGAAGAATTCGATACAGTGTAACCCGGATATAAGAGACCCAGATATAAGAGAAACCCGGATATAAGAGGGATTTTCTCTGGTCCCAAATTAGAGCCTGTGTTAATGTATATAAATTTGACCAAACCCGGATATAAGATACTTCTCCGTTCCCGACAACTCTTATATCCGAGTTACACTATACCTTTTTATCGCCTTCCCTTCGTCGGCTGATGGCACTAAGGCCGGGTATTTCATCTGTAAACGCGTTTGCATGGTCATCAGCATCAGCTGCCGCCGCGGAAAAAACACTTATCCCCCGTGAAATCCAAACGTATACAAGTTATTTTACATATATTAAATTCGTAGCAAAACAGAACTCGCAACATTTGAAGTTAGTTTTAAAAAATTCGTTTGACACTCTAAATATTGTTAAGTATCTACACCCAGTTCACAAAAATCAATGTGGATTAATACCGAAAGTACTCGACGCAAAATGATAATAAATCCCGCTTAAATTACTATTAGATTCTGATTTCGATTAAAAAAAAGTCATATGAAAACATAGGGAACTGCTGTAATATGGAGTAATAAAACACTATGCAGAAAGTGACAAACGTAAATAGACCATAATATTTCAGGATTTGAAACTAAATTAAGAACAACCATTGCCGTTTTAACTAACAGTTTAACATATTGGGTCCAAGGAATGTCTTAGCAAGTAATCTTAGTTTGGAACAAAGTTAATGGAGTAAGAAAAATGTGGGAACACGGTGTGGCGCCAATCTTTCAACTGTGAAATATATTACTTAAAAATCAACATACGAGAAAACGGTTAGAGTTATGTTTAAACATCGACCAATGAAAGCAAATACACAACCAACTCATCAACCAGGTACATTAGGGGTGGCAATTAACCATTCACACTTTTTAGATTATAGGATTGGCAAAAAATCTAGAACAGAATTCAAAGAAACTAATTACTTTTGTTTTAAAATATAATCGTTTTATCTAAAATAGGGGCCGTTGAAAAAATACTGTTTTGTTTGTTTTAAAATTATGAGCAAGTTTTCTTATTTTTTAATTCTTGATATTTTTAACGTGTTTTTCTTACAGTTATAGGAATCCTTCTATTCGAGTTTTTGTTAAACGTCAAAATTCGGAGTGCTGGGACTCGAAAAATAACAAAATATTGTTGCGGAACTGTTCGTAATTCGATCGTTTAGAATAATCCCACAACTTCCATTGAAATAATAAAATCCAATAGGAACAGACAAAGTAGTATTAACAAATAACATGAATTTTAAATAACAACAAGAATACAAGAAGTTGGTTGAATATATTGAATGAGTAATGTCTTTTTTGGTTATTAATTCTTGGATATATAATTAGAATATAAACTGTATTGCACACGTATGTGAGAACGGGGAAATATGGTTACATGTATGTTTGTGTTAAAGTATGTGTATGCATGCGTATTATTAACATGGATAAAGATGATAAGTAGAATACAGTTCTTACTGTGGACGGTGGCGCCGTAGATTGAAGTGGTCTCTGTAGTTTGGTCAGTGATGCTGAGTCGAGAGTTGCTTATGCGTGTAGACGTGAACGGGGTCTTGAATATGAACAGCTGGAGTGACGTGGACCATGGTGGCATTTGTGAGTCTTTTTGTTGGGGCCGGACTTCGTGATTTTTATTGCTTTTTTTCCCCTAAGAAATCGGCCCCAGAATTAAATTATTTTATATGTACCTAATTCGCCCAAAAAAGTCAGGTGGTACATCTACTACTACGTCCACACGTTATTTTGGCGGTATCTACCAAAATTATAATGACTAATAAAACAACCTTTCTGATTTGTATTCTCTGGTTTTGTATTGCACGGTTTCATTAGTATGTTATAAGATGTAAGCACTTTATTGCTTGTTATTGGTTTATAAATATTTTGTAGGCGTGTTTTAATGTTTATGTAGCTATTGTTGCTATGTTTAAAATTAATAAGTTTATAATTAAGTTTATGATTAATATAATTAATTTTGTAAAATATGTTGCATTATCAAATATTTTAGTGGACACGACAGTCATGTCTCCGAATTGCTCTTTTGAGTAGTTTGTAACATTTATTTATCATCTCTCAGTTGCGTCTCTGTCTTTGGGTAGAGCGCGCCCAGGGGCGACTCCATCAAAGGACATAGTCGCGAATGAAGAAAATTATACTGAGAGGTACCGGCCCTGGGGAACAGCTCCCCGATGCCGCGTCTTCTCATTGCACCAGAGAGAAGGATCGGTGCATACACCGAGGTCGGCGCAACCGACGGTTGCGGGGTCTCTGGGAATTTTTGTTCCTTGCCGGGGTGTACGCTCTCAGGCTCCCCACATTAAACCGACCTTGAGTCAAAAACTGACCTCGTTGGGGGGGGGGAGGATTAAATACAAATTAAGTGAGAATTCTTGATTTAAAAAGTCTTATTCTTTGTAATTTTTGCATTATAAACTTAGTTATAATTATCAAATGACCTTTCAGTTGTATTGAAATTAATCCATAATATAATATATTTTATGTTTGCCCTTTTTTAAACAAGAAAAAGGTATTTTGCTGACTTATAAATTGTATTAAATCAAACATATTTAACCCATAATGCTAAATGTAATTGTATTTGCAGACCTGAATGACTTAATTTTGTGCTTTTTAAACAAAGCTGAAAATAATCAACATAAAGCTAGTTGGACTCGAACCCCGATTAAATCCAAGGTTTATCAGTATCATCTAGACAACTGACGCACTTTTGCATTTACTAATTAATTTTTTTTTGTTTTATTAATTACACAACGACCCCTCCGAAAACTTAACATTAGCTAAGATCATTTTGGGAAATTCCGGTCGAATTTCTGTTGTTTTAATATGACTGAAATACAACTATTCTGCATTTCAGCGACAAAATATTGATAAGCCATAAAAAACAAGTCAATAATTCTGATAGTTGAAGATGATTGTTCTCTCTGTATTTACCCTTCTGTGGCTGGTGATTGTAGCGCAAAGACTCCACGGTGGATTTACATTTCGCGTGCTCTGATCGAAACCGGAATGAAGAAATATGTATTGCTATTGTTTGAATCTCAATAAATGTCAGGTAATTTGGCCGTTAGTCGTAGAGAGAGCTTCGTACAGTTTACTGAGGACGCAGTGGGGTGAACGCGTGTGTAGCCTTTACATCTCTGCGCACCCAGCAAAGTGATTGACAATGAAGGCAGTCTGTCTGATCCACTCTGCAACCTACGTCATTTTTGACGACAAGCCTCATTCCGGCTATTCTTTCCTTGTCCATCGTCAGAAAAGAACTGAACCCAAAACACTATAATTTTCAATGACAACTTCAAGACAACTCTTTGACAAAGCAGACGACAGGCAATAAGCATAACGCTCTGTAACACAATATACAACACCAAAAGTAATTATGAATAGAAAACAATTTATAATGAAAAGCATCGGGTCATTAAACGGTCCATGAATGAAATAGCGACCACATTAAACTTAAGATTATTTTAAAAAAAAGACTTGTCATTTTAAATTTAGTCTGCTGCGCCGAAAGAATTGATTTTCTTTATTCATTCATTGGTATTGTTTAACTTTTTCAACCCAGACGTCTGGCAGGCTGAAAATTGTCCAAATTCAAAAGCTGGAAAATATATTGTGAAGTTCAAAGCAATTAGATAAAAGAACGTGCAAACAAAGGCTAAAGCAAAAGATTTCTTTTCACTCAAGTTTTCATCTTTGATTAATGGTGTATGGAAGCATAAAAGTAAAATAAAGCGGAAGAAACCTAATAACTAGAGGTATTAAGATTTTCAAAGTAGTTCTTGAGACAATTATTGTAATAAGTAATCGCATACAATAGAAATATGTGTATGTGTGTGTATGAGTAACCGCGGAGAGTTGGCCGAATTTGGGACTCTTTCCGCGCTTACCATCTATAGAAAATAAAGTGAAAGTATTTAAAAGATCGACTACTGCTTCGTATTGGTCAGTCTTCCTTACTGTTTTAAGTTATTTTAATATATAGCATGGCGCGTCATTTTGATAATTTAGGTATATCTATATTATTGTATATATGTTTGTGCGAGTAAAATTTCAGATTTGTTTGTGTGTGCGTGTGTGTGTGTTGGGGGGGTTATCGGATTTTAAACAGTGAAATTAGTAAATACCGACGTAGATATCGAAAGTCTTCATAAAGAATGTGCTTCTCGACTGTAGAGTAATTGAATTATGATTTGATTAATTGCTTCTTGTAGCTTAATAGTAAAATCAATGTTTGATTGTAAGTTGTTTTCCAGATTGAAAAAGGGAATACGGGTTCCCGCCGGGAGGCACATTTTCTTTATTAAAACTTTGATTATCTAAGCCGGTAGATATTAATTTCACTGTTAAAACGGGCTATTCAACATATGAGGCGTTTTAATAACCATTGGTACAATTCAACTGTCAAAGTGTTTGAGGGAGCTGTGTGACCAGTTGTCAATTCCTGAAGTCTAGCCAATCCACAGAGAAACCTAACGGCGATCTCTCTCGATACGGACTAGCAACGAAACCCTTAACGCGGATATAAGATACTTAAGATATTTAATGACTGCTCTACCTCTGACAAAATCCAGAGGTTCTATCATCGTCTACCCTCTCGTGTCCTTAGACCTCTTAGGTCAAAGTCAATGACAAAGGAGCATTTCTCTTCCTGTTCCAACTAATTATTTATGAATTGCGTTTCACAGGACAACTCGCACAGAAAATGCGAATTTTAAAAATATTTTTATATCTAAATACAAATTATCGCAAATATCAGGAATCACCTTTGACCTTCCACTTTGGTTACAGTCTGAGGAACGTTCATTGAAAATCAAATCTATTATTTAGACTGTATTGTTCGAAGATTGGATGTTTTTTACGTCTATTCGATACTTCGTGGGTTAACACTGAAATATATTTTTGATTTTGAAAATCATTTTTCCGAGTGAATATTGCGTTAAAATTTTTTCAGAATAGCAATGATTTTTCCTGATACGCGTTTTACTATTTCATCCATAGCTGAGGGGAGTATTATTCGAAGAGAGGCGCAAACTAAACCTTAAGAGTCGGCAACTGATTAAGTCAAATTGTAAAACAAATTCGGCAATTTCATATTGAATCTTCATCCATCCGCTTCCATAAAAACGTATACGCTATTATTATTTATTTTCTTATTCGTTATATTTGGGATTGACGGCTTAAACGTTGACTTCTCCGACAGATCTTAAATTATGAACATATAGTAACCATCGTTTTTTAAAAGTATGTTCAGTCAATAACGAAGGAAACCATTTTAAAATCAGGATTAACTTGTCCCTCTAATCTTTAATATGTCCAAAATCAGAAGGCAAATGCGTTTCAAATGTATTTTAGATATTTTTTATTTTTCTTCCTTCAAATTTTCATTCTTTTCCCTATTTCAGAATAAGATTAACACTTGTTGAAGATGTACGTTGAAAGAATGCAAGATAAACATTTAATTTATAAAAATCCGGTTAATTTTGAGAACTTGAAACTATTACACATTGGCAGGGTAGCGTTATCGGTGAGGAAAGTAGAACCGGCGAGCCGAGTTCAAATTCCAGCCTAGACTGCTGCTTTCACTTTTGCACTAATACCCCAATGAAAAGCATGGTTCCATCCCTACCCCTTGCACATACGAGTTAAATAGGAAAATAAACAAGGTTCTCAAGTTTTTGGTGACAGCCAGTCTAGGAGATGTGATACTCTGAATTCAAGCAGCAGGAAACCACTAGTATTTTGCTAAAATGTTAAGGCAATTGACAAATAATAAAACGAAAGAAATTAGTGGGGAGCCATGATCGCCTACGTCCTTAAAGGATATGGTATTTAAAAATACGTGGTCAAAGTTTCTTAAGACTGTCCTGCTTCCGGTGAAATTATGCTGAAAATACCCTTTCTCATTCGATCAACAAAGTTAAGCAGTATCGAAACCTGTCAATAATTAAATGGGGGACCGCTTGAGAATACCGGACACTATACGCAGCCTCCTATAATACATTATATGTTTCGCCTTTAAATAATTCACAAAGGGTTGATAAGCCGTAAAAAAACAAAACAAAAACAAATCAATTAATCATTACTACCCACTGATTTTGTTATTCTTTCTACCATTTGCCTTTTTTATCTTCTGCAAGAAGAAACTATTTCTGACATGAGGGATTGATTTAACCGGTACGAAATTTGACAGTTACTTTTTGTTTAATCTAAAAATTTGTTGAACCATATTTGAGATTCAAGTTGCAATTTGTATATTGAAAAATCAAGAAAATCAGAAGTGTAATCAGGAATTAGGTCAAATGTATGTATGATGATTTTGTCGGAATTTCTGGGATGAGGAATTCTCATTATTGATATTAGGCCTAATATCATCTTTGTTGTTGTTATTATGACATCGTTTCAACCGTTCTGCCCTTCTTCAGGTGTTTGTTAGTCTGGGAAATTTCAGAGAATTTCTAAATGAACCTTTTATTTAATCCACAAAGGTAGATACCTTAGATTTTACTTAATCTCCGGAGGTTAGGGGATTAAAGCGTTGGTGTGTGAATTTGGCAGCCTAATAATTGTGAGTTCAATCCCTGAGCCAGGTAGTACATACGTAAACTCAGTGGAAATAGAGGGAAAAGTAATAAAAAATGAAGTTGATATATCCCTCGACATGAATGGCGGAGCTTGAACAATCTACTCTATAAATGAAATATAGGTTTCCCCGAATTTTACCCGCATTGGCAGACACCTGAGAAAGGTTGTAAAACATAACGACCGAAGCGTTGTGATAATAAAAACAAAAGCGAAAAAGTATGAGTATTATCGTATCGTAGTTTTCGTAGTAATGCTTATAATGTCATTAACTTTTTAAAATGAGGAAACAGTTTATTATTCAGTCTTCTTCAGAGTTGATATCCACTTTATAGTATCTAATAGTCTTATATTTTTTTTTAATATGGCTTTAAAACCTACATTCTAAAAGAATATATTAATATATACAAATATATTAAAACAAAGAGGAGGAAGATCAAGGATAAGCAAAAAAAATTACTTATTGTAACTTATATATATGTTTCATTTTTGTCACCTGGTTAATATTAGTAAATATTTTTCGTGTCGATTTCATCGGTACCCTTTCGTTTTGACTGTTTTATTGACCAACATATCTACTCTGTTTTATAAACTATATGAAGCATACGCGGATTCCTTTTTCTAATCTCTCTCTCTCTCTCTATATATATATATATATATATATATAAATAAAATGTGTGCGTGTGATTTGGTGATTAATGTAATTTTGATGTTACATCAAGCAGTTTTTTCATACTTTACTTTTTTACTGGACTTATTGTGGAGGCTTCTTGATAATACCAGATTTTCAAACTCCTTCAGTGTGAAGGTTTTTACGATGGGATTCCTTGCACGCCATTATAAGCTAAAGCAACGTAACCTTGACTCTGGTAAGAGTGCCTTAAGCAAATACAAGAAAATATTTCACATACCAGTATTTTAATTTTGTAGCAGAAAAAAGATATCAGTAAAGAAAAAAGCAGAGTAATTCTGAAGCAGCATCGCGTTTGCCTCTGGCGCCAATAGAAATTAGATGAAAAGCGAGAATTTTCGAAATCTGATTTCGAAAGCAAGCAAGCAAACACTCTTTCGTAAGAGTCGCTTAAAACAATCTGCATAATACTTGTAAAATGTTTTCGACTCAAGAGATGGATCTGCTCAGTCACGCGTTTATTCTCCAAGCATATTGATAAAAGTTAGCTCATTATCCGTGTTTGAATACAGAGGCAAATAACGAAATTTTATTTTATCACCTAAGCGGAACATCTCGAGACCAGGAATTTCGTTCCCTCTAAGTGGTCGTTCCTTTTAAACGAATTTTCATAAAAAAGGACAATCTAACTTAAAAGTTGATTTTCTTTGCACAATTGGTACGACTAAGCGGCTATTTCTTGTTACTGATGTTCCACGTAACTGGAATATATCGTAGCTTACTAAGTTAACTTTTTACTTAAAAGTCCGTTATTTATTCTTCAACTTGCTTAACACCATGCCGAGCATGTTCGCCTGGGTGGATATTATTCTGCTGTAACAAGACATCGGCTTCTTGTTGCAAGAATGGCATTGCAATGAGTTGGCCAATATTCTGGACCCACATAGCGCGATTCAAGTCTCCCTCCATAAAGAAAGGCGAGAGTCATTTGCATGAAAACCGAACTTGTTTTCATTTCACCAAAATACCGAGCGGCCTTCATTCCCAAAGATCATTACGGGACCACTGAAGATGTATACATCGATTTGGCGTAAATAGAAGTCTGGCTAGAATTATGCGTGCCGTCGTCTTGCTTGTAAGTAAACAATACACGACTATCCTTGTTGACACACCTGAGAGCAACATTTGTTCTGATCTATGCTGCAGACATTGTGCATTATGAAACTGTTGCCCATAAAATGCATCGATCATATGTGAGCGCATATCCTACGTGGCTGTTCAGAATTTGGTCTAAAGGTGTTGGAATATTCATTTAACTATTGTCGCCGACATCGAAACACTAACGACGGGTCACGGCCTACATGCACAGCAATACTCCAAAATGAGCACCTAGCTTCTCGATGGCCCACACCATTCCGCTGTAAAATAGTTGTAATTAAATAAAAGACCCAAGAGCCACGCAAGACAGAGAATTACTGAATGAAGTTGGAAGAGAGAAAGTAAGAAGCGCATATTATGAGGATATGTTGAATAGATAACAGTTAAACTTAGACTTGAAGAGTGTAAAATTATAGTGGTCGGGAAAGTATTTTCTCGGGCATCCGTTGTATAAAGTGGCAGTTCCAGGAAAGAAGGTTTTTTTGGGTGTAATTTCGTCCTTACCAAAAGAATACGACGGGAATGAGGCTGATTTGACGCCGTGTACGCAGCATGGTGGGTCCAAACTGCGAAGTTCTAAACTGGTGGAACTCGTTCGAACATCTGCCATGGAAATAGCAATAAAGTAGATGTCATCGTCTAAAGTGGCTTACAATTTTAGAAAGTTGTCGATCACACTGGATATTTTTTATGTTACCTCATTACATTCAGGTCAAAATCCGAATCGTTCGCATTTCAATTTTCGTTAGTATAGACACAGCATTATTTAAACGCAAATACGATATTGTTTAGTTATGCATCATTGAAATATGCAAATTATTTCTTTTCTCATCTTGATTTGCATAAATAAGACTCTTATGAAAAATTCATAATATATTATTTGATAACATTAGACATAAACATTGTCAGAAAATATATATATATATATATATATATATAAACGCACAGACATGTAAGTTAGTGAAGATACAAAACATGATTTAATTGGTTAATTATGGGATACCCACAAGTCTATTTTTAATTCTGACCTTAACTTTTAGAAAAGAGGTAAGACTTTGTTTTTAAATTTCCTTAAAAATCATTTAATCATCAGTTACTTATAATCGCCTGAAGAAATACAATCCTCGTATTGAAACATGAAAGCTTTTGTGTAGCGATTTCAAGATGTTTTATTAGGTTGATGCAAAAATAATGTCGTTTTCTCACATATGTTACTATGTGAGAAAACGACATTATTTTTGCACCAACCTAATATTATAATCTCTTATAATAAAAATATAATAATATATTACTATACTTTGTATTGAGCACGTTTTTTAAAAGTAAATACTACGAACTGTGGATCTTACCCGTTCTGTTCTACATCTCATTTGGACACGCACACGCAAACACACACACACATATATATATATATATATGTATATATATATATATTTGGCTGGATTGATGCGAGTTTGTGACCCTGGGTTTCACCCTTTTGCAATCGTCAGATAAACTGATTAATTTTTTTAAAATTTTGGATTTATGTAGACTGCGTGTATTGATGTTATTATGGAAGTTGGGAGGGGGGCAGTCGTCGTCGTGATGTCACTCATGCTAACGCAAACATAGATGCAGGTCCGTACACCCATTGAGATACGCAGACACATACACACGCGCTCGCCCGCCGGGGCTCATACAAAAATAAACATATGTAGACAGTATGGGATTTGATGTAGGTATGTATGTGTGTGTGTATATATATATATATATATATATATATATATATATATATGTGTGTGTGTGTGTACATACATACGCAGCTGGTTGCTGAACTTCAAAGATGGGATGTGTAGCGAATATTTCTCGTGTATGTATACATGTCAACAATCAGACCATTTTTCTATTCTTTATATATATATATATATATATATATATATATACACGTGTGGTGGGGTCTGTGTAAAATTATTACTATTATTTTTGATTTTTTAAGGCCGATTTGTTATTATTTTAAAGCTGGTTATTTGCTTGTTTTCGATGACCGCGTATATGTAAGTGGTAGAAATTGCAGTTCGTAATCCTGATTGGTTTTTATTTGTTGGTATTAAATGTGGGGGGGAGTATGGAGGGGGGAGTAAGTTACGTTAATAATTATAGTGGATTGATATGGTAGTAGTAGATGTGATGTGGTAGTAATGGTTTTAGGGGATTGGTGGTAATAATATTAGTAGCTAATAGTTATTGAAAAGTGGTAGAAGTGATTAGTAATGTTGGTGGAATGATAACGATAAATGTAATTATTGTGATGGTAGCTTGAACTAAAGAGTGTTTTTTTTTGTTTTTTATTGTTTTCTTATTTTTTATCCGTTTGGTATAAATTGTGATAATAGGTATTTATTCTCATGCCTACATTTGGAAATTATCTCTGATCTTTTCTTTAGTAAATTATTTTGCGGGGTATGGGATATTATTGCGACTTTTTCGTGTAGGCAAAGTAGGAATTTTTTTGTAATATTGCTGTAGGAAGGTGCTTTTTTTTCAATATTTTCCAGCTTATTCTTGGTGTGATATTTCTGTCTTTTAGCGGCCATATGTATGTGGGTAGTATAGTACTGTTCGAGTATTTTCTGTTGGTGAATGAAAGGTTGTGGTTGTTTGTCCTCTTCTTGAATGGACCCTCTGTGGCACCGATGTAGTACATTGTACTGTTGTTTGCACTTACCTTGACTTTATTTATTGTATTCGTATGTTGGCAATTTCCCTAGAGGGGACATGTTATATTTTTGCAGTTGCATTTTGGATCCTTGGTTTCATTTTTGTAGGTTGTCATTTTTTTGTTGTGGCTTTTTATTATTTCTGTCATATTTTTTGTGCAGCTGTAACTAATTTTAACGTTATTTTTGTTGAATATTTTTGCTAATCGGCTTGTTTCAGTGAAGTGCTTTTCTATTAATTTTAGGAATGTCTCACCTATGTTCGTTTTGACAGTTTTGTTGTATGGTGGATTAAACCAGATAATATTTATTTTTCTGTTTTTGCGTTTTGATTGGAGGTGTATATTGTAATTCTTTTGTGTATCCATTTGCTTTTAGTGCTTCGTTGTATGGTGTTTTTTGTAATTGAAAATGTGTATGTTAGAGGAGTTCTCAGATAGTCTGCGGCTGATTGATATGGGTATTTGTATGATTATTGAAGGTGGGTGGTTGGAGGATGTGTGTACGTAAGTTGGGGTGTCATTATCTTTTATGTACGGTTCGTAGGTGTTGTTCAGGTTGAGAGTGACGTCAAGGAAATTTACTGTTGTTGTGCCTGCGTTTATCTATTTTTATCCAATGTTTGCACACACTTTTCACATTATATATATATATATATATATATATAGTGCGGCAGAAATACCTCTCACATTAGTGGCAAGGGGAATTGTACATATTCAAATTTTTTCATTCATGGGGTGGGTTTTGACCACTAGGTGCCTGTGTGTGCGAGGCATTTTGGTGTATGTAGAAGTGAATGATGACGGATAGATCCTTGTAGTGAATGAGTATATTGTAACGAATGAATAGGTCGTGAATCTGATTTGCTAGGTATAGGATAGCTAGTATCGACCACCCTTAACCAAACTCCTTTCCGGCCTTGTGCCACAATTACTGCGAAAAATCAATAATAAATCGTAGATATTAGTGGCAATAGTATCCTCATCTAGCTAATGTATTACTATTATGTAGGAGGTATTTCTGCTATACCCTATATATGTGTGTGTGTGTGTGTGTGTGTGTGTGTGTGTGTGAAAAAGAGCGAGAGAGAAACAAAGAAAAAGACCGAAGAAAATTAATCACAGAAGAAAAAAGTAAAAGAGAACATCAATAAAAAGAAAAATGTCAAAAAAAGTAAGAGAGAGAAAATTATCTTCGAAAAGACAAACACAAAATAGACAAAAGATTGGAATGAAGAGTAATCAGCTGTGAGTTTGGTTATAAAGAAAAATTAACGGATCAGTTATGTTGGCTTTTGCTTTGATAGCAACGCGAATTATAGAAGCAAAGCAGACGTAAAATTAAGAGCAATTTGCACATTGACTGAACTGAGACTTTTTCTATATTTTTATCAAATAAGCTAGTCATACTTATTTGTTTTATTTGATGTGTAGACCAATTTAAGTGGTTCTTATTCTTTTGATGAACAAGCAATATTGTCGAACAGATAACATCTGAAGAAAGATCATTATAAACAAACATATACAGTTGATCACCCAGATAGAGACTAAATGAATGATTGTAATTTTGTTACTGCCTCTCGTCAATGATCATTAACAAAGCCAGATGATAGTGCTATATAATCAGCGTAGATTAAAACTATTCTAAAAGATCAAACCAATTATTGTCTAAACGAAACTGATTCATTTAAAGACATTCTCATCTATTCCGCTAGAGTATCTTCTATGTCCGATATTATAGTTAGAATAACTCTGTCGGGATACTGAAAGCAATTTTCTCCGTTTTGACACGAAGAATGTACTGGCATGTTAAGATGCCCTTGAGGATTAAGGGACAGCCTGTAGAGAAGAATAGTTGCTGCATAGATTTTCAAGGACGTGGATGAAGGTCCTATGTTTTCTAAAAAGGAAATGACATGATACAAGTTGTAGAGCGTCTTTGCCCACTCAACATACTACTACACACACACACACTATATATATATATATATATATATATATATATATATACACACACACACTGCATGTTTACTCTATAAACATGTTTTGCATATAAAAGGGTTTTCACGCTTATTTCTGGTGTTCACCTCAACTATATTCTAATCATTTTTCCGTTTTATTAAGGTGTTAGTATTGTAGTAATCTCGCGATCACGGGAAATAAAAAATAAACAAAACACCCTAATCTCGTATAATACCCTCGGAAAAAAGTTTAGAGTCATTCTTTTTTTCATCTCTCACTAAGAACGCACATGGATTTGAGCGGCTCCAGCAATGAAGACCACATAAGTTTTACACAAATATAACTTTTTTGTGTTTAATATTACCTTTAAATGATAGACTCACCACTTGCATATAATTTATTCATTCATCACGGCAAATACAAAAAACAGAAACATTTTAGAACCACATTACAAAAACTTTCATATATTTACCGAACTCGTACAAATAAAGCCTCCCCTCTCTATATTTGTATGTATAAATGTTTCACATTGTTGTTATGAGATATATATGTATATCTTACTAACCAAAACAAGAGTCAAACAAGGCCCATCATAACAGTATATCACAGATATACTAATGCCTGTAATAAACCTTGGAGAGTAAAGAAGACCAATATATTTACTCAATCCTGCCTCTCTCTCCCCAAGCACCCCATTACCTCCATTAGTGACTGATCATGTAGCTAAACGCCTGAGACCCAATATCATTTTCGACTCTTACATGCACGACATAAGTTTTAAGAGTTAAGTAGAAAAAAATAAAATAAAAGAGAAGATATAATAACTTGTGAAAGAATTTGTCAGATATTATTATTTCAGTGATACGGTGATAGGAGTGGAAAGAGGTCCATATTAATTCAGCTATCAAAAATGATTTAGAATATGGAAAAGAATAAGCGATGGTAACATGAAATAAAACCAGAAACTATCTCGTTATCGAGATCGTTGCTTATGTTCTAGACTAAAACGAGGCTAGCTTTTTTTTTTTTTTTTTTACTACTGAATTACAAGGCAGAAAGATCTCGTCAATTGGAAGAGAGGCACATAATCTCCTTGTCACTATTTCTCATCGATTCTTTTGCAATACTAAGCGCAGAAAACATCAATAAGTAATTCTTTATGATAATTGTATTAGGAGCCAATAATGGGCATCACTTATGACGTTAATGGGAATCAGAAGAGCAAGTATGCCAAATATTGACAAAGCAAAAGTGATCGACTTAGAATTGATTAAACAAATCACAGCAAAGCGGCCAGTAAATATTAACTTTGCCGGAGGTTATCACCTGAATAAAAATGAATGTGAAATGTTGGCTTAACGAAACTAAAGACAAATGGTTCATAAAGCTCACGATATAAAATAATAATAATAATAAAAAAAAAGGATAATTAACTGGCAAAATTTTATGGCTTGGTACATGGAATCAATTTTTGGTTAACCTCAAAAGTGTAATTAAAATGCGTGAAAAGAGGCTTAAGATCTTGATGTATAGAAGTAATCCGTTCTCCTCTTGTCAATATCGGTTGATCGCGGGAGATTAGCAGCCAATGTCTTCTGGCGAATGGAGTCAAGCTTAGTTTTCTTGAGCAGTTGATCTGAACTGAACGGTCATACATTGATACCGATCTAACACTATTGTTCAAACCATATCCTCTTGGTATTATCGTGTAAAATGAAGTGGTGGAGCGGCATGTCAATAGTAACATACCCACAAAGGCATTCCTACGCCTAGCAATGAGAAGCGGCATGCTCTAAAAATGATCACGAACTCGAATCTAACAGGGTGTTCAACTAAGAAATTTATTTTATTAGACGAGACGATGATTAGTAAATATATTGACGGAAAATCGTTGCATTATGAAGGACGATTAAAATATCTATCGTTGTTACACTATGTGCGTGCAAAGAGTTAGTCTCTATATAGAATTCTGTGACTGCCGTGCGCCACCCTCTCTAAAATAGCCATACATTGACCGATCGAAACTAAATTAAAAAATATTGTTTACCATGAAGTCCTATAAATTAAAGAAATTATTAAACCGCAAAATAGGATTTTTGTCAAAGTATTTTTCCAAACAAAACTTATTCAAATTTCACCGATTGGTTTGCGAAATTAAACGATACTTAGAGTTTGTAAATCTTGAAAAAAAATGTTAGTGAAGATTTCAACAAGGCTAAATACTGTGAGATTGCAACACGTGTCAGCGTGTTGCAAAAAATTCTAGTAGATAAAATTTCTAGTCTTCAGCCATCTTGTGACGTAGTAACACTCATTAACATAATACCTGTGCTAGAGTTTTTGAAAGATGACACCTGCTTCGATAAGGTACAATCCAGTGGAAGTAGGTGCCATACCATAGAGACACACAAGTGCTCTTTTCGTTTTATTAGAGCCATTTGAAATGGTTCAGCATGTTGGCGTTCGTGAGGATGGATGGTTATTTCAGTGCCTACAGCAGAGATCAGAGCAAATGTGCCCCGCTTCCTCAGAGTGTCAACATGGACAGCTGGGAATCATTTAATTGCAGTAAAACTACGGGCACGTATGATTTGTATCTAGACTTCCATTAACAACACAACTCCGACGTACACGTCTCCAGCAGCCGCGGAAGAATCACTTGAGAGATCGAGCAGTTCGCTGTCGTTTTCAGGGACGAGAGCAGATTGTTCCTTCATGAAAGTGATAGTCGTATATGTCCCAGAGTTGAAATTTATGCATGTTATGTGCCCCTATGTCCAAGTACTCTGCCAAACTTGATTTTACCTGTTGAGAGGAAACGAAGGATAATAAAAGGACAAAAAACCCGAATTCACAAATGATTTTCTTTTCTTGGTTCTGTACTGCGGTTACAAGCATTTACAAAGGTATATTTCCATTTCATCAGGAGTTTTATATGCATTCTCTTACGTTCTCTTAAATTCGCATTCTAAAAACGTCGACGCACAAACACAAATACACTTGGCCTCTCAACGATATAGGAACGTGCATGCGCATGCGTCGAATAACACGCAAGAAGAATAAATGCGTTTACCGATAGGTCAACACGACTGTCAAAGTTATCAATCCTGTTTCAGTTCTCAGCTCCCAAAATGTATTTTCCCATAGCAGGAAATGCATTTGTCAGGTGAAGGTGCGTCTCCTATATCGATCATAAGGGGGGACACTTCGAGGCGGTGTAATGGTTAGCAAGCTTGTCTCACTAGAACAATTACGACTGAGCAGTGAGTTCGATCCTCACTGGTTGCCCTCTACTTTCGGCCTTGTACTACTACGCTTGGAAAATCACTATATCGATCATGAGGTTGCCTCTCTTATAATTTGAAAATGGGTAGTGTAACAATTATTGGTAGGTAAAGTAAAATTGGCATGCCGATTTCAAATTGTAATCGACGCTGCTTTGTTCATCTTTGAGAACCTGAAAAAAAGGGCATTTTCCGCCAGCTACCGGCTAAATAGGAGAGTAGATTGGGTTCTCTGGTTTTATGTGGGCGCCAGTTTAAAGGAAAGTTTGGTTTGCTTTACGGCACATCGATTTTTTCCAGTTTATTTAATGTCAAATTCTGTTGTAAAATAGATATGTAAACAGGTTTGGTTTGTACGACAATCAAAAAAAAAAAAAAAAAAAAAAAAAGACAGGAAATTTGCTTTATACGGCAGGCAACAAAGCTAGAGATGCAGTAAAGAGATAGGTATAATCATCTGAAAAAGAGCCTGTGTGCACGGGAATGCCTGTGTGCACGGGAATGCCAGTGTACTGTCGGCTCCAACCGACAAGTAGAAGGAAAGTGAATTCAAAACCTCAAAATATGCACAGTCGAGCTACACCCACTGCCGTTGCGGCCACAGTATATGTAGAGACCCTATGGGATGTGCGATCGAGAGAGAGAGAGAATTAAGCATTACGGGGGCCGGGGGGGGGAGAGAGAAAGTGAACCAGATTTAGCCAACACCCAGCTGAACAGGAAATAGATAGAAAAGTTAGTGGTGCAGAAGTCGATATTCTTAATCAAGATACAACTGAATGCGAACGGAAATTATTATGAACAAAGCCTGAATTCGTTTAACCACTTGCAGATATCTTGTTGGCTTGACGATGAGTAAATTTAATCTCACTAGGAATATACTGGCTATACTGGCCATTTTAATTTTAAATTCGTACAGAATGTCTAAACATGTATATACATTAATTGCAGCTAATGAGTTCTCATTAAGTCAGTTAATTAAGCACTTTCATAATAACGAATAAATAGCGATTTTTGAGGAATTATTGGATTAAAAAAAAAAAAAAAAAAAAAAAAAAAAAAAAAAAAAATAGGCATTATACGAAAATTATATTTAGGGGTTTCACGTGTTTGAGTAGATATCCTATTTTTATTTTAAAAAAGTTTTTTTTTTTTTTTTTTTAAATGGTGAAATTAATGTCTACCGGCCTAGAGATCGTGAAATCCCACAAAAAATGTGTCTCTCGACAGGAATCGAATCCGTATTCCCCATTTTTAATCTGGGATATCTGTTTAAAGTTCATAGTAATAACAAATAATTTGAGAATAAAAAAAAAAAAAAGACCAAAAGAAAAAAACATACATTAATTACTTAAAAAGTTATGCGGTCTTCGTTTCGGATGTGAAAATCAATTTAGCAGATATAGATTTTAAAATTTTCCAACGAGAAATGAACTTTTCTTAAAAGGGCTAAATGTACCTTACTTTGTCTTGATGGCTTTCAGTGGCTTAATGATTAGACGCATTTAGCTTAACCCCCCCCAAAACAAAACAAAAAACAAAAAACAAAACAAAAAACAAAAAACAAAAAACAAAACAAAAAACAAAAAACAAAACAAAAAACAAAACAAAAAACAAAACAAAAAACAAAAAACAAAACAAAAAACAAAAAACAAAACAAAAAACAAAAAACAAAAAACAAAAAACAAAACAAAAAACAAAAAACAAAACAAAAAACAAAAAACAAAACAAAAAACAAAAAACAAAACAAAAAACAAAAAACAAAACAAAAAACAAAAAACAAAACAAAACAAAAAACAAAACAAAACAAAAAACAAAACAAAACAAAAAACAAAACAAAACAAAACAAAACAAAACAAAACAAAACAAAAAACAAAACAAAACAAAAAACAAAACAAAAAACAAAACAAAACAAAAAAAAAAAACAAAAAAAAAAAACGATTTTCCTCACTGAAAAAGGGAATACAGGTTAGATTCCTGTCGGGAGGCTCATTTTCTTTAGTCGGTCTCCTCAATCTCTTTGCCAGTAGAGATTAATTTAACTGTTATAAAAAATGGATGTCTACTCAAACACATGTACCCACTAAATATAAATGGTAATAGTGAGATTTACAATTTCCATACAGGAAACATTCGCCATTCATTGACCAAACAGTAAGCGTTTACAGTCGGTTTAAAGTTATAGAATCTTTCTCTTAAAAATTGTTTTCAGAAAAATAACCTTCAAGTCCATTGATGTCGCTATTTTTAGTATTAACAGATTTTCCTAACTTTCTATTTAAGGTAGTGAGGAATGTTGTCCATAATAATAATAATTATAAAAACACATTGGACGTCTGTATTAACTATTTTGAGTTTTCTAAATGTTCAGAAAAATGTTTGACAGGTTTTAAACTGTATACATCTTTTGCGCATACAATTTTTCAATTGGACAGAATGATCGCATTAGTATATTTCTAAGATATACGTTAGTTTACGTTATGAAATTTTACCTTATAATGAATATATAAATACCTTTCATCAATCGCTTCTATTAATGTGTGTATATAATTGTGAAGCGGTTTTCTGTGAGGAGTCTTTCGTTTGAGGAGGAACTCAACTTTTGCGTTAAGATTCGAATTCATAATAGAGAAGTGTGCGTTATTAACGATGTTCACAAAGTGCTCATTAAATATGGCTGAGATGGGACATCAGTGCTTAAACGAGCAATGAAGAAGAAATTGTTGAGTTGGCTGCATTTTCTAACGCCTTATTTGTTCGCACACAGTTATAACCTCAGGAGGAGTTTATTCTCATAAAAAGATAACGTTGTTCCTCATCTAAGGAGATGTCAGATAAAATAACGATTACTGGCACAGAGATTGAGTCCCAGTTGAAGCTATTTATTGACCGATTCGTTTTCTACGGCTTATCAACCCTTTGCAGGTTATTTAAAACCAGAAATATTTTTAGATTGTAAGAACTTTTTTTTGGAGATAATAGTTTAGTGATACTGATTAACCTATAGCTGGGGAGAAGAGAAGCATTCATACCTTTCCCAAAGATATTTGAGCGTAAGTGAATGTAAAGAACCCGACTGGGATTAGAACTCGGCTCTCCTATTAACAGTACAGTGTCCCATTAGCCATTACACCACCCGCACATCCTGATATTCCCAAGCGGTCACTAATCTAACTACTGACAAGGCTCGACGTTGCATAACTTCGGTGATCGTACAGGAACCGGTGTTTCAACGTGATATGGTCGTACGCCGAAAATGTTTATTATACTCGACAGGAAAAGTTTCGATTACACTTCTTCCCAACAACTTGTCTCGTCGCTAGATATCTTTGTAAAAGATGTATTATGTTTATCGAAGAATCAGAGTAAGTGTGGACATTTATGCAGACGAATTTCACATAACTATCGTAGCCGTCGAAACAGCTGTTGACAAAATGCTAATGCACTTTTACAGAGTTAAAGAAAAAAAAGAGGTCCTCCGTGTATTCTATTTTGGTTTAAAGGACAAATCTTTTGTTAAATTTCAAAGAAGTTTGTTAGTATGACTAAAAAAGTCGGACATTTTAAACATATATTCACATAATATATACAAATATATTAAAAAGAAATGGAAGGAAGAACAAGGATATAAAAAATATTACTCATCGTAAATTGGTGAATCAAGAAATATAACAAAATAGTAACAATAAAAAGCTAATCGATTATCATTCAATCGAGGAAGAAACATAAATAATTACTCAACGACTAAAATATACACTCATAGATTATTTAAATTTGTAATTATTATAAATAAAGAATTATTTGTCAAAAATAAAATTTGCATAGCTTTTTGAACCATTCTATTACACAAAATAGAAGGAAGTTTAGAAAAAATCGGCTATAAATAGAATCGCCTATACAGATACATACAAGTTAGTTACTCTAAACAGACAAAATATTTTAAATTTTCATTAATGACTTCACGATGTAATCAGCTCTCAAGTTGGAATGTTTAGTAAGTTGGATCAGTTTGATAAAGTCAAATTGGCACCTGATGTACAAAACGACCTTCAGTCTATTGTTAACTGGAGCAAAGGATGGCTTGTTAATTTTTTACGCTCCCGAAACTAAACTGCTCTCTATTAACTATCTGAGAGACCTATTTCTGCCTTCAATCAGCATGGATGATGTTAAACTTCAAGAGAGTGACTAGTTGCGCCTTATCGGCCTAATTCTCGGCTGACATGAAGTGGAAAGACTATGTCGAATCCGTTACCAGGTCAGCTGCTAAGACAATTTTTTTTATCTCCAGAATCTATTTTGTCTATGTTTACCATTCGTTCATGCTTAGAATATTACTGCCACATATGGTCCGGTGGTCTTGCTATTTATCTAGAGATCCTTGATAAAATCCAAAGAAGAATCAGTAATATTATTAGTCCTGATCTGGTGTCTCGGCTTCAGGTACTTTCGCTCCGCGGTAAAGTTGCCTCCCTGTACCTTTTCTATAAATACTTTCACGATAATCATTCGGATGAGCTATTTGCTATGGTACCTAGATTTTTGAATTTAAGTGCGGTACTAGACTGGTGACAAAGTCTCACCAATATACTGAACTGGCTACAAGTAACCGTAAGTTCTATGCTAACAGTTTCTTTTTTCACACTTGTCGCTTGTTGAAATCCCTTCCGACTTTCCAACCAACTTTAATTTTCAAAAATTTAAATGCAATATCACCCCCTATCTAATGTTCTCCTGATTGCTCTTCTTTTTTTCTCCCTGTTTACTAATGTTTCTTTTATTTAATTCTTCCACATCTAGTAGCCCCCTTGTGTCTTAGTGGCTTTACTGCCTTGTTTTGGATGAACTCAGTTTAAAAAATTCAGACTCAACGATTTGCAAAATAATTGTTAAATAAATTCATTATACTAGTTTTGCAATGAAAAAGTTTTTATCATAAAGTAAATTGCTTGAAGATAAAAAAAAAAAAAATCACATATGACATATTTAAATATGTCACCATGCTTAACGGTTATCAGCACAAAAATGGAAATGGCGGATCGAGTTTTGATCAAGGTTTTGCGTGCATTTAGCACTCATGCCTTTGGAAATAGCAGAAATCCTCTTCATCTTTCGGTGCTAAAATAGCAGGACAGACTGGTCTCTTGTTAGCAACTAGTCTCGGAGACGGGTAAATTCCGATTTCAAATTAGGGGTGAAAAACTAAGAACAGATTAATGGTAAACTATCTTTTTTTTTTTTAGCAATTCCTGCAGCTCACAAGGCTACCAGCAGCGAAGCATAATAAAACACAGCTTTGGTGGTCGAGAGTATTTAAAAAAATAACGCGTCTCCTATTCTTCTCAATAACATACATAGTCAGCACGATGATAAACTAAGAATCATTTGAGTTACGTTTACAATTCGGAACGACGTCTTCCCTGGTTCACTTTTTTTTTTTTTTTTTTGGAAAAGAGGAAAAAAAAAAGAAGAAAGAAAGATGACATATTAGTCTCAGAAAACAGATGATTCTTTGAAATGGTCGAGTCTGAAGTTTTTTTTTTATTGCATAAATCGTCTTTTCACGTCAGCTGAAAATTAATATAAAACATTCACTCTCACATTCGTTCGGACGTTCCATTTGGTCGAATACAAAAGAGGGGGAAGATTAAATATTCCCAAATGTTTCAGAGGTGGGATTTTTTTTTTGGCTCAGAAAATACATTTATGGTCCAATATATTTTCTCTCCATTCCTTTTAAAGTGTTTCCCTTTCAGAATAGACATTGTACCAATATTCCTGTCCACTTTCAGAAGTGCCGCCGAAAGCTTTAACGGCGTTTATCACAGTATCTTCAGTGATGATCAAAGATAAACCTTGCCTAGTGATGAAAAGTCGTTAATGCATTATGTAACAGACATTAATAGAAAGGGTTTAGAAATGTGAATATATAAATGCAGGCAATAGAACATTAAACATTGTAATTATTTATCCCAAATATCAGATATGTTCGATGTACAAATGCAAATAAGCATACTGAATTATGTTTGCAGTATTACGTGAGGGTGTACACAAAAGTAGTTTTGTGTGTGGCTATGAGTATCGTTTAGGCAGTTCAGGCACAAGTGTACGTTCATGTAAATAATTATATATATATATATATATATATATATATATATATATATATATATATATATATATAGTGTGTTTATACACTGAGTGCGATGGATAAATTGTCGTCGGTATTACGCAAAAATTAGAAAAAACCGACATTTTATTTTGACAGATATTTACCAAAATTATACAAAAATATCTTGAAATACTGAAGAGTAGGAGAGTAAATTTATCAATAAAATCGCCATTGGCTTCAACAACCACCCTGAGAAGATTTCGGAATCTCCTGCAACTGATCTGGACGGTCTCCTTATTTAAGTTGGTGACTGCTGCCATAATTCTTTCCTTTAGTTCATCTTTGGTGTTACGAGGAGTTATGTTGGTCTCTCGTTCAACTGGGTCCTACACATAATAATCAAGTGGTGAGTTATGTGGCCAGATGTAAGGAGTGATTTAGTCGCAGAAATTGTCTAACAGCCATGACTGATTTCTTTTCCTTGTGTGCCATGGTGCCGAGTCCTGTTGCCATTCATAGGGTCTTCCAGCAGCCACCCTCTTGGCCCAGGGCAGCACTACCTTTTCAAGGTACTTGATGTAGGCCTCCATGTTGAGCTTGAGGCCCTCACCAACAAATTTTGGAGTTCTTTTCTTCTCAGAACGATGAGAGCGAGTTTACCGAGCTGCCGTATCTTCTTAATCACCATTAGACTCATCCAACTCTTTCCGAATCCTCTGCATTGACCTCAGCTTGACATCCAAACAATCTGAAATGTTCGTATTGGAGCATGCCGTTTCCAAATTTCTTATGGAATGAATTGCGTCATGGTGCTCTATTTCTTTACAGACGGTGCCCAACTGACCCTACTATACTATGCAGTCGACCAAATCAAAAACGCCAATGCTCATGCGGGAAATTAAAATCTGAAATTTCGACAATTTATCCATCGCATCTAGTATATAAAGAATTAGTAAATTTTATTTTTAATCAGACATATATTCATTACTTCAAACGTTATTTTGAGTGGATACTGGTATTTAAGTAGTCGCCCGTTTTTTTTTAAGGACTGTTTATTTTATATCGTACCCGTTTGCGCACACGAGAAACTTTAATGAAGGCCGGTAAAAGAAATAAACATTGTTTAAAATCCCTCCCCAACAAACCGAAAGTCTACTCAATGAACATTCTTGTAGGATCAACGGCCATGAAGCACAACTAGACAGACTAGGTGTCATAGTTATGTATGCAGCCAATACAAAGATGGATTCCTCGCTGGACAAAGAGCTTCCAAGGCTGGTCAAAAGCCAGGCTGAATAATTCCTCCAATGGAAACAACACCCACATGTCTGTAACCAAATCGCGCTTTCAAACTAGAAGTCTATGGTTCGAACTGAAGGATGGCCTTCGCCAGGTCAACTTGCCGAAGAGACGCTACGCATGAATGAATAGCTCTCTGGCTTTAAACCCAAATATGTGGCGAGAACTGGTCAAGTGATTAGCTATGCGGCAACATTACGCCCATAACTGGTCATGAGACCGATTCTGGTGGGAAAAGAATGACGAATTCAAAGTACGGCTCCAACCATAAAAACGTCAAGATATAAACATTATTATTCTTTTTTATGCGCCATATCCCTTCAGGACGTAGGCGATCATGTCTCTCTACATCCCCTATCCCTTGTAACTCTCAATAAGTTTCGTCTCTACCACCTCTCCCAGACCACGTTCTCTCATCCACTTGCTTAAGCCCGCCAGGTATGTCATGCGTTGCTTTCCCTTGTCACTTTTCCCCTCTATTCTACATGTGAGTATTAGATTCTTTAGGCCTTCCATTCTCATTACGTGTCCCAGAAATTTCAGCTGCCTCTTCCTGATGTTAAACATAAGCTTCTTCCTTGTTTGCCTCCTCTCCAAAACCTCATTGTTGCTCACACATGATATCCTCAGGATCCTTCTGTAGAACAATATTTCCGTTGCCTTGAGTCTTCTTCATCTTTGTCCAACATTCACTGCCGTAAAAGAGTACAGATGTATACGAACTCAGGCTCTTCACAGAAGCTACCAGATTACAATAGAGATGTCTGAATACACGCTTACTGCATGTTACTTTCGTAGCACAATGCCAGTATCACTTCCTTTTATCCTTCGGCGCATGTCAGTCAACAAGGTCCAAGAAGGAAGAGGTAAGGAAGATTTCTACAACGTCACATTTCGTACAAATACTCTGTTGCTGCAACGAAGAAATCATTACCTAAATAAAAAAAATTATACAATGCGGAAAACGGAAAGTTGGTCAGTCAGCATCATTGCTGGCCACAGTTAGCTCCCTAGATTAAATTTGGTAGTGTTTACTAGAAGTTGAGATGGAGGTGATAGGTATGGCATTGTATAATGTATTTTACATCTGGTCACCAAATACAAGGCTCAAGAGCCACTCAAGGTAAAGGGTTACTGAATGAGGCGTGAATGTAAGAGTAGAATTATGTTGATATGAAAAAAAAAAAAAAAAAAAAAAATCCCCAAAACAGCGGTTATTAGGAAAAAAGCTAAAAAGGTAGTTCGACTCCGTGGACGCAACATGGCGAGTCGTAACTGTAAATGTTTGAACTGTTGGAGAATAAAAATGGAGCTCATGCGAACATTTGCTGCGGAAATAGTGATACAGTCGTTACAGCGTCGGTCGAAAAGGTGTGTGTGTGTATATATATATATATTACATATAAATGAAAGTAAAACACTACACGTTCAACATCGCTACAAAACCAGAACAGTAACCTGAAAAGTAGTCAAGTTTTTAAATAGCATAGATCAAGATCATGCTTGGCGCTAAACCTGTTCAGAAATAGATAAACTGTACTGTATACAACCGCTCCTTTTTCACATCACTGTTCAAAATTACTTTTGTGCGAGTGAAGCTCGTGGGTCTTGACGAAAACCATCCTTGTTCGAACCTTGTGAACTTGATCTAGAGAATCACGAAGAACTGTACCAAATAACAGAAACCACATCACTTGAGGACTTACGACAACAACGACTAAAATATAAAGGGATAAACAAAATAGTGGCATAATCAAAATGTTTAGGTTTCTTCTGGAAAGCGCAATAACAAACTCGACTTGAGAAACAAATACATTTTTATGATCCTTACGGTAAGATTTAGACAGAAATTGAAAATTCCCGTTTTTTCTTCTTTTGAGCGGTATATTTTATTTAACAAGACTTTTTGTCTCTATGCCGATGGACATTAGTATCATTAGAAGAAGGAATGTCTACACGAACACGTGTCCACTAAAATAACGTTTATAGCAATAAAAAATATATATTTGTCGAAAATTTACTATTTATGGGGAAGATTACTGACTATCGGGAATAGAGTCTCAAAATCAGTGCGGATAATTAACACTATATGGGGAGTGATAATTTCATACCTTCATCAGTGAGAGTAAGTGGTTGAAAGGGAAAACCGTTATATTATTTTCGTTTTAGGCTAAAATGCTTTTAGATTAGCTCTTATCGAGATTTATTTATGTTGCATACTTTTCCGGTTTTTACAATAAAGTAAACACTATTAGTTTTAGGTTATGTGTTATTTAATCTGGGGTTGTGACATGGTTGTAATAGCGTAGTAGGAATTTGTTTTCGTATATGCATTTGGAAAGAGCTGCATTTACTCGATCGCGCATTTCTTAGAACGGGCAACTGATAAAAATAATAGGTAAAAGAGAGACATTTTGAAAAATAAATATTTGCTTTGGATGTTCTAGATTGAAAGTTTTGGATTTGTGCATAAATATGGCAATAGAAGAATATTTCAACGTCTTACGTTTGTGCAGTTTAAAAAATATCTAGTTTATATTTTTTTCTGAAATGAGTAATTGTCTATATTATAATAACATCGATATAAACCAAAATGGAAACAATGGTTAGAAATAATACAAGAATATTGACAATTACTAATCTCAAAACTGAAAATTATGAAAAGCGGTACGACCTCCCCCATCATAACCAAATCTCAAAAGTATCAGATACTGGATATAAAAAGTTCCAAAAATGCAACAATGTTCTTCGGGACGATGGCTTAGTTGGTATGGGAGTTGGTTATACATGTGTTACTGACATCTAGTGGTTCAATTCTTGGATCATGTGGTGAAGCTTGAATGAACAATAACTGACATCCCAGGGATAAAAATATCACAATAAGCAACAGATATCGCATATCAGTCAATTAATGGACACCTGATGATGAACAGGGGTATTTGGTCGAAAGCTTGCGTCTATAATATCTATATTAACCTAGGTGAGAAGATTGGTTCGAAATAAAACAAAAATACATTCGAACTTTAATAAGAAACAACATGAACTGCAAATTAAAAAAAAAAAAGATCAGAAGAAATTTGTCAGAACAGAAATTAAACGAGTATAAGAGGAAAATAGAAAATGAAGAAAAAAATGTCATGGAAACTTAGATGACCAGAGCCTGGCCGTTAATCTCTCTTCTGGCCTATTTCTGTCAGCCCAGCTGAGGAAAAATCTGGCATCTTGTAAGCTTTCAATATCTCAGAAACCAAGCTAGTAACTTGTCATAAATCATAACCCTGAATTCTCACCAATCACGATGAATGGTTGCACTCTCAAAAAGACTCCTTGCTTTGAACGTCTATTGAGACTCAAGTTCAACCCAAACCTCAAGTGAAACTCGTATATAAAATCTGGAGATGCTTGTAAAAATCATCAAATCCTTATACTACTCCAGAAAATACCTACCTACATGTGCCAGACTATCTTTACAAGAATTAGATCAAAGTGGAGTATTGCTGCCATATCTGGGTCGGAGATGTCCAATCTTCTCTTTCCAGTCTTGACAGAGTTCAAAAGCATTTACACGACCTTGTGGCTTATGAATTATTTTCCAACCTACAACTACTTTCCCACAGGCAAAACGTCACAAGCCTCTCGCTACTCTATCCATGTTCTGACAAGTTACATTCTTCAGTTTTATCATTTCAGACATTTATAGCTAAGACTCGCAATGTCATGAATACAGGGTCGACTCCTCCTCCTCCTCATCCTATTCGTAATCAATTGGTAAGAAGAAAATTTAATTCGGACATCATCTTTCTAAGAATCGCTGCTTTGTAGAAAAGATTTTCGAGTGGATAATCCCCGATAACAACAATTTTAATCTCTTTAAGTGTAAGGTTAACAATTATCTTTCCTAAATATCCCCATAACTTGCAGTTTTTTGCCTCCTTTTTTTACGTCTATAAATCCCAATTCAGAAACTCTATATTTGGGCTTGGTTTGGTTTGTTTTACGGCATATCAATCTGAATGGGTTATTTAATGGTGACAAGATTTATTTCTGGTAATAGTTTTTCTTTCAAAAATGTACTGCTGGTAATAATTTTTCCAAAAAGAAAAAAATATTGCTAGTATTAAAACCTATTTTTATACCTTCATAGTGTTTTGACTCCATTTTTTTTTAGGGGGAGCAATTAATTATTTAGGACCCTGACAGGTGCTACCACTCCGGATCAGGGTGGACCTATGAACACTAGCACTTAAGAGGTGGTTCCACGCTCCTCAAAAACTCCTGATCAAAGGCCTTGCTGTTGGACGTAGCTTATCGTCTTACCCAGGACGTTCTATATTTGGGAAGGGGGGGCTCTTAAACCTTGTATTAGATGAACAATAATGCAGAGATGTATAGTATATATACAAGCAGAGGTATCATGTATTCTTGTATACAGGCTGCATAATAATGCTAAGATTTTTAATAGAATATTTTGTTAAAAGTGCTGAAAACTTCTGCATCGACCAAATGGCAAATTAAAGTTATATTTGTTCAAAGTTAAATGTAAGCATAAAAAATGAAAGCAACCTCATGAAATTAAAATCTCGTATATAATTGGCCCTGATAGAAAAGTTAGTATTCTTGCCACGGGATAAATATTTTGTTTATTTGTATTTGAAATAAAATATAAGAAAATGATTGATAGTATTAATCTATACATTTTATGCAAAGGCATTCTGCATATTAAAATCAATTATACATAACGGGATATTTGATTAATTTTGATTTATGATTTGAATAAAATTCACGTCGGCATTCTTGTCTGTGTGATATGAATTATAAGATCGGTAACTTGAAGGTAATTTTAAAAATAACACACACACACACACACACATATATATATATATATATATATATATATGTGTGTATGAGAGAGATAACGATATGTAAATTTTTATATATCAAAAACAATATTGCGGGAAAATGTATGACAAAGTGGAAAATATTTTTCTTTTTCGTCATACACTTCCCAATATATAAATTTATCCGTGGATATAGATACGCATGTCAAAAGAAGAAACCTCACTATTATTAATTCTTAACTATATTTGCTCAGTACCCCCCCTCCAAAAGAAAAACATTAATTGATTAAATTAATTTTGGATTGTCTCAGATGTTTCGGTTTGTCTTTAGTGCTTTTGCACGTGGTAAATAAATATTGGACATAGGAAATAAAGAAAAAACTTATCTGTTTGATGAAAAATTAAAACTTTAGACGTTATATCGCTAGAGAATGGCAAGAATTATATCTAAAAAAAAAAATAAAATAAAAAATAAAATTCTTGGAAGAGAATAAAATAAAAATATAGCAGATGTCATCTGAAGATGACTGATATTTTTTGATTCACATTTAAGATTGTACGACTAAAAAATTGTGTTATATTTCTTAATTTAAGTTACTTTTCTGCGCATTTACTTAAGGCGACCGTTTCTGGTCATTCGTAAACAGCACTAAACAAAAAAAAAAAAAAAAAAAAAAAGAAAAAAGAAAGAATAATTTCACAGTGAAGTACAACTTTTGCAGATTGAGCTTGAAGTTGGTCGAAATTGATTCCTTATTTTCCCCGATATCTTGACGCCATAATATTTTATGGTATAATTTTGTTTATATAGATTTGCATTTTTTAAATTTCATATACATTCATAATTTACCCCAATGATTATCAACGTGGGCCCTTAGGCCCACAATTGGGCCTGATAAATTTTAAAAATGGTCTTGGATTGCCTAAATGCTGGGAAGTACAACTTGACAAGCTGATAGACACCAGTAGCAGTTTTGTGATTAGTCAGCATTTATATTTTCTACTTTTCAAAGATTTTTAATCTCGACAAAATAAATATTCAAAAGAAATTTTATGAACTTTAGAGGAGTTAAAAGATTGGTGCTAAGTCTTTAGAGTTGTTATCTATCAATAAACAGATGGACTGAAACAATCTACACTACTGAACGCATACATTACCATACTTGTAGCCGTATAATCGTATTTTATAGGTTAATTTTCATAATCTACACTCGCAACAACCTGATAACGTGACGTTGGACCTATAGGCTATCTAATGAGTAATAGAGAAAATAAAAGTCTAACTCGAATGAAATACTAGAGACCAATTAACATTGCAGCAAGGCTGTAATCTATAGATGAACAAATGTATGAAAAGATAGATTAGATCAAGAAAACAGAACTTACCTCTACAGCGTTCAAAATAGCCATTATTTCCTAATATCATTAATCCATTTGATTTTTACTGAAGAAAAAAACGAAAAAAAACCTGTAAGCCAATATACAACTTCCTGTGTTGATGTGGGCGAATTCATTAATTGCACGGGTGGATTCCTTTTAGCACAACTATCAAAATAAATAAACGGTAAATTCTCCCTGTATATCTGTCTGTCCGTGTGTTAAAAACCCCCACTAACTCTGGCCACACTTGCTCTACATAAACATATACTTTTTTTGGAATCAGAATGATCCTGGAACTGAACATCTGTCCTTCATCTAGTGCTTGAACATCCAGTGTTGGGATCTGTATTCGGATGAGGAGGGAACAGTTAAAAATTCAAGTTTTAAAATAACTGAAAAAAATTTAGTGATTTTCAAATTTAAAAAAAATTTATATTGAGTTTAAAGTACCACAAAAAACTTTGTGAATTTGATTTTAGTTTAAAATATCTACAAAACTTTGTGAATTGAGAAAATCAATTTTATTTCTTCAAAAATGCCAAGAAATCAGAGTTAAAGTGAGAGGTTTCGTAACGTGAGTTTTCAAAATTCCGCAGAGATTGTGATTTGAAAAACTCAATTTTTGGCCTGAATTGGAAATTCGGCCCAAATAGTTATTTCTTTAAAATTATCCTTGTTGTTTACTAAGTTGGACCAGAGGTCCCTTTTAGTTTTGGGCTAGAGGTTCAAAATAGAAAAAGAATTACCTTCACTTAAAATAAAAGAAACCAATTACAAGATATCCATTTATCTATTCTTAGTTGACTTATACAAGCTGGAGCTTAATAATCGGGGACGAAATTTTTCTAAGTATTCAATAAACGGAAGGTTTTAACAAAAGTGGATTGGAAAATTATTTAAAGGATCAAAAAGTGAGAAATTAATAAACGGTGTGGTTGTAATAAGCTGGTGGAGTGTGGACTGAAACATTTCCTAAAACAAATGATCAAATAAACTTCCCCCACTGTCTATTAGGTACCTTGGAGTATCTATCTCTCTAATTATTTTTATTGAGTGAGAAAGCAGCATGCCAACAAAGTGACGCTCGGGTACAAATATACTCAGACCAATAATTTAAACCAGTAATTATTATAAAGAATTCATTAAGTAGAACAGAATTATACCCATTCTGATAAAGGTATACCAGGCACAATCATCACAGCCAAATGTGTGATATGTTGACAGGATTTGATAAAATAGGCACATAACTTTGCACTAATTAGAAATATCTCTATCAGGTAACCTAGTCCGTTCAGTTGATATCCGCTTCTCAAGTATTTGGATATAACTCCTAAGTCACCTTGTTTACGTCACCCTTCAAACTTAACCCCCCCACCCAAAAAAAAACAACCCTCTCGATACCCGGGCGTGATTCTCCACCACTACTTCCGTTGACGCACTGTGAATAGGATAAAAGCTAAGTAGGTAAAAGACTTGGTTGAAGTAATTCAGTGATTTGACCCAAAGTACTGTAAGTTCATTATCTAGCCACAACAGAGGTGAACAAAAAGTTGGAGAGTTGAATTACTAAAGGGAAATAACTGAAACTGAGATAACCAGAAAAGGCATGGCACGTGGAACTAGAACAATCTACCCCGGTGGACGAAATAAAGAAGTTGGTTTGAAATTCCAACGTATATCACCTGAAGAAGGCCGGAGCTTACAACGGATGAAACGTCGTGAATATGACAATAAATATGAGAACAAAAGTCCGAACAATGTAAATAATTAGATTATCTCATCTTGGAAACAGGGACAGATGAAAACAAAACATATATATTTCTGAATAGAACCTAAAAAAAGATGGTGGACTGTACATATAATTTACATATAAGTGATATCTATTTATCTTTATACCCCCCCCACTCCGCATATATGTTTCAACATGCACAAACACGTCTTTTCAGAATTCTTAATATGACAAGAAGAACAGTAATTCTTGTACAATCGGACCTCACTATCCGTAAAACTCCAACCGTAATTTAACTTAACCAAATCAGCAAATATCCAGTGTTCAATGCTTTTATTCAACTAAAAATATCTCTCAAAAGAGTAAAATGCAAAAGATGTAGATATTGTTGCTCATCATGGACTGAAAATGTGAGTAATAACAACGTTTTAGAGAAAATGGAAACAAAAAGTACTTTTATACTTAACATCAGGAAAAAGTAGTTGAAATTTCTAGAGCACATAATGAGGAAAGAGATCTTGGAAAATTTGATACTCACAGGGCATATTGAAGGCATGAGGGACAGAGGAAAACAACGCATAACCTAACTAGAGAGCTTTAGTAAATAGTTGGCAGAACAGAGATTAGGAGAGATAACAAAAAACAGAATTTATTAAGAGCCAGAAAGGACAGCAAATCATGGAGAGAAATGATCGCCAACGTCCTGAAGGGATACGGCACATAGAAGAAAAAGATATAACATTAATCTTCAATAATATTTTTTTAATTTTAAAAGAATAAGGAGACAATGTTTTAAAGGGCAAGAAGAAAAGTATTTTAATTTCCGTAGAAGGGACATGGTCATCGGTAAACGGATGAGCCCGAAATGCGATTTTCAGTCCGGGAACACTAGACGCAGAAGTTTAAATATCTAGGAAGCGTCTTGACAGAGGACGGTAAGTGCGACACTGAGACCCATGGACGTATTGGGATGGCCAAGGACGCATTCCAAAAGCTGGGCAAAGTATTGGGAGACAGGAGGATTTCTTTGCTAACAAAGAAAAGAATACTGAGCTGTTACGTGACATCTATCCTTTTTTACGGCAGCGAATGTTGAACGATTTCCTCAAAGATGAAGAAGAGACTCGAGGCGACGGAGATGTGGTTCTACAGAAGGATATCATGGACCGAGCGTGTGAGCAACGATATCTTAGAGAGAGGATGCAAACAAGGAGGAGGCTTATCTTTAATATCAGGAAAAGGCCGCTGAAGTTTCTGGGACACCTGAGGAAGGATGGCCTGGAGAATCTGATACGCACGGGCCGAATAGAGGGAAACAGAGATAAGGGAAAACAACTCATGACATACTTAGCGACCTTAGGCAAGTGGATGACAGGACATGGTCAAGGGGAGGTGGCAGAGGGAAGGAACTTGTTGAGAGCTGCAAGGGAGAGAGGTGGGTAGAGAGCCATGGTCGCCTACACCCTGAAAGGACATGGCTCATAAAAAGAAAAAAGGGACATTGAAAAGAAAGAAACATACACAAGCTGACCGGTTTTCGTTCCTCACTTGTCAGAATTCGGTACACCGATTCCACTTTTGTCGAGCCTCTCCTTAACTTTTAGTATACAGCTATTAAAATAGTGGAAAATTAGTGAAAACAACATATGCACATATATTAAGAATATATCAGTATATGTATATAAACATATCACAGACAAATTACATTCAGACCTAAAAGCCACTCCTTCGGTTTGCTGAGAGAGGGCTGTAAAGACAATATATATTGTCTCTAACACTTTCAAGTGAAAGTCCGAAAGTGCCTGGCTAACAAAATGAAAAGCTGGGAGACTGTTTGATAGATATGTTTGTCTAATTTATTGGTTTGTGAGCACACCGGTCCGATAGGCAGATAATTGAACTGACGAGTCGATAAACCTGAAAGCTGGGGAAGAAAGTTTTATTGATCGATTCTCAATCCAAGAGACAGACATAAGGATGAGAAGAATATTGTTTTCTTTGCAATCTTTGGGTGTTCATAATCCTAGAATTAATTAAAGTCTGGTGCCTGCTGATTAGTGCGTCAAGCAGCACCCTCCATTAAATTAAAATGATTGCATAGGACTCGTCATAAGTTGCCACTTTGAATCGTATACCATATCGGTGGGTATATGGATTAATTCACTTTAAAAAGACCGTGTTAGATTTTACCCGTGTGGGGTGGCTAATAGATACAATAATATTGTTCGATTTATGCCTGTTCTGTGCGCCCGTGCCGAGTTCAAATTCCGGCCGAGTTTCTTGTGTTTACTTTTGCATTTTTGGGAAAGGTAAGAATCCATTTCTCCTCATCGATCAGCTATGGGTTAAATAGCAGGGTAGACTGTTATTTAGCCTTGATTGTCAACCTGTCTAGGAGGACAACAAATTCTTTAGGCGTAGAGCTGGCAACATCACTCCGTTAAGAAAGCATACTTGCTGGAAAAAAAAACATACCAGCAACAGCTAGCGTTGTGAGGTTATGGACCTAACGTTGTGAGACTGTTATTCTAGACTCCACGGGGGAGTCTAATTGCTCTAAAGAGGAGGAGATTGAACCATATCATCTTCTATCATAGTCTCACTTCTTTCTATGTTTATTGAAATGTATAGTATTTTGTAAAGAAAATGAAACCAGTTAAAGTCTGGAGACATTTTTTTGCATGAAGTTAAAATAGATCTCTACTGAAACTGAAGATTTAATTATTTTCTAGTCTTAGCTTAGTATTGGCACAAGGCTAAACTCAATGAGGATCGAACTAACAATTTAGTAGAAAGGGTCAAGCAGACAACCCCATTCCGAATAGGCACTTCGATGTGGTGTAATGGTTAGCATGCTTGTCTCGCTTGATCAATTACGATTGAATAGTGAGCTCAATCATCACTGGGTGACCCATACTTTCGGCCTTGTGCCACATCTAAACTACGCTTAGAAAATCACCATAACCCCACTCTAAAGGGTCCAACTATAACTTTACTTTAAGTTAAACTTAACTCTTGTTATTTCCCCAACAAATATTCAGATAGCTTCCATATTCAGTTTCAGGAGTTCAGACCTTTACATTCTCGGACACACCATTCTGTTTTCAAGTAGACGAATCATCCTCCTCTTCTTCATATTTCAAATATAAGAAGAAGGCATTGTTTTCTCAACAACCATTTAACCTCTTCAAATTAAGGGCAAGTAGTTATCTTTACAGTCTTCATTTCCTGTCGTTTCCTCTTTCATATAATTCATCATAACCAATTTAATAGTATTCCTCTACCTTGGTTGGCTATTGGCCCGGAGTGAAATTTACTATTAAAAAATAATATATTGGGATTATTTATTTTTATACTGTGTGAAGCGATAAAACTTTGCATTTACAATATGTTATTTCATAAATGCTTCCCGAATATAGTGCTGTGCCAAAGTTGTCTTTATCCCAAAAGGTACTAGAAATAAATAGAAATCTTTTAAATTACTAGAGCTTAGTTGTGATGTAAAGGTCAACGGATCTTGCTAATTCTTTCTGTCAAGTAATGGCTTCGATAGGTGTAGGATTTTTCCACAATTAAGCTGAATTGATTCAGTAACTGTTGTAAAGCAACTACGCTGTTCTCAAAATAAAGATTAGCAAGCCACACATAATAATTAATATACAATGTCCTTTCAGGAGATAGGTGATTATGGCTCTCTTGAACTTTCCGTCTTTTGTGTAGCTATCTAGATTTTACACCTTCACTATCCTTTTTCTGATCTTCATTCATTCAAATTCGTTAAGTAGTTTACCCACTGTTTACCTCGGCTTCTCTTGTCTTCAGTATATCCTGTGGATACTAAATTCTTCAAGCCTTCTTTCATCATTATGTAGCTACCTTGGTCTAGTGTGAAATTCTGGTATAATACTACACTTAGCAAATTATGCTTTGTGTGTTAAAGTCTCTAGGCCTTATTTCATCATTATGTGTTGCAGAATTGTCATGTGTCTCTTTCTGATTGTAACGATCAGTATCTATGTAGTCCCTATTCATATACTTGCTCGTTACTTCCCTGTGTTCATGGCATTCTCAGCATTCGTTGCAGCGCATCGCTTGTCTCTTCTTCATCTATAAAAATTGTTAAATACAATAAATATTAGTCAATGACTATTACTAGTTTTGTATTTTAGAGAGTATAACCTCTGATTTATTAGTCGTGTGCTGTAATCATTTAGCTTAACCTACAAATAAATCGATTTATGATGATTGGTATTGTTACTATCGTTATGCGAAATTCCCCAATGGCTGTAACGCGAAAAGAAAGTGTTCTTCAGCACTATTTTTTAGCTTAGGTTTACATTTTTTTTTTTTTACTCCTGATTGGGAAACTTTTAATGTCCTGAGGAGCAAATTCTCTTTAGTCAAAACCCTCAACGAAAAGTTTTTGAAAAGAAGAAAATAAAAACCTGGTAAAACAAAAAAAAATATCATATCGATCAATGCAATTATTTTGTGCTACTTCTGGTCGTCCATAAGTTGACTTACTTTCTTACATTGTTATTTCATTACAGAGGCTGACTGCTATTATTGCAGCAAAAACTATGATATTCAATATTCTTTCTCTATCCGATGTTCCTATTACCATTGAAGAGTAGCAAATGTAAAGATGGCGCCGCAAGTATTTAACATTCGTCGCGCCAATAGTTTCCCGCCAAAAAGCATTTCCTTGATTTTTCTGTCTGTATTTCCCTTCTTCTTGGTTTGAAGATAATTCTTTACTCGTAATGAACGGGTAAACAGCAACAGATGGTGGCGAACAGCAGACTGAATGGTGGCTTTTAAGTAGTGTCCACTGAGGGCCAGACAACGGAAGCAGGTCCGCATAGATGAACAATATATTGATTAAAGAGGAAATTAGTTTCATCTCTTCGTTTGGTTTGTTTCGGTTTTGAGCTGCGTTTTTTTTTTAAAGCGAGGCTGATTCAATTGGTTTGCTTATGCCTGAGTTATACTTCTACCGTTGCCTACTATAATCGTGATTTTTTTTTTATAATGAATTAAACTTATAAAACTTGACTCAGGTTTTGTAAGTATCACTGACACAGATATGCCTGTAATGTCAAATTTACATTGTTGAAGGCACAATATAACGATGGTAAGTGATAATATTCTGATTAGGTCAAGAAGTACCTTATAAAACGTGACGTAATCTCAAGTATAATGAACAAAACTCGAATTAGCAGGAATTTAAGATAGAAGGTTTTTTTTTTCTAGAACTAACACTAAGTGTTCGAGTTCATATATAAATAAATTTTCCTAAACCATCATTTTCATTTCAAACATTTCTACCCCAACAGTTTATTTTCTCGCATTTCCCACCTGTGGACTTCACTTCCGTTCACTTGTTTTCCTGATAACTACAATCTTAAAAAAAATTAAATGCAACATCAATCGCCATCTTCTTTTTGCTTGAATCCTTTTCATCTTTTGTCTTTTCCTCAATTCTCCCTATTCTCGGTCTTCTATTTCACTTTCACTCCCTCTAACCCCCTGCACATTAATGGCATTACCACCTTGCTTGGGGTGAAATGATTAAAAAAATTACTGCATTTTTCCTTTTTATATATTCTTTTAGTTAAGTAAATACTTATTTCAATACTAAATTTCTTAAAAATCAAGAAACTTTTTCTTACACGAGTGGATTCCACATAATTTTCACAAAATTATCAACACTCGAAAGCCAAACTTGTATGCATGATCGTCCTGAAGTCTTAGAGTAGAGCTTCAGGTAAGCATCCAAGATTTGAAAGAAGATACTGCAGACGACACCTCGGCATCTTTACAAATATTACTGTATATTTCTTAACCTGTTAATGGTTTATGCAAGCTTTTTAAATTCACTGTCTTTCATATAAGACTAGTCTAGCTTAGCCTTTAGAATTCGAAGAGAGAAGACGTGTTTTTCAAAGCTCTGTAAAAATATCGGATTAAATATTAAGTAAGGTAAATACGAACTTGAATAGTAAATAGAATAATTATTATTGAATTAATAGTTGGAAACTGTAAACATTATTGTAAAGGAATTGTTATTTCAACGGAAAAAAATTAAATTAATGTCAAGTGGAGATTACAAAAATTAACAGAAAAAGTTTTACATTAAAAGAAGGGGAAAAATTTCTCTTCCTTTTTCCTTGCTGGAATCTGATCGTTGCTTTTCTTGTGGCAGCATTAACAAACGTAAAACAATCAGTTGTTCAAATAGTCAACGGTCTTTTCATTTATCTTGCATGGGATTGACTAAAAGTACTTCAGCGTCTCTGGTTGTTTAGAGTTGTACGCATTGTCTGTCTCGACTCCACAAGACAGTGTAAGCCATCAGCGTAATGAACCGACCCAAATAGACGCCAGTGAAGTTTTGAGGGCAACCTCACTCTTCAGGCAATTCCGGAAGTTGCCTTTAAAAATTACTAAATCTGTTAGAATCCCAATAGCCGATGTCTTGGCTACTGCCTTAGACCAGCCACTTAACTTGAACAACTCGCTTGACTGTGATCACCTTTTCTATTTCGCAACACTTGTGCTCGGCATTCCTTATAATAAGGACCCTGCATCATCTGTCCCATCTATTATGAAAAATAACATTTCTTTATTCAATTCTTCTAAAATAAATGTCACCGAATTTTTTAATCTTTCTAATCCTAATAAATTTCATCCTTCATCTACAGTCGACGATTCTAAGAGACTCCGTGCCCTCGCCAAAGTTGATCGAGGGTGATGTCTCAGCTGCAGTTAGAATATTGGCCTCATCCGATACTATACTAGCTACTACAACAGAAGTTCTCACAGCGCTCCGTCGCAAACATCCTGCGCCACCATCAGATATCAAATTTGTTTTGATGGAAAACAATGATTCAAATATTGAAATCTAAAAGGAAGAGATGGTTACCGCTCTGAAGTCTTTCTCGGGAAGCAGCAGTGGAGGTGTGGACGGCCTACGACCTGGTCACATCAAGGACCTAATTTCTGCCCACACTATCGAAGCTGGCGAACATTTGAAAAGATCCATAACAACTCTTATTAATATCCTTCTCCGAGCTGAGATAACCCAACATGCCAGCGACTTAATATTTTCAGACAACTTAAGGGCTTTAAAAAAACCCGGAGATATCCGCCCTATAGCTGTTGGTAACATTTTTCGTTGATTCGCGGTAAAAATTGCTTGTAGAATTCTTGTGAAGGAGATGGGCATGAATTGCGATCTGTCCAGCTCGGGTTAGGCATACAGGGCGGATGTGAAGCCATGGTTCATGCCGGAAGATCATTTTTCGAGAATAAATCACCTGTTTCCCCATGTATCTTATTAAAATTGGATATGAAAAACGCTTTCAATAGCATCAGAAGGGATCATACCATGGAAGTTTGTCATCAAAGGACTCCTTCCTTATTTCAACTGGCTCATCTTTCGTATAGTCATACAAGTATGATGATCACCTCTGATATTATCTCTTCTGCTTTTCCTTTCAATATATGGTATCTTGGCAATACAACGTTGGGAGGACCTGTCGAGTCCGTAGCTGGTGAACTCCGACGAGTTATTCCTGCTTTATCTCTGCTTGGACTTGAGATTAACTCGTTCAAGTCAGAGATAATAAACTTTAATTATAGTTCAGATGATTTCGAGAGTGCTATCCGGGATATTAGACTCATCCTTGAGGATATAAAAATAACACCTAAGAAGGAATTACACATTCTTGGTTCTCCAGTCTTTTCAATGGACATTTGAGAGTGTTTGGATACTAAACAAGAATGACTGAGAAATTGCAACTAATTGATGCACATCCAACCCTCTTTCTCTTGAAGAACAGTTTTTCGCTATCGCGGTTTCCTCTACACTCTCCGAAGTGCCCTTTGCTACATCGAACGGGATTTCTTAAATGAGATGGATATCACAATTAAGAGATGCGCGGAGTTAATTTTCAATGTTAATTTCGACGACACAGGCTAGAGGCAGGCGAAGCTCTCTTTGAGTTTCGGAGGTCTGGGTCTTCGACCATCGGCAGACTTGGACCTTGCAGTATATATTTCTTCACTTTCTTCCGGTCGCGAATTAATTGATGAGATACTCAATGTTTCTCGGGTAGTTCTTTCAAACAAGCTTGCAGCGCCTGGGCCCAAGAATTACTTTCTATCCTACTAGACACATCAAAACAGAAAAGCTGGGATAAAACAAAATGCGAGGCCAATTTTACTAATTTGATGTTCTCTCTGGATCAGCACCGCCTCGCCTGTCTACTATCTGCTTCACAACCGAGTAGTGGCGCCTGGCTCAACGCAGTGCCCTCTTCAACTACCGTACAATTCTAGATGATGAGTGCACTCGGGCTGGATTCGCGATCTGTCTTGGGCTCAAATTACGTGAGGGTCACAGAAGCAGATGTGGAGCTTCCATTGATGAGTTTGGTGTGTATCCTCTCTCCTGTCGTCGTAGTGCAGACCGCTTTCCAAGGCATGCAGCAATAAATGACATCATCAGAAGAGTTCTAGATGCAGCTGTGTTCCCTTCCCAAATCGAACCCGTAGGCCTCGACCGTGGCGATGGAAAGCGGCCGGATGGGATTACCATTTTCCATTTTAAAATGGGGCAGTCATTAATTTGGGATGCTATCTGTGCTGATACATTTTCAACCGGCAATTTGATTAGATTCGCTGTTGAGCCGGGGCCTGTCTCTCGGGATACGGAGATAAAAGTTAAATATTCTTTTTTCTTGCTGATAGATTCTTCTTTTACTTCTGTGGTAGTAGAGACTCCGGCGGTTATTAGCCCTCCTTCGATGGTGTTCCTTCGGAGGGTTGGCTGGATGGCGTCTCGACTAAGGGACGAACCTCGCGAAACGGAGTGCCTCTTGCAGCGTGTCTCACTGTCGATGGTGGGAGACGATAGCAAAAAAAAAAAAAAAACAAAAAGAAAAAAAAAGCACTTTGTTTATAGTTACTTTTTTCAATAAATTGTTAGTTGTCTTTATACTAGTAAAGATACTCGTTACGAGTCTCTTCATTCTTTTCCTCTGTCTCTTAGAGAGATTGACGTATGAAGATATTAGCGAGAAATTTCATAAAGCAGTTTAATAGATTCAAATATTTTCGTAATCGTTTATTGCACATGTGGCATATAGGCGTCGAGACGCAATGGTAAACGTGATAGCATAGTAATCGAATGGTCACGTGTCCTGGTGAATAATTAAACATACATTATAAATTTAGAGAAACCACTGTAATACATTAATATCTGCAATGTTTTTGTATTAAATAAACCATTCAAAATCCAATTTTTCGTATTACGCTCTTTCTGTTATGCTATTAAAAAACAACGACAAAATAACCTATTACTTTAAATCAACTCAAAGATAAACAAACCCTTTATTAAACAAAACAAATCGAGTAAATTTTTATTTTATGAAGAAAATTTTAAAAATATTTCAGAAATGAAAATTAAATTTTGTCCTATTTTTAAAATATATTATTAAAAATTAGTATTGCTTACTTCCCTTTATACATAGCTTATATGCCTTTATTTAAAGCTGTGATCTAAATGCTAATGTTGTTATCCTTTTAAATGCAGAAAATATTTTTATTTGAATTAAATCAATTATAAAAGCATCAACAAAATAATTGCTTAATAATAAAGTAACTAAAAACACGTTGGAAATAAGTAACAATAAGTTATTTTGGAATTAACTTTTAACACAGAATATGCAAATTACCGGCAAGATATGTTAGAAGATATAAGGTTTGAAAAGTATAGATTAGATGTCACAGATTTACTTAATATTTGTGCCTCCTCGCAAGCAGGTAGATTTTCAGGGTGTCAAGCGGACAAACACGCGCACACAAACTTTAAATTTTATATATTAAATTTGGTTTTGGGGCAAGAAACCTAACTTATTTAGAAAAACTACGAAAGATATCACTGTTTTTCAATACATGCTTTGCAAATTAAATTTTAAAAATTTTGACAGTTCTTGATTGCCTAAGAGAAATTTTAACTCTGCTCACTCAAGTTGACTTAAGGAAATTCTAATACGGCTTTCAAGAAATATCTTCCAGGCAAGGTAAGTTTTTACAAATAAGGATCTCATATGTCATTTACGTGAATTACAGAAAACTTAACCAATTTAAAATGATGTCAATGTCGAATGAAAAATTTCCATTTCTCGAGAAGTAATGAATGAATCTTTTATATTTGCAGAATGAAAATCAAATTAATTTCTCTTGTATATGCATATATTTAATGCCGAATCTTTGCAGTTATGTGTGTGTGTAACAAATTTTCTTAAAGTATACCGACAAGGTCTGTGTAATTTATTTTTTTTTCGATTCATGAATAAATTGTCGAATATCCAAATTAAATCTGTAGAGAAACTGCACACATTTCATGTTTTTGTTCGAGTAGTTTCGACAATCCCTGGTCATTATCAGGAAGGTTAATGTTGTCAGTGTTAGAGATAACATTTTGAACACAAATATGATCCAGATGTTTAACAAATTGGTTAAAAGCAAAAAAACAAAAAACAAAACAAAAAAAAAAAACACACACAAAAAAAAACAAACTTAAGTAGACAAAAGTTGTAGGTTTCATTTAATAAAACTTGTCTGACTAAATCCTTGTTGTAATCACCCCAAATCGACGGGGAATATATATATATATATATATATATATATATATATATATATATATATTTCCCGTCGATTTTGACGCATGAGGGTGCAAGATTTCAGTTTATAACTAAATCAGTCGATTACTGATGAAGTTTTGATTATAGTGGTGTAGACTCGTGTACAAAAAGACACACTGTCCAGAAGATCTGATAAAGTACTTGTGCATAGTGTAGTACGAAATCTCCACATAACCTCCTTTTCATTCGCCGAGACTCATGACAAGAGACTCCATTGTGGTTTGTTGTTTAAAACATCGATGCAGGAAGTTAGATTCATGCCTTTACCAAGTACATTAATGCGAAGTAAACGATACAGAATCGAGCTGAATTTAAACTGGGCTCGGAGAATTTCACTTTCTGCCTCGGTAATATTCGCTTATATATATATATATATATATATATATATACACACACACACACATATATATATATATATATATATATATATATATATATATATATATATAATGATCGGCTTTTCATTTTCGAGCACAACTGTCTCATACAGCGGCTAGCCCAGGCACACTTGTGTTTCTTCAATACTCACGGAACCCCAAGCGGAACTTCGTTACAGTTTCTGTGAGAGACAGCGCATCATCTGGCATGATCAAAACCAGTACACTAAAACCCTCAGTCATGATGACTGGGATCACCTCCCCAGGTTGATAGCATCAAAAAGTGCCATATCGACTAGGGGGAAATTTTCATGATCGAAATATATATATATATATATATATATATATATATATATATATTATCTGATCTATAACAAACCATTTCATTGCTCAACATTCTATCTCGAGAAACATTCGATTTATATTTCGTATAAAAAATGAAGTGGAAATGTGTTGGTGTCCTGGGACATTCAGTGGCCAGCGATAAAAAATCGAAAAGACGGATACCGGGTTTCGAATTGAATCGGTGTTTAAAATACAACTTTGATTATTATTTTATTCAGCTTCCCATCACTTCCGGAGTTTTTTTGTGGCATTTTAAATGTAATCAGCTGAGTGACTAAATACTCTGATGTATTTAATAAATCTTACCTATGATATTCCACGTTAAATAAATAGTTAATTTAAGAATAGAAAAAGAAGTCATACCTATACTATTATTATAGAAATAAATAAATCGTATTATTTGTTTTAAATATAGGTTGATTCGTTTATGAATCCATTTTTTATTCTTGATAATATTGTATTTAATCATCAAAAATTTTACTAAAGAATAAACTTATTTATAACAATTTGGACTTGTGGAGTAGATTTCTAATACGTGCGATTTATGAAGTAACTCCACATTAGGTACCGTTTCCATGGAAACGCATTATTTGATGCCCAATGAACATTGTGGCGCAATTCTAATTCTCTGGTTTCCTCTTAGTTGACTGAATTGAGAGATTTTGTTCATAATTTTAGCAAGATAAATGACCGAATGTCACACCAAGTTTCTTTAGATAAACACCCCAAACAAAACTTTTTAAATAGATTAGCTATTTATGTCGAGTTCTTAATGCTCACCGTAAACAAAACGATTCTATTTTGAAAGAAGCAGCACCGTGGCACAATCAGTGGAGCAGTAGCCTGAACTAAAAGTTCTCTGAGGTTAAATGCCACAGAGTCCGAGGGTTATAAGCTACAAAATTATTCCACAATCTTTATTAAATTTTCATCACAAATAACAGATTCTATTTCAAACCTGTAATAAGTTTCGTTGGTGAGTATTTGATAACTCATATCCTTCTGGCTTTAATTTAAACCGACACTTTTTTACCTCTAGATATATCTAAGCGATAATTATAAACTATGATTTTTGAAAGTGAAAATTTAATTGAAATTTGTTGTAAAATTCCCCAGTTCTCATTTGAAAGCAAAAAGCAGACAAACAGGAACTTCAAGCAAAACGATCACAATTTATAGTAAAAAGAAAATGTCAGTTTAAATTGACACCAGGAGAATATGTTTTACAATCAAACAATTTTCATAGCAATTTTTTCTTTCTTTGCTTTCTTTTTAAAAGCATCTTTGTGGAACTGCGTTAAAATGAAATTTCACAATTAAAAAAAGTCTGAATTCCTGCTATCACTTAAAGAGACCGAAGTCACTCAATATAAAGTAAATATTCGTTATGTAATTTTTAATGAAAGCTACAAAATTTGGCGCCAAGATACATATGTGGTCTGATGATATTAATTAGAGCACTTTCATTAGTCATACTAGCAGCCGAGCAGCTGCAAGTAGTACATGTTTTCGAAATTGTTGAGACATTCTGACCATACCAAATTACAGTTAAATAAGCACGTTGGTTATATCTCTAAATGTATCAGATACTTAATAAGAGAATAAGGCATGGGTTCAAGGAGTGGTCGACTGAAATGTAACTATTCGATTTTGATTGTTTTTGTTTTCAAGACGATTTGGCTGCTTGTCTACTGTGCTTTTGCGTAATTTCTGTGAGCGCTCCCTTCCTTATTGTTAATGATTTCATTGTTATTTTGTGTCGCATCATCTGATTTATCGCTAAGTAAAAATATTGATGGCACTGTTACTGACTCACAGGAAGTAGCATGGATGTAATGGCCGTAGATATTTATAGTTTTCATACGTAAATGAATCATCTCATCTCCCTGTACCGAAGAGGTTTTATCTCCTTAGTTTCCCTGGTACTTATTCCGGAGATTTTGTCTTCTATCTTTCTCCTTTTGACTAAGTGATTGTTTACATATGGGAGATTGCGATCTTTCTTTTTTTTTTTCATAGGAACATTCCTCCAACGATTTTTCATTGTCTATATTAATTTCGATTTCACTGTCATGTGTGTCTTGCCTTGACACTTTCGCCTTCATTACTTTCAGACTCACTACACATTTCTTGCAATCTAACTTGGTCTGCATGCGCTAGTTTCCCCATTTCCATTTTTTCTATTCTGTCCACTTTGCATTATGAATGTTGCCTCTTATAGATTAGATTTACTATTTTTTCATACAATAGGTTTTCGTTGGTAGCATAGGACAGGGGCTTTAATTTGTCAGACAGGATTTTCAACCTAACACCATATTTAATGTCCTATATCTTAGCAACAATCTAGGAATGCTTCTATCTTTTATTTCCGTTCTACACCTATTTTCAATCCATTTTTCATAGTTTTCGCAATCCTTTTTACTAATCCGCTTGTTTGCGGATGGTACGAGCCGGTTATATGATTTGTATCCAATTTTGTTCAACCATTAACATAGTTCCTTATCACAGAATTCTGGGACGTTGTCAGATACTAGCGTTTTCGGAATTCCATTTCTTGAAAATATGATTCTTAACTTTTGTTTCACAGTCAAACTTCTTTTATTGAAGACCTGTATTACTTCTAGTCAGCCTGAATACGAATTTACTAGTATTAGTAATAATCCAAATCTATTAACATTGGTATGATCCATGTGTACTCTGTCCGAAGGTAGGGACTCTTTAGTCTATGTATGTATTTTTGTCTAAACTGGCTTACTTCAGTGCACATTTTATATAATGTTCAATATGGGATCTCGCTTCATATCCTCAGCTAATTTGTCTATCGATAAAATATCAGTTTAGACCCAGTGTAAGAAAATATCTTCGAAATTTTTGGTCTCCTTTCTCACTTTCATAAGCAATGAACATCAATCTCACAACAGCATCTACACGCGGAATTGTACTACCTTTCACATACTCAATATCAAAGTCAAACGCCATTAACTTAAATAACTTAGAATTCTAGAAGACGCTATCTTAGGAAGTTCCTTATTCCTCGGATTAAATATGAATTCTAAAGGTCTATAGCAGGCAGGATCTTCGTAATTTCTTACTGACGAGCCTTATTTGTCGTCCATATTATGGCCAACGCTTCTTTCTCAATATTTGAGAAGTTCAATTCGGCTTTTGACAATTTTCGCGAAAGATACATAATAGGATGACCACCCTGAGCTAATATTTCCGAAATTGACTATTGATTTGCAATAATTGTTACTATTATTTCCTTTCTAGGGTCGAATATTTTGACTCCAGGCTTCTTTGCCAAAAGACCTTTTAAATTTTCAAATGTCACACATTATTTTTCCTTAAAGCAACTCCATTCGGAGTATCGCTCTACATATCGTCTGCAGAAATTTACAAGTCCTAAGAAAGATAACAAATCTTTTGTTCTTAGGCACTTCAACTATTAATATTTTTTCAGTTAACGATTAGTCTGGCGATATATCTTCATGAGATATGGAATATCTCCAAAATTATATTTTTTTAGTGTTGCACATACATGTTTTTCGCGAATTGTTAATGCAGAATTTTTAACTTATTTAAAACCATCCTGGTTTTCCATTTTAATTCTACGTCGTTAATAGCACCAACACAGACACCATCCTAGTAGCATATGGTATTTTCTTTTATATCGCTACCAATAATTTGCTATATAGACCTTTGGAAAATCGCGCTTGCAGTTTTAATTCCATATGGCATTCTTTTCCATCTTAATAAACCTATTAGCGTGTTTATTATTGTGACTTCTTTAAAGTCTTCACCAATAGATATTTGATGGTATGCCGACTTTAGATCAATTTTAGAGAATGTTTTCATGCCCGCAAACTAGTTCAAAGCCCCTTCTACATTGATGATACGGCATATATTGTAGTTTACACCTATTTTGTAGTCGCACAGATCCCCACCCTTCTTCCTTAAAAATACCAACAGGGTGGCCCATTTGATCCCTCCTGGCGGAACTCGTTCAAGTAGTTTTTCTTTTAGTTTTTCCACAACTATTGGTAGTAAATGATCTGGCATTATTACTGTTTCAAAATATGAAGGGATTCATTTCCCATTAGTTTTAACTTTGCTTCATAGTTTTTTATCATTCCAGTTTCTTCTGTCTTGACTTTACTAATTTACTAATTTTTTCGAATTTATGTTCAGTACACCATTTCCTATTAGACCATGGCTCTTTTCAGTTTGTCACAATAAATGATAATACGTCAAACTTAATTTTTAGTTCCACGTAGGCTTCAAAATAACGTTTTTACCACCGATCCATCGAACTGGTTTAATTGGACACAGCATTTCTTTAATCTTGGCTTTCCTAATTTCTTCCATGAATTTCTGAGTATCAACGCCACGCCCCGTATCTACTTGCATGTCCAATAAAACATTATTGATTCGGGTTTTTAATAACAAGACGTCACCTCTTATTCCCTCTTCATTTTGTTGAACCGTCTCTACGTTTTTCTTTTTTGATTTACACATACGTTTAAAAGGATTCATTTTGAAACACTTTTTCACATTTTTTTATATGCCCGACATTTTGTTTTTCTCTTTCTCCCCACTGGTTCTCCGCTGCTTGCTCAGCCGCCATTGCCCATAGGAACCACTTCTTTCACCTATTTCGTAGCGACATGTCTGACTGCAATAGACGTCTCTTTGCCTCCGCCCGTAACGAGTTTAAGCGTGTCCTCAACGATGCTAAGTCTCTATTTGCTGCTCGGATGAAGGAGCGTATTGCATCTCGCAAATTTGGCTCCAAAGATTATTGGCGTCTCTGCAAGAGCGTATTGAACAATTGCAAACCCTCTATACCTCCTTTGTTCAACCAGTTCGAAGTCCTGACCTCCTCTGCCGACAAGGCTGAACGCTTTGCTCGGAATTTTCATTCAAGCCAACGCTCGACTCTTCCGGTGTACCCAAACTCGACTTCCCTATTTGAACTGAGGCCCTCTTGAGTGGGTTACACATAACCCCGTCCTTGGTATTGGGAATTATCTACAATTTAGACCCCAACAAGGCTAGGGGTGGAGATGGGATACCAGCCATTGTCTTGAAGAAATGCGCGCCTGAACTGGCGCCCGCCCTCTCTAAACTATATAACTACTCCCTCAAGGAATCTTGTTTTCCTGACTGCTGGAAGTCCTCTTCGATTGTTCCTGCCTTTAAGAACTCTGGCGGCCCCCGTGACCCTTCTAATTACCGTCCTATCAGTCTCTTACCCCTCTTCGGCAAAGTCTTCGAAGCCCTAATCAATACCGAAGTGATTAACCACCTTCCATCCCATGATCTGCTCTCAGACAAGCAATATGACTTCCGCTTTGCCCGATCTACAGCTGATGTGCTTACGGCCATCACTGAAACTGTCTACCAAGCTCTTCAAAATAACGGGGAAGCTCGTGCCGTGGCCCTAGACATCTCCAAAGCATTTGATATGGTTTGGCATACCGGCCTTCTTCGCAAGCGCCAGGGTTATGGCATTACGGGGCGATTGTTTGACCTAATACAATCATTCCTGTCAAACCGTGAATTGAATCCTCCAGTTCCTATCCCACGAACGCAGGTATTCCTCAAGGCTCTATCCTAGGCCCCACTCTATTCCTTATCTACATAAATGACCTTCCTGACGCCATAAATTCCCAAGTTGGCATCTACGCGGATGACACCACAATTTACTCCTGCCTCAAAAACAAATCTAGTGTCGCTGACAAAACTAACCTGGCCGTGCGTCTCGAAAAGGACCTCCAATCGGTTGTGAATTGGGGCAGGAATTGGCTGGTCAACTTTAATGCCTCAAAAACAAAACTGTTCTCTATTAATAACCACAGAGATCCTTCCCTGCCCTCCATTAGAATGTCTGACGTTCAACTTCTCGAGAGCACCTTTCTGCGGCTGCTCGGTCTCACACTTGAAAAAAAAATCCATATTCTTCTAAACATTTACATAGCCTTGTTAGTTAGGTTTATGGGTTTGCTTTCTTCTGTTCTTCTTGCCTTTAACATTTCTTGTTCGTATCAAATTTTCTAAGCCCTCTTTCCTCATTATATGCCCTAAATATTACAACTGTCTCTTTCTGATGTTAAGTATACTTTTTGTTTTCTAAAACTTCATCATTTCTCACATGTTTCGTCCATGATACTGTCAGCACCCTTCTGTAGAACAACATTTATGTTGCCTCCCTCTCTGTGACGAGATTGTCCAGAACACCACCAAATCATTATAGTTTCAAATCATATTCAGTTCCCAGTATGTTCTTTGGCAGATCATAGGAAATATACATCTGTCTCTGAATTGTTTGCTTCAAAGAGTCTCGTAAGAAAATAATATTTTAGGCCAGAAAAAAACAGACTTCAATGATAGGAAAAAATGTAAATGAATATTCGTTGGCCTGGGCCTTCAGTTGAAATGGTTTTTCTCGGTGTCCAAGAATACATTTCTATCCGGTGAAGTGTCCGACTAATTGTGTCCTTCTTTGCCAGCTGCATGTTATTCTTTCTGAAGTTCTGCTCGGGTTGCGAATGGCTTGTAAATTAATTCCCAACGGATCGATCTAGCTGTCTGTTTACTTACTTTACGCGTATTCGATATCCCATTCCACGATTTTGATGATCAATTCTCACGTCACAAAATTCTTAGAGAGCTCATTCATCTTTGTCATTGTTAAAACCCTCGTACATGCAAATCAGACCTTCAATAACCGTTCAAAGGTCATACTGACATTGTAAGTTATCGGTCATAGTGTGTGACATTCTTTGACTGACCGGCAGAAATTTTCAAATTAATAATTGAGGTATAATTTCTTTATTTATGCTTATCTATAATATACTCTAACTATATATAATATTCATTCACAATGAATGATTTCACTCTTAAAGAGGCTCTTTGCTTTGAGCGTCTATTGGGACTCACCCCAATTCTCAAGTGGAACAAATAAATACAATCCATCGCAAAAGACGCGGGAAAATAATCGACTCCATATACCACTCCAGAAAGTACTCCACCTGCCTTGCTCTATGTTTACAAGAGCCAGATCAGACCAAAATTGCGGTACTGCTGCCATATCTGGGATGGGGCTGCCCGATCTTACCTTTTCAGTCTCACCAAAGTTTAAAAGCATTTACAGGGCCTTGTAGGCGATGAATTATTTCCCACTCTACAATCCCATTCCTGCAGACGTAAAATCGCAAGCTTCTCATTACCCTATCGCTATTTCTATGGAAAATATTTTGATGAGCTACATTCCTTAGTTCATCTAGTCCATATCTTTACAGCTATGACTCACCATTGTCATATACAGAGGAGCGAATTATCCCCATTTTCTTCATATTCATTAGTAAAAAAAAAAAGTTCCATTCGGACAGCGTCTTTCAAAGAGCCGATACCTTACGGGACAGATTCCTAAGAGGATAATTTCTCAAACACTACAATCTTAACCTCTTAACGCCTAGAGTCAACCGATACCTATCCTACATATTTTCATAATCTACAACTTTTACGTTCATAAAACATAACTTTTTAGTAATCCTCTAACTTGAGTGGTTCTTGCGCTTTTTTTTTCGGTGAACATAAGAAAATTCAAATTTTAGGTCAGTAATTATTAGGTTGGTGCAAAAATAATGACGGTTTTTGACGTTAAAAATACGTCAAAAACCGTCATTGTTTTTGAACCAACCTAATGGATATTATATTCTTTAAAAATTATGTGTCCAATATTTCGAGCATCGCTGCATGTATGTATCTGATAGAGACCGAGAGAAATAGTGCGAGAAAGGGAGATAGTGAGCGAGAAAGAAAGGGATAGAAAGAGATAGTGAGTGAGAGAGATGGTGAGACATAAAGATAGTGAGAGCTAGTGAGTGAGAGAGAAAAAGAGATATAGTGAGTGAGAGAGAGATAGTGAGCGAAAGATAGTGAGTGAGACAAAGAGATAACGAGAGTTAACGAGAGATAGTAAGACAGAGATAACGAAAGAGATGGAAAGTGATGGAGAGATTTTCATTTTTCTCTTATGTCCTTATTTAAAGGATTTATCAATGCAGGCCGCACTCGACACATTATTTCTTTTCTCTTTTAGATACACCTACACATGTACGAGAGGCCGCAGAAAAGTTCTCGGACAGTCATGTAGCCTTTCTAAAAATTCTGATATTTGGTCACGTTCAAATTCATTATTTGGGGAATCGCGTCGGGTCGAAAACATTTCAGTCCCACTTCGTATATAAAACATCAAACATACTCCTATGTGCCATGTCCATTTAGGATGTTGGCGATAATCGTTCTCTACAATCTCCTATCCCTTGCAACTCTTAGTAATGTTTGTCTCCTTACTTTTCCTTCCAAACACTGTTCTGCCCTCTATTCGCATAAGCTCGTCGCCTGTAGTTGGCCTGCTAATATAACTGACCCCTTTGCATGCAATATGTCCTTTAGGTGTCAAATTTTCCAAGCCCTCCTTTCTCATATGCCACAGAAATTTCAGCTGTCGCTTTCTGGTTTTGTCTATTTTACTTAAGGCTTCCCCGTTGGTTAAATATCCATTGACCGTTGGTTAAATGTCTCAAGATTCACTTGTAGAAAGTAATTTCTGTTGCCTTCAGTCTTTTCTTCATCTGAAATTGTCCAGACTTCAGTGCTATGTAGAAGGATTAATATTACGTAGCAGTCCAGCACTCTTTCTATTGTTTTTACGAAATTTTCCTGTTTTTTCATACTTTGCTTAGTTTTTGGAAGGCGCCATTTGCTATTCCAATCAGTGTTCGGATTGACGGAAAATAAAACGCTATGATCGAAGCATTATAAGAGCAGCATTAGCAGACTGCATAACATCTGTTAAATAATAGTTTTAGACGATTATATTTTAGTGGCAGGTTATTTTGGCTCAGACCTTCTGAGGTTGACCTTTAAGGTTAGATAGTAGATAAAATAGGGATGTCGATTTTGATTGGCTGAGCCGAACGTGGGAATATTAGAGTTAGTGTTTTCTGGGAGCTAAGTTTTTACACGTCATACACAGCAGATTTGGTTATTTCGTGTCTGGAAACTTGCTCCCCAGTGGGGGTGATAAAGCTACTTCACTCCCAAGTTAGAAGATGTATACGCCGACGTGATTAATAAGATAGATAAGTTTAAAAAGTTTAAAATTCCTTTTGTTGAAGTTCTCAGTTTACCTCAGAAAAAAACAACTAGCGTTCACCCGACCGAAAGAACTCGTCCGAAAAGAAGAATGCAGCATTTGTTATGGAATCGACCCCCGTCAACAAAAAAACCTCCCCAGAAAAGAGGGTGGTATGCAACACATCCACAGCACAAAAAGAGCAAATATGTGGCTCCAGCGGTGTCAATTCAGAATTGTATAACTTGCAGCAGGAATACGGATACGCGTGTATCCAAGCCAGATTTCCACTTACGCTACAAAACTATTCAGTGGTCTCGGGAGACAGTCAGGATCGAATGACAAAACAATGTGGTTAGCAGGTTAGCCTTCATGCAAGTAATGGTGGTCTGCGTGTTGGGAGCAACATATCTCAGAGTGTATTTTCACGGTACACATGCATAACCACTGGCATCATGGTGTCAAGGTACCGTAAATTTACAACTCTCATAGGGAACGTTGAATAGCGTCATGTAAGTTCAGAAAGGCGATGTGTATGTCCGCTCACATAATGCATGTACCACTCAACATAGTCTGCAAGTTGATCGAGGACTTTTCTAGTTGGTGCGTGCGCTTGACCGGGTCGCCATTGAACATGTCTGGCACATGATGAGACGTATCTGACCTGTTCAGTTCACCCACCTACAACACTTTTTTTGTGCCACATTCAGTACATACATCCGTATGTACACGTATCTATTAACGCCCAATTGGGGACATACATTATCATATCATGGGGTCTGCATGCTGTTGAGACAAACTTCATTTAGCAAGTTGTATATGGATTGATCGATCTTATACTGCAATCCAGTTATATTCCCCGTATATTTAATCTTGAATAAATTGAAACACTGATTCAGTGTGTTGCAGTTTTAATTTCTGTCAGTGTAGTTGTATATGTGTGTACGTATGTGCGTGTTTGAATGTAGTTTTAAACACTGGTATAAGTTCACAGTCACTGTTCGTGCTGGTATTTTCGAAATTGTTGTTTAGATAATATAAATTGACAGGCAGAGTACAGCGATTTACTACGCATAGCTTAAATTTGGCACAAGGTCACAATTATGGGGAGCCTATTGCAGAAAGAACTCTGCAGTCGTATTTATTCTATCGAAACATTACTAACCATGACAGTACAGCGAAGTGCTTAGAAAGACATATATCGAAAGGAAGGTAACTTCGTGTGTTTTTATAAATAGCAGAGCGTGTCTAATTGTTAAGGTGAATATTTTAGTTTAAGGTCTATATTTTTAAAATCAGTTTAGTAGCATATGTTATGAATACTAAGATCGGTCTTAAATGAAGATATCTTTCCAAATTTAATAATTTTCCAAATTTGTTTTGTTTTCAAACGAATAAAAGATTTAGTATTACTTTCGAAAAAAGTCTAACTTATTCACTTTAGTTGAACTGAAAATAATACTTTATTAAATATTGAGAGTCAGAACTGCTAAGAGTGCACCAGATAACCCAACAAATGATAAAAATGAATTTCTTCACTACAAATTAAATTTGTGTTGCTATAACGTTATAAAAGACAACTCGCATATTCCATGGAAGAATAAACCAAACTTTATCAGATTTTAAAAGTTTGTAAAAAATAATCTATCAATTTTCATGGAAAATTGTTTACAGGTGAGTCATATTAGAATGCTTCCTCTAGGATATTTATAACGTTAAAATAATACAGAAAAGAACTCGACAACGAGGTAAGCCCATATTTATATTACATATACATTGAATATTTTATACGCATATCCTTAATTGCTGATTATTGTCAAAGATACTGTATCTTATTACTACAGTGTAACCCGGATATAAGAGAGTTGTCGGGACCAGAGCACAAGTCTCTTATATCCGGGTTTGGTCTATTTTGTTTACATTAACACAGGCTCTAATTTGGGACCAGAGAAAATCTCTCTTATATCCGGCTTTCTCTTATATCCGGGTTACACTGTATAAACGTTAATTTTAGTGGGTACACGTATTTGAGTTGCTATCCCTGTTTTTCATTTTATTCAAACGTGAAATTAATAAAACCGTCCTAAATTGCGGGTACGAAACTAAAGCTAGCAGATATAGATTCGAAGACGTCCCAACGAGAAATGTGCTTTCGCTAATATTGATAATTATAACCTTGCTCTGGTAGGTAGGCTCCGTAGCCGAACTGGCAGAGGCACACTTTGAGCTCAAAAGGTAGATTAGCTGATGGAAAAAAGGGATACAGATTCGATTTCTTTCGGAGGCATAATTTGTCATTAGTTAGCACTTAATTTAGACTAGTTGTTATTAATTTCACTGTTTAATAAAAAACAAAAAAAACAAAACATGGATAGCAACTCAAACAGGTGTTGCCACTGTAGATAACGTTTATAGTAATAAGAAATAATGTCGAATAAAAAAATCCTTTCAATAAAGACTGTATCTTTCATAAAATCAAAGTTTATGCAAAGGTATCTTAAAATGGCGACAAAGTTGATATGCAGACACTATTTTCTTTTTAATGAAAAAAAAAAAAACAAAATAAAAAAAACAAAAAACAAAAAAAACAAAAAACAAAAAAAAACAAAAAACAAAAAAAAACAAAAAATAAAAAAACAAAAAGATAAAAAAAACAAAAAAACAAAAAAATAAAAAAAAAACAAAAAATAGATAAAAACAAAAAATAGATAAAAACAAAAAAATAAAAACAAAAAACAAACAAACATTATTATTGTATTCCAATGTTTTATTGGAAGTGTAAAGATTTCACTCCTAATAAATAATTGTGGCGACGCCACTATATTGTATATCATTTCGTGGGATATCGGTAACTGTACGAGTTTACTTTTTGTAACTCTCCTGAGAACTTGAAAAGAATTATTCTCTTTATATGTTTCTTTATATATTGTCCTACGAGCACCCCCCCCCGCCTCAGCCGCGACTCCTGTTGGATCTATTTATCATGATGATACCCAATAATGATAATAAAACGACTGTATGTAGTTGCTTTCAAGCATGGAGAACTGTAAAATTCACGATAGTTAACCGATTGGTATTTCTTCTTCTATGTGCCGTGGGCAGTCATGGCTCTCCACATCTTCCTATCCCTCGTGAACCTTAGTAACGTTTATATATTTGTTAAGCCTCTCGCCCTCTGTTGCACCATCCATTCACACAAGCTCATCAGGTATTTGACCCGCTGCCTTCTATATCTCTTGCCTTAGATATGCCCTATTAGGATTTAAGTTTTTCAAGTCCTCCTTCCTCATTATGTATCCCAGTAATTTCAGCTATCTCTTTCTGGTAATGAGTATAAGTGTTCTTTTTGTTGTCATTTTCTTTAAGACTTTCTTGTTGCATACTCGTTTCGTCCTTGTAATTTTCAGTCTCCTTCTGTAGAACCATATTTATACTGTCTCTTCATCTGTGGAAAATTGCCCAGCATTCACTGCCATATAAATGGTTGATATCACATAGCAATTTAACACTGTTTTCTTTGTTTTTAACGAAATTTTCTTGCACTTTGTTTAGCTTTTGGAATGCATATTTTGTTAATACGATGAGCCTTCGAATTTCGGTGTCGAATTTTCAATCCTCTGTTAGAACAAAGAACACTTTCCTTTTTTGTCGCAGAAGTAAGCAGAGGTATAAGGAATATGTGATTGCAACCTAGCAGATGGTTCTCAGTCTCTTGTCCAAGTTCCCTCTCCATATCTCACACGTAAACTGAAACTCTCACCACCGACACATGACAATCCTTTGCTGAAAAATCAATCTGCTCCCCAATTTTAATGCAGTGTCTGAAACAAGGTACGATAAAATTTTATACCGGATTTCTTGTCATTCATTCCGCATCTCCTTGCTTGTATCTAGTATTCAAGTATGGATTCTTTCAAGATGGGAATTTATAGCTCATCACCCGACTGACCCACGCTTTATCCCCTGTAGATGTACGAGTAGTCATGCTGGTGATATAAAGGATGTTTATAGCGATAGTGTGTAATTAGTTTTCCTTATCTGAAAGGGACCCAGTGTTATAATGCTGCTTTAAAATAAAAGTAGTGCGTGTATATATATATATATATATATATATATATATATATATATATATATATATATATATATATATATATATATATACATACACATGCACACACACTAGTTCAAAAGCTTGGAGTCACCACCAGATTTAGCATGGGATGAACTTGAGAGAAGAGTGAAACCTTTCCATTCAAAAAATGAAAAAAAAAAAAATACAAACTCGTAGAGTCATTGAAAAAAGAATGGAATCAATTATCAAACTTATACTTCGAGAAACCTTTGAAAGGAATACCAAAAATAGAGGCTGCAATAATCAAGGCTAAAGGAGGATATTTTGACAAGAGCAAAATTTAATCATAAAATGCTTTTTTCTTTTTGTCAATAAGACTTTTAATAAAAAAATCATATCACACTTTTTTAACTATGTATAATAATTTTCTCTTATTTCAAGTTCAAAACAACTACTTTTGGGGCTAATTAAAACACTTACCAAGAGTTGCTTCAAACTTTTGAACTGTAGTGAATATATATATATATATATAAAGACAAAAGGAAAACGTATCTTAGCCGATGCATTTCGTCCTCTGAGGGACTTTTACAAGGCAAATATAAGGATTTTATTTTGTAACAAGTATTTACATACAAGAACAAAAATGTTATTCTTTTTTTCAAATTTAAAAAAATTTAAGAACGCTCATAAATATTCATCAGGTTAACCGAAAATTTCTAGGTAAGACGCCAAGTGGTACAATTCAATGTCTAATAAACGAATGTCAGTAAATGATGTTCTTGAATTTTTTTGTTTAATGCAAATTAGTATTTCAATTATTTTAGTTTGGGATTAACTTATGTGTTATATATTTTAAATGATTTGAGGTTATGAATTTATCTTTTTTTCTTTTAATATTTTAACATTTTTATATTCATGCATGTTGGGTTGGGAAAGTAAAAGTCCTTCAAAGGACAAAACTCATCGGGTAAGTTAAGTTTACCTTTTGTCTTTATTTCTATTGTCCTTTTACAGAATTTGGAATTTTACGCACACACACAACAAAGACATTAGAAAATTTGCTTATATTCATTTTTGAGCAATTCGGAGATCTTGAAAAAATATCTTCAGTGTCAAAAGTAGTCTTAATAATCTAAAATACATTCATATGTGAAAAAAGTGTATGTCCAAGCCTGTAATCTACTTAACCTTTCAAATGTAGTACGTTTCCTTTTAATTATTACTCAGTGATATCATTTAAATGTTTTTAGCTTTCCTCATCTGAAACAATGTCAACCATGAAACGCAGAAGGACTCAGTTTTTAATATTAAAAGAATATTACTATTTCCTTCGGTCATTCAAGGCTGGGTTCATTTTTGACTTCGCGCAAGACTGGACATAAGATAGATGCAGTGGCTAGAAATTTTAATTATATACATCTAAATTGCACTAAGAGAGGGGTCGTGGGTCATTCTGATACCTTTTGGGTATGTAAGCGTCATGGACACGCCATTAAACTCGAGTCTTTGTCACACTTGAAGAAAATAGCAAAGTTAGGATGACAGATATAACATAATTGTCAGTAAACCCCTTTAAATATAGTGTTTAGACAAGGTTGCAGAAGGTTTTTAGAAGATTTCTGGTGGCCGTTTTCGAGACATAATGACTATGGAATTCATCAAACGTTGATTTTTTTTAGTGATAAACAATTATATATAAAGTTTGTAACTCTAAGACATACATTCATCATAATGATAAGACATTAGCTGAAGACACTGTTGCCACTAATTATTATGTGGGCGGTATATCTACCTCACCCTGAAGAATAAACGAAAAAAACAATGAGAATACCAGAGACAGAATATGTAAGCAACGAGCTTATACTTAAAATTGGAAACAGTTGAAATCTCTGTGAAATATAACGAGAGAAGGGAGTGGGAAAAATCACAGTATATATTGTGTTGTAAGTGAGAATATTTCGCTACAAGTTTGGACTCAGCCGTCGAACGAAAGATATAAAAATACTCCTACATCAAGAGGAGTAGCAGGAGGAGTAGTAGCAGCTTTTGCTGAAAATAGTCATTCACGGCTAAACATTCTCTTCCCTAGTTTCTATTCTACATTACGTTTCCCTGTACCAAAAGGTAATAAAGTTGTTGTTAAACTAATTCCGATTTTCAACTGTTGTTTTGATAACTCAGTTACAACATTGAAATAAAAGTTGCAGAAGGAAACTCTAATTAACCTACCTAACGATCTTGCGTAAATGGATAACAGAACAAGAAATGGGTGGGTAGTAAGGAAATAAACATTATTTAGAACTACAACAGAATGGGAAATTGTGGAGAGCCATGATCGCTTACGTCTTGAGTGACACGACACAAAAAAAAGAAGATATTTCGAAGAACCTTTGTATGTTAGGCAAATAAATATAACAATAGAGATAAAAGCTTTGACCGTCAATCACAAACTAAATTTGTCCCTGTAGAAATCAGTATAAGAGTAAAAGACTTCTTGAACTGAGTTTTGACAACCCTTACAAACACTTTCATTTTGTTTAATCAGTAGAAATCGTTCAATTTATTGATTCTTCTGATTTCTGTGGCAATTTAAAGACTTCTCCATCAATTTTCAGCTGCTATCTTGTAAGTTTCTCTATTAACTATGAGCCTTATTATACTATTGGTCATCTGTATCAGCGTGTGTATAACTTGCTATTAAAGCGAACATTCATTTTCACTATTTAATCAGTATGTGTAAATATCGGTGCCAAATATCGATTTAAAAAAAATCTGACGCGGGACAAAACTTGAGATGTAAACTGTGCCAAGCCAAATGTACAACGTTCGATTTTAATTAGCTTTCTGTTCAGTGACCGCACTATTTCCATATAAGGAAAGCTTGATTTTTTTTTTGTTTTGGAATCAATTTTGTTGCTTCTGTGGAGATCCTTATGAAAGAAAAAAAAAGTAAGCAGATTTAGAAAACGAATTCAGTGGAATTATTTTTTCCATTTATAAAATTAGAATTATGCTGATTTATAGCTCAGTGGTTAAACGTGTGATGAGGCCATCTAAAACATTTCGTATCAGTTCCTATTTTGTTATTTATGACTCGATGAAAAATACAAAATATCACTCAAAATGTATGAATATCTCAGCTCACTAACTAAAGTGCCGAGTTCGAATTCCAGTCTGGTTCGTTACCTTCATTTACGTGCAAATACCCTTGGGAAGTTATGAATCCATTTTCTCCCACAGCTGTGGGTTAAATAGTAGAACCTATATGTGGAAACATCATGGGTATTCTAAAAGATATTAATGCTATATTTACTCGCAAAAAAGCAAAGAATTATCCTTACTATTCAAAATATTTTTCGGCCTTAAATAAGCCACATACAGTTGATAAACCGTAAAAAAAACTAATAACTAATTAATCACTAGCTAAAGTACCTGTCTCCGCAGGGTAAGAGGTCGATGCTTTATGAGTGGCGGTAAGTGTTATGTTAGAGTCAAATAAAAGATAATTTTATATCTTTTAAGTTCGTCACCGAAAGAGAAACGAAATATACAAGAAATGATTTTATATTCTTCGTCATCAATTGTTATCGTCATTATTTACATTCATCAAAGTTCATTTTAAGTGATATCAGTCATGTATAATAACGATATAAAACTTTGTATAAATAGCATAAAAGATAAACAAAATAGATTTCATTTTTTTTTTCTTGCTAAGTTTCCAATGAAGAAATACTATCAAAATCAGTCAGTTACGTGCCATGCGTGATACACGCTTAGGCGATCATGCATCTTTAGATACATGACTGACGAGGCAGATTTTTTTGCCGCAGTAGGTCGTTATTTCTTTCTGCGGTAGATCATTTGCCATTCAAGGCTATAGAACCCGGTCTGTCCTGCTATTTACCCATAGCTGGCGGGGGTGGGGGGAGAAGAAGAGGGTATTAGCACGTAAGTGAATGTAATGGATTCGACTGGAATTCGAACTCGGCTCTCCGATTTCTCAATGCGAACCGCTATCCATAACTCCACCGTGCCTCCTCTATAAAAAGGTAGAAAATGCATTTCGAAGAACATTGTTTTTTTTATATTTTACAAAACTTCAAAATCTTTTGTCCAGGTATCCGGAATTGTTTTGCACCCTATACAATCTTGAAACTTTTTCTTTTGCAAAATAAAAAAAAGGACAACAATAGAAGTAAGTACAAATATGGTAATTTTCTAAGCATAGCGCAGATATGACACAAGGCCGAAAGTTTTGAGGCACCCAGCGAAGATCAAACTCCCTTTTCAGTCGTAATTGATTTAGCGAGGCATGTTTGGTAACAGCGCCACAAGGTGCCCAAAGTAAGTATAAATATAGACCGTAAGTCAATATTTGTAAAAATCTTAAAATATGAAAAGTAATTTACTAATCCAATATTATAAATTCCACTATTAAGTCAAATGAGACAAAACAAGGATAAGGTTAGGCTCTTTACACGTAATGCGTGTCAAAGGAGTTTTAAAACAGACATACATGCTCATGTGTGTGTATTATTTGTTCTTTGTTTCTTTCGATTGAGTTTTGACTAACAGGCAAGTAGTTTAGTAAGCATTAGCTGACGTACCTGTCTACATTGGGTAAAAGTTAAAGACTTATACCACAACAATAGAATGATTCTTTGATGTTGAACTATATATATATATATATATATATATATATATATATATCTCACACACAGAGTTCTGGTGTTAATAAAAGAGTGCTATATGTAATATAACAAAGCTATGAGTATATATTAATAAATATACATATTACCCCTCACCGATAGCAAGATAGAGTTTCATGTATTAGGCTGGTGCAAAAATAATGACGTAATAATGTCGTTTTTTGACGTATTTTTTAACGTCAAAAAACGA
>OZ010572.1:64165202-64167702 GCA_963932145.1 Acanthosepion lycidas | reverse complement strand
TGATCATATCATTAATCGTGTGTTTAGGAGGTTAATGTATTTTCAAAATTTAGTTAGTGAAGTGAATTCGATCCTTTTTCTCATGAACTTTAGTAATTTACTTTTTTTATGAATGATTTATTGTACTATAAAAATGGTACCAATTATTTCATATATACATATATATATATATATATATATATATATATATATATATATATATATATATATTTTGAACAATAAAAAAATAAAAAAATTAAGATCTTCAGACACACTGGGTTGTAGATTAATATTCTTTCGTTTTTTTATTATTATTCCATTTAGATTCCTCGACTAGTTTCGGCCGAAATGGCCATCATCGGGAGGAGAAATATTTCTGCTTGCTGCTAGCACTAAACTACAGAAATGAATGTCTTGATGGAGAAAATGAACTTTTGTCTGTAGTTTTCATTTGTTTTTTTATTTTTTAATCTTTTTAACATGAATCTTTTAACATTCCTTGTGTTGGTCAAACAGTCTCTTTTAAGTTATTTGAGATAAGAGCTGGATTGATACATGCTGCTATGAATTCTCTGGTCAGTTTGGCAGTTTTATTGGGCCTGGTGAGGGGATGTGTCTCTGTTTAGTGTTTGTGTGTGTGTCATTTGGTTCTTAGGGAGTGAGTGAGTATGATGTGTGTAAGCGTGTGTATTGCTGTAGGTGTGTTTTATCATTTGTCTCATTAGGGAGTGAGTGAGTATGATGTGTGTAAGTGTGTATATTCGTGTGGGTGAGTGTATAAGTGTCAGGCCTCTACACCTCCGTAATCATGTCTGCCTTGTGTGGGTGAGAAATGTGGGTAGGTTTTACTTTGTTGAGTTATATATTCGTACTACTATCTATATATTGTTAAATTTATGGTTTAGCCCGGCTGGATATTTTGTTTTTATATGTTGTATCCACTTATTTTCATGGAACTCTAAAATCTTTCTCATGTTATCTGCTCTGAACTTTTCTATTCTCTCAATTATAGTGAATTTGGCATGGGTTTTGAAATCATGTTTTTCCAGGGGGAAATGTTATACAGGTAATAATTTTTCATGGGGAGTCGACTTAATTCGTTTACGATAATTGTTAATTCTGTAGTGAAAGGGCCATTCAGATTTTCCTACATATTGTTTCTGGCATAGTGTGCATTCTAGGAGTAAATTATGTTATGACTTCTACAGTTAGAATCGTGGTAGATTTTGAAAGTAGATTTAGTGATTGAGCTAGTGAATGAATTCGTGTTTTTAATATGGTTGCAACATAAACTTCTTTTGTTGTTGCATGGTTGGGAAAATCCTGTTGTTTTTGTTCTTAGTTTATTACGGATTACCTTGTCCCCTGAAATGTGGTTACTACCTATGATTTCTTTTAGGTTCTTAGGTCTACGATATGCAAGAAGGCCGGGTTCCTTAAACAGTTTTTTAGGTCTGGTTTGAGATGTAGTATTTCCCAGCGACGTTTGATTATTTGGGATAGTGGAGGCAGAGTGGGATTGAAAGTGGTTACTAGAGGGATGCGGCTAGATTTATTTTTAATCTTGTACATTAGGGTTTCTTCTCTAGGTGTGGAAATTGCTTTATTTATTTCTTCTCTGATTAGGTGTTGTTTATAGCCACGTGTTGTGAATTTATGCTCCAGATTTTCAATGTGTTTATTTAATTCTTCATTGGTGGAACATATCCTTCTGAGTCTAAGTGCTTGTGAATAGGGAAGGTTCTCTTTGAGGTGTTTAGGGTGGGAAGACTTAAAGTGTATATAGTTGTGGGTGTCGGTGATTTTAGTGTGTAGTGTCGTTTGTAGTTTCCTGTTTTCATCTATGTAAATGCGGGTGTCTAAAAATGTTACTGATGTTGTGGATTTTTCATAGTCAAACTGTGTTTAGGGTCATAAGGAATTGGGTAAGTTTGTCATCACTACCCGTGTATACAAAGAATATATCATCGATATATCTTGCATAGAATACGCAGTCGCTACCAATGATTGGATAGATATGGGTCTCCTCAAATTTTCCCATGAATATTGTAGCATATGATGGAGTTGCAATGGAGTGACGATGGCACAACCTCTTATTTGAAGGTAGTGTGCTCCATTGAAGTTGAAAGTATTCATTGTAAGAACATGCTCCATGAGTTTTATGATGACTTCTGTGGGAGGTGGGGGGTTGTTTTCTTCTTTTAGTAAGTGCTTCCTGAAGGGCGGTTAGCCCTTCGATGTTTTTAATGTTTGAATAGAGTGACCTAACGTCCATAGTCACTAGAGTAGCATTCTCTGGTACTGTTTGTATGTGATTAATTTTGTTCTGTAGATCTGTTGTGTCTCTGATGTAGGATTTTACTTCCTTAGCTAGCGGTTGTATGTAATGGTCTATGTATTTGGAAATTTTTGTCGTGTGGCAGTTGAACGATGAAATAACCGGCCTTCCTGGGTTGTTGCTTTTGTGTATTTTAGGAAGGAGATAGAAACGAGCAGGTGTAATGTTTGTGGGTGTAAGTGC
>OZ010572.1:64003564-64162502 GCA_963932145.1 Acanthosepion lycidas | reverse complement strand
CCCCCCCCACACTCAGCAACACAACTACCCACCCCCACTCACACACACTCTCCCCCCCCCCTCCCCACACAAACACTCTCAAAACCCCCACACACACACACACACACACACCTGATCACACAGTAATCCCAATATGCATTGTTCAATTAGCAATGATGCTCTTCCGAAGATTACTGGACACTTTATATACGTCTTGGTCAAATTCACATTATTATGACGTGTACTTAAACAACGTATCTGAACTGTGTTGTTTGTCTTTACTTGATTAAGTATGCCATTCACGTGTCTTCGGTAATATTTTATCCGCAACTCATATCTTTACCAAGCGAAATTGCAGAATAATAACCAATTTTTTACCAAAGTGTTTTTCTCTTTTGACCAAACACTGTCGCTTTCATTTAAGAGTAATTTAATCGAGTTCCGAAAGATGTTTGGAGAGAGATCATTGAGTACGACAAGTGATTTTTCGTTGTCGGATTACCAAGATCACTGCATGATGAAGATAAGTTATTAATTATAACCGAGTTGGAGTATTGGGCTCTCGAGCCGCCGAAGGAGGCAAATATTAATTTGAAGTTTCAGAGTGACTTCAGTTGGTGAACAAGATGTCAAAACGACTGGAGGTGACTTGGTTCTGTCGTGTTGAATAAGAGGTGATTTCGTTTGGAGTGATTCAGATCTACACGTAGGTGTTAAAATGCATCAACACCAAGTAAAACATGGATCAATGTTTGGAAAGATCAAGATCAGCATTCAAGATTACTTCTCACTTGACCCACTGAAAGAACGATTTTAAATCACGGATTAAGGAAATATATTACCTCGTTTTTCACCTTCATATCTCATGAATATCCTTAACGACACACTTTCATCCATTTATTTTTAACCGGTGAATTTTCTTTGTTGGACGTAGGCCTTCGCCGAATCTCACCATATTTGCCTTTCATGCACTACTTTTGACCATTGTAGTAGTCAATGCGGTTGGTCTTTTGTCTAAATCCGAAGACCCAATAGAAACGGTCGGCTCTCAGACTTTTTTAAATTCCTAGCCGTTATTCATCACACTACACATCTTCAAGATGTGTAGCGTGATGGTATTCCCATGTAGTTGCTGGTCGGGCTCAACGTTGCTTAACTTCGGTGATCGGATGAGAATCGGTGTTTCATCGTTATATGGACGTAAGCCAGACTTGCATAAACAAATAAAATAAAAAAAATGAAATTCCTTTGCTTTAGAAATAATAGCCATAACTTATTGGCTATGTGTATTTTACAAGTACACGAATATACTGATAATGTCGTAGGAACGGGAAGTATAAGCTAATATCTTGATATACTTATAAACAAAACATTTTTATCACTGAAAACAAAATACCTTCCAATTTATTTAGTAATGACTTATCTAATTTATGAGACAGGTTATAGTTCTTATGAATTATGAAAAGTGGAAGTGTCACTGATGCAAAGTAATTACTTTCGCCGATTTTATATGAAGTCGTAAGAATTATATCTGACACGCGGCGCACATTAGTCTGTTTGCTTACGGTAAGAATTAAATCACCATTATATATATATATATATATATATATATATATATATATATATATATATACACACACACAAGCTTATCATTGATGCTAAAAGTGACGGCATATTTTGTTAATTCCCCACATTTGTTACATTTTCATACGTAAGTCTTTATATTTTTACACTTGTGACTTACTGAACTTTTACAGAGTTGTTTCTTTTCTGCTTCTAGCGACGTAAGTATTAAAATCCTGTCACTGTCATAAAAATGCAGTGTCGGTTTGTGTCAACAGTTTAATGGTGACAATGTTATTAAAATTAAAATTTTACAGAAATTATAATCGAAAACCTTATACTTGGCTATTATATATCTTATTACAATAAACATTATTTTTAGTGGATACTTTCTTTTTTTTAGTGGATACGTGTTTTACTTTCTATCCGTATTTTTTTTAATATTCTTAAATACTGAAATTAACAACAACCGGCCTAGACCTAGAAGTCTTACTAAAAATAAAAAAGACAAGTAAATTGTGCCTTCTGACCGGAATCGATAAATAGGGATAACAACATAAACAAGTGAACACACTAAAAATAACATTTACAGCAATAAATAATGGAGTAATAACAAAACATTATATATATATATATATATATATATATACGTAAAATTTCAGATATATTCTATCTGCAAAAGTACAATATGAATAAAGACGAAAGGAAAACTTAACCGGCACGTTTCGTCCTTCAAGGGACTTTGTCAAGTCAAACGCAAGGATTTTATTTTGTAACAAGTATTTATTTAGAAGACCAAAAATGTTATTGGTTTTTCAAGATTTTTAAATTTAAGAACGCTCATAAATATTCATCAGGTTAGCCGAAAAGTCTAGACAAGCTATGTAAGGCTCCAATTGGTACAATTCAATGTCTAATAAACAGAAGTGAGTAAATGATGTTATTTCAAGCTTTTATTCATATTTTAAAATTTTTTTTTTTTTAATGCAAATTAGTATTTAAATTATTTTAGTTTGGGATTAATTTATGTGTTATATATTTTAAATATCATGAAGTTATGGATTTAACTGTTTTCTTTTCTTTTTTTAACATTTTTATCCTCATATATGTTGACTTGGGAAAGGAGTAATCCTTTCAGGAATGGAGATATTTGAAAAAAAAAATCCATGGCGCAGATTTATATTTTTATAAGATTCTCGAGAATTTTCCATTTCAGCAAGTTACTTCCTTTTTTTATAAGTGTGGCATTTTAAGATCAAAGTTGTGATTGGATTTATTTCGATGTACAACTAATGCATTAATAATCATCGTCAGCACATGGATTAGAAGAAGTAGTAATATTTTTTGATAAGGCCAAAGAAGAAAAAAAGAAAAAGAAAAGGAAATGATCTTCAACCCCATAACATCCTAAATAAAAACGAACGGCGCCACTTAAATTCGATCAGTTACAATAACAATAAGCAAATCCGTAATTTACAAAATAAGCTAAATATTTTGATTTCTGAAATCAAATGACCTAAAGTAGACAGAAAGGACTTAATTACATATTTATCTAAATTCAAACCATCGGATACACAACTGGAAGCTTTCAGCTTCGGTCTAAAATTTGTCACCGGATTGCCGAAAACTGATATTACGGATTTCACGATTAAAAACTACCAACAATGACTTGGATTTCAACGAAAGATAAATTCAGTTTCTAATTACAGTCACACTAAAAAAAGAAAAAGAAAATAAATCAAAACACACTTTGCGCAGATATATAATAGCTCTGGAATAAATATCAAATAACAAAAACATTCATATATCCCTTCCTAAAAAAAGGCGGTTGAATTATAATTAATCCGAAAAGCGCATTGGAATAGACAATGTTGCCTTACCAAAGCTAAGCAATGTATTAAGAAAAAAAAAACTCTGAACTGTTACGTAATATTGGCCTTCCTATATGGCAGTGAATGGTGGATAATCTCAATAGATGGCCAAGAGAGCTGAAGCAATAGAGATATGGTTCTACTGGAGGCTGAGAATATCATGAACTAAATATGTAATTAATGAGGAAGTTTTAATTAAAAAAAAGATGCTTTGCTTCGAATGAGAAAAAGAAATTTCCAGGACATGAGTAAAGAGGGTTTGAAGAAGGACATATTCAAGGCAACAGGAACAGAGAACCTCAGCGTATAACCTCATGAGCCTGATTGTCAGAACAGTAGTTCGAGGATGGTGTAAAACAAACCTTACTAAGTGCTACAATGGGTAGGAAGTTGTGAAGAGCCATGGTCATCCTCGTCCTGAAAGGACACGGTACAGAGGACGACTATGAGATTTCCATATTTGAGATTTCCCTAAAAAAAATAAAATTTATCTACATTATTATGAAAACATTCATACGAATTTTTTATCACATATCCTTTAAAATAAGTCAGAATAATAGAAAAAAAAAATGAATGACAAGTTGTGACGGGTTACATTCCAAGAAGGAACATCTTCAGACAAATAACCGATTGGAATCACTCTTAAGAAGGGAAAAAAATAAGGGAACAAACTAAGTTGATTTTGCGGTATTACTTATCCATTTACCGGCTTATATAGATGAGAATCAATTGATTTATTCTTAATCCGCCTTTTTTTATGACTCAAACGCCCGAGTGGTTAGAATGTTCACTTTCTGACCATGAGACCCGGGTTCGAATCTCACCATGGTCGTTTTGTCAGGAAGTCGACTTCAAATGATACTAGACTAGATCGAGGTCAATCCCAGTGTGCGGCACCTTTGGAAAGTGCCTGAAAACCATACCACGGGTTAACCCAAGCCTTATGAGTGAAATTGGGTGTTCGAAACTTTTGTGGGCCGTCGATAGCTGTGCTAGCACGAAGCCACAAGTTATCGTGGCCGAGGGCTTGAGCGTGCTGGCTTGTTCAAATTGTTGATCATGCTAGATAACACGTTATCTCTCAGAAACTGTAACTAAAGTCTTCTCAGCATAGTTGCCGTATACGCCACAGGTCGGTTCTGTGGATGTTGAGCAAAAACAATTGTGCCTGAGCAAGCGTCTGCAATAGGGATTGGCTAGCCGCCATAGTAGACGGGTATCCTCGAATACAAGGGGCCAGATATTATGTTCTTAGAGATCCTAACGATTTTTTCCTCACATAGTTTTATCTTTCTGTAGCGGACCCCCCTGGAGTGGGGCGCGATATGAAAGCGCAACCCTCGTATCGCAAAGGTGATGAGGTCACAAGAGGCTCGCTAACGTTTTTCGTATTAAGATGTGAGATCTGACAAGGTGAAACAAAATGGACAACAGAATGAGGATATGTATGATTAATGCTAAGTTTATTATATAAAGAAGGGTTATATTGGTCTGCCAATCGTAGTAATGGTGGTCGGACAGGTCGTGTCGAAGGTTGGATTGGTCATGTCGACGGTTGGAGTCGAGGTGCAGACGTTCCGGTCGTGTCGACGGTTGGAGTCGAGATGAAGACGTTCCGGTCGTGTCGACGGTTGGAGTCGAGGTGCAGACGTTCCGGTCGTGTCGACGGTTGGAGTCGAGGTGCAGACGTTCCGGTCGTGTCGACGGTTGGAGTCGAGATGAAGACGTTCCGGTCGTGTCGACGGTTGGAGTCGAGATGAAGACGTTCCGGTCGTGTCGACGGTTGGAGTCGAGGTGCAGACGTTCCGGTCGTGTCGACGGTTGGAGTCGAGGTGTAGGCATTGCTGGTCGAGGTCGGTGTCGAAACCTCCCGTAGTTATTACAACTGATACTATACGGGGAAGTCTGGTTGGTCGTTGCAGATGATCGCTGCTGGTCGACGCATTTCTTTCATTCTAATCTTTGGAATCTAGAGAGAGCAGACGCTCTCGGCGAAACAGTCGTTTATAGATTTTCCATTCTGTCGCATCATTTTCAGTTTTGTTTCGCATACTGTTATACATCCTACACACATATATAAATATATATCGGAACAAAAATCACCATTTAGTTTTACATCTCAGCATTTATTTGTAAATAAATTTGCTTAACAGAACTTATAGATGATTGATATTGTTTTCGGATTAAGCTTTGATCAAAGAGTGATATAACAGTCAAAAGGTTTTGATGACCATTTTGGACAGGTCTTATATCTATATCATAGCATTATCTCAAATATAACGTGGATAAGTAATCCTGATAGTAGATTCCGTTTAATTGGTTCCGGGTAATCATCGCATCCGTTTATTTTAGTGCGAGAATACTAAAATTGCATTTTGTCTGGTCGTTACAAATTCTGTAAATTATGAGTCAGCTTCGGTTAGGCAGTAAACCGTGTATCCGTTGTGAGCAGCTATAGGTACAGTTATGGCTGTCATTTTTTGGATTACATACTTCTAAATTTCTGATGTCACAAAGATTTTTTTAATTTCCAAGAATTTCCACATATCGCTAACAGGTATCGAAGTCGTAATAACCAGAAAATATGTTGCAATTTGTAAACCCACTAACTCGAATTGGGCCCGATAAATGTCTAGCCTATTTTGGTATACCGTAGATTTGTGATGTGAATACCAGGTTTGCTAGACAGATTTATATGATTGTAAACACCCCCCACCAAAAAAAACAACAAAAAAAAAAAACAACTTATCTGTCTGCCAATCCATGTTTTATCTTTACTGCCCGACCAATATTGTGATCGGCCCGAAAGGATGTTCTATTTCCTCATCATATCAGTTCCATAATTTACCAATTAAAATGTCAGTGTGACACCGAATGAAAACCAGGTACACCTCTTTATGGCAACAGACATTTAACAACGTCAATCGTGTCTTAAATAGGACATTGCGTGTAGGACTTTACGGGAATGATTAAAAAAAAATAAATAAATACGGATATTTCTCTGTGTTTCCCTGGCCATTAACTTCTCCAGAGCCGATCCTGAATTCTGAATGGTTGTTCTCTTAAGGAAGATCCTTACCTCGAACAACAATTGAGACTATAGCGCATTTCAGACCTCGTGGAACTTCTATATACGACCAATCGCTAAAGATACTGGAAAAATGGCCGGTTCCTCGTTCTGCCTCAGAAAGTACCTGACTCCTCCTGCTAATACACTATGTTTATAAGAGCTAGATCAGACCAAAAATCGAGTGATATTGCTATATATAGGTTAGAGTTTCCCAATCCTCATTTTTCCGGCTGGATAGTGTTAAAAATCATCTACCTTGTGGGGGATTAATTATTTTCCACTCTATGACCTCATTTTTTAACAGACTAAACGTCGCAAGCCTCTCACTACTCTATCGCTATTTCCATGAGAAATGTTTTGACAATATACATTTTTTAGTTCCACCAGTCATGTCACTGGGGAGAATGTATCCCCATTCCCTTCGTATTCCATTAGTAAGAAGAAGTTCCATTGTGAACACTCCCCCAAGAGGATTCTTTCTCGATCACTACGATCTTAACCTCTTGATGTCTAGCGTTAACCATTCTTTTTACGATATATCCTCATAATCTGCCTTTCTTACCCACCCTTGACGTTCATAAAGTCAGATTCATTAACCTTCTACCTTGAGTTGATCTTGGGGCTTGTATTGGGTGAACTATAATTAAAAACGAACAAACTCAATTCTATCGCTCTGTTGAACGAGCAGCAGTTAACTTGCGTCATTTAAAGGACCTTGTCGTCCATGAGTGAATGGATCAAACCTGTATGTTGGTACACGGAAGACCAACAGTTTATTACGGAGAAGATGATAATGTTTTGGTTCATCAGTCTGTGTGCGTGTGCTTATCAGAGATTAATATTTTTAAAATATATCCCATACGGTTAAAAATATAGGAAAAAGAATTAAAAAAATTGATGATCATAAAATTAGACGAAAAAATTACTGTCATATCACGTGATCATAATCAACCAATCAGATTGCATTTTAAACAGATAGCAATCTGAGCACCCCGTTTTTTTTTTTTTTTTTTTTTTACATCAAACGGAAAGAATTATCCAACTCCAGTCATATGTGAGACATATCACGGCATAGCTACACCTTTCGTCATCTAAATTTAACTTTTGAAAATCATAGAACTGTGAAACCGGTAAAATTACTCTAAATAAATATTATTAAACGCTTCAGTTGTATTTTCAACTTCCTTTTCACACACACACACACACACACACACACACACACACACACACTATATATATATATATATATATATATATATATTTATTGTGTGTGTCTCTGTATAAATAGATGTCTTTGAGTGTGTTAAGCTTATTAACTTTCTCTGTGATATATGAAAAAGAAAGCTTACCTATTGTATTGACATAAAACAAATTTCTTATGAGGCACCATATGATTTAACAAGAGCCGGTTATCATTTTCTTTCTCCTCCGGATTATGTGAATTTCCATCCCAAAATAATCAGCCTTTTGGATAAAATTGTATCTACATTAAACATATTGTATTATTTTCGAAGTTTTATCTCGTAAGATTGCAAAACATTCGTTCATAGAATCGTGTAAAAAACATTTACAGATAAAGTCTTTACGAAAAGAATTACATATGAGATAATATTTGCATCTTTCCTTTTCAATTTTGGAAAGAAACCCTCCTCGTCGTGTTATTTATGCCCCCAAACCAGTAAATGGGCAGAGATCAAACCCAATCAGAGTTATCGTTGCCTTTATTTTATTATTAATTATTATTATTTAATATTTTTTTGTTAGAAGAAGAGCGGCTTCAACCCTCGATATTTGATCCGCAGAGACAAGATTTCCGCGATAAAGTTCATAAAATTTTTTTCTCGTAAAAATCTAATGTTTCTGAAGTTATCGATCTTTTTTTTAAGTTTCAGATAATTTTTTCGTTAAATGAAAATGAGTAAATATACGGGAAAAAAACTTTGTAAAATCTAAAAGTGGACACACACAGAAGGAAAGAGACGAATGTAAGTTTCTATGTATGCGTATTTTATGTCTTGTTTATCTTGAATTTATTTACAATTTTGAGAGGAAAATAGGTAGGAGGAGATCGTGTGAGTAAAAATTTTATATAGCTTGTTCGCTAAGTTTAAATGTAAAATTAGAATTTATTGGTTTTAGTTCCAGAGCCTATCACACACAGACATACACGTGATACAGACGTAAGTGAATCGGGCACGATTACTTATATATTTTTGTAACTAATTTTTTTTATCTGACATTATTTCTCACTATCCCAAACGTTATTTTTGTGTATATACATATTTAAGTAGATGCCTGATCGGTTTAAAAAAACGTCACATTAGACACTGGTTTTCTCTTCAAAGAATGATGCAGGTTCGAATCCTACCGGTGAGAACATTTTGTTTATTAATCTCCTGTGTGCGGAGGTCGGTAGACGTAATTCATGCTGTATAAAAAAACAACAACTCCCCCCCCCCGAAAAAAAACAAACCCAAGAACAAATAAGAACCAATGCGTCTACTCGACATATGTATCCACAAACAATAACGGATACTAAGATGTATATAAATTATTTATGAATATAAGTGGAGACACCAATCAGTAATCTAATGAGGAATAAAGCAAGCAAATAAAAATATTTATCAGAATAATTTTGTCAATGGACTAAATTCCGAAGTGAATCATAATCGAACAGATCGGACATTATATTGAGCGAAAATTTCACATCAAAATAAATACGTGTATGTTCATTCTACGGACTTATTGATCCACCTTCGTGTATTTATATATATATATATATATATATATATATATATATGATAGGTTGGTGCAAAAATAATGACGTAATAATGTCGTTTTTTGACGTATTTTTTAACGTCAAAAAACGACATTGTTACGTCATTATTTTTGCACCAACCTTATATATATATATATATATATATATATATATATATATATATATAATTATTTATTGAAAAATATGATTCCAACTCGCTACATAAGAGGTCTCATGTTTCGAAACAAGAGACGAAAACTTCAAAATAATATTTGAATTAACTTGAGTTAAAGTAGGCTCTGTTCCATCTTCAAGCGAAATTTTTTTGGGAATAACTTATTTCTGAAATTTACGAGTTTTAATAGTATAGTCAGAATTGAAATCAAAAATTTCCATGGTAACATCAAGGGCGGATTGTTTAGAATAGGCAAGGGTGGGGTGTTAATAATTTGTATCAGTATAGAGTTACTTTCATAGATGCCGGGTCAGGGTAAGGTGGGGGTGGCTAAATTTACGAGGGAGGAAGTTTTCGCATAGTCTGGCTTGAGCGTCTATGGAGATTTATTTATTTATTTATTTTTATATATATATATATATATATATATAATGATAGATAGGTTTTCAGGCACTTTCCAAAGTGCTGTACGCTGGCATCGACCTCGATCCGGTCTGATGATATCAAGAAATCTGCTTCCTAACAAATCGACCATGGTGAGGTTCGAACCCGGGTCTCATGGTCAGAAAACGAACACTCTAACCAGCCGGCCACGCGCCCAAGCCTTGTGAGTGAAATTGGGTAAACGTAACTCTTGGGGGGGGGGTGTGGATAGCTAAGTTAGCACGAAGCCAGAAGACATCGTAGCCGAGGGCTTGAGCGTGCTAGTCTTGCTCAAATTGTTGATCGCGCTAGCTAACACGCTCTCTCCCAGAAACTCTAACTAAGGTCTGCTCAGCATAGTTGCAGTATAAACCACAGGTGAGCTCTGTGGGTGTTGAATAAACACAAGTGTGCCTGAGCAAGTCTCTGCACTAGGATTTGGGTAGCTGCCCTATTTGACGGGTGTCCTCGAATACGAGTAAGCAGCTATTTTATATATATATATATATATATATATATATATATATATATTGCTGACATGTATACATTCCCGAGAAATTTTCGTTACACTTTCGATCTTCGAATTTCAACATACAAATGCGTATGTATATAGACAACAGCACACATATACATACATATGTCAAATCCCATACTGTCCACATATGTTTATGTCTGTATGAGCCCCGGCGGACGAGCGAGTGTGTATGTGTGTCTGCGTACCTCAACGGGTGTACGGACATGCATCTATGTTTGCGTTAGTATAAGTGACATTACGACGACGATTCTCTCCACTTCCATAATAACACCAATACACGCAATCTACATAAACCCAAAATTTTAAAAAATTAATCAGTTTGTCTGACGATCGCAAAAGCATGAAACCCAGGGTCACAAACTCATATCAATCCAACCATATATATATATATATATATATATATATATATATATATATATATATATATATATATATGATAGATACAGGTTGAGGAAATGTTGATATGAAAGTATAAATTAAATATATATTTATTTATATTAATCAATTTAATGTACATATAAAATAAACCCACACATATATACAATGATATACCAAATATATAAGAAATTAATTAAAGTATATTTTCATTATTATGATAATCTGTTAATTGAAAAATAATTATTTACATTTAATAAATAAGACTGCAAGCTAGTCATGAGTTTTTATTTTTGTATTTTAATTTACTCGATCGAATATACAATATTAAAAATTTGGATTTCTCTTCAGAGTTGCATTTATAAAATTCAAAGATTCATCAGCCTTATTTCTACTTTGTGGTTAGGCCAGTGTAAATTTAGAAATCTCTGTTCTCATTTTAATTCAATAGTCAAACCGATGAGCTACTTTCCCAAACTGCATCAATTTAAGCCTGCTACTGGGTTGGCATCTCGGTCCCACCCTTTCACTGTTGAAACTGTTTAATATAGTCGTCTCCTCTACACCAATAGCTTCATGTCTCGCACTTCCTGTGTGTGGGACTCTCTTCCTCTTACTTGCTTCCCTGATAGCTATAATCTTCAATTATTCAAATGTAATGTCAATCGACATCCTCAGATGCCTTGATCTAGTTCCTTGTCCTTCTCTCCATCCTTTCCTCTATCATGCCTCTTTACTTTTGCTCCCACTCTCTGTAGCTCCTTGCATGCTAGTGGCACTCTCGACTTGCTTGGAGTGAAATGCTTAAAAAAAATCTATGACTTCTTTTCTTTCATACATGAGAAGATTCGAAGCTTTGTCACATGCAGAGATCGGTGTAAAGTAGATAAACGGATTAATATATCTGTGCTAAGCTTAACAGAAACATTTTTTTCATAATATAATGGTTTGATGAACAGAGGATGGTTATTTTCGTTTTAGTGGTAGTACTGTCAAAATCCAACTCGGCATTCTGTCGCAGCGGTTGTGAATTCGCGCTCTGTTCGGAATATTGGTCGAAGAGAAAATAAAGATTAGGGATGATATTTCCGTATTTCAAATCTGACCATTTCTGACATCACAGAAAGGCAGTTGATGCCAACTAAAATCTCCGCTGCTTCACTAACTTCTGTTAACTTGTCGCCTCATATACGTTTTTATGGTAACAGCAACGTAATACTTGTCTATAGTTATAGATTAAATAACCTGCACATATTACGTGCAAAACTGGAATGTGATTTTGGATCCAACATTATGGAGTGTGGCCAAAGTGAATTTTTGAATAATCTTGACCAAGTAGCAATTTAGTATAATTTTTTACTAGGTTACAATTTCTTTTGGTTTGTTTTGTTTTACGGCATATCAACCTTTAATACCGACAAATTTTTATTGCTGGTAATATATTTTTTTTTCAGAAATCTATTTCTGGTAATATTTTTTCCTTCAAAAAAATCTATTTCTGTGAATACATTTTTTTTTTCAAAAATGTATACGCTGGTAATTTTTTTTTTCAAAAATGTATAGCTGGTAATAATTTTTTTTCTTCAAAAATTAATTGCTGGTTATAATTTTTTTTTTTTTTACAAAGTATTTCTGGTATTAAAACCCATTTTTACACTTTCATAGTGTTTTGACCCCTTTTGCGGGCTGGGGTAACTATTTGCCCATAACTAGGACTCTAAAAGTTGCTACCACCCCGTGTCAGGGTGGACCTGGGAACACCAGCAACTAAGAAGTGGTTCCACGCTCCTCAAAACCTCCTGATCAGAGGCCTTGCTGTTGGACGTAGTTTATCGTCTTACCTAGGACGGAATTTTCTTTGTATTGCGAATAGTCAAAAGTATGCGCTACTACTTACGAGCCATGGTCAAAAAGTATCGGGGCTGTTGCTATGCCAACAGAGCTGAAGTACGCAAAATGAAGGCGCGTGACACAGACTGACTTTGAACTTTGTTGCGCATACACACTAAGTTATAACGTTCTTTCTCACTTCCGTTGTTTATAGCAGTGCTTGGAAGGAAAGTGTGTGTGTGTGTGTGTGTGTGTGTGTGTGTAGAACGTAGTCATCTCACCACACCACAAATGTTCCATCAGTGACCATGGCTTATGAAGCAGTTTTTGGCCAATAACAACATTCCTCAGGTTCTACAACCACCATATTCCCCAAATCATACTCCTAGCGACAATTTCCTCTTCACGAATCAGATCTCACCTGAAAAGAACAAGATTTCAAGACGTCGAGAAAATCGAGGAGAATGTGACAAGGTAGCTTCTCGCGATCCTGGTGTTTTAGGAATGCTTCCATCAACTGAAATGACGCTAGATAGTATGTGATATCAGAAGAGGACTACTTCGAAGGAGATTAAATTCGGAATTAATATGTGTTGTAGTTTTCTTTTTGTAGTACCAGTCCCGATACCTTTTATTCAGATCTCTGGCAAAAAGAAAACAGAATCTACGATTTTACTTGAAATCGATTAAAGATTATTGATCTGAATCCAAACTTACTATTGTTTCGGTGATCGAAGAAGAAAGTGCCTCAATAGAGAATTAGAATAAAAAGAAAAAGGATAATTGGATTTTTTTAATCATTTCGCTGGAGGGAAGGTGATAATGCCACTAAGTCGTGAGGTGATTACTGGGAGTGAAAGAAAATGAAAAGACTTCAGTGAGGAGGAAAGACAATAAGAGAACAGGTTTCAGGAAGACAGAAGATGGCGATCGGCGTTGCATTTAAATCTTTGAAGATTGTACGTAGCAGAAAAGCAAGAAACTGGAAGAGAGTTCCACAGACAAAACTATTAGAATATAACATACGGTGATATCTTGCAAGTTCAATAGTAAAACGGTGAGTCCTGGTAGCGAATCTAGTATTGCGCTTAGTAACTTCCATGAAAACACTTACAGAAAAGAAAAGGAGAAGGTACGTCACAGTGTGGAAAAGTGACGGAAGTCGATTACAGTTACAGACTTTTCTTTGGATTTTTTTCAAGAATCTGGAGATATATAGCAGTGACACCAGATCAGATATGGCAGCAATGTTCAATGCACAGACGAATAGTAGATTTATAAATGTAAATGATAGATTCTGACGAGAAAAATTGTCTGGCATGTGACAGTGAATCAAATTTCCTTGCGGTTGATTCAATATAATCACTCTACTTTATGTCGGTGAAAAATGTGGGCCCAAGAAAGCGCAAAAAGTGGCTCTCCTGGAGGTTAGCACCAATCATGCAGAGGCTCCCCTGGAGGTTAGCACCAACCATGCAGTGGCTCTCCTGGAGGCTAGCATCAACCATGCAGAGAAGGTTCTCTATGATGATTAAATTTGGCGGCGTTAAGATTTATAAGTAATTACTTGTCCTAGTTAAATAGATAAACAGGCCGTATATTCGTAAGCCTTTTAAATAATCAATATTCTGATTGCTGAAAGAATAGATTAAAGAAAGTCTATTTGAATGGGAAGATGTGTGTTTGACATGAAATTTGGTATAAGAAACTTGAATTTTCCTAGCCTCATTTTATATCAATAGTCTGTATAAAAGACAGCGTGACTTCAGTAACACAAACCAGATAAATAGATAATAAACTTGGGCTATGTTTTTAACTAGAAAGCCTCCATGGAGAATCAACAACTTCTGAAATTTGCTCATTAGTCACAGCATATGACGGGTGTAATTTATAGAAAGATAGATTCACTGCCCTGTTTATAAGAACAGGGAATATATGTATGAACAACCTTTTAGGATAGTTTAAGTTGATTTTACATGTCAACCTTTTTGTGTGTGTGTGGGGGGGGGGAGTGGTGGTTAAAATCAAATCTTGTATGGAGGTACCCAGTGAAGATCAAATGCATTAATCATTTGTAGCGGTAAAGCAGACGGTCTCTTTAAACGTTAAAATACACCAAGACTCCCCGGATAAATAGATCGCCGAAAACAAAGATTATATATAAAGAATTAATAGATTTATTTTTAGTCTAACATTTTTATTACTTCAAACGGTATTTTTTTTTTTAGTAGATAGCCGCATTTGAAATACACGCCCATTTTTAAACAGTATTTATTACGTCTGCCGGTCTCTGTACTCCAGAAAACTTAAAGAAAATGTGCGCTGGCCGGCAGACGTAATAAACACATTTTAAAAATGGGGCGTCTATTTCAAACACGGGTATCTACTAAAATAGCTTATATATATATATATATATATATATATATATATATATATATATATATGTGTGTGTGTGTGTGTGTTCTTGAAGTCATCTGTGTATGTGCGCGCACGAAAATCCATACTCAACAAATTAAACATATTTTAAGATGCGTGCTAATCACTTTAATATCAACTTTAAAATTTTAGTTTCAATTACAAGAAAATAACATAAAACTTAGCCGTAAAAAAGAAAGAATACCTTTGCGTATTTAAGGCAATTTTTAGATATTTCAAAACTTAAAAATCATTTCTGATGTTTGCGATCAACTTTACTACAAAATGCTATGATAGATATCAGCAACAAGCAAATTAAACCTAGTTTTAAATCTAAAATAATTTTATTGTTTGGAATTATAACGTAGCAAAATGATAATTTCAGAATTTCAAAATTACGTGCTTTTTTTTTTTCTTTTTTGCGTAAGAGCGATCGGTCTAAATTCTTTCTCTCTGTATGATGTGCTCCCTTCCAGAACAAGTGATCATAGTATTGACAAAAAGATGGCAAATCCACATCCCACTCGCTTCAAGTTTTTACATCTTTTGTGACTAAAATTTTCTGCATTCACTACCATATACACGCAGGAAATTAGGTATTAAAAATAACATAACTTAACTTGTTGCTTTAATAATATTTTTTTTACTTTTCCACTAAGCGATAACATTAAATATTTTATTGTACACAATGCCAGATTAATTTTATTTAGTAGGATTTATTATTTCTTTCTTAAAATTAATAACATTATTCTAATGATACTGAAAATTATTAAAGTAAAATAATCCTCAAGTTCACATGCTCTCCGCATGTGACTGAACCAAACAAAGCAAAATAATATAATTGAAATCTTAGCGATCTTCTCTAGATAAAAATTGCAGAAAGTAAGGACATAAAAATACAGTTTTCTATTTCCTAGCTTTTACTATTCCCTTTCTCTGGATTGTTAGATTTTGTTAAATTTTACCTTTTCGATTTTATAAAATATGTTTTAGAAATAGAATAATAATTGATCCTTTCAAAACATTAAAACTTTTATTACATTACATCTTTGAAAATAAATGTTTCAAAAACAACTTTTCAGTGCGTATTTGTTTTCACAACCCGAAAGTCGTCAATAGATCTTAATAAAATTAAAAAAAAAAAAAAAATGAAATATTCCCAAAGAAAACAATATTTCAGTTCTATTGCAGTTTTTATTTCCCGATTCAAAGTTTATTTTCTTCAACTGAAATTTTGAAGAAAATTTTAACTGATTTAATTTCTCCGGAGACTTTCTAAAAGTGTAAATATTTTTAGTGTCCAAATATTTTATAGAGGATTCATAAAATTAAATAAAAAGGAAGGAGTGTTGGAGAAACAGATTTAAAAATATTTCCACGAATAGTATAGAACAAAATGCTGTTTCCATAAATAAATGTAACCATCACTGAATAAGTACAGACACATTTTATTGAAATTGGGATGTTAGTTGAGTTTTGGTAGATTTTCAGAAACATGCTGCGGCTGGCTTTTCGTTGAGTGTGCACACGGCAATATAAAAGAATCGGAACAAAATTATGGCCTGCTATAATTTAATTTAAACAATATTACAAAGAATGACTTTTAAAAAAACATTTTTTTATGAACCATAAAGTATCTAGAAAAGAAGAGGGAAAATATATGGAGTTACATCATCTTTTCTTAACCATAATGCTCTTTTTTCCAAAATGGTTGCCACTCTGAGCACACGTAAAAGAGTTATCAAATAATTTCTGCTATTAGAAAGATAAACATTCACAGGAGGTTAGTGAATATGAAAAGGTTGCACTGGATGTAAGTACTGTAAAGAGATGGGTCAGTAGAGATAATGATAAGATGAGAGAGAAAGGAGAACCTCATCTTGCTGACACGCCCTGTCGCAGTACGGTAGCCAAAACAAATATGCACATACGATATGATTTTTAAGTAATAATACGAAATTTTTATTTACAGTAAGGGTCAACCTGTATAAGGTCCGGGGCCGCTCGATGTAGAGGGTTACATTAAGCGGTAGTTTATATGGATAGGAGGGGAAGATAACTGTTAACTCTAGGTTAAGATTGTAGTGATCAGAGAAGCATCATTTTGGGGGTCAGTTTCACAGGGAAGTGGTTTGCGAGAAGAAACTATTTGTGTGGAACTTCACGCTGATGGAATACAGAAGGAATGTGGCTGGTTTGCTACTGTGTAAGTGGCATGGCGGGTCTTAGCCATGCAGGTTAGAGCTGGCGGAAGCAAAGGAATGTAGTTCGTCCGTGCACTTTCCATGGAAGTAGAGATAGATCAGTGAGAAACTCGCCATATCCCGTCTGTAAGAGAGAGGTTGGAAGGTGGAAAATAATTATCTTCCAACAAGGATCTGGAGACGCTTTTGAACTCTATCAAGACTGGAAAGTGAGGACCGCGCAGCTACCGCCCAAATATGGCAACAGTACTCCATTTTCGGTCTGATCTGGCTCTTATTCAGTAGGGGGATACAAATATTCGTACATATACAAATTTTTAATTTATTGTATTTCCAACTAATGAATAAACATACTTTTCATATAATTAACTGTACGCAGATGCATAATAACTAAATATGCATGGAAAACAGAAAAAATTGATTTAAGAGAAATAAATTCTATTTAATGGGTGAAAAATTATTCGTACAATACAAAAAGTATACATAATCTTCATTTAATAATTGTAGAATAGCCATTATTCACTTCTACAGCAACCAACCTCCTCTTGTAGTTCTCAAGTAATGATTTTCACATTTTAGTTGGTATTTTATTCCATTCGTCTTCAAATCCGGAATGTTTGTTGGAACATTCGATTGGATTTGAATTTTCAAATAACGCCACAGATTCTCGATTGGGTTTAAATTTGGGGACTGACTTTGCCATTTCAGGATATTTACATTATTTTCAGCAAGCCATTTTCTTCGTAGATTTTGCAGTGTGGTTAGGAGCATTATCTTGTTGAAAGATCCAATCAGAATGAAGTTCAAGACTTCATTAAATTTGAATGATCCAATCAGAATGAAGTTAAAGAATTCATTAGATTTGCTTCCAAAATATTTTGATATGCTGTAGCATTCATTCTACCATACATTACTGATATGTTGCCAGTACCTTTTACAGGAAAAAAAGGTCCCCAAACTAAGATGCTGTCACCACCAAATTTCACTGTTGGAAATGTGTTCTTTTCTACTTTCCTTCGTACATGATTTCTGAAATTTCGTCCAAACAATTTTATTTTGGTTTCGTTTGTCCATAGTACTTTTTCTAAATACGATTTTTCATTATCCTTATGTTCACGAACGAACTTCAATCTCGAATCTATGTTTTTCAATAGCAGTGGAGCTTTTCGCGGGGAGTGTGACTTTAGATTGTTCCAATGAATTTCATTGCTTATTGTCCGTTTAGTGACACAGATTGCTGATGAAAGCAAATCATCCTTCAACTCTTGACGAGTAATCATTGGATTTTGCTTAATTTGATGCGTTAATTTCTTCGAAGATCTTGCAGAAATCTTCCGTAGAGTACCTGTTTTTTTTTTTTGGTTTACAACAATTTTGAATTTTTTATACCTTGCAATGAATGGACTAATGGTAATAATTGGGATATTCGGGTTGTCTGAGATTTTCCTGTAACTTTTACCTTCTTTCCAGAGCTTAACAATCAGTTCTTTTTGTGAATTTGTCAGTTCTTTACTTCTTGTCAAGATGAAAACCTTCTTGCACGAATATTAATTACAAAATGTTCTTTTTGTGTTTTTTAAGCTAAAAATAACTACTGATTATTAGAACTTTCTAGAATATTCCACTTGAATAATCTAGAGTATTAAAGCAATTTAAAAGATTTAAAATCTGAAATACTTTTTTTTCACACACTATGAAGATTGATTTTATTTTTACATTTTTCAGAAATCACGTCATATAAGCATATTTTGTTTTGAATTCCGTCGGGAGATCAATTTATAATGAATTTACGTAACAAACTGGACCCCCTATTAATTTTTATAAAATTTAAGAAACTTTTTTTGTTTTCAGATATTCGTAATCTGGAGTAATTAATCAATAGTCATATGAATTTAAAAAAAATTACTGATCAGGTTGTTGTGCCAATTGTATAACTATATATATGTGTGTGTGTGTGTGTATGAATGAGAAAATATGCTGATTTTATTTATATGTATATACAAGTGTCTGTAATATGAAAAATCTTAGTCTAATTATTGTCTATATGTGACATGATGAGCATTTATGCAAACTTTATACATGACTGTACATGCTAATCACAGTCACATGGCATAAACATGTGCACAAGAGAGTTGCAAACATTTTCTATGTGATTTGTACACCTAATCAGCTCCCTAAAATAGAAAAAAATCTTGATTAAATAAGATCGTCCCCAGCCTTCAGAAATGGCTACATTCTTAGATTAGATGATTTTTGTGGAATGAGTTGACGTGGCCGTTTTGACTCACAGCACCCAGGGCCATCACAGACCATGTGAACTTATTATGTATCAACGTGGGCTATCTTTTCAATGTGTCCACACATAACCATCTCTCGTTCTTTTTATTCACCTGGTCAATTTCTAGAGGGCTGTTATCTCCGCTTATCTGTGGTTAATGGCTGTAGCAATGAGCACGTCGTACCTTTTCATTTCTTGTGGCAGATTGTAAGCTGGTATGTTAATGCTTTTAGTCAGCTTGACAGAGAAATCAGAATGTCAAAATTTGGTGATTGTCGCGTAACATGGCGTGAGGTTGTTTTCTATTTACAGCCCGTTAAAATGGGTTTTCATATAGTTGGCACATACAGAACGATTACTTTTGGAATTGGGTTAAACTGATAACCTTTTAGTAATACCTCATTATATACTATAAAAATATAGGGTCAAGGTATGCTATATGTATGCGTTATAGTGCTCAATATCAGGGATGGAGAATAATCTTCAGGCCTGAAAATTGCGTTTAAGCATGAAACAGACTGTCACCGCCGGGAGTTGACATCAATGTCCATTTATATATTATCATAACTTATATATTTATACGTGTAATTTATTTTGATCTTTAAAATTTATTGTTTCCCATTCTTATATATTCATTTACTGTTTGGTTTGATTAGATTAGATTATATTTTACGGCATATCAACCTCAGTGGGTTAATTAATGCCGACAACATTTTTATTGGGGATATTTTTCCTTCAAATATCTATTTCTGGTATATTTGTCCAAAAATGTATGGCTGGTAATATCTTTTTCAAAACAAATGTATTGCTGGTAATGAACGTCTCCTTGTTTAAGATGGGACAGAGTTTTGTTCATTTATGTCCATTTCACTTGGTTCTTCTATGATGTACTGGGTTGTATTAGGTTTTTTTTTTTGCACCTTTTGATTCTCTTAGGAATATTTAGAGGATTCTATTTCTGGAAGGCTTTCTGTACTTTGGATTGTGATTTTCGGAGTTAAATTTTTTGTACATATAAATTCTTTTTTGTTTGATGTTGACGGGATAGGATTTATTTTGTCTATGAAATGATTTATGCGTGAAATACTGCACTTTAGTATTTCTATTAGACTTTTTAATCAGTTTTTTTTTTTAGAATTGTAAGATCTTGGCTTCTTATTGCATTGTTCTCTTGGATGTCATTTTGGTGATTTTATATTTTACCAATATTTGCATGGGATGTTGGAAGAGAATAAGATTCAACCGTTTTTCTGGCTTCTTGGAATTAGATGTTGGGCGTGTATTTTATTATTATTTCCTTTTCCTAGATATTACACTCTTTAGAATTTGCTGGGTGTTTTACCATTTGGACATAAAGAAAGCCTTTCACAGGGTAACTCTTGACGATTACCCCCTTAGATAAATGAAGAAATTAGTGGGGGTAAGTCTTTACTTTATTGTTGTCTATTTGCTTGATTTTTAGTCATTTTTCTGCGACTTTTTAAGTTTTTACTTGAATTAAAAGTATATTATTTTTCTTTCTTTTTTATACAGATTTTGGTTTAATCATGGCGGATATAACCCTTTGTAACACAAAAGGAGACACTAGATATTTCACCATCTAATGATTCTATAACTATGAAAGTTGAAAATTGTTTTTTTTCTTCCCTGATATTTCGTTTTCACTTTCTGTTTCAGAAGTTTCATGTTATCTCTTGGTTCGTTTATAAGAGATAGCCATATAATTTTGATTTTTGTATTCGCTGTCCGTGTTCCCCACCCACCTCGGAGTTCCTTCTTAAGGGACGCTATCAGAGGGAGACTAATCCCATTCACCCTGGTTCACCATAGCTACACAGACGGTATGGTCGTGATGAAAGTGGATACGAGCATCCGCATTCCCCCACCGTATCTACCCAAGTATAGTATGGTGTAAGGATACGCAGACATGTCGGAGCCATTATCTTTTCATCCCAACTAGCTCTTGCTACTAAGTCACTAGAACTCCGTCCCCAGGCATCACAGGTCACCACCCACAGCAAACGGGTGACCCCATTGAGGGGAATTTGTAGCTTTTGGGAATCGGTTTTTGTGAATGTGCATTTTATATATTTGTATTGCTGGTATCTTTATTATAAAAACCAATCTTTACACCTTAGTATTCAGCACCAGTTGTGGGGAACTATTTACCCATAGCTGGGTATATAGCTTGTCAAAAAGGACCCTAAAAGGTGCTACCACCCCAGGTCAGGTTGAACCTGGGAACAACATCAATTAAGAGGTGGTTCCACACTTCTCAAAACCTCCTGATTATAGGTCTTGATGCTGGATGCAATTTATCGCCATACTGTTGGGAGAGGTTAGCGAGTCATATCTATAATTTGGCGTCTTCGAAACTTTTGTCCTTGGCTAGCAGGCAATAGTAATCTTTGCGGAATGTCGGAGTAACATTATCTTGCAGGAATATACTTTTTAGCTAAAAGTTTCTTTCTTGTGACAAAAGACGCCTTGTAAAGAACTTACAATAATTATCTTCATTTATTTTTAATTATAATCAACTTTGAACGGACCAATAACTTTACTACATCACAAGCTTAGAAATCAACCAATTCTTTTCCATCTCATAGCTTTTGACAGTTACATCATGCTAGCTCACTATTTCCATGAAGGGATCAACATCTATCTCAGCCATCAAGCATGTTCAATCTGGCTCAAGAATCGTAACTAAAAATTATTTTTAAGAAATCAGCGATCATCGATTTTACTGACCTAAACCTTTTTTCTTCTTTAAATTCAACTAAAACAATAGATCGCTCCATGTTGATTAGTTAACCTATTTTTCTCAAATATCTTTAGGGTGATTTTCTAAGCGTAGCTTAAATGTGGCACAAGGCCGAAAATATGGGGCACCCAGTGAGGATCGTACTCAGTATTCAGTTGTAATGGATCTAGCGATACAAGCTTGCTAACCATTACACCACATCGCAGTGCCCACAAATGATTTTCTAAGCTACGCTTAGATGTGGCGCAAGACCGAAAGTGTGAAGCACCCAATGAGAACCAAACTCAATATTCAGTCGTAACTGATCTAGCGAAACAAACTTACTAACCACTACACCACGTTGAAGTGGTCACTCAAATATTTTTATGTGGCAATTAAAAAACAACTTTTTTTTTCTTGTTCATAGCTTACCAAAATATTCTTTTTGGTTATTCTGTATAATCTCTATTCAACTCTTTAACGATTTTCAACGCTCTATCATCTCACTCAATAACCTTACAGTGAAGGTGCCAAATGTGTGATATGTTTTTAAGAATTTAGGAGAGTGCCAATGCATGTTGCGATATCGATGCATTATCCTCCTTAGTAAACTCTTGAATCTATAATGGACAGGAAGGTTGTTAAACACCTCACCAGGAACAACCTCCTTAGCAATCACCAGTATGCTAGATTCACAGCTGATGTCTCAGAGAATCAGCGGGGCACTAAAATTTAACCCTATATATATATCAAAGGTATTTGACAAGGTGTGGCATTTGGGGCTGCTAGATAAACTCTCCAGTTATGAAATCTCCGAAAAGGCTCTTTCAATTATGCAGTCCTTCCTAATAGACAATTCCACGAAAGCGGTTGTTAACGGCCAGTCATCAGAAGTGCATAAGATCAATGCCAACGTTCCTTAGGACTATCTCCTTGATCTTACCATCTTTCTACTCTATATTAATGATCTGCATAAGAACATAAGCCGATCCTACTTGGATGATACCACAGTTTATAGGTGTACCTCTAAAAATCTGGAAGACCAGAACCTCATATCTCCTCTGACCTAGCCCAGTTGGTTCAAGAATAGCTTGTAAAATTTAGTACGGCTAAAATCAATGTAGTAACGTTTCACCATCACCGAACAGACCCTGACCTTTCACCTATCATGGTAGATTGAATGTCAGGAAGCTCTTTGAGAGAATAACAATGTCTATCGAGACATAACCTATCCCCCCCCACCAGAACTCAATATCCGATTTCTTGTTACAGATGCGTGGAAAATGGTCGATTCATTGTACTTCTGCAGTAATTATCTGACTCCCTCTGCTATACGCTATCACTACAAGAGCCAGATTAGACCAAAAATGAAGCATTATTGTTACATCTGGGCTGGAGATACTTGCCCCTTTTGACAGAGTTCAAAAGAGTCTACACAGTGAGGAATTATTTTCTACTCTATAACTCCATTCCCACAAAGGAAACTTCGCGAGCCTCTAGATGTTCTAACAATACTTTACATGGCATGTGTTCCACTCAGACATTTTCTTCCCAAGAACTACTACTTTGTAGAACAGACTCCCGCCAGGATGTTTTCCCAATTACAACAATCCTGACTCCCTCAAATCTAGGGTTAACCGTTATCTTTCTTGCATAGATTCATGAACTTTACTTTTTGCCTTTATTACGCTCCCACATCACTACATAATAAACCTTTACCTTGTGTGCTTGTATTCGGCGAACATTAGCATATATAAATAAAAGGTATCTTATTTCTCTTAAGATTATAGCTTTCTTACGATCCATGGCAATCATTAAATATCTGTAATTAAAAAAATAAATAACAATAACTTTCTTTTCTAAGCAAATATATAATAATAATAATGAAAAAATTCGAATTGCATAACAAATTCACTATTTTATAGATTTCCTATAATAACAGCTATTCTAAGCTGAAATTCGTATAATATATTGCTCATAAAAATATATCCTGGATATTTCACCAGCACCGAATGGTTGGTATTAATTTTATTGTGGAAGCATTGACTTGCATAATAAAAGCTGACCTTATGTATACGAAGTAAGTCTGGAATAGATGTAGCCATTTAATATTAATGAAAAAAAAAAAAAACAGAATCTGAGAAGTCTTATTTAGGGATTGCCATTAATTGCCTCATCGCATTCTCTTTAATCTCATACACGTTATTAAATAGTTTCCATTTCAAGGGTGAATTTTATTTTTTAAAGCCAGATGTCACGTGGAAACAATTATGCTTTGTAATCGAGGAAGCGGGGGATGACAGATTTGGATGCTGTAATGTTCTGTCAGTAACCCGAGGCAGAAGGAATATGCAGTTGAGCCGATTAGCAATACTGAATTATTTCCGGAGAGTCTATAGAATTCGTAGAGTTTTGAATTCTCCCATTATCAATCGCTGTTTTCTTTGATTATACCCAGCAAGCGTTGAATATGTTCGGTTGTTCTGTATGTTGAGAGCCCGACTCCTGCTATTCTCTACCTTTACAAGAACAAGACCAGACTGAAAATGGAGTGCTGCTGTCATATATGGGTTGGAGCTATCCAATTTTTACATTCTAATCTTTATAGAGTCCGAAAACATCTACGTCCTTGTGGATGATGATTTATTTCCAATTCTATGACCCCTTTCTCCACAGACGAAGTCTCGTTGCTCCATCACTACTTCCATGGAAAGTTTTCAAACGAACTACATTCCTTAGTTTCACCAATTCTAACCTTAACAACTAAGACCCTACCGTGCAATGTACATTGTAGCAAACAACCCCGATTCACTTCGTATTCCATTGGTAAGATATAAGTTCCACTTAAGCAGTTTCTTCCCACGAAATGCTTCTTTCCCCCAAGAGAATTCTTCAGATATTCCCATAAACTGTTCCGCTTACTTTGTAATCCTCTAACTCGAGTGGTTCTTTAGTTTTGTATAGGCTGAAGATTATTATGAAAATATTCAACCGATATCTATCCTACATTTTTACTTCTCTTTCCTCCTTTACAGCAATCACACTCAGTAGCCCTCTACATTGAGAGCCACTTGGCCTTGTATTGGGGGTGTGGGGACTATAATAATACTAATAAAAACGTAAATGACTCTCAACGGATTCCCGGTCAAGTTGATACCAACGTTTTATCTGGGTTTCATTTATTGAATCTTCCCGAACGTCTGCTTGATGATTCGAATAATCTCCACGGATGAATGGCCACGTTTTAAAGAAAACCTGATGCATATTTAATGACACACTATACAAGCTCGCTTCACATTGTCTTACTTCCGACTGGATAACAACCACAGGCATGTGTCTATTCACTCATATGCAGTAAGGGTGTGGTCCTCTTAATGGTTGTCATGCTGCAATAAAGCTGCATTAACGGTTCTTGGGATATTCAAAAAGCTGCATAATTTCCAGTAGTACTTTATGTGTATTCGTTATGAGTTCATATATATGTTTATATATGTATATGCACATTTTTATTTTATTGACGTATGTTTAGATAATCATATTGTAACAAAGGACTGATGTGTGGCATCCATTTATTTTTATAGGTTTGAATTCATAACTGTAGACAGACGCAGGACATGTTTACCCGCTCGGCAAATTATTTCAGTCCACTAATAATTATGTTGTTACCTAAGTTTGAACAGAAAAAAAAAAAATTCCTAGCACGATTTGTTGGGGAAATTCTTGTTAATTGGTGTTCAATTTTCATTTCTGTTTTTAGCAGACAACGGTTCATTATATTAACAAGCAATAACAATAATGGCAACAAAAACCAACATTTCTGCGTGACGGAGGAAATCTTTTTTTTGTTTTTTTTCATTCTATGAGTGTTTGCTATAAATCTGAACTTGAAATACAAGCCTGAATTGTTTAAATTAGTTTGTTGACAACATTACTTGGGCAGTGCTTCAAATTTCTGTAAATATTCTAATTCATGTTCACTCAATGTCAGGCTGAAGCGCCACTCTATGTACCTGAATTATATGTCAGATATGAATGTAAGGATGAAGTAAAGATTATGGATTATAGCTAACTATTGACCCTCGACTAACAGATAGATTCATACCTTTGTAACAGGAAGCTGGCCCTAGTTTGACATTTAGCTGAATGAGAATGCAAAAGGGAGATTTGTGGTGATTAAATATCAACTGCGAAATCTCCCTGAAGGATGTCTTCAGTGACTAGGAGGATAATGAGAAAAGAAACGGAGAATTAAAATTACATCAGATATATAAAATGGAATTGTCGAGGGAGTTGAACCCCGAACGAATTTGGTGAAATATGGAATTTTTCAAAAGGGGTCTATTTTCCCTGATAAAGAAAAATAATTGCTTGGGTTTCCGAGTTGAAATATGGTCAGAGAGGACAACTTCTCAATACTACAATGCTAAACCAAACTTGGAGAAATGTTTTACTGAGGCCATGTGTTTTTTTGGACAATAAACAATGAGAGAATCCAGATGAAGGTGGAAATTTTTACATACATCAATGTCAAAAATGGGAATGGGCTGTCCAGTGGCATCGCTTATTTAAGCCCGTGAAGCATTTAGCTTCGGGAGTCACTGGAAAGATCTCAGAACGACGTGCTAAGAAAATCCCCGTGTCTCGTAGACAAGAGCGCACATGGATCCTGTGGACAGAAGAGACACATAGATATGTAACTGTTGCGGACACACTGCGGGGCTGGAAGAGCTGCTGTTGCTACTACAATACAATTAATAGCAGCCAAAAGGGAAAGAATTGAAGCGATCGGAAAACCAAAAACCTCAGAAATTCTTAAATCACCATTTTACCTATCTAGATGTGTAGAGGACGCATGTTTGTGTAATATTCCCCCGTCAATAAATTGTTAGATTTTTTGAAGCGGTCATTCGTCATTTAAAGGATCTTCCGCCTAGCTTTGACGCTGGACGGCAGCTTTTAGTATCACACAGGAAACAAGTTACCATGCTCCCGGGAGGGATTTAATAACCTCTCCGTGAGTGAACACAACGAGTCACTAGGCGATTGCCGTCGGAAAACAGAACACAAGACTGACCGGAACCACTGACGGAGGCATATACGTATATTTGGCCCTGCCGGACGAGGAAACGATCGTATACAACTGCCCCTACGCACAGTTTACACCTGGAAGTCAGTGAGTGTTTCGTCTGCGTCTGCTTACGTTCGATCGGGTGGCCAGAAGTAATATGGTCACAGTCGATTTCAATGGACGAGGAAACGATCGTATACAACTGCCCCTATGCACAGTTTACACCTGGAAGCCAGAGAGTGTTTCGTCTGCGTCTGCTTACGTTCGATCGGGTGGCCGGAAGTAATATGGTCACAGTCGATTCAGTGAAAGTGCTTCGGGTCCGCTTATGGCTCGATTATAACTTTCCCAACAGGATCTCGTAGTGCCTCATTGTGTATTGTTTAAAATGGAAATGAAATTTAAGCGAGTTCAGGAAATCTTGCATGAAATGTATCACTCGGAAACTTAGTTGCTTGATTTCAATGAAATAATTTTTAACAAAAAATTAATTACAGTTTTGAAAACTTGGAAACATAGGAGACATTTTTAAAATACCACAGGTTTTCTTTTTTTTAATATTAAAACTTAACCAAAAGATTGGCTTTCTTTAAACGGATTATCATAGAAAGAGGATGTTTTGAAACACGTATTTTTTATTAATATTAAAATTTAAAATCGAAAAACAATAAAAATTAAAAGTGAAGTTTTAAATGAAAGGAAAGTATCTTAACAGGAAGTTTTATTCCGGTACAAGTTAGTTTATATTTTAATTATTTTCTGTAATATAAACACACTCTAATGTATTTAAGCCCTTTGAGAAGAATTCTGCCATAATTTCTAACCGATTAAATAAGGAACTGAGCTTCGTGTCTTGTGTTTGTTTATAAATTAATGATAAAGCTCAATTTGTAATGTTTCAGATGTTGACCTCACAAGCTATTGGTAGAGAATTCGCTTTTTTTTCACGATGGGCTTAGTTTTCCACCCTACAACCCTTTTTCCCACAGCCGATATGTCGTAAGCCTCTCGATTCTCTATCGCTACTTCCATAGAAAGTGTTCAGATGAAGTACATTTTTCAGTGCCACCAGTTCTAACCTTCATGATTAAGACCCACCATGCCACGCACATTGTAGCGAACCATCGCCATTCCCGTTGGATTCCATTGGTTCTACTCGATCTGCTTCTTCCCACGAACAGCAGCTTTGGGAAACTGTCTCAAAAGAGGATTCTTCCCCACTCATTACCGTCTTAACCTGTTCAAGTCTAGGGTTAATCGTTATCTTCCCCACATAACCGCATAAACTGTGACTCTTCATCTGTAACTTTAAGTGACTTGTGCAGGGTGGAAATCATTGTAAAAAAAATCTTTTTTCGTGTGAAAATTTAACTTTGTTGTACAAGTAGCACTTAATTTCAACAGTAGCGTTTGGCGGCCATTATAGTTGTTTTGTAAGGCACTGGTAGGAAGCTTGCTGATTTTAGAACATTAGGTTCTTCATAAATCTAATTGATAGCTTAAAAATTATATTTTTCTTACATTTGATAACAGAAACAGAAGTCGTTAATTTTCAGGTCGAAGTGTTGAAAACTAAAAACGGAAAGTATTAAAGTATCAACAATCGATAATAACAGAAAAAACATGGAGCAATGAAGACTTAATGAATTTAGTTACACTAAGAGACATAAAAAGAGAATGTTTCCAGTAAAGTAAGCTACTGTAAATGGGGTAATGAACTTAATACTAACTTGTTCCCCTGTCCCGGTCGTAGTTATGAAAGACAATACACACAGGACACAAGAAAATAGTAAATATGGACAATGCGGAGACAGAAAAATGCTTTAAAACATAAGCGAATTCATCAAATTAGTTCTGGAAGACATACATTGCTATGGCTGCTTAGTGACAGTGGTCCACTGGAAATTATGTAAATGAGTAGAAGTTAACCATGTAAAGAAATATGTCTGTCGAAGCCTAAAATTGTATTTTTTTGGCGTGGGGGAACTGAATTTTGAAATTCAAACGAATCGTACAATTCCAAGCAGAAGTATGATAATAAATCCAGAATAAAATTGAAAAGCTCAAAAATTATCTGTATCTTGGCAGAAAGATGAAAAAAAAAAAAAAAAAAAAAAAAAAAATCAGGATGTGAAAATGGCGACTGAACGCATCATTATTGGCGATCTTGGAATAGTCCCGAAAAGCTTTTCGAAGAGGTTCAATGAAATGTATATACAGGGATGAAAAAAACAAAAACAAAAAAAAACTCAGTTAATTTCAAAAGTAATTTAATCATTATTAAGAATTTCTAATCAACAACTTACAAAGAACTTAACGCCATATTTTAAAAAGTACTCCTAGAAGTCGATGTGCGGTCCGGTGTGGCGTAACGGGTAACTGTTCGGAATGCGAGAGGAGACCAGAGTTCGAATACCAGTTGGGTTTGTTGAAGTCACTTACGCGCAAATACCGTTGGAAAAAAAGTATGACTCATCACATCTTCCTCCAGCTAGGTGTTGGATAGCAGGGCAGACTGGGCCCTATAGCCTTAGTTGGCAATCAGTTTACCGCAGAAAAAGATGACCGTCTACGACGGGAAATCTGCCTGGTCAGTCATGAATCGAAAGAGACATGATCGTCCAAGTGTGTATCTTGTATGGCGCCGATTACAAGGTGAGGTCATAATGATCAAGGTGAGTGTTGGAAATTTTCTCAATATGCAATAAAAGGGGGGTAGTCTTAATAAAGCGGGGGAAAGAAAATCAATTAAAGTGTAAGAAAAGGCGAAATTAATAAACGGGGCGGTCTTAATAAACTCTAGTGGGTCGGGATTATATTTTTTTTTTAAAAAAAAAAAGTCCTTCCGTCTATTAGGCAACTGAAAGTGTTTAGGAGCAAAAGATCTTAAAAAGGTTAGTTACGGCTTTTTCCTGTGTTTTAAGAACTAGTCTAACTAAATGGATCTACATTCACCGGAACAGGTGGTAAACGGATGGCGCAATAATAAGCAGTGTGATAATAATTTACCCATTCGAGATATTCAATTTTTTCAATTCTGATCTTTGCTGCATAGGACCATGAATTATCATACTGGAACACCATACTCTTGTGATTAAACCAATTACCCTTCGTTGAAAGTAATACAAATTCTAACCACTGAAAATAAACGTATGCTATAATCACATGGTCTACTTCAATGTAGACAACACCAATACAGTCCTACCAAACATTGACTAAAACTGTCCTCAGATGAAGACTCATTTCCGATTGTACTTTAACTTGTTTAGTACCATTAAGCTATTGTCTGCGTTAATCTATATTCTTGTAAAAATATCCATTTTGCATCGACAATCACTAATCTCTGCTAGGTACAGAAAAGTGCAGATGCTTTCTCTTGCTTTAAATGTTGGCTTCTCTCAAATTATCGTGAACTCATTTCGTCAAGTTTAGATGCCTTTCCTGGTTGTTACAGATGGTGGTAAACTTGAAAAGAACTTTGAATTAAGTTTTTGAGTGAATTCTTCAACCGTAACATTATTTCTATGAAACTCAGGCAAAAGTAGGATATCGTTAAGCGATAAACTCAGTAGGAAATTCTATTCATAATGTATCACCAAAGCTGAAGTCACCTTTCCTAAACTTTCAGATTGTCTTCAGCAATTCCTTTCATATAAATAATTTATTCCATAAATACAATTAATATTTTGCCTTGATTCTGCAGCATTATTGATTTTCTATACTCGTTCACGTCTTATGTGCTCCGTGGATCAATTTCGTAAATTAATTGAATTGAACCGAGATAACGCAGTCTATACGTTTGATCTGGACATTTATTGTTATTATTTAGGCATTAAAGAATTGGGAACATATTCTATATATTTCTGTTAACACATTGACTACCAACCACAAGTTATCTCGCGTATCAAGAAAATTATCCGAAAAATATTCATTCGAATTGTAAATGTTTTGAACAAAAATTCACCCAAAGGACACTAAATAATAATCATTAGAAATACTTATGTTTGAAATACGTATGTGGTCTTGCCTGAAGAGAATCAATGCTAATTTACCTAGAACTATTAGGTTGGTGCAAAAATAATGATGTAATAATGTCGTTTTTTGACGTTAAAAATACGTCAAAAAACGACATTATTACTTCATTATTTTTGCACCAACCTAATAATAACGTTCTTGAAGGTTTTTTTTGCAGTAATTGTCATCATCCAACTGCGTGCAGCATCATATAACTTAAGTATAAAATAACCACAACGGGAATGGTAGTAGTAATTCTCAATTACTTTATTCTTGTACCCAGTGAGAATCGAACTCGCTACTCAACCGTAATTGTTCTAGCGAGACAAGCTTGCTAACCATTACACTGCCTCGAGGTGCCCCAAATGTAAAAAATATAGTGATTTTCCAAGCGTAGCTTAGATGTGGTACAAGGCCGAAAGTAGGAGGTACCCAGTGAGGATCGAACTCACTACTGAATCGTAATTGTTCTGGCGAGACAAGCTTGCTAGCCATTACAACACCTCGAGGTGCCCCAAATGCAAAAATATATCCGATTCCTGGCCACTCAGCTGTTTATATAACACTGGACAAGGTAACTCATGTCTGCTTGCACGAGGTAACTCATGTCTGCTTGCACGAGGTAACTCATGTCTGCTTGCACGAGGTAACTCATGTCTGCTTGCACGAGGTAACTCATGTCTGCTTGCACGAGGTAACTCATGTCTGCTTGCACGAGGTAACTCATGTCTGCTTGCACGAGGTAACTCATGTCTGCTTGCACGAGGTAACTCATGTCTGCTTGCACGAGGTAACTCATGTCTGCTTGCACGAGGTAACTCATGTCTGCTTGCACGAGGTAACTCATGTCTGCTTGCACGAGGTAACTCATGTCTGCTTGCACGAGGTAACTCATGTCTGCTTGCACGAGGTAACTCATGTCTGCTTGCACGAGGTAACTCATGTCTGCTTGCACGAGGTAACTCATGTCTGCTTGCACGAGGTAACTCATGTCTGCTTGCACGAGGTAACTCATGTCTGCTTGCACGAGGTAACTCATGTCTGCTTGCACGAGGTAACTCATGTCTGCTTGCACGAGGTAACTCATGTCTGCTTGCACGAGGTAACTCATGTCTGCTTGCACGAGGTAACTCATGTCTGCTTGCACGAGGTAACTCATGTCTGCTTGCACGAGGTAACTCATGTCTGCTTGCACGAGGTAACTCATGTCTGCTTGCACGAGGTAACTCATGTCTGCTTGCACGAGGTAACTCATGTCTGCTTGCACGAGGTAACTCATGTCTGCTTGCACGAGGTAACTCATGTCTGCTTGCACGAGGTAACTCATGTCTGCTTGCACGAGGTAACTCATGTCTGCTTGCACGAGGTAACTCATGTCTGCTTGCACGAGGTAACTCATGTCTGCTTGCACGAGGTAACTCATGTCTGCTTGAGACCTTCCATTTCTACTCTACATGACCCCTCCCTTTGAGCACAGGACTGATTGATGTGGTCAGTTGAAAGTTTGCCCCAGAATATGTGTACGATTGTCCTCGCATTTGTAGGCATAGAGTTCGAGGAACCCGCGTGTTTCGACGTTGGTGTTGACAAGAGGATGGAGTCGTCCGATATTGGTGATCTCCAACATTATTTTGTATTGGGTCTATTGAATCCGCGGTGTCGTCAGTTTCCGTTTAGTCTGGTTCATTACTCGCGGTATTTGGTTTATGTTGTATTTTGGGGGATAAGAGATTATAATCCGTTTGGATCACCAGAAAAAATTCACCAGGTCGCTGCGGCCGGATCGCAGGACCTGCAAAGGTATTATACGGTTCTGGTCGAGATGTAGTTAATATATTTTCCGTGTTGCTATCTTAAGCCGGCTTTAAATCGTGGTGCCATGAAGTTAAGGGGCCCGATTCCTGGATAGAATGATGTCGGACGTCAACAACTGAGTGGATATTACGGGGGAAGAGACGGTTGCGTAGAATTAACCGATCGCTTCCACCCACCCGCATACGGTACTGCCGGTTACCGTGTAACTCCGTGATTCTCCCTGCTTTCGTCCACCGACTAGGGTAGAGGCCATCTTTATTCTGGATCTGAACAGACTCGCCAATTTGTAATTTTCGAAGTGGGCGACAATGTTCAATGTAAAAGTATTCGTTTCGCATGTACCTTTTAGCCATTGTTGTCTCTCTCAATTCACAAATATCTCTCCACTGTTTACGTATCTGGTATTTGTCCTGTAGGACAGGTATGTGGTCTTTGATAACACGACTGTATAGCATCATAGCAGGAAACATGCCAAGATCCTGCACGATCATGACAAAGCCAACCACAGCTGTCCGTGTTGTCTGCAATTACACGCTCAGCCGTTTTGCCCAGTCATTGCTTTTTGGGTAGTGAGCCGACGAAGTACGTTTCCGTATTCCCCAATTCTTAAGGAACGAGTCGTATTCTTGGAAATTAAAAGGTGATCCCACATAGGAAGAAAGTTCTTCAGATGCACCATATGTGCAGAACCATGTTCTCAGGGTGTCGCATACTGCACTGACCTTCCCAGATGACATTAGGGTTATTTCCACCCAACCAGTGTACCAATCTGCATACACAACATAATTTCTACCGTGTAAGTCGAAAAAAGTCAATCACGGTTTGTTGGTATGTTAAATTGCGGCATCAAGGGCACCTTAGGCTGTGACGGGGTGGTAGAGTTATATATCTGGCATTGGGCTCTGATCTATCGGATGCTGGCATCCAAACCAGACCAAAATAGGCGTTGTCTAGCATTTGCTAGCATGCCATTTACAACATGGTGTGCAGAATGTAGGGATTCAAGTACTTCTGCACGAAGTTGTCGAGGCATAAGGATTTTATTCTCTTTGATCGGTACTCCTTCGACGCAGTACAATTCTTCGCGCATGGGCCAAAATCGAGTAATTACCAACGGGAGGTCATGGCGTGATTTGGAGAAACCACTCCTTATATATTCCGTTAGAGTCCGACATTTTTCATCAATGGCTGCCTCAGCAACGATCCTATCCCATGTGATTGACCTCACTCTAAGGGCATGATCGTATGTGAGCATGAATGCAACTTTGATTGCACTGTCGATTGATTCGACTGCATCAGTTGCAATAGTCTCGTAGAATTATAGTCTACTCTTCTGTTGTATATATGAAGATGATATTTAGGGACGTTCTGTCGCGTCCTCTGATGGGATCTATGCTGGGTGCCGACAGGTGCAGTCGGGTAGAGCATTAATTTTTCCAGGATGTTTAATGCTGAATTTGTACACTATTGTGCGTTCCTTGAAATTAAAGAGAAGTGGGTTCTTTATGTTCTCGAGTTCCTGATCTGGGAAAAACTTTATTAATGGTTGATGGTCAACAGTCATTAGCAAATCTGGGCATCCCAACATAAACATCCGATTCAAGCTCATAGACAATAGCGAGGGCTTCACCCTCGACCGGTGCATAGCAGGATTCTACGTCAATGGTAAGGCGAAATAAGGCCCAAATAATTTCCCAGTGACCATCATCGCATTTTGTGTTCACTTTGCCAGGACAATTACAATGTTTTTGAAAAAGTAACCGATTCTTGTTTTACTGTAATCTGTTGAAAGGCATCTCGTTTTATTGATCTTGAACATCTTGAATGCGTCCTCAGTTTACCGCATGATTACTCATTCAACTCTTCAAAAAGTTGGTCAGGCATTTCGTCCCAATAACATTTTCGGTTCTTCGAGCGCAGCAATTCCTGGAAGGTGGGGCCCATCAACTCAGCTTGCGAGAATGCATAAGATACTCGATTCACTAGTCCAAACCAGGACCTGACGCCTGTGATATTTGTGGGGTTAGGAAAGTGAAGGATGGCCTCAGTTATTTTCTGCGTGGGTTCCACACCATCAGCCGATTTTAAGAACCCGGCAGACTCCCCCCGTTATCTGCAAAATGGAATTTGTCAGGATTAAACACAATCCCAATCTTCCCACAGTGGATTATATATTCCATTATGTACCAGAACGAGGACCCTATAGAATCGCCCCAAAGGAGGCTATCGTCTATGCAACGGATTTTTCGAATCACGTTCACTCTAATATCGTCGAACCGACGGATATATCCAACTCTAGACGCGTGAAATCCCTGGATAGCACGAAGATGCGCGTACCTGTGCCATTCACTAATAAATGTAGTCGAATCTTGTGAAGCTGGTGAAAGCTGTAAGTTATGGTGCCTGTTCCATGCGTCTAGAACAGTTTTTCTTGCTCGAGCCGGCACGAGGGAGACCTGATTAAATGGGGACGGAGTGTGATGGGTTTCCCCCTATGGAGGCAGCGTTCAGTTCTTGTAAGTCCACCGTACGTCTGGGAGCCGTCTTTGAGTGCAACTCCGGTCCTTGAGCACAAGATTGTAGGAGTGCCAACTGTAACCGGTTGATTCACACCCAATGCGACATCTCGATCGAGGTCTTATTTCACTTTTTTCATCCAATGGTGAGGGAAAGGGATCAGTCTGTGGACCACTGATGGCCTCGACTCAGGGGGCGAAGGTAATGCCCAATGGCTTACCTGTCATAGTCTGTAGGGGTTGGTGTAGGCATGTATTAAGTGAGCTGGACTTGAAATGGTCACGTATCCCTCGTTCTACTAGATGCCTGCTGGTTTCCGTCAGAAGGAACAGGATTCTGCCTAGGCATGTGTATAGGGCGTTTTCCATTTGCGCCCTTCAACGAGCCGTGACGCCTGGGATGGGAAATCAGGTGGCAACAGCTGTACATACTTCAGAGCAGATTCTGATGGGTAAAAACCAGACGTGTTGTTTGACACATACACCAGTTGTCGTACCTCTCTCGAGCCAAAATCTTGGGAGATATAGCAAAAAGATAAAATTTAATAATAGCTGCAAATGACAAGATATTGTGGAAAGCCATGATCGCCCACGTCCTGAAGGGACATGACACATAGAAGATATTTTACTGTAAAATGTTGTATTCAACGGATGCATAATACTCCGACCTTCGAAGTGTTGAAACGTGTGAAAGATTTAATAGTTTCTATCTGAAAAACTTGGATTCAACCTAGACAGTCTTTACAGCTAAGAATATTAATAGAAATTTATCACAGAGTTAATGCAAAGTTGTCAACCAAATTAACACAATGAAGTAACAGCATTTATAAAAGATATTTGTTTACGTTGGTTAGATGAAATCGAATTCAGTGTTTATCAAGTGAGAATCGAACTCGCAAGCTATGGTTTATGAGACTGGCAAGTTCTGTAGCTTACATTTATATTCATTATTGTGAGGAGGAGCTATAAGCAAGCTCAAATAGTAAATCATTACGAAGAGGCAAATCATTTCATACAATCTGACCACATGATCCTTATAGTCTGACTGAAGACCTGCAGTTCAACGAAAATGGAAGATATCTAGGCGTTTAATTTTAGGCCTGCTTCTTGCATACATAAAAAGAAAATTGTAAAGTCATAAAGATACTTCCTGACCAATCAGAAAATATCCACACAACTTCAACCAACAGTTTGTTTTCAAGCTACTCTGAAACTATATAAACGTCCATCAATTCAACTCCGCTGCATCATCAGATATGTTTTACGCTATTTATCCCCTGTACAATGTCCAATAGCCTTTCAAAATCGAAGGTTATTGAGTGCGGTTAATTTATGACAATAAGAGGAGGCGGTAAGCAATGTAGATTACGAGGATATGTAGGATAGATAACGGTAGACTAGACTTGAAAAGGTCAAGATTATAGTGATCAGGGAAGCATCCTCTTGGGAGTCTTTTCCATAAGGCAGCAGCTCTTGAGAAAAAGCTGTCAGAATGAAACTTCCTTCTTACCAATGGAATACGAAGTTAATGAGGATGGTTCGATCCCTGTGTATGACATGGCGGTTCTTAGCTGCAAATATCCGAACTGGGGGAACTAAGGAATGTATCTCGTCAGAAGATCTTCCATGGAAATAACGACAAAGTAGTGTGAGGATGCGACGTTGCGGCAAAAGTTTTTGTAGGTTAGAAAATAATTTATCTCATGAAAGGCCGTGTAAGCGCATTTAAACTTTGTCAGGGCTGGAAAGAGGGGACTAAGCATCTCCAGTCCAGATATCCCAGCAAATACTCCATTTTTGGGCTAATCTGAATCTTGTAAGAATAGAACATGGCATGTGGAGTCAGATATTTTCTGAAGCCGTATAAAAAGTCTAACTTCTTTAGTTATGGATTTTATATATGACTTCCACAAAGTTTGGAGTAAACCTGTGACACAATAAAGATTCAAGGCAAGAAGCCCCTTTGATAAGCTAATTCACTGTAATTCCGGTTTAAAAATACAACCAACCCCCGTGATTGGTTAGTATTCAGAGCCAGCTCGGCGATGAAGGGTTATCGTGGTTTTGAGAGTTACAAGCCCCCACTAGCATTGGAGAGATTAGCTACCAGGTTCTAGTAATCTAGAAATTTGGAGGTGCGCCCATAAACTGGTATTATATGCATAAATATTTATTAATTATCTGAGTATGTTATTAGGCAGATATTTATTATAAAGCAGAAAGAGGGTAGAGACAAAACGTAAGACATCTGCATTGATCTTATGGGCTTCAGAAACCTGACCACTGAAAATTATCTTCTAGGATCTACCTGATAGAAAGCACTTGTTGATTGTGAGGTCTCTTTCAGACATTTCATAGCTAGACACTTTGTGTAGCAACCTTCTATGCCACACGTTATCATGAGCGATCTTGTGATTAAATTATTTTCGAGTGCCTCACTGATTTTGTGTTCAGACATGGATTCAGCAGTGGACCTAGAAGCGTGAAATCCATATTGCTTGTAACTCAGGTGGTTGTTACTGTTAGGCGACCAGAAACCTTACTAATGACGGTTGATGATAATTAAGAGGCTGATGGGTCGATATTGCGACGGGGATGAGTGCTCCTCCTGATTCTTGAAGACAGAACAGAGAGCTGACACTTATAGACTTGGGAAATATTTCTCCATGGATCTAACACAGTCATTTGCCTGTATCTCGCCCATTGTACCCGGCCACTTGCGAAAGGCCCCATCCCACTGAAACTCGATGCCAACGACTGAACATAATGACAGAGACCAGAGACTCCAGGATTCCAATGTTAACAGTAGTAACCGAGGCTGCTAATCGATGAATCAATTCTTACAATGCGATAAAACTCATACACGTGTACATCTTTCTCAAAACGATGCAATAAAAACGACTATTTAGTAAAATTCTGAAATGAAAACTCCTTAATCCTTTTTGAATATCACTCTCGGCGAAAGCATAAATAAATCCTATTTTTAACTTTAGCTACACAGAAATATGATTCTACAAAAGAATGATGGTATTGCCACGGACCCAACATGTGAGCAACGATGAAGTTTTACAGAAAATGGAAACAAAAAGGACACTCATACTTAGCATCATAAAGAGAAAGTTGAATTTTATAGGGCACATAATGAGGAAAGAAGGCTTGGAAAATTTGCTACTCACAGGACAGATTGAAGGCAAGAGGGGCAGAGGAAAACAACGCATGACCTACCTATGAAGCTTGAGTAAATAGATGGCGCAACACGGTTTAGGAGAGATATGAAAAAGACAAAATTTATTTAGCGCTGCAATGAACAGGAAATTGTTGGGGGCGATGATCGACAACGCCCTGAACGGATACAGCACATAGAAGAATACATTTCCATTGTAGTATGTTCCCTCTCATTCTTTTTCTATTAACGTGTTTAATGTACCCTAGAGAATACACATAATATATACTATTTTAATAATAAGTTTAATAAAAAATACTAAGATTATAAATGGTTACGTGTTTCTATTACTGTGAAATTTGTCAGCTGAGTTTAGTTTTTAAACTTATTCATTTGTTTGAACAGCTAAAGTTTTGCGATTTATAATTTATGCAGTTCAGTTAGTGGAAGTGTACTCTGATAATGCATTATATTGAATTCGTTTGCGCATGCATCCAGACATTTTCATGCGTTTTCTTTGGAGACGGCAAACAATATAACATTACGTGTTGTTTTAAATTCGAGAGCTCAAAGGCAAAACTACCTTAGTTCTTTCAGCTGAGAACTGCATGACCTTTGTAAATAAAAAATTCAGAGCTCATATGGTGTAAAGACTAAATTCAGTGCCTGTTTTTGCGGCAATATGCTTGATTCCCAAAGGGAAGAAAGGCTTGTTATCGTAGTTTGCTTACACCGATGGGGCGAAAATATACCAAAAAGCAACTAATGTCAAACCAATTCAAACGAACTAGTTTATTCTCCCTCCGATGTTGTATATCTACATAAATAAGGTAAAAATTATACATATATTCATTCTTCTTAAGGTGTGCTTGAATACATTTCAGGAGATTGATCTCCAGTGACAAGCAGCTTTTTTTTTTAATACAAAGACTGTGCCTTGTCTATGCATACTGTTTGAATACAATGTTTCTTCACAACGTTGGTAATTATGGCTCTCTTCATTCCTTTTCTGTATTATATGTGAACTACCATGACTTTCTGGCAAAGATGTGTAGTTTCCCATTGTCAGATTTTTGAATTCAGAACAGTTCTGGATACCACCTAATATTAGAGAAAGCCATCAACCCTACTGTTTAACCCATAGAGGGAAAGATATGAGATGAGATGGATTCACGATTCCTAGTCTATTGCTCCATTCTCAAAGGCAATAGACTAGGCTGGAATTTGAACTCGGCACGCCGATCCAACTTTCCACGCCGGTAACAATTACCCTACCTGCACATCATCTATCCTACGACTGCTGTTGACGATTTGCAATCAAGAAGTTTCACTTGGTTTCGGCTGACAAGAAAAATAACACGTTTTGGATTGTGGACATTGCTGAGAGATTCACTCACGTGTTTTCCTTAATGATGCTCAATGATACTATTACAAATGCTTAGTGTTATAGTTTTGTCAGTTAATGTAATTTTCGTTTTTGCTAAATGGTCTATGAAAATAGGTACGTAGTAAAGCTGGCCCAGTTTGATAAATATCGTTGGGTATATATATATATATATATATATATATATATATATATATATACACACACACACACAAAATGTTTTTGAGCGCGTGTATTCTTTTAAGCCAACTTGATTCAATAAACATGGCAATGTAATTAGATATTTTTCTCGTTCAATGTCAGATACCCTAGAAAATTAACTTAAAATTTACAAGTAAAAAAAAACAAAACAAAAACAAAAACAAAGATAGGATAAAGCATCCTATTCGGAACAAATAGAAATATCTGTTTTTCTTATGAAACATTTCTTAACCAAACGCTAAAGAAAATTACGTAGCAAAGAAAGCGTAGTTTATCATCGACATTTTTTTTTCACAGTTCTTTTTTTATATTTCAGAATAAGAAAAGGAAAAAAAAAAAAAAAAAAAAAAAAAAAGGAAAGAAATCTTACACACAGACTGTATTGCGAATATTCTATTAACTTCTTAGTGAAACATGAAGTATACATATTTAAAGATTATCTGTTGTCTATTCTGTATTGTTATTAAGTTTAGCTTATTACAGCTCAGTGTGTGCGGGTAGCCTAAGGGATAACGACACTGAAAATGGAATCGATGAGCAGAATTCAAATTCGAGGCAAGACTGTCGCGTTAGCGTTCGCAGAAACGTCATTGAGAAAGGCCATACTCCATTTCTTCTCCCCCATATATGGTTTGAATAGTAGGATAGAATAAGCTATCTAATTTGGGTGTCAGGAAATTTAAGAGAATAGAATGTCGGAATTTTAAAACAGCGATGTCAACAGGAAGCCACTCCATTATTTCTCGAAGGAATTCATAGCAATTCACAAATAATAAAGGAAAATAAATCTGAGTAGAGAAATGATAAACCTCCGTCCTGAAGGAAGATGTCATTACAAAAAATTACATCACTGGGAGTGAAACGTAAAGAATAAAATTGGGTTACACCAATCTTTTTAAAACAAATGTTTTACTTCTGCTTAAATAAACCGAAGAAAAACAAAATTGCAATCCCCCCACCTCTGAAGGGCGATACTACCCAGGTAGTACAGTAGATTAATTGATATGGGCTCTGATTAAGAGCCGAGTTCGAATTCCAGTCGAATCCATTACATTCACTTACGTGCTAATAGCCTTGGAAAAGGGTATGAATCCTCTTGTTCTCCGGGTTCTATGGCCTTGGATGGCAATTGGTCTACGGTAGAAAGAAATGGCAACCTACTGCGGGAAAAATCTGCTTCGTTAATCATGTGTCGAAAGATACATGATCGCATAAGCGTATATCACGCATGGCACATAACTTCCAGTGTGTGGTGGTGTGGTGGTGCACATATAGCAGCGGTTATTAAAGTGGAAAGTGGGATTGGGGTGTCGAATTCGAGTTCAAATTCCAACAGAGTGCATAACATTCACTTTCGCATAAGTATCCTTAGGTAAAGATATAAACCCATTTCTTCTCCACAGAGTAAACTAGGATTTTTAGCTTTGGTTTTCTACGTTTAAGAGAAGGATAATTTGGAATTCCAAATCGGTTGGATTAGAAACTTCATCTCTTAGCATAGTAACAGCATGTAGAGAAGTAGTAGATAGTCTGATAAAAATTTCAAAGCCTTCCGCTATATTGTGACGTATCTCGGAGCCTTAGGTGGTGATGTAAGGTACGATAAGGTTAAGGCGAATGAAAGTCTAGTGCAATTAAAAGTCATGCCACGGAGATTCCCACTAGTAATTTTTTTTAATTTCAAGCTATTTTTGTAGAATCGGAATTTGGGCCTTTAAAAGGTCGAATAGTCATTTCGGAGAAGTACAGTGCGTGTTGTGGTGCTTCGATTTTGTAGAAGGGGTTAAATAAACATTGTTACGCCCGTTTAGATTCAGAGGAACATTTGTGAATTTAGCTTCCCTTTTCCTACCTATGATCCTCTTTCAAAATCACTGTCCCTCTGGACACAATTAGAAATCAAAAAGCTTTCAAAGAATGTAAGTTTTTGGAAGGAGAACATACTGCAAATATTCACAGGAATTTCGTGAATGTTTATGCAAAGGCTGCACTTGATGTAAGCACAGTAAATATATGAATCAGTAGAGTTAATGGCAATCAGAGAAAGAGAAAAAAAGAAATTGATATTAGTGATAGGCTCCGCAGTGGCAGGCCAGCTACTGTGAATGGGGATAAGGACAAACCTGCTTTAATTAGAGCCAACAATTGCAAAGCTTTGTGAAAACGTTCAGGTGAGTCATAGTAATAACTGAAGTTTAGTGTAATCTCTCTGCTACGCAAACGTTGATGCAAAATGGATTCCTTGAATGCTGACATGAAGACGCATAGAGTGGTTGTTGCACAAAAGCTTCATTAGTCAGCTATGAAATAGGCACTCAGAGGACAGCGATTTATCATTCATAATGAGATGAAAAAAGCAAGTCTCACATGAAAAATTTTAAACGCGCCAATTCAAAGTTAGAACAATAAATAGATAGATTCGCCTATCGTCCGGTTTACGCTGTTTTTTGAACAGGAGTAGAGATTTATTCCTTATTTAGGATTGGATTTCTGGTTCCTTCTAATATCTTATTCTCTTTCACTCCCAGTAAACTCCTTGCGCCTTAGTGGCATTATCGGCTTGCTTGGGGTAAATTGATTAAAAAAGAAAGGAAAAGAATATAAGGATTTAGAAGAAAAGAGACTGTTCTAGACTAGGCTTGGATTCTGGAAACATTTTTGTTCATTTTGGTATGCTTTGTGTGCTTCAGCTGTTATAAAGTAAATGAAGAAGAACAGCCTCATTTTTCTGACCGATTCTCGCATAAGTCTCTCTAGGCTTGCAACAGAATGAATCAATAATGAATTTTAATCACGAGATCCCTCGTCGCAGTTAGATGTCCACTATGTTTGCGAATGTTGAGTTTCAAAACATGCAGACGAACCATTATCTTCAATTTCTCTCAACCTCAGGACATTATTTGCTTATCTTACTCGATTTTATTCGTTAGGCGATCATAGTTCTCCCAAATTTTCATTTATCCGCAAATAACTATGACTTCTTGGGAAATATAGTGGAAGGGTTTTCTGTGTATCTTCCACGATAAATTTATAAATGTCCTTTTTTCCTACTTTGACTACTAACCAAGGCTAGAGAAGTCACCTGACACTACAAGTTAACACATATTCAGGTGTAGAAGAAATGCATTCATATATTTCTCAAGCCACCCTACAGCTTCTTCCCCTCCCCAGAAAAAAACGACCCAAGAATCTCGCTACCCTATCACTATTTCCATGATGTTTTTTTTCCGAGCTACATTCCTTAGTCCCACCAGCCCCGCCCTTCGTAACTGGGACCCGCTATGCTACATACACAAGGACAAATCCCCCCCCCGCCATATATCTTTTGTATTCTATGAATAAGAAGTGCCACTCAGTTTGTTCCCCTCAAAATACCGCTTAGTTGAACATACACTCGGCAGGATGTTTTTCCAATCACTACAATCCTGTGCTTTTCAAGTTTAGGGTTAATCGTTATCTGCATAACCGCATGATGTTCACTTCTTACCCGTTCTTACTTTTAATACAACACCACACAGTAAGCATCTACCTTGAGTAAAGAAAATTCATTTGTCACGAGTGCCTCACTTATCATATGAAATGATATCCGCCCACATCTTATACGAGTATAGCCGAATTCTTATAACAGTTCCAGGACAAACAAACGAGCCGATATTTAGATTTAACTCCTTTAACAAATGCAAACAAAGTGAAAATTTCACATTCGTATGACTTGATATAAAAATATTTATTGCTCAAATGTTAAAATATTTTTCTTAATCCCCTTGGGTCACCTTCAGTCTTCAAAATATGTAAAGTTGACAGTCCAGATATGATGGACTAAATGTACACAAGCATGCACACACAGATCAAAAATACGAAGAAATACATGTATACGAGTCTCAAAATATGCAAAGAAGCTACACAGACTAAAAAAAGTGACCAAACACACACACAAGACAGATGAAAATCGTTTAGATTCACATACACAAGCAGTTACACATCCACATAAATATTCAAAGATGTCTAAAAATAAAATAAAAAATAAAACAAAACAAAAAACAAACGGACGCGTGATGACACGATACTTGGAAAAAAAAAAAAAAAAAAAAAACGACAGCAATACAATGCATTCCTATTGAATCAATTGTTTGAATCAACAAAAAGTCTTAATAATCGTAATAGATTATGAAAGCGAAAGGCCCCAAAGAAGACGTTGGACAACTTATATTCAAAAGAAAAAGAACTTCACATGAAATAAAAAGAACAAAAAAAACAAAAAACAAAAAAAACAAAAAACTACCCAAATCAAAATTAAATGAATGAGAAATTAACACTAAATATACATAATAGTTACAAATTGTGTGTGTAAGAGTGTTTGATATCGAAAAAACAAAAACATATTGACTGCCTGTTTCCCACCTATGCGATCTTGATCTTCAGCGTTGATTCTTATGCCCATACAAACTCTCTGTCTGCATGTTTATCTCGATATACATCACAGTTCTTCCGACAACTAGTGATCCGGTATCGATTTTAATCTGAAGAAAAAAAAAAAAAAAAAAAAAAAAAAAAGAAAGTATGAGTGGACATTTGAAATTCTCGCGGCGCCCATACGAGCTCACTGAGCGTACACAGGTGGCGTCGTGTGCTCCTTAATTGATTACACTTCGGTGGTTGTTACTGCTCCATTGATTTTGTAAAATGCACATGTACCCTTATTTGCTTCCAAGCAATGTGTAAATGTCACATTGATGAAAGAAAAGGCAACAGTTGATGAGCCAAGGATTTGGTTGGCTTTAAGTAAAAGAAATCCAGGGTAGTGAATAGTGATTTTCCAAACGTAGCTTAGATGTGGCACAAGGCCGAAAGTAGGGGCACCCAGTGAGGATCGAACTCACTACTTAGTCTTAATTGTTCTTGCGAGACAAGCTTGCTAACATTACACCTCGTCGAGGTGCCCCAAATATTGATTTTCCAAGCGTAGCTTCGATGTAGCACAAAGCCGAAAGTATGAGGTATCCAGTGAGGATCGAACTCACTATTCAGTCGTAATTGTTCTAGCGAGACAAGCTTACTAACCATTACACCGCCTTCGGGTGCACAACTCCAGGGTAGTGAATATACAGGACAAATGTCTAAATCACGCAAAAAAAAAAAAAAAAAAAAAAAAAAACGCTGATATTTCATTTTAACGGATATATTGTCTAAAATTACACAAAAATATCTTGAAATACTAAAGAGTAGGTTTATTCAATAAAATCATCATCAACCACGGCCTCCAGACGATTTTGGAATCTCCTGCATCTCTTCTGGACGGTCTCCTTGTTTAAGTTGGTGAATGCTGCCATAATCCTTGCCTTCAGTTCATCTTTGGTGTCACAAAGAGTTTTGTTCTGTCGCACAACTGCGCCCCACACATAATAATCAAGGGGATTACAGTCTGGAGAGTTGTGGCCAACTGTAAGAGGATGATGTGGTCGTAGAAATTGTCTGACAGCCATGACTGGATTCTACTATTTGTGTGGTATAGTGCAGAGCCATTTACAAATTTAAGTTCTCATGCTGTCAAGATAGGTGAGGCTTATATATTGTCATCCACAGACAGACTGTTTCGCTGTTTCATAGTACATCAATGTGGTTAGAAATCCGACTGCCTCAAGCCGGGATCGAAACCAGACTGATTTTGCTATCATTTGGAAACTTTACTCCTAAGCCATTGGCGCACGGCAAGGATGAATGTGAATTTAGACGTATTTATTTTTAGACAAACACGCCGGAGGACTCGATTCATCTTATCGAAGATTAAGATTTATATTTAGTGTATTGGGGGAGCAGATAATTTTTTAAACGTATTAAATATAACAGACAATGAATGTCTATTATGTCGGATCACGAGCCGTTCTAATGTTTGCTTTAATTTCGGGTGAAACAAAGACATCCACTGTGAGTACTATTGTGTTATCAACTAATATCTGTCTAATATTATTTGATATTATTATAGATATTACTTGATAACACAATAATACTCACGCAGTAAAACGAATCTTCAGATATTGGAGTCCATCTACATTAAAACGAAGCAACCCAGACTCAAAATTACTTTTCAAACTAGTCACAGCACATTATAATGCATCTAGACATTGGCTCTGTTGTAATACTTCGGTCTATCGCGTGGTATGACGTCATAGAACCACATCTTGAACTTACGATCTGTGTCTACTATTGCGTGACCGCTGTCGTCGCATAGCAATTTTTTACGTCAAAATAACAAAATGCCATCTTTGAAGGTGGACGTTTTTGTTTCATGTCTGTATAACTACTCTGAGGATGGCTCATGCGAGCCGAAAGCTTAGGACCAACTTAATAAAAGTATATCCAAATGTAGGATACATTTTATCTTTATTTTCACCCGAAATTAAAGCAAACACTCGAACGGCTCATGATCAGACATAATAGGCATTCATTGTTTGTTATATTTAAAAATAATAATAATATATATATATATATATATATATATATATATATATAGGGGTGTGTGTGTGCATACAGAAAGGGAGGGATATGATAAAAAATAGTTTTAAGTTATGCTGTATCTATGAGTAAACGTTCCAATATCAGGGATAAAGTGTATGTAAATATAAGAATAAACGCTGAGGTTAACAGCGAGTGGTGATAGTCTGTTTCATGCTTGAAAGCAATCTTCATGGTCAATAAATACGTCTAAATTCAACATTCATCCTTTCCGTGCGCCAATGGCTTAGGAGTAAAGTTTCCAAATGATAGCAAAATCAGTCTGGTTTCGATCCCGGCTTGAGGCAATCGGATTTCTAACTAAAAGACTATCACCACTCGGTGTTAATCTCAGCGTCTATTTTTTTTTTTATATATCATTAGTAATAAGATCTTACTTAGATAAATATGTACTGAATCTCGTGGATTTTTTATATCCAATTCTTTGCATAAATTTTGGTGAATTAATATTATTTACAGATCGTGTTTTCTTTTCTAAAAAACAACAAAAAAACAAAAACAAAAGATAAATAAAAGAAGAGGATAATGTAGATGGTTTTGAATAATCCAGATAGTTAATTCTCTGTTCCCTTGTCTATAAGGCTGTACAAACGAGAATATATATATTTTATTAATTTTAGGAGATTTTAGGTTTTGCAAACATCGCCAATAGTTTTAGAGAGATAAGTGCACACTATGCTTGGAAGAGAAAATTAGGATGATAAAAAATGCAAACTTTTAAATCAACGGAAAGAGATAACTACGAAATGTAGACATAACAGATTCAAAATTACTTTGAAAATATATGTATATGGGGGGGGGCGTATATGTGCGTATGGATACTTATATACATGTATGTGGGTACACATAAGAATGTATGTGTAAGCGTACAGGCACGTGTATGTGGATACATGTCGGTGTATGTGTGTTGGATAACATGATCTATTTCATTGGATGTTCCAGTGTGACAATTTATGAATACATCGGTCAACTAATTTACCTAAATTTAGTTGGCCCTAAAGTTAAATCCTCCATAACTTATTAATAACATTAAACTCTTATGGTCTAAATACTATTTACTGTAAATCCCCGGAAAACACACACTTGTTGCTAGCATACGGAGCACACCTAAATTTAGTTATAGACAACGAAAAGCTCTAGCCATAAATAAACTCCAACCCCAGACTACTTTCCCCGTAATGAGATATCTCAGCCCTTCCAAGTCACCAACACAAGCCCCTTATCATAAACAAGGCGTCTTTCGGAGGGGAACTGATATTGAAAATAAATTCCAATCCCACCCTTCCAGACAAACACTTAAGAGCTGAACACGGCTATGTCCAGATCAGACTATTCTCATGCTGAGGTAATTTTGGTTTTTACCGTAAAAATATATAAGCTCTGTTATAATAAAGTCATTGAGCTCTCTGTGGATCAGTTTTAATATTTGTTATTAGTATCCACCTGGATTATATGCCAACGGACCTGTACTATATATATATATATATATATATATATATATATATGTATGTGTGTGTGTGTGTGTGTGTGTGTGTGTGAATTTAAACGTTGTTTTTAGTGGATACCCGTATTTGAGTAGACGATCCTTTTATATTACATAATGATTTACTTCGTCTACCGGGCTGAATATTCGAGAAATATTAAAAGAAAAATGCAGACTCCGGTAAGTTTCAAGTCTGCGTCCACCTTTGCAGGAGAAATCGTCGTTAGATCCGACGTAGTTTAACCAACCCAACTAGTATTTACTTAGATGACTTACTATATATCTGTTGGTGATCAGGTAAGAAAAAAAATTCTTAATGAAATATTTCATGAAGATAAATAAAACTAACTCTTAATAAGGCGTGGTCGACCCGATCGCTTACATAGATTTTTTTTTCTATCAAAATCTGTGGATATTATACGAAAATCCATAATCCGTTTTATACATTTGTAGGAGTTCGCGAACAATAACTTTTTGATTTTCAATGCACAACTCAGTTTGGGTACCGAAATTGCTAGTTCGAGATAAAGATTTGAAAAGATTTATCGTTCAATCAGCCGAAATATTTAGTTTGTTAGGAAATATGTAGTGGTGGCATAAAACTAAAATGTCAGTGATTCATTTCGGTTCTTTCTTCTGTGTTACCGCGATTTTAAAGGCGATTGATGTTAATATACAACGGTCAATATTTTTTGCCTTTATCTAATGCTAGAATTTGCTATGTCGCTATATAATGAGGCTCATCAATATTTACGTAACCTAATGTTAAAAAAGAACTTATTTTTGGCAATTGGTTTTAGAAAATTATTTCCTTCTTTGTCAATGCACTTAATTCAGTAGAGAATATTAATCATACAGATTGAACATTATACAGTGAAAACACCAGATCATAATAAAGCTAATAACAAAATACTATGTACCTCTTCAGCTATCAGAGCTCGCGTGCATACGCACCTAGACGCATGCGCAGAAGATAGAATAGAATAATCTTGATCACTTGTAATTATCCCATACTAAAGGAATTTAAATTTTCAAAGCAATTAACAAAAATCGTGGTTTGGAGACAAAACATTAATGCATGTAATAGGCAGCCAGTTCTTTTGAACGTTGTGTTAACATTAAATTATATATGGATGAAAATCTTGCATAAAATGAAATAAATTTTTCAGGGCTTCATTGTATGAAATGTAAAAATGTTATTTCTATTAAAAAGAAACAAACCAATTTTTTTTAAATAAAATTCGTTTCTTTACTGACACCAATCACGGCAGTTTGTTTTTCTGTTTTGACTAGAAATTTCCGTTAATTTCTGAGCTGTAAAAATTTCACCGTTCGTTAAAATAGTGGCTATAATCTATTTTGCAATATTTTCAGAAATGTGATCTGAAGTCAGACGAGAAAAATGAAATCAATTCATGCATAAAAGTTGAAAAGCTGGATAAAATCTCTACTCTGATTATTTGTTTAAAAACAAGTAATTTTTTAAAACCGTTATCGATTTGTATTTATACAATCAGCCATCTTAGATTTTAAGAGTATATAAAAGTACAGATTGTCTTTAATTCGGGAGGTAGCAGTATTTATAATTCTTAAGGGTACGATACTAACTGACGTCTGCATTTATTGATTGATTTTCTTTAAGGTTTACCAACTCTTTGTAGGTTATTTAAAGTCAGAAAATATTTTAGATTGCAAGATTTTTTAAATTTTTTTTTAGATTATTAATAATTACGGATGCAACTCATGCAAATTAACCCATAGCTGGTGGAGGGGGTGAGTACATTCATTCCTTTCCAAAGATTATTTTCGTGTATATCAATATAACGAACTCGACTGAGAACGGAATTCGGCTTTCGGGTTTCCAATTCCGAGCTGTTATCAAATACACCACCAGCACAACCAAGCTTAAACCACTTGGTATTCTCAAGCGCTCACCTATCTAGTTACAGACCAGACTAGACGTTGCTTAACTCCGATGATCATACGAGAACCGACGTTTGAACGTGATTTGTCCGTAAGCTTCCTCACTAAATCTCAAATAAAAGCAGCGGTGTGTGCATATATATATATATATATATATATATAAAATTTATTTTTAATCCGACATCTTTATTAATGGAAAAATTATTATAGTGGATACTTATTAGAAACAGACGCCTCGTTTTATTTATTAAACAGTGTGTCTTGCGTCCATTAGCCTGCACATTCGAAAAATCCTAGTTAAGAAAACGTTAAGTTTTCAAATGCTCACGCCAACAGACATAATTGAAGAACACTTTTTTTTCTTAACTTAGAAACTTAGCTTCTGAAAAGTTCCGTCTATACAGTTTCCCCTCACAAAACTAACGTCGAACCGTGGTACGAGTTTCGGGAACTTTCCATCAAGGCCGCCCCCCACAGTCCGGTGACGTGAAGAAGTCACATGGTTTAAAAACGTTCCAACTGTGTGTGTGTGTGTGTATATATATATATATATATATATATATATATACACACACACACACAGAGGGATTAAAAGTAACTCCCTATTTTATGTATAATGAACTGTCTGGTAAAAATAATAGTTAGATGGCAGAGTGCATCATAGCTAAATAAGGAGTTACTTTTCAATTACCCTGTATGTCTGCATGCGTGTGTGTGTGTGTAAATTTCTTGTAAGAAGATGGAATGCATGGCTGTTAGAAAGAGAAACTTTCTAAGGATTTTAAGTATCACAGAGTTTAAGATTAATCAGTCTAGGAAATTTAACTCTCTAGGTTGAGTAGAAGCAAACGATGGAAAATGGAAGCCAGAAATCCGAAGTTGCATTGGAAAAGCAGATTTTCTTTTATTAGGTTGGTGCAAAAATAAAGTCGTTTTCTCACATAGTAACATATGTGAGAAAACGATATTATTTGTGCACCAACCTAATAGAAACTTGACTGGCAAATTATTCGATTGGAAAATATACTGAAATACACAAAACAACGAAGTGCTGGATTACTATCTAATGTCAAAAATACTTGCAGGGATGACGTTTGGGTCAACCGACGAGTTTTGAGAACCCCATGGATCTATTATTGGAGAAATAAGGAATTAATAGGAATTAAAATTAATAAAAATAAAAAAATAGATATGCCGTAATCAGTAAGGAGACGACTAAAAACTTTGAGTTTTATAAAGCGGAAAAGGTTTGGCGAATTTAACACTCACAGAGTATATCAAAGGCAAGACAAGCACAGGAAAGCAATGGTAAACCTACTTGACAATTTTGGACATAAGTATCACGATGAAAAAAAAAAAGGGTCGTAAAGGAACAAATATTGCTGCAAACAACGAAAGAAAGGATGTTGTGGAGAGCCCAGTTTGCTTGTATTCGAACGGGTCATGACACAGAAATATGTTGAGAGGCTTCAAGATGGAACTCGAGCTGCATACATTCACACACAATAACTGAAAGGTAATGCTAGAATACCTTCGATTGTTAGTGCAACTACGGCTGAATATACTGTTACGAATTCACGTCTGCACCAGAGCGTAATCATCCAATGAAAGAATTTGTTGGTGGCACTGATGTTTATAACATTATTCTAATTATATATTATTATGTCTGCACATCTAATTATTTTAGCTCACATAGTCGATATACTTCTGAATGGACGCTTTTTATTTGATATTATTTCTTATTATCATTTAAAAATAGAGGTTCGATTCCAGTAAAAGGCCATTTTTTTTTTAGTAGGACTTCTGAATCTAGGTCATTTGTTATTAATTTCACTATTTAGAAAAATAATAAAAACAGTGATAGTAACTTAAAAACGTATCCTTACTAAAAATAATGTTTATGGTAATACACACACGCACACACACATATATCTATATATATATATAACATAAAAAGTGACAGAATTTTTGGGATTTAGACAAATCATTTTAGTAATTCATCGAGACTAGAAGAAACCTCAACAGAATTCAGAAAACACTAGATGAGCGTTTCGTCCTATATTTGGGACTCATTAGCAGTGTGCATCCACTACAGAGATTCCAAGCCGGAACAGTTTCGATACAACGCAAGCGACATACCAACTGCACCAACAGACCAAATCATTATAGTAATTCATCGGCGGCATGAAACAGACACATGGTCGACATTATGATGACATATATATATATATATATATATATATATATATATATATATATATATATATATATATATTATATATACACACACACACAAAAATGAGCCAGGAATTTGAAAAAATTTAGTATAACATAGGACACTTATGGTAACATGAGCCAAATCTTAGCATTCTTCTCTTTCAGATCTTTCGCGAGCATTAATATAGCTTCTAATCCGGCAGAAGAAATGAAAATGCGCGCTGTGATTGTGGCACTAATCGACAATCGCTTCTTGGAAGTGCCCAGGTAAACATATGAACGGTAGATGGCTCTGTGAGGGCCATACAGAAATAGCCACGACGATGCATATCCTGTTTACGTGAGTGTCCCGTAGTCGTGAGCAGTGACTGCTGTGTCATGACGTCCTACAATTCTATTACTTGTATATCCTTGCTGGGCTTCAGGATCAATACTGCTACCGACAAGCCCTGAATCGATGTGCTGAACGTACGTGGTTAAGTAAAACCCTGTTTCTGCATACACGATTCACGTGACCCACAAGTATCTGAACGATAGTTTTCAGTCATGTCACTCACAAGATTTGCACTTTTTAAATATTTTAATTACTTGGACTACTCTGCCGAGAGAGAGGGTGGAGAGCGAGCGAGTGGGAGGAGAGAGAGAGAAAAAACATCCATAGTCACTTCCGGTGTCGCATCAAGGCAGTGTGAAAGTCTGACGGCAGTTTTGATGAATAACATTTAACTATTTTTTCTTTGAACATCTGTGCAAATTCTTTTGAAAATGTACTGACCTTTTACGATTCAATACCTTTGTTTCTCTTTATATAGTATTTTGTTCTCAATTACTTGGCGCAGACTGTAAGTAGAGAAATTCTATATACTTACCTATTTAATTCTTTGTATAGGCACACATAATATACAGGATGCTATGAATAAATTGTCTAAATTACGCAAAAAATGAAAATAACACTAACATCTCATTTTAACAGATATATTTATCAAAATTACACAAAAATATGCTGAAATACTAAGAGTAACTTTATTCAATAAAATCACCATTGGCTTCAACCACGGCCTTCAGACAACGCCGGAATCTTCTGCATCTCTTCTGGACGGTTACCTTGTTTTAGTTGTTTTAGTGAATGCTGCTATAATCATTGTGTTATAAGGAGTTTTGTAGGTCTCTCGCTCAACTCCTCTCCTCACAGAGTAATCAAGTGGGTTGCAGTCTGGGGAGTTAGGTGGCGAGGTGATATGCTCGGAGAAATTGTCTGACAGTTCTCCTGCTTCTGGGGCACGATGCAGAGTCCTGTTGTTAGACAGTATTACAGCAGCCACGCTCTTGATCTAGGGTAGCACTATCTCCTTAAGTCACTTGATGTAGGCCTCCGTGTTGAGTCTGAGGCTCTGTGGGTAGATGAATAGAGGCATAACGTCGCCATCGATAGTGATCACTTCAAACACCATGGTGTTGACTGGATTAATCTTCTGCACTGTCTTCAGATTGACACACAAACACTGAAATGTTCGTATTGGAGTTTCTGGTGCGAATTCCAAGCAGTACAGCATGTCGTTTCCAAATTTCTGGCGGAGTGAATTGCGTCGTGCTCTTTTTCTCACAGACGGTGCCCAACTGACCCTACTATAATGTGTAGTCGACAAAAAAAGCAAACAAAGTGCATGCGCGAAATTAAAAATTTAGAATGTATTTAATACACACACACACAATATATATATATATATATATATATAAAACGATGTTCCGAAAGGAATGCAACTCAGTTATATTACCAATTACTAGAGATATAGGGGTTCAATAATATAGTTGGATAGTGCCAGTTTTCTGCTACATTAGAATTTTTTTGGCAATTGGCTATATAATTTTGTAATCACTGAATAAGAACTCTTCATTTCGTGGATTGACAGGCGTGCAGAGTTTCATGGAACGTAGCTAGTCACGCTTATCACTTTCACGACTGTTGAAATGCATCTCCATCCGCCTAACTGTGCTCGCAACCATTCTTTGTTCACTGTAGACATTCAGTTGGCTTTTACAAAAAGAATTCCATGGTATATTTCGCATATGACTTAGTCGTCATTCTATCAGACCGACAGCTGCTGTCTATATAAAAAGAGGAAAAAAGAGCATTGCCAGGAAGATATAACCTTTGTTGCCATATTTCTAACATCTCTTTCTGAAGTGTGAAGTAATAAAAACAAGAGGTATTACTTTTGGAGCGACAATTCTTTGCATATATATATATATATATATATATATATATATATATATATATATATATATATATATATATACTAGCAGCATGGCCAGGCGTTGCCCGTGCTTTAGCCAAAAATCGTACGACTCGTACAGCAATCGCTATTACTTGACTTAAAATATTTTTGCCCTTCCTTGCCTTTAAAGGAATGCCCTTTCCCGTGCTGATGTTGCTACATGCATTACTTCTTGCCTATCTCACACTGCGAATTTTTTCTAAGCTCTATACTAAACATTAAATCTGTTATGAAAAAAGAACTAAACAAAATGAACACAAAATGATCAGCTTTAAAAAAGGACTCGTAACTGGAAAAACCGAATGAAAAAAAAGAATGTTAACAACAAATACTTTTTCACACCCAACCCAGTTCTGCGGAATCATAATCAACATTGAGTTTAAGCAAGCGAATGAGCCAATTGGAGTAAAGTGCCATGCAGATTTAAATTTTTCCCACTTGTGACGAATGCAGCTATCGATTTTTTGCATGCCAGCATGCTAATTAACATTCGTGTCAGTTAGCTGTTGGCTCTCACGCTGGCCAATAGAATCTTCCTGCCTATTCGTGGCAGCCAGCTATTGGCTCTCACTCTGGCCAGTACAAAATGGCTGCAAACTAAATGAAAAGTGCCATAGAAGCATGAAAAAATCGGTTATTTCCACTATGGATGGGAGTTGGGAAATGCAACGTCGGTCTTGTCCTTTCCGCTAACTTGGAGCATGTGCATATAAATTTTGGTGCAAATCTGTCGAAAATTGCGGCCTTACATTCGTTACACACACACACAGAAACATCCTGCCTTTATATATATATATATATATATATATATATATATATATATGAGACACTGTATAGGCTTTCACAAGTTTAATTCTAGAGATTACTGGCGTCTCTTTTATAGTGTGCTGTACAAGTGCAAATACTTAGTCCTTCTCTTCACTCAGTTTGAAGTATTTTCATCTATTGCAGATAAAGCACAATGCATTGCTCAGAAATTTTCTTCCAACCTAACTTTCGACTCACCAGGACTATTTTTGTTTGATTTTCCCTCTAGAACGGAATCTCCACTGAGCAATATAGACAACTCTTTCTCTGGTTTCTGCTATTATCTATAAAATAGATCCCCACAAGTTTTGCGGATTTTATTTTTTCTATGCAATTTCCCGAAGAAAAAGGTGCTCCTGAACTAGTATCCAGTTTTCTCCAAACTTTACAATAAATTCTTTGTTTATTGCTTTCCATCTTCTCCTCTGTAGAACCTTCTGAACCCTCGAATTATCTCCATGTTAGTCTTTTACTTCTTTTTTGGCAAAATACTCAACTTCGAATTTAAGTATCTCACTTCTTACGTCTTTCTTCTGAATACACAGTATGACTTTCGTTTCTCCAGGTCTCCTAGAGATGTGTTACTGGTTATTACTGAATTTGTTTATCAGGCTTTAAATAAGAACGACTGGGCTGTTGCTTTAGATATCTCGAAGGAGTTCGACCCTGTTTGGCATGCCGAGCTCAAAGTCTATGGTGTTTCTGGACAAATATTTATTTAATTCAATCATTCTTAACAAATCGCGTAATGAAGACCGAGTTGAACGGACATTCTTCTAGATCATTTCACATTAACGTGGGGTCCCCAAGGGCTCTATGCTTGGACCTACATTGTTTTTTTTTTATATCTTTATCAACGACTTTCCCCGATTATATCAGTTCCCAACTTTGTATTTATGCTGATGACAACTATTTACTCCTGTCTTGTCGAAAGTCTAACTGGCAGCTGCTCTAAAATGACCCCAATCAGTGGTTAAATGGGGCTACAAATGGCTTGTAAATTTGAACGCCGTCAAAACAAACCTGCTATTAGTTAATCCCCTTAGAGAACCTTTTTTGCCTTCCATCAGCATGGTTGATACTAACCGCCAGGACAGAATTCACTTTCTTATGCTCACGTTTTCCACTGATATGAAATGGAGTGATTATATTGAATCAATTGAGGAATCTACAGATCGACTACTCTTACACATTTATACATCTACCATTCGTCCGAGCATTGATTATTGCTGCAATATCTGGTCCGGTGTTCTTCTATAGATCTCGAGAATCTTAACAAAATCCAAAGTGTCGGTAATGTAATCGACTCTAACCTGGAATCAAACACTTTGCCACTACCGTGGCGTGGCAGTCCTCAGTTTTTTTTCTATTTTCATGGTAATTGTTCTGATGAGCTTTCCTCGGTGATTCGAAAACATGAATTTAAGCGTACTAGTAAATTGGCAACAAGCTCTCACCGTTTTACTGTTGAACTATCGAAATGTAACCGTATGTATTATTAGAATAGTTTTTTCTCGCATTTCTCGCCTGTGGAACTCTTTCGGTTTCTAGGTTACTTGCCACCTACAAGATTTAAAATTGAAATGTAACGTCAATCGCCATATACTGTCTTTCTGAATCTTGTTCTTTTATTGTCCTTTCTCCTCACTAAAAAGTCTTATACTTTTTCACTCACTTGCGTCTTAGTAGCTTTGTCGTTTTGCTTCGAGTGAAGTGATGAAAAAACAATATAAACACACACACATACTATATAGCGATTTTTCAAGCGTAGCTTGGATGTGGCATAAGGCCCAAAGTAAGGGGAGCCAGTGAGGATCGAACTCATTACTCATTCGTAATTGTTTTAGCGAGACAAGCTTGCTAACAATTACACCACCTCGAGGTGCCCAACACACACACACACATATATATATATATATTATATATATATTATATATATATATATATATATATATATGCATAATTAAATAGGAAAAAACAACGGTGCCGGGAAAATAGACGCAACTTATTTCGAATCTATCCAGAGACTGTTTACGCTTGCTTCAAAGAAAACTCTTGGGAAAGGAATATATTCATAACTCCCTTTGCACTGCCCATTCACTAAATATCCTGAAAGATATCGCATCATTGGTACGCTATGATAGTTGTTAAAGAAGCGTTACTAATAGATCTACTGCTTTATTTGTTAGGCAGAAATAAAAACACATTGCAAACACTATGGAAAATGTCGATGATGACGATATATGTGTGTGTGTGTGTGCTCATACACAAGCATGTTTGTTAACAAGCCTAAGGACATTGCTTTCGTAGGAAGCAGAGTTTTAACGAAATTATTTAAAAGTTACTTGGAATATATACGATAACAGTATTTTCAAGGGCATATAAAAAGGAAGAAGGGCTTGGAAAATCTGATACTCATTGGAAAGGTAGAGGCCAAAAGGGACAGAGGAAGTCAATGCATAACATAATGAGCTTAAGTAAATGGATGGCGGAGCAGGTCTTAGGAGAAATAATAGAAAGCCAAAGTTTAAGAACTACAAGAAGCAGGTAGTTCTGGAAAGCCATAATCGCCTACGTCCAGAAGGGAACGACACAAAGAGGAACAATACTACAATAATCCGACTAGGGAAAGACGTACGATTGAAAAAAAAAATGTGACAGAAGCAGATACGATTTCGCTTAAATTATTTCCAGCATACCTTGACAGTAACTTTCAGAAAATAAACTGGGAAGAAATAGAAATAAAAACAAACGGATAATACTTGAATAGTCTTTGATTTGCTGAAAAATAAGACTAGAAACAAATTACAAGAGATGCTGAATGATTGGAAGAGAAACGATTTCAAAATTATCTTGAAAAATAGAAAGAAGTATCATGTTGCACTCAAAAGAATGGAAAATGATGAAGTGAAAAAAAAAAAACAAGACTTTACATATTTAGGACAGGTGAAAACATTAACCTTTTATTTCCACTAGTGGAACATATTTTAAGACATATATCCAGGCACTAAAAGGTTAAAAAAAGAGCATGCAAATGAATTAAAACAGCGTGTTAGAGATTGCTGCAAAAAATGTCAAAATAGGTACTTAATAAAGAATTAACTTGCCAGTATGTCTAAAACTGTATAATGAATAATCGTAGCTGTGACGTGCGAGTGCGAAACATGGACTTTAACAAAATCGCTTGAAACAGATTTAGAAACACAATATAGAGAGTAAATTTAGAAATAACTAGGAGATTGAAAAAGATAATAATGAACATGAAAACACACCAGGATGGGAGATATCAGATTTAATTAAGCAAAAATCAAAAGAGTAAGAAAAAAAGAGGACAGTAGATGGAGCGGAAGGTTAGTAAACGCTTATCAATGATCTCAGGCTATGAGTTCGAGCCTATAATGAGGATTTTTTTGTTACTATAGTAGCGTTTATCACATATCAAAATGTACAAGCATGAAATGCATATAAAACTGTTCACCAAGTAATGTATCATAAAAACATAATTTAACGCATATGCAAGTCTACAAATAAAATCTCTTCGACTTATTACTCAAAGTACAGGCATATAAAAATCTTATTTGACAGCATAAAAAGTCCATGTTTTTTGTTCCTAAAAAACGTCTAAATATTTCCCGGAATACGAGATGCAAAAACGAAGTCTCTTCCAAAGCCAATTTATGATCTCAAAATCTATTGACTTAATTCTTGTTAATATTTCTTGTATGAGTAAATACAGAATGCAACAGTACATATATCTGCATCACACACACGTGTGGATGCATGCAATAAGCAAGCATGTATCCCTGCATCATTTCACACAGACATTATCTTCTACGCTTTACTTTTAACTTTTCTCAACTTCTATTTTATGAATATATACCATGCTCATAAAAAGATATACATTTATGAACATTAGGAATATTTGCATGCTTTCCAGAGAGATAATACATAAAAAAAAAAAAATCCAGAACATAAGCAAGTCTTATCGCATTTTCTTCTGTATCAAGAAAATCATAACAGAAATTAATCTGTTTTTTCTGAACATAAAATAAGTTTCATATATGGCTGGAGAAAAATAACACAAGTAAGCAAATAAAGCAACAAACAAATAAAAAAAATGACAAAACAGATTAATAGCGCAAAATATACAACAAACAAATGCATAAATAAAACTAGCTAAAAGACCAAAAATGCCAAACGGTTCTTGGACGCCATCACAACAGAGCGAGACTGAAATAACTGCTGTAGAAATAAAACTGGACAGGAAGTTTACTAGATGCGCAGAAGTGCTGATAAACGTGTGCAATGCGCAAGAGAATAAAACAAGAAGCGGAACAACAGACTGAGAAATAATCAAATCTTTAAGAAAGTAACAAAAGATGTAAGCAATAAAAATAGAAAGAAATGGAACAATGATTAGAGCCCGTTGAGTAAAATGAACCGACTTTTGTAGGTGAATTTGACAAATTTAAAAATGTAAAAATAAATCCCCATTCAATTCAGTTGTTTATTTCAAGTTGATTTATAGAAAGCGATTTCAATAACAACGCTGCACAATCAAGATGAAGGGATCACGACAAATGCTAGAAAACCAACGAATCGCCAGGAAGTAAAAAATAAACGAAACATGGGCAGCGAATTAAGACAATAATAAACAATGACACTAAGATGTGGCGCAATTGACCTACCATAGACTGAGTGTGAAAAATGAAAAAATAGAACTTTGCTCGAGAGGGCCTGAAATTGGATAATATAAAAATCTTAATTGCAGCCATAATCATTGACGGGCGGCAAAGTGAATGGCAAGCTATGTTTAGAAGACAACGACAAAGTGAAAAACCCAAAGGAAATAAAGACAATAAAAATAAATAGAGATAGTGAGCTATCTGTGAAAATTAGAAATTTTGATACACTGGGGATTAGGTAAATGATTTGGGTTCGACAATGTAAACAAATGACGTCAACCCAAATCAGAGACAGTATTCATAAATAAAAAAACGGACTGATATCTCCGCAGATCATCCAGTTCAGTAAGATCAAGTCTGGTTATTGTAAAAGCAATTTTAACAGATCAAAGGCGTGGCTTTTCCAGTGAATCATAGCGTGATGATAATGAAGAAAGAAATAAACAAATAATTAAAATAAATAAAAATAACAGGAATTAAGCTGGAAAGTTAAACTGAAAAAAAATATCAAGTGTTGGTTCGTGTCTCAATCAGTCATTAGCCATGCGTGATACACGCTTAGGCGATCATGTTTCTTTCGATACATCACTGACGAGGTAGATTTTATCGCCCGCAGTAGGTTGCCATTTCTTTCTGCGGTAGACCAGTTGCCATCCAAGGCAACTCGTCTACCGCAGAAAGAAATGGCAACCGGTTTGCGGTTTGTCCTGGGGGAGAAGAAGAGGATTCATACTTTTCCCAAGGGAATTAGCACGAAAGTGAATGTAATGCATTCGACTGGAATTCGAACTGTTCTCTAATTCCTCAATCCGAGCCGCTATCCATTACTCCACCGTGCCTCCTCTTGTGTCTATAATTGCTGAACTTAGAAAAGATCGAGACAACGAGGCGGCAAGAATACTGATGAAAGTGTCAGTGAGTTGAGGACACTTGCTGTCGTTTACTTTTAAGTGACAATCAACAGATTCCTTAGGTGAATATGCATATACATAAGAGTTATAATAATAATACTGATGACCTGATGCTAGACCAGGCATTAGCTTTCATGGCTTCTGGCCTTAAATAATAAGCGGCGTTAACATGTTTTGTTTTGGTGAATTAAAATGGGCTACAGTAAATATATCCAATTCAGTACCACAGATTTGCTTGTCAGTTTCCTAAGCATAACCAGTTGGGAACGTCTTCTAGAGACTGGTGCATTTGAAGAGGAGTAATTGGAGAGCATTAAGGCAGAGTATCAAGAGGGTGGTTTTCTCAAGTTTGAAGAATGAGGTGGCAAAGGTGACACGGCAGTCGCATTTGGAAAACCTTCAACCAAAAACCGTCCAAGTAGACTGGCTACCTAATATGAAGGTATTTTGAACTATAAGTTTATGCGATACTTTTATCAAAGTCCTGTCAATATATTAAGCACATTTGATTATACTGCATGTAACTTATACTGGGTCTCATAATAGTGAGATATTAAGCTTCGTACATGTGTACCTCAGCTTCACTTTGTTGTATTCTCCCAGTCAATAATAATGTGTGAGTGAGAGAGAGAGTGTGAGTGAGTGAGTGAGTGAGTGAGAGAGAGAGAGAGAGAGAGAGAGAATGTAAAAACATGTTCTGCATTTCAAATGTTGAAGCCAATTTTTGAAAATTGTTTTTATATCTTGATATATTTGTTTTGAGAGTTGTTTACTTGTAAGGGGCTTTTGATCGAGTGAACACATTACTGTGAAACTTTATCAAGTTACAAGATATATACGCATTAGTGCTATCAAAATGTTTTGAGAAAATGATTGTGAGAAAATTAACATCTCGTTGTCACAATCTCGTCGGAAGTCGTCCCATCGAGCCTGGATTCAGCAATCTAAAAAATGATGCTTCTCGTAATAAAATAGCGGGAAAATATCCATAGGACTTTAAATTCGCATGTAATGTTCAAATCCCTTGGAATTTTGAACATCTTTGAAAGAAAATTATTAATCTGATAAATCATTTCACAACATTTTTCGACTAATGTCTTCATCTTTTGGGGTTTATCAGAAAACTTCAATTGACAAAGAACGAAGTTCGAATATTTGGGTTAAGGAAAATAAATCACATTTCACTTTTCAAATTTAAGGGACTTTACAATATTTAGTCAGCATATAATTGAATATATCCTCATAGTATCAAAGGATTTCGTTTCTGCTTATGCTGATGGTGTAAATTCTAGCAAAGGTCTAACTATTATCATAAATCGGTTCTTCAAATAATTTTCCCTTTACCAAATTCGACATACAAGGTAAAGGGTTTCGTTGGTGTATTTTCTTCATACATTTATTTACCTAATATAAAATAAGAATATTAATTGAAAAGTATAGAAGAACGTGTTTTTACTCTCGAAAGAGAAGTATTAACACTATTAAATTCAGTGTTAGTTTACGCAGTGAAGCTGTGTAATTGTGTATAAAGCTTTTTCGAAAGTAAGAAAGAGAGAGAGAGAGAGAGAGTAAGGAAGAGAGTCACATAAAAGATTCAGGAGAATTTTCACATGCAGGAACTATAGAGCGGCAAAGCGTTTCAATGTTATCGAATAAGTAGTTTTTATTGAAAAAAAGCTTTTATTAAGAGATTTTGCCTTATAATTATATGCATTTAATAATGCAAATTGACAATAAATTAACATTTTATTGTTATACGTTATTTATATAGACGCAAAGATTTAAGTAAAATATAATATAATATATATATATATATATATATATATATATGTTTGTGTATTTAGGCAGCAATCCTTCTTTCATGCGCATTTCATTGTAAACGATAGACAAGGTGCTTTTATTTAGTTTTTTTATACAATTTCTCATGCGATCTAATATTTTTTTTTCTTTTCGGATGATAAATTATATAAAAACTATCCGAATGTTCTTTTTATTCGAGCGCTTTCGGCTATACATTTAACCATTTTCAAGGATTATATTTTAACTGTTATATATATATATATATATATATCTATATCTAGTATATATATATATATATATATTATATTATATTATATAATAATAAACAGTATTAACGACATTTACTGGCCTGAATGTCCGAGAAATCCCATAGACAATATGCGTTCTCCAACAGGAATCGAACCTGTATCCTACACTTAACCATCATATAGCCTGACGTGCTATATCAGTTTAGCTACTAAGGAAGCGTCTGGTTAGCAAGGTCGATTTACTGCTTTTAACATACTTTATTTTCGAAGGAAATCATGGGAAATTTGTAGCTTAAAATCAGTAAGTCGACATTGTTAACGAGACGCTTCCTTTATAGCTAAACTGATATAGCACGTCTGGCTATGTGACTGTTCCGTGTAGAATACAGGTTCGATTCCTGTCGGAGGATGCATATTTTGTATGAGATTTCTCGGACATTCATGCGGGTAAGGGTTAATACTGTTTATTACAAACAGAGCATTTACTTAAATATATTTTGTTATACGTTATTTATATAGACACAAATATTAAAATAATTGTCGGATTTGGTCCATTTCATAACAATAAATTAACATATCACAAATAAATCTGAAGATAGAAAAGAATTTCCATGTTAAATGTCATCATATTTTTTTGTTATATTGTTGCATAGTCATTGGAGATAATATTCACAGTGTCATGTTTCAAGGCAAACAATGTTACTGCCGTTTTATAAGATTTCAGGCATGCAGGATTAATTATTTCTTCCTATTTGCAAACAGCTTCAATTTGTAGAAGACAAGATGCATGAATATTCCTGTAAAACTTATTTATTAGCGAATAAAAAGTTTAACCTGATCATTTTGGAAGGAAACGATCTTTTGATCTGGCCTTAGGCTAAGAATCTTTTTTCTTTCTGTTTGTGATAAAGTTCAATATTATCGAATTCCGAGAGTGCAAGTCTGTGGGGCAAACTGAAATACTGTAAATATTTGAAAACTTGTACCAACATCAATACTAAACGAGCCACTGCCAACACTCCGATTACAACTGGCAGTAATATTATGCAAATTTCTTAGATGAAGCATTGTCAGTTATTATTGATTTTAGACGAGCATTTCTTTCATCTTAATTTCATTTGTTTTTGCCAACAGAAAGCAGAGAATAAGCCCCCGAACTCGCATTTTCCTTTAAGAAATGAGATTCGAGCTTAAGTCTTGCCATTGTTTTTTTTTTCTTTATTTCCAATTCAAATTGCTACCTAACAATTATAGGATGACAATCGATAAGTTGCGATAAAAATCAACGTAAATTAAGTTGAAAGAAAATAAATGATTAATATTAGCAGCGATTTAAATACGTAAATATAAAGAAAGCAAATAATTGGATAACTGTGTAACAACATCCGCTATAAAATATAGAGAGCAGACTGTTTATTAAACTTCTATAAGTATGGTATAAGGCCGCTGTAACGGAGTAACAAGATGCAAGAACAATATTCAAGTATACACAGTGATACACACGCAGAGACATAATTGATGTTTTCCAGAAAGAGGCAGTTGAAATTTCTTGGGCACATAGAATAAAGATGGCTTGGAGACACTTTGACACTCACAGGGCATTCAAGGTATGAGGGACAGAGGAAAGTAGCGTATAACTTACCTAAAGAGCTTATGTAAATCGTTGGTAGAACAGGGATTAGCAGAGATAGTAAAGTTTGTCTTTTTTTTTTAAGTACAAAAGACAGGAACTTGTGGAGAGCTATAATCGCAGAAAGGAACACGGGATGTAAAAGAATAGTTAGTAAGCTCGTTGAGCGTATCACAAGTAGTTATGCAAGTTGGATCCTTAATGAATTCTAGACTTAGTAAATATCTCCATACACAGTCGCAGATTTTCTCATTTTCTACATATAATGATTAATAATTAGGTAAATATTATTTGTATTTTTGGGAAATTTCTCTGTCTCCTGCCACATTATATATAATAAATAAACAAAGAATTTGTTTCAACCGGCGCGCAAAAAAAAAAAAAAAAAAAAAAAAAATCATATAAGGTCGACCAGGATATTATGTACGATATGGTTTTAAAGGCCATCAGTGTTTATATTTAGAATGCTTGATATCAAAATATAGCATTCTTTTTCTATGCGCTGTTCCCCTTCAGGATATTGGCAATCATGGCTCTCCACAGTTTCCTGCCCTTTTTAGCTTATAATAAATTTTGTTTTTGTTATCTTTCCTAAAATTTATTCCACCATCCATTTACTCAAGCTTACTCATTAGGTTATGCATTTTCTTCCTTTGGTCCACTTGAATCTGTCCTATGAATATCATATTTTCCAAGCTCTCTTTCCTCATTATGTGCCCGGGGAATTTCAACTCTCTTCCTGATGTTAAGTATAAGTGTTCTTTTCTTTTCCATTTTCTCTAAAACTTCGTCGTTGCCCATATGTTCGGTCCATGATATTCTCAGTTCTGTTCTGTAAAGCCACATTCCTGTCTCTTCTTCATCTGTGAGAGGATTGTCCAGCATTCACTACCATATAGATCTTCGGATTTCAGTGTTGCACTTTCCGTCCTCTGTTAAAACACTTCCTAGATATTTAATTTATTATAATTTATTTTAGTATCTTCAATATGTTCGGCTGTTCCTTTTCTAACACCCATGCATTCTGCCTTTCACTTATCTTATCTCTATTGTAAGTTTCGGGGATATTTTATTTATTTAGATACTGAGATATCAAATAATTTTTACAAAGTTGGAATTAAAAAAAAAAAAAAAAAAAAAAAAAAAAATTTCGATTCGTTTTTGTAACTGCTGCTATTTGATGAAATCTATATAAAAAATATTAACTTGAAGTATTGTCATGGCATAGAGAAGATGCAGAGTGGGAGGGTCAAGTAAACGTTTTTGTTCTGCCAGCTTGAAGCCAGCAAAACAACATGTCTCTCAAACAATATCTTTCTCTTACGATTTAAAGATTTTCATAATGTTCGAAGGAAAAGCTGGCCAAATCTGCCCCGTCCTGGGTATGACGATAAACTACATCCGCGTCCTGGGTAAGACGATAAACTACATCCGCGTCCTGGGTAAGACGATAAACTACATCCGCGTCCTGGGTAAGACGATAAACTACATCCGCGTCCTGGGTAAGACGATAAACTACGTCCAACAGCAAAGCCTCAGATCAGAAGGTTTTGAGGAGCGTGGAACCATCTCTGAATTACTGGTGTTCTCAGGTCCATCCTGACCCGAGGTGGTAGCACCTGTTAGGGTCCCAGCCATAGGCAAATAGTTAACACCCAAACTTGTGTAAAATTGGTTTTAATACCAAAAATACTTTGTAATAAAAAGTTATTGCCAACAATAATTTTTGAAGAAATAATTATCAGCAGCAATACTTATTACTAGAGGGCATAGAATCCCCAATATGCACTACATGCCAAGAGAAGTTTATAGTGAAACATCTACTGTTAGAATGTGTAGATTTGGATCTTGTGCGAACAAAGTATTACCAAGTGGGTAATATTTTCTTTTTAATTTTTACGAAAATAAAACTATCCAAGATTGTAAATTTCCTAAAAGAAGTTGGATTGTACTAAAAAAATATGAGTAATTGAAAAATGGTTCAAATATATATATCTGTTTTTTTTTAACCAAACTATCGCTATGAATCTATTTCGAAAAATGTTGTTGGCATTAAATGACCCACTGATGTTGATATATCATAAAAGAAAGAAAACAACCAACCAAATCTGCCATAATTGACAGTGACGGAATAGTCATACTCGATTTTTCTTGAGGAAAAGAAAAAGATACTTCAATTCGATTTTCTCGAAGTTGCTACAATATATTTTCTATTCATTTAATGAATTCGTGTTCTTGGTAAATCTACAGTAATATTTGTGCAAATAAGGACATGACGAATAAGGAGCAAAGAACATACAGAATAAAAGCCAGAAAGTACCACAGGGTAGAAAAGTGACAAGGTATGAAAAACGAATGAATGAATGAATTACTTAAGGCGAACTGGAAAAATAAAGATTAAAAATGTAAAAGAAAGACAAACGTAAAAAATTCGAAAAAGCAAGAACAAAACTTAAAAGCAAAAATGGAAAATAAAATGAAAGAGAAGTGTAAACAACATATAAAGGAAGAATAAAAATAACATAAAATTAATAAGAAATTCTTTTGAGAAATCTATCTCTATTGATATAAATTATTGAATTTTGTGAACCAGAACGTTTTGACAATTAAAATTTCTTTATTACTTACAACTATTAAAATAATAATAATAAAAAAAAATAAGAGTTAGGACCTCCCCAGATAATTGTGCTTTTAAAAAGTAGGGGCTGAAATCAATTGAACCAACATTTTCTTTAATTATAGCTTTTGGTTGTAATTTTTTTTTTTTTAGTATAATATAATGTTCGTATAGATGTATGATATATAATTCTTATATCGGTTTACAATAAAATATATAAAAGCATATGCGTATCAATAATATACAAATATATATATAAAATGTGAGAAACATTGTTCTAATGGAGCTTCATTTTCTAAAAAAAAAAAAAAAAAAAAAAAAAAAAAAAAAAAAAAAAAAAAAAATATATATATATATATATATATATATATATATATATTGCAAATCTAAATCGATTTTCTAAAAATCGAGATATTTCAATTGGGGAGATGCCGTTATTGGGCCTTTTGCGCTGAATAGTTCTGATTTGCGTTTTTTTTAAATTCCCAACCATCACATTTATTTTTATTTTAAAATTACCCTCCATAAATATATGGGGGTGAGGGGAGATGGTGTCACCAGAATATTTTGAAAATTCATAAGTAACCTGCCAATTAAGATACAGCTAAGATAATTTAAAAGAAAAAAATCGAGTGGCTTCAGATGTTTCAACGAATGACCATTCTGGCCTAGGTAGGCAGATCATCACATCATTTATTTAATCCAAGGTAGCAGACTGTGCTTGTTCCTCTGTCCGTGTCACGGCATAATACTTTAGTGGGTTAAAGGGTTGGTGCGTGAATTTGGTGGCATAGTAATTGCGAGTTCAATCCTTGGTTCAAGTAGTATAGACTCGGCGAGCAATAACGAAGCAGTACTAAAAAGAAGACCAGTTATTTTGAGACATGGACAGCAGAACGAGAACAGTATCTGTCTATATTTATGAGATGAGGTATTATGTACATTATTTACATTATTCGGACTATTGGCCTCATCTTTGTCGCCATATTTATTACAACGTTTCGGCCGTTGTACGATCCGGCCTTCTTCAGGTGGTTGGAATGTCGAACTTAACCCTTTATTTCGCTCACTCGGGTAGACTGTTCTAGTTCCACGTGACATGTTTAATGGATGTCAGTTTAATGGATGAATTTATCTCCTGTTAATTTGCCTCTAATTTTCCCTCCTCAAGGACACATGCCACAGTGGATAAAGGCATTGGTTAGATCCAGTGACAGGACCCAAAGAGTGAGAGTTCAATACCCAGTTAAGGCAGTGGAGAACTTTCAGAGGGAAATTAACAGGAGATAATTGATACGTGGAACTAGAACAGTCTACCCCAGTGAGCGAAATAAAGGGTTAAGTTCGACATTCCAACTAACTGAAGAAACGTTGTAATAAATATGAGGACAATAGTCCGAATAATGTAAATAATGTAGAACGAGAACAATATGAAATAAAGTCCGAGTTACCTTGATCGACAAACACCTAAAAAGATTGGAGGGCTCAATGGTCGAAGATTTGTGATTATACAAAAAATAAGGACATTACTTCGAATGTAAATAAGGATAACACCGTGTCCCAGAAATAATACTAACTTGTTTTATTACGATCACAGGCGTCAAGATTAAAAACGAACTCAGCCAAAAACTTCGGAAGGCGTCTTCGCTAATTATTTGGTGAACATTGTTTCGTAATTCGCTAGACTGTCATTTTAATTAGATTCATTTTTCAGTTTTAGTTTCTGATTGTAATTAGTTTGGAACTAATTAATTTTCCGAAAGGCAAATACATGCCTACTTTTATAATCGCTCGCATAATAATCCATGCTTAGAAACACCTGTGCACGCGTTTATATAATGTACATTTGTATCGACAGACTTTATACATATTTGTGACGAAATTAAAATCAAGAGAAAATACACTATTTAGACAAAGAAACTATGATATTTTATCTTCCTCATTTTACTATGTAGGTATCAGAATACATACATGAATACGCATTCAGCTATATAAGTGCAGATTGAATCAAATTCCATTTTTTTTCAATACTGCCAGTAATACGATGTTCTACTAAAAGTTCGCAAGACTTATTGATAAAAAAAGAGACCTGTGTTATTTCTTGCAGTGCTTTTGACTGTTACAATTGTACCAAGTAGTAAGCGTTTATTGTTACAATGATTGCATACATCACTCTTACTTCGATTCATACTACTAATTAAAATACTTTTTAAAATTATTTTGTTTCAAGTATACTTTTGTATATGATATTGATAAATTTAACAAAAAAAAAAAATTACTGCTGGCTTAAATAAAATATAAGTTCTATTTCGGCCCGTTGTAAAATTTTCTGATATTAATCCCACAGAAGCTTGTAGTCAATCATTAAAAAAAAAGTATATAAGAATGGAACACAATATTCAGGCAAGATCATATAAGTGAGAGTCTCGCTTTAGAGATTTTGTTGCAAGTGCTTAGAAAAAAAAAAAATTGGTTCGATTATGAATTATCTTTTTTTTTTTCACATACTACAAATAATACAATCAGTTTCGTTTTATTTTAAAACTGTACAGAATTTTCTCTAGTCATTAGCAGCGGATAATCGGAACATTACAAAAGCCACAACAATCATTGGCCTTTTCGATGGATACTGCTGCTGAAAAAGCTACAATTAAAAGTGTTTAACGAAATATAGACAAATCTACCAGGATTAAGACATCACTAAGCTTTATTGCCAGGAACAAATTAGTTGTACAACTGTAAGGGGAAAAAAAATCAGACTTTTAGTGTACAAAGTAAATGATTTAGACATTTTACTTTTTGTTAATGCTTCCATGATTTTTAACCATTTTCCGCATGTGGATGAATTTATGTTCGTATTTTCTATAAATATGTTACGGATAGAGGTTGGTAAAACTTCCTGTGCATTTAAATGGGTGGTCGATCCGTTAGAATGTATTTAATTACACACGGGGGTGGTGCTATCAAATCATGGAAGCATTAACAAACAAAAAAACAAAAACAAAACCTGCTGATTGTGTTCGGAAAATTAGAACATTCCCATGTGTGTGTGTATATAACAAAATGAAAACTTATCTTAGTCAACGCGTTCGTTTCGTCCTCTGAGGAACTTTATACGCGTCGCCTAAGTTTTCCTTTTGTCTTTATTCATATTATCCTTTTACAGATATACTCTAATATATATATATAAAATTTCAACAAAATCATCCTTGATAATAGCTAATTGATTAATCGAAAGCGCTCGAATCCACGGATCATTTGGGCAGTTTTTACATACTATGTCCAGAAAAGAAAATACTTGTAAGAATGCAAGACCCCCCCCCAAAAAAAAAAAACTTATTCAGTGCATTTGTAGTTGCCTTCAATAAAACCTGTATAAAAGAAGGATTGTTGCCCAAATACATACACGTGAGTCTGTGCACGCGCGTGTAAGTGAGTGAGAGAAAACGTAATTATATTTTTACCTGTTAGTAATATTGTTTTTATAATATATTTTTTTAACATATTTCAATGTTCACATGTACGTCTATGACTTCTCTATCGAAATGTTTTCTTTCTAAATATATAATTTTATGGGGGTATATTAATCGACATATTTCTATACTAACAAAAACGTGGTTGATGATTTGTAACATTTTGCCTGTGAGGCTGATATGCATATAGAAATAGATATATCTACGTAAATGTATGTGACAGTAATGTACAATACAACTCAAATCATGTCTAATTAAAAGTGAAGCCTGTGTCCATTAGAGGAAAATAGTTGTTGATGCTATTCATATACTGTAACATGTTACATGTATCTCATGCTACTATATCGCCTCGTTTATTCATTGAAGTACATTATTGAATTTATATAAGTAAAAATAGAAGTCTTTGTATAGTTTTATTTCTTGTAATGCTAGCACAGATGCATCACTCGACTTAATCTTCGTTGCAATGTAAAAGAGAGTGTGACACATTGTTTCTTTTTGTGAGGTCCCAATTATTATTATTATTTACAGTACTTAACTATAATCACTTCTCATTTCAGCGAATGAAATTGCATGAAACAATTTGAACATCTAATAGAATTCAGGTTTGAAATATTAAAAACAATTATGGGATTTTAATTCATTTAAAAAAAAAGTGTTTTCCTGCATTTTATCACACTATTCCAGGGTCGATATAATCTTTGCCGCTAAAGTAAATAACACTAAATTGGAAGCATTCTGATAAACAACTTTCATACGAAGCATAGTATAAAATACATATAGGTAATCTAAGTAATATATAGGGTGTTTCAAAAAGAATACGCCAAAATCATTGCGCTATTTTTTCAGGTCTATAGCATTGTAGTGGACTCAATCAGTGGTTATTTGATAGAGTAGTTATCAAAGTTTGATTAGGTGTCAGTTTCACCACTGTCGTTAGTATAACTTCTGGTTCAGCTGAACTGTGGGAAGACCAATCAAAATCGCAACTCCTCAGCAGAAGGCATTTGTTTTTGTGACAATGGCATTTGTTTTTGCGACAGTGGCATTTGTTTTCGCGAACTCAAGCACGCAAAAACAGTGCTTGAGTTCGTGAAAACAAATGCCATTGTCACAATGCAGGCAGATTCAAATGACTTCATTTTTCAGCAACATGGCGCACCACCCCATTGGCATCTCGGGGTTAGAGCTGATCTGAATGAAAACGTGCCTCAGCGATGGATTGGGAGGAGAGGTGCTAAAGACCTTGCTCTCTATGCTTGACCTGCCAGATCCCCGGACCTCACTGGGTGTGACTTTTTCTTGTGGGGGGATGTTAAAGACCAAGTTTATGTTCCAGCACTTCCAGCAAGTATCGATGACTTGAAAGATCGAATAACAGCTGCAATCAACACGGTGGACCGTGACATGCCGAGGCGTGTTTGGGAGGAATTCTCATATCGGTTTGATGTTGTCTGCGCTGCCGGTAGTGGCCACTTATAAAACATGAAATGAAACTTGAATGTATATACAACACATGTGTTCATCCTAGAGGTTTGTAATTTTTTTCGTTATTGACACATCACGTGATGATTTGGGCGTATTCTTTTTGAAACACCCTGTACATCTGCATATGTACATATAATATATGAAGTTAGTGTGTGTGCGTGTGCGAGAGATCAAAATACTGAAAATTAAATATATACATAAAACTTGTATTTTCATGTGGATCTAAAGATTACATACAAAATTTGACATTTAAAAAAATGCAGTTTTATTTTATTTATCTGTTTCCTAATAAGGGCATATTTAATATAGGTCTGTTTTATGCGAATCCTCGACCATTACACAGAGGTAAATTCAACACTGTTCGCTTTTGGGGTGTCTGAAACATGGCCACCTCTTTCTTTTTAGTGTAATGAGTGACAGAATGGCCATTTGGAGCTGGGCATTTTTCTTAATGCTATGCCCATCAGAACGCAGTCGATAATGTCACTTCAGATACCTTTTCATTTTAATATCTGCGATTAATCTTCGGAAAGATAGTGGCGGTTTGAATTCAGAGTAGTCTTTTTTTTTTTTTAAACTGGACTCCACTCATTATTATATTATATTATTTCAGTAATATAAGTAGAGTGAAGAAGAGGATTCTCTCCTTCCCATTGAGATAGTAAACATAACATTCTCGGTCACCATTTGAACCATTCTGGCTGATTTCATTTTCCGCTCCGATAACAGTTACGCTACCTGCACGCCCTTATTGAGCAAAATTCGTGGATAAATTCAATTTTATCTCTCAACAAGCTTCAGTTTTGCTTAATGGAGATAATTGGTTTGCATGTTCAGCTCGAAATTTTAGTTAAAAATAACCGCATTTTATTATTAATTCCTAGTTTAGTCATTCATGATCTTTACAAATAGTTGCCTTCGTGATGGCTTTTGGAATTGCATATTTAAATGATGTCATTTTCTGCCCTGATGCCGTAACATATCGATCACATGTTGGGATTAAAAGAAGTAAGCAACATATAAACGGAAATAAGCAATAACATTTTTAGTCATACATTTTGAAAATATGACATAAATATTGTAACATGCCGGATGTAAAATAAACAGTGACCAACATTTTCGAATTGTCGCTAATATTATTTTCCGGCAATTTTACAGTGTAGCAAAGTGCTGCGTTGCGTTCTGTCTCTGGATTCTGGCATGATGGAACTCCAACAAACAAGACAAAATGAAACTGACGGACGATTTCCTTCAGGTTACTTTTTACTCTGTATTTGTCTATATTTTCTGAGATTTGTACACTATTTACATTATTCAGAAAATGTTCTAATATCTTGAACAGAACATGGGTTCAAGACATCCGTATACCGTAAACCGACATTCACCGGACAGTACCTCAATTTCAACTCCCACCATCCATACAGCGTAAAGAAAGGGATCGTCCACTGCTTACAACACCGAGCAAAAGTGATAAGTGGCGACCCAGAAATATTAGATAAAGAATTGGTTAGTATAAGTAGTACCCTACAGCGTAACAACTACCCAGGATACATGGCAACAGCCCCAAAAAACTGGGATAGGCGGGTAAAAGAGGAGCACAACACCACTCAGAAAACAGTCTGCCTGCCTTATGTGAAAGGGTTATCAGAGAAAATACAAAGGATCTGCGGTGCATATAACATCAGGACAACCTTCAAAAGCTGGACGACACTTCGCAGACGTCTCTCCCGAATAAACAGGAGGAGAACATGACTAAAGACTGTGTGTACGCTATCTCGTGCAGCTGCGGAAAGAAATATGAAGGGGAGACAGGCCGCCTCCTTAAGGTAAGGCTTCAAGAACACCAGAAATCTGTAACACGAGGGGGGAAGTGGAAAAAGCAGGCGTGTCTGACTACATATGGATAGAAAAGGGAGATCACCGCCTTCTGTGGGATCAGGTTGAGATCATAGACCAAGAACGTCATTGGAAGATTCGTAAACTTAAGGAATCAGCATATATGCCCTACCACAAAAATCTCCTGAGCCGACCAAACATAGAAATGAATACAATATGGGAACCAGTAATAAGTAGTGCCCTTATTACTACCAGAGAAAAGCGATAACAACAACAAAAATTGCAATATGAGCTCTGTAAAAAACATGCAATGATAACAGCAAAAATTGCAATATGTGCACTATTAAAAACTGTGGCTGAAGACATTAGGTTTATAATACCCAGGAATTCATACATAGATGCCCCTCAAGGACACATGGCACAGTGGATAAAGGCATTAGTTAGATCCAGTGACAGGACCCAAAGAGTGTGAGTTCAATACCTGGTTAAGGCAGTGGAGAACTTGGAGAGGGGAATTAACAGGAGATAACTGACACTCATTAGACTAGAACAGTCTAAGCTAGTGAGAAAAATAGAGGGTTCAGTTCCGCATTCCAACCACCTGAAGAAGGTCGGAGCGTACAACGGCAGAAAAGTTCTTTTTACTCGTTTTATTTAAGAGTGGAAATAGCAGCACGCATCATTTCTTGGAGTGATTTATTGATTGATCGATTTGATTTTTACGGCTTAAAAGCCGAAATCTATTGTATGATTTTTCGACTCTTTAACTCACATAAGATAGGTTCATTTCTTTCCCAAGGGTATTTGAGCGTAAGTGAATGTAATAAACCAGAACTGGAATTCGAACTCGGCTCTCCGATTTCTCATTTTGAGTAGCTAGCCATTATATTTTTCTGTTCATATTTGGAGGGAGGTAGACAGAACGGATGTTGACAGGGCGCTCAGATACCAATCCCCATGTGGTGGTCTGTCTTACTCTGCTGAAGCAAGCCAAGGAATCTGGGATCGGAAGGCCTTATCACCCCTTTACTGCTACTACCATATTGACGGTCTTCGTCTATTTTTCGGTCAGATTTTAAATGTTAAACAAAAGGCAATCCATCACTGTTAAGATTCTATCTAACGAGGTTCAAACCACCCCTACTCAGTTCAAGTAGGTTTGCCATTTTTAGCTTGTTTATGCATACTGTAATAAAATGAAAAGAACATGGCCCCAGTAACTCTGGAAATCATATCTACTATATACCTTGATGGAGAATTGCCGTGCCAAGATGCAATGGTTAACAAAATACTTTCGTAGATCATATCGACAATAAAGAGTTCGAAGCTCATTGGCTGACCAATAATTGTTACAGAGCTAAACTTATATTAGGCAATAAATAAAAATGACTGAAAAATAGAAATTTTACAAAGGACTATGCTATACTTGTTCACCAATATCTACACAAAAACACATGTGACAATAGAATTACCAGCACATATATAATGAATTATGACATTCTAATTGTATGTGTGCATATATCCTGTTCTTAAGGCATGATTAAAACTAATTGTGATAAAGTGATCGGGAGTAATCTCCCTTGTTTTATGATTACCTCTCTTTGGAGAACTCTTTCATTTGTAGAGGACAAAAAATAGAATAATTGATACCAGCATATTGGCTAAGCAGAAAAAAAAGAAGCTTTCTTAAGCCTACTCTTGTTGTCTTTTGTTATTACATTAATTATTCAACTTTCCCTGCATAAAACAAGAGGACCGAGAAAGATGCTGGAAATTGGTAACATATCATATTCACCTTTCAAAAAAAATAATGATAATGGGATCATAATGAATGAAATTAAAATTATTTTTGATAAAAACCACATTGTCATTTTGATAATTTTCAGAATTCATTGGAGTAATTTAACCTATAAATAGGTTAAAGTTGTTTACTTTTCTTACAAAACCATTTAAACGATTTTTATTGACTTGTACTGAGAAAAGAAACTTCTAGTAGCATTCAGCAAGAAACAGTTGGCATTTTGGAAATACACAATGTAGAAAGAAGGCTTTGAGAGTTTAACACTCAGAGAACACGTTAAAGGCCAGAAAAGCAGTGGAAAACTGAGTCACATACTTGAAAAGTTTGTGTAAATAGATGGAAGACCAAGTGTCATAAAGAGTAATTACCGCTAAGAGAAAGAAAATAATTTTATGAGAATCCATTACTGAACACATCTCCTCGAGAGAATGTACTGATCTGCAAAAATATTGTTTTCTTTGCTACCTTCAAAGAATCTTTCTCTATTTTCGACAAAAAATAAGAGAAAAATATCTTTAAATAAGTAAATATTTGCTAAATGAATTAATATTTTAAAGTTTCTATAATAATTTATTTTTCATTGTTGATTGTGCTTAATTATTTTCTTTTGGTGTTTTAGCCTCACCTTCAGATGCCGAGAGAAAAACAAAAAACATATTTAAAGAGTCGGAGATTAGAAACAAAGACACGAGGACGAAATTGAAGCTAATGCTTGAAAAAATATCTAACCTGAAAAAGGAAATATATATATATATATATATATATATGTTTGTGTGTCTGTATAGAAAGACATATATAAAAGCATAAAACTAAAACTGTAAACTATAAAAACATGCCTTTAAAACATTGTTAGGATTACGCGTGGGTCTATATAAAAAAAGAAGCTCTGTGAGCATGACTGAATCATTCAATATTCCTAATTTTGTTTCATCCACTATTTCAACGAGTATTCAAATTAAATAAACCTTTATTTTTTTTAGACTTGATTCATTTACTTTTATTCCTTTGTTTATTTTTTTTTCAAGAAAACGTTCCCAAAATAAATGCAACTTTACACCAAGGCAAAATTTCTTACAAAGCACATTTAGTATTTGACATATAGTTGTACCATCATTTGAAAAAAAAATCTTCGATGATTTTAGCTTACGAAGAATATGTTCTACACTAATAATTTAATCCAATTCTCACATTTCTCAAATCCGAGGCATTGAATGTACATGGGCTTTTATGTGTCCAGCCTGGATCAGGTGTCCTGAGGATAGACGTAATTTGGCATAACGCACAGTCGTTCACTCACTCGGCTGGTTCTTGTAAGGAGTTATCGATTAGATGGCTAGCAGTTCTCCCAGCATGCTTTAAAATCGAAATTGGCGTTCAGTTTGTGGCATGCTTTAGTCACTTTCTCTACTCTGTCCACCAGAGTCCACCTGAGACCATGTGCAGTCTTTAAACGGTAGAAATTGAAGGAAGTTTAGAATAACTTCCAAAAATAGATGAGATTGAAGAAGTAGAATAAATCACGCACACATGAATATATACATACATATATATTAAATATAATAAAAAAAAAAAGTATAAATGTATGTGCACATACTCAGACACACACACACACACATATATATATATATATATATAATTAAAACACAAAGTGGTCCACGTGTGCTTCTTATAATATGTAAAATAGATAGTTTAGTTAATAAATGAAGGACAAACGTCTTCGTACGATAAACATTTATTAAATATTTAACCATATGACAAAAATGAAGCACAGAAAGAAAGGTTTTATGTTCGGAATTTTCGGACACACCTGTGTCCGTCGTCAATAATCCGAGGAACAAGCAGAGAAACGGGAATTACTAACCGACAGATGTTTTGGTAGATGGCGTATTTTCCAGTGAAAATCGTATTATTAGCAAAAACCAGATTTCTGTTTGATTCCTCGATATGTGAAACGTTTTATGAAAAAATTAAATTTAAAACTTTGATCGGTGTAAAAGTGTTAGGCAGGTTTATTGTTACTAGTGTGTGTGTGTGTGTCGTGAGTGGGGTAGTGAGATTGTAAACATTGACGAAAAGAGTTGTAGATTGGTGAGGAGGAAGGCGTCTCACGTGTAGCAAAAATTGACAAACCAAGCGGTAGTGTGTTGAACGACGGGAATATGGTTAGAATATAATGTGATGAAAAGGAAAAAGAGAGAAAGTAGGGGTGGGAAGTGAAAAATTGTAATATATAATAAAATATCCAATAAAATAAAATGAAAAGAAAAAAGTGAAAGAAAAATATTGCTAAAAATTTGGAAATCTGTTAACAAAAAGGTTTAATAAAATAAAGAAAACAGAGGAAAACATGTGTATATATATATATATATATATATATATATATATATGAAGAAATATAGTCTTAATATGTGCTATATTTATGGGATAAAGTACTCAATATCAGAGATAGAGCGTGTGTAAATATAAAAGTGAACATAACAGTCAACACTTAAAGGCGACAGTCTGTTTCATGCTGGCACGAAACAGACTGTTGCCTCTAAGTGTTGACTTCTATGTTCACTATATATATATATATATATATATATATATATATATGAGAGAGAGATATGTACATGCGTACATATGAGCACATGACAGTTGAAAATATACACAAGCCAGCACACAAACATATGAATCACCATATACGTATAGATATAAATACATCTATATATCTTCACTAACCATACATAAGTTTATATGTAAAGGAGCCATAGTGATAGATTCTATGATACTATAAAGAGGGTGACTGGAGAGTAAGCCTCAATATGCAGGGTAATCCTTCTATTGCTGAACAGTGCTTTATGAGGTAAACCATAGGTGGCAGAACATATAATATACTGAGTAGATGGGTGATGGCTGTTAAAATATAGCGGAAAAAAGGAAAACGGGAGGGGACTTACTCATCCGAGGAGTGGTGTTACTGTTTATGGGCTTCCCTGCGGAAATTGTACTCTCTGAGCAAACAACAGGTAATCAATAATAATAATAATAAATAGGTAATAGTAAAATTAACACTATGATAATATTAATAGTATTAAGGTTAACAACAGTATTCATTCATTGATACATTACATACATATTTTAGTGGAAGCTGAAAAGTTAACACTTCTCAATATCTAACCAAATGAATAAACACCAAAATAATATTTTGGAATCTTTTCTTAAACGGTCATTGAACGGTTCAATATATATATATATATATATATATATATATATATATATCTGTGGTTAGAAATTTCCCTTTCCGACCTTGAAACTCGTTTTCGAATCTCACTGAGGTTGTTCAGAAAAGTATTTTCTTGAGATTATTTACCTGGATTGGCGATCCATTAGGAAAGTTCCTGAAAACAATATCACAGTATGACCTAATTGAATAGGAGGAATTGGTCGTCGATGGCTGCGCTAGCATGAAGTCACAAGTCATCGTGACCGAAGGTTTGAGCGTACTGGCCTTGCTAAAACCTGGTCACCATGGATAATAGACGCTCTCTCAATAATTGTAACTAAGTCCCGTTTAGCGTAGTATAAACAACAGGTGGACTGTGTGAGTTGAACTCCCAAATGTGACTGAGCAGGCGTCTGCAATAGAGATTTGCATACTTTGATACTAACGAACAGCTATTATGTGTGCACGCGCTTGATATCAGGTAACTGAAAACAATTATGAATAGAACAAAAATGTACATATGTTCAAATCTAAACTAACAAAATTAATTAGATAACCCCCACCCGACATCGGCCTTGTCAGTGGCCTTGAAAAGGCGATTGCCTATCTGGATCTTGTGTTTCTCTTTATATTGGCTCATTTCAACAATGGCGGCTTCCAACAAGTTTTTGGTATAATGTATTCGTTGTTTGTTCTCCCTATCGCCGAAACATCAGACATACTAGTCAAGGGGTTTCTAAACAGCAGAGCTTGGAGTATACGACTTGAAGTGGGCATAGGCGTGAAAAGCCTCGGTTCACGTCTGTCACGTAGGTAGGAGAAGAATGCGTAGTGGTAATGACTGAATTCCTAATCAAAGTAGAGGAGTAGCATGGCATAGACCTCTTTGCTAGTGACCTACAGGAGCATAATAGAAAGCGTCAATTTGTTGTCCCCTACCGTGGATACATCCTTGAGATACACGCAGAGACATCGAATTTTTCCTGCCGGACACTTTAAAGAAGCTGGTCATCATCGAATCACTATGGATGACTGTCACAAGTATAGCGTGCCTTTTCATTTCCTTTATCAGATGAGAAATTCTCACAGTATGTCAAAAAGAGGAATGAAAATGTTAGCGCATGCCGCGCGATATTATGTTCGGTTGTCATCAATTTCTAGTCCGTTAAAGTGAGTTCTCAAATACCTGGCTCACTCCACTCCCCCGCAAAATTAATTGAATCAATTTTAGAATAAGGTGGTATAAGCACTCATTAAATTACAAATACATGATTTGTTAATCACTCAACCGTAAAAACGGCTCTCTCATATTCAGCCACCTGCATACGTATTTAATTATATCAAGTTAAATGAATCTGCAGTAGCATTTTCAACAGTCTTTATCAGATGTTGATTCTGCATTTCGGCATAATTTTGCGGATGTTGCATGATTGGCAATAAGCACGTGTACTTCAGTTGTATGTCACATTACTCCCATATCTTGTCAGTTGAAATGTTCAGGCTTGTGGCTTCATATTTAGGAAGATACAGTTTTTGCCCGGTTCTAAAGCTTTGTAATATCTTTCCTTTTGTCTGAATTATTTATTCCGAGGAACTTGAAAGCTTATGTGGTTTATGTATGAAACCGTAATACGCTACATTCGTAGAAAATATATTACACGGCGACCTGTTTTGCTTCACATCAGCCTTTCAAATGTTCAGATTTTTAAAGCTTTCTCTTCTTGTATACATTTTTTTTATAAATAAACTGTTAACTGTAGAATATGCATTTTTTTTAAACTTATATTTATTAGTCAAAGCAATTTCCGTTGGAAATACACATCGTCATAAAGAATAATGTGACACTCCAATCTGCAACGTCGTTAAACAACTTATCTCACAATATCCATAAATTAAAGCAAATGACCATTGCGATTGTATCATATTTACATGAAGTTCTTTCTTTCTTTTTATGTGCCATGTCCTTTCAGGACGTAGGCAATCATGGCTCTCCACCTTCCTCTATCCCTTGCAGCTCTCAACAAGTTCCATCCCTCTGTACCCGATTCATATTATTTACAAGAGTCGGATCAGACCAAAAATGAAGTATTACAGCTTAATCCTTATTGTTTAGCGTTTTTTTTTTTTTAAAGAAGAAAAAAAAAAAGAAAAAAAAAAGAAAAAAAAAGAAGAAAAAAAAAAAAAAAAGAAAAAAAAAAAGAAAAAAAGAAAAAAAAAAGAAGAAAAAAAAAGAAAAAAAAAAGAAAAAAAAAAGAAAAAAAGAAAAAGAAAAAAGAAAAAAAGAAAAAGAAAAAAAGAAAAAAGAAAAAGAAAAAGAAAAAAAAAAAAGAGAAAAAGAAAAAGAAAAAAAAAAAAGAAAAAGAAAAAAAAAAAAGAAAAAGAAAAAAAAAAAGAAAAAGAAAAAAAAAACGAAAAACGTCTACGCGGTCTTGTGGGGGATAAATTATTGTCCCACCTGCAACCCTTTTTCAACAAACGAAAAAGTTAATAGTCTCCCGCAAATGCCATCACTATTTTTATTGAGGGTGTTCAGATGAGCTCTATTCTTAAATTCAACCTTCAGTCAGGAGCCACCATGTTACGTGCACTGCGTCAGCTTATCCTGATTTCCTTCAGTAAGGAGGAAGTCCCACTTAGATTATCCCCAGAACTGTCACTTTTTGTAACAGACTCTCGAGATGATTCTCGCCCGACAACTAGAAGCTTAACCACTTCGTTTAGAGTCAACCGTTGCGTATCCTACATAGCCTCATAATATGCACTTTTTTTTTACGCCCTTACAATACCTCCTTCAATAATCCTCTATCTAGCGTGTTTCTTGGACTTTGTATTAGGTGGATGAAATTAAGAACTTGCAAAGAAAAAAATGCTCTTATTACAAGTATGCTACGATGATTGACAGAAAATAGAATCGGAGAATACTCAATCATTAGCAACCTCGGCAAGATGTTACCATCTATCGTTAATGATTAGTCTCCGAAAACATAAAAATGATTTTGATCATTTTTAAAATTTTTGATTTCATTTTAAATAATATTCACCCTATATGAAGCCCAAGGGCCCCTCAATATAGAGTTACTGAAAGCGGTTGTTGTGTAAGCGTGGCGAGTAAGGGGCACAATTTATGCGAATATGTTGGATAACGGTTAATCCTAGACTTGAAGAGGTTAAGATTGTAATGTTCAAAAAAGTATTCTTCTCGGATTCTGTTCCACAAAGTCACAGTAACTTGGGAAAAAGTTAACCACGTTATAACACGTACCAACTCCGATGAGATTAAAATTACAGCGTTCTAAGGATCTTTCGCTACTCTACCACTACTTCAATGGAAAATATTCGCTTCCTTCAACAGTAACTCTCCCAGTTGAGACCCACAGTGCTGCGTACATTGAGGTGAACCATCCTCATTCCCTTCGGATTCCTTTTATTATTAGTAAGTTCTACTACTACTTCCATGGAAGTAGTGGTACAGCAGCGAAAGATCCTTATGCAGAACGCTGTAATTTTAATCTCATCGGAGTTGGTACGTGTTGTAGCATACCTACGGACGATAGTAATACAGTAGTAAGTATGTTGGTCTGCAGTTGGAGATTCGTCTCCAGCTGTGCTGGTTAAATTCTCTGCCTCCGCGCAGAGTGAATCCCCAGACGAGGCTATGTCGAAGAGCAGAGTCTCGTCTCGTCTCGTCTCGTCTCGAGAAACAGATACCTGATCAGGTTTTATTCGGGGCCTACAGGGAATTTTTGGCTAAGCCTACGGGCTCGGATACCCCGCATTATATTCGGCCTTGTGCCACATCTGACAGCGTGGGGCGATTGGTAGATTTCCTGCAGCCGGAGATTCGTCTCTAGCTGTGCTGGTCAAACTCACTGTCTCCGGGCAGAGAGGATCCCCAGATGTCGAAGGGCATTAAATTCTATCACAAACTGAGTCTGCTAAAAGAGCAGCAGCTTATTTCGTTAGAAACAAAGAAAAGAGTGCCAAAAATATTATTTAATATCAAACCTACTGTATGGCAGTGAATGCTGGGTAATTTCCTCACAGACATTCGAGTAACGGAAACATGGTTCCATAGACGGATGCTTAGAATCCTATAGACGGAGCATATGAGTAACGAGGAAGTCTTTTAGGAAATATAGAGAAAAATTACTGGTATTTAAAATCAGAAAGAAGCGGTTGAGATTTCTTTGATACATGAGAAAAGAGGGCTTGAAGAATTTAACATTCACGGGACATATTAAAGGCAAGAGGGTCAAGGCAAAACAATGAGTGACCTACCTAACGGTCTTCTGTAAATGGATAACAGAACAGATATTGGAAGTTATACTAAGGAGACAAAGATCAATTAGAGCTAAAAATATTAGAAAGTTGTGGAGATTACCCACGTTCTGAAGGTACACAGAACCTAAAATAAGGAATAATAATGAAATGTTCATTTTCGGGCAAATATCCACTTTTTGTTTTAAATTATAACGTTTCAATCAGTGTACACTGTAGACCTACTGATTTTTATCTATAAGGTGGGTGCAAAAATAATGACGTAATAATGTCGTTTTTTGAAGTATTTTTTAACGTCAAAAAACGACATTATTACGTCAATATTTTTGCACCAACCTAATAATTCGAGTTAAATTCATTGAAGAATTCAGTTGAATATATTTCATCGTGAAGAAAATATGTTCGAAGACATAAATTGGTGAACTCAATGTTATCGTTAGAATCTTATATTTATGCTCTTGTGAACCAAATACAAGAATCGATTCCATTAAATTATTCCCTTCAATCCAACATTCATTTTAATTTATTTGGAAATAATCTCAAATATTTCCAATGATTGTAATTTGGTAATACTTAAGAGTATTTCCAAATAAGCGCCATACCGATAATACATTTCTTCGCGGCACGATTAAACTTATATAAAAATTCATGGTGGAATATTTATTTCAACAAATACGACTATTCCAGACTAATCACAGAAAGTGTGAGTGTAATTAAATAAAGAAACAAGTAAAAAAAAAAATATATATATATATATAAATCGTAACATTTTCAACTCGTGTAACATTCAATTACAACATTCGTCATACAATTACAATACACTAATATACGCAATGTTTTAAATACGCACTGACATTACGTTAGCATTTCAAGGATTATACAAACATACGAGCTATTGACTTTGCCTCAATGGAAAAGAAATGCTGGATTTAAAAATCTAAACACATCTCTGAATTATTCTACTTCCCCGATATTTTGATAAAGTTAAATAAATGACGAAACAAGTTTATGAAAACTTTCATACTTGTCCCTGATTTCATCATTTTGTGGGATTTTATTTTTAAGTCTCTTATAGAGAATCTAGATTTCTCCCTAAATTTCTTTCTCTTAATTGCAAACTGTGTAATTCACTTTGTGAGTTATCTTATATAAAACATAAAAAAAAAAAAATTTAAATTTCATATTTACATAGGTTTTCGAAGATTTAAATGAGATTCGTCTGTCTAGTCTGTATTACTTTCGCGTCGAATCGTACATTATTAATGAGAAATTCATTTTCTTCTTTCTACGAACCTACCAAAATTTAATGTTCTAACAAAATTTAATTTTAACGATAACCTCTTTAATTATAAAAACAACGTTTATTAATAAAACTCTGAAAATAAATCAAAAAATTAAAAAATGCAATGATCATAAAAGTAAAATTGACACAACCGAAATGATTTTATTCCAAATTATGTTTGGATAAAAATGAGATTTGATTTTTAGCTTAAAATAAAAAAAAAAAAAAAAAAAAAAAAATCAATATTCTTTCCATCTCATGAAGGAGGAAATTAACTGATGTTATATTTCGAAATATAAATTGTATTTGTGAAAATAAGTGAAGCTAATGTTTTTAAATATCTACATGATGATTTCAAATGATCAATATATAACTATATAAAACGGGTAAACATCTATCTTCGAGTAAGAGTCATTAAATCAACAATGTTAAAAAACAAGTACAAATTTGTTAACATTGAAATATAATGGACATGCCATCTTCTGTTTAGTTATATCAGACCAGATTGCACGAGAAACACAAAACAAAATGTGTTTTGCAAAAGATTTTCTTGAAATAGGTAAGACATGTTCAATAGAACTTTTGTCGGGAATTCGACTTGATACGCTTTTGGAAATCTCATTTTCAAGACATTTGATGCATGGCATCAAGTCTGTGGTCAATGAAGAGTGGAATAAGTGACTCTCGCAAAATGAATATCTATTTGTGGAAATGATATTCTCTACACACTTGAACAATCAAAGTGTCAAGTTGTTCCCAATGCCTTTACTGAAAACATGCCAGGTTTGGTTGCACGTTGCAGATGATTCAAAGAAAATTTTTGACTAAACCATTTCCTCAGCCATACAAATTTTCCCGTAAATACCCTTGGGATAAGTGTAAATCCATCTCTTTCTCCAAGCTGTGGATTAAATAGTAGGTTTTGTGACTAGAAAAATCATTGTTATCCGAAAGAAATTGTTAAGGCAATATTCATTTATAAAGAAACGGGATTATTTTGACAATCAAAAATATATTTCTACTTTAAGTAACTCAGAAAGGTTCGTTAAACTGTAAAACAAATCAAAGATACCGTGCTGCCGATCTTCAGTAAATTAAACATATTGCCACATCTATCTATACGATAGAAAATTAGAGTTTACATTTGAAATCCGACAATTGGCATACACATCGGCATCGTGGTATTACGAAGTCATTGTGAAGCTATGTTTTTTATTTTTTTAAGGCAAATTGTCAATAAGTGTATGCTTATTAAATGCAACCAGAATAAACTAGCTAAAAAGGTAAGGGAGAAAATACGCAGAGTCCCGTATTATACCAAAACCAACAGTGCACAATGCTTATAATAGGAAGGAACCGGAAATGGTAAACGAAACTAAGACAGAGCTGTAATAATGACAACCAGTAATGAGAACAGAGTTCCGGTTATAGGCTGGCGTCTAAGTTTCATGTCAGAGTAGCGTTCATCAGATTCATTTATAATCAAAGGGAAACTGCTAATGATTTTATTAGATGCAAAGTAGGAATAAATAATAGTTTATACTTATGTCTTCCGTATTTCTGGGGGAATGTTGCAAAATTCTCGACCCAACGCATTTCAGAATTATTTTTGGAACGCCTTCGATGGACAGAGAATATTTCCTCTTGCTATATATATATATATATATATATATATATATATATATGATACTTAACTAAATTTTATTAGTACAGTTATATTTCAACTAAATAAAAAATACAAGTAAAAGAATAATTGACCCCAAACGCAAATAAATCGAATACAAAGATTAAAAGTTAAAATAGATGCACATACGAGTTAAAAATAAAATGTTACGATTATGTAACTAATATATATATATATATATATATATATATATATATATGTTACTTGAAAAAAAAAATGGAGGCAAAAAATATACCGAAATTATTAGATTAAAGCGGAAACTTATTACATACTCTCATAAGCCCAAGAGCGTATAGATGGCGAAGGAAAAGATATTTATAAAAACGTTATCAAAAGCAATATTCGTCATTGCAACATATCTATATTGTGACTCAGCCATCTTGGATCAGATTGCGGAAACGATTTAAATAGAGAATATTATTTTTCTTTCTTTTCTACTTTCGCACCTATTCTAAATGATACGCACTTAGGCCATCTGGCGTAGGTCTACTCATGACTGTCGTTGCGCACGATAGATACATTTGATCGGATCTTGAGCGGTAGGCGTCGGAGCGACCGCTCTTCGCAAAGATGCTCGCTTTCATCATGCGAAAATCTTTTACTCTTCAACAACAAAGGCGGACATCTTGAAGAGGAGTGATCAAACTGTGCAAGCGCTGCGGCTTTGCGACAACCAATCAGCGTCGCAGCAGTCGATGACGCAGTAGGTATCTTGCGGGAAAGAAAACGTGGTTCTCTAAATGAGCACGTCTCTCGCCACTCTTACACTCTTCAGCTCATTTAAACAGTGTTGCGTAGGATATGCAAAGGATACTTAGGCGTACAAGCAAATACATAAATTTATTTTTAGAAATATGTTCGTTAATATGTCGAGGTATAATCTAGGAAATATTCAGCGAGACGCTAGATAATTAAACTGAAACGTTCAAATTATCTGAAATTCCGAGGAACATGTTGCAATGACGAATATTGCTTTTGATAACGTTTTTATAAATATCTTTTCCTTCGCCATCTATACGCTCTTGGGCTTATGAGAAACATGTGCATTTTATATACTGTGTCTATTTATGGTGGAGGTGATCATAGCTCTCTACAGCTTCCTGTCTTTGCTTGCTTTAATTAATTTGTGGCATTTTACCGTCTTTCTTTGTTCTAGTTTTGCCATTCATTCACACAAACACGTTTGATAGGTTGCACACTGTTCCCAACTTTCTACTTGTCTTGAATGTGACCTATGAGTCTTAAATTCTATAGGGTCTCTTTCCTCATGATATGTTTAAACTGGTTAGTCACATATATGGTTCACTCAGTGAGGATTGGCCCTTTACAATCTCTTTTCAGTATATGAGTGTTAGATTTTCCAGATCCTCTCAAAAATAATGTAAGTATTTTTTAATTTTTATTTCAAATCATGCGCAAACTATAGTGTTTATAAAAGGGTACTTATACGGGGACAGGAGAGAACACGTACACATTTATTAAATATTAGTGTAAACTTATTTAAAAAAAAACAAAAAACAAACTGAATCATTAATATAGGAATCTGTACAGCTTTTCCGGTATAAAAAAATATTGTAAAAATATAAATATATATAAGCAGAATATTTTATATAGCAATAAATACAAGTACGTATCGGGTAAGTTGCGAGCTTTATGATCAGTGGATTTTTACGTAAAATATAGGGGGTCGTAATATACAGATATAATAATTTTAAGAGGTTAAAATTATGCATTTTCGGGGACCGGTTGCATTATACACAGGTAATTTTTTCTTAATGTGGTTAAAATTCATGCAAAATATTTCAGGTTTGGCTTGGTTTGTTTTACGGTATATCAACCTCAATGGATTATTCAATGCCGACAAGGGCACCTCGGCGTGTAATGGTTAGCAATCTTGTCTCGCTAGAACAATTACGACTGAGTAGTGAGTTCGATCCGCACTGGGTGCTCCATACTTTCGGCCTTGTGCCACATCTGAGCTACGTTGGGAAAATCCCTATTCAATGCCGACAAAATTTTTATTGCTGGCAATTCTTTTTTTTTTTTTTTTTTATGAAATGTATTGCCGGTAAAATTTTTCCCTTCAAAAATCTATTTCTGGTAATATTTTTTCTTCAAAAAAGTATAACTGGTAATATTTTATTTTTAAAAATGTATAGCTGGTAATAATTTTTTTCTTCAAAAACTCATTGCTGGTAATAACCTTTTTACAAAGCATTTCTGGCATTAAAACCCATTTTCACCCCCCCCCACGGCTTGGTGGTCTACTACTCTCCCACAGCTGGGACCCCAACATGCACTACCATCCCGGGCCAGGGCGGACCCAGGAACACCAGCAACTGAGAGGTAGTTTCACGCTCCTTAAAACTCACTGAACAGAGGCCTTGCTGTTGGACGTAGTTTATCGTCTTACTCGGGACGCGGATGTAATTTATCGTCATATCCAGGACGTAAAATATTTCAGGGATCGCACTGTAGATAAAGTCGGTTTATATACAAGTATATACAGTTAGACATTTGATCCTATCAAGGTGATCTCTAGTTCTATATAATAATCCATCAATCTCATTTCAAGTTCTCTTTCTCAACTAGGCTTAACGTTCAAATACCTGCACTCGAAATCAGGGGTTTAGTTTGGAATTGATACTGCAAGAAACTTAAAACATAGTTGAAATCTACTAAAACGCCAACAACAATAACACATACACAGAAACGCAAGCCTGTTCTCTGTGCAGCAAATACAATTCTAAGCACAACTTGTTACTGGAACGAATGCTGAAAGATCAAAAGATCTATATCTGGTTAAGAGTTTCATTATTACACTGAAAGGTTATCTCTACAATGCCACCATTGAATTGACAGATCATTTTGTAGTGGGGAAAAAGAATTATTTTTCCTCAGATATTTCAAACAGGGAAGTTAATATTTTTTGCTTTGTATAAGAAACAGGAAATCATTAGAAACAAAGAAAAGAGTACTGAATTCCTATGTAATATCAATCTTCCTATATGGCAGTAAATGCTGGACATTTTCCTCACAGATGAAGAGAAAACTGGAGGCGTGGTACTACAGAAGGATGCTGATAAGAAAATGAGTGGAGCATGTACACAACGAAGGAAAATAGAAGCAAAAAAATTATATGTGCTTTGAATCATAAAGAGACAGTTAAAATTTTAGGGATCCATCAGTAAAGATGACTATTCTTTATTTACTTGAAAATTAGACACTCATAGAACAGAAAGGTAAAAATGGCGGAGAGAAACTGCGAGTAACATACGTAGCAAACCTGTGCAAATGAATAGACGGAGAGAACGTGGGGAAAATAGTAAGAAAAAGAAAACGTTATTAAAAACTGCAAGGTATAGGAGATCGGTGAGAGCGTTGAATAAACACGACACAAAAGATATTCAGGGATATTTTAACCAAAAGGTTCGTTGATCATCGCAATGCAGTACACTCCAAAACAGCGATTTAAAACAATGTTAAATTATCTCCTAACCTCATAGATCGTCAGGGTACCATACTAATTTTTAATGGCAGTTCTTGGAGAAATGAAATTGTTTGTTGGTGCCAGTCTTCGCGGTAACATATAGTAACATTACATATAGCAGATTGGATTGTGCTGGGTTTGATTCATTTATCGAGTTGTTTTGTACGGCTTTGCAGGTTATTTAAAGCCAGAAAATATTTTTATATTCTAAGAATTTTTTGGGTATAATGATTTACTAATATAATTCCTACTAATTAATCCATAACTGGGGAAAGAGGTAGCTTCATACTTTTCTAAGGGGTATTTACGCGCGAGTGAATACAACGAAGCTGGCTGGAATTGGAATTTTGCTCTCCGATGTCTAATTACATTAATCATTACACCACAAGTATATCCAAACTCACAGTACCTGGTATTCCCAACGCTCACCCATCTAGGTACTGACAAGGCTCGATGTTGATTAACCTCGGTGATCGTACGAGAACCAGTTTTTCAACGTGATATAACCGTAAGTCTCCACAGGCACGATAGGCGCCCACCATCTCCACAGGCACGATAGGCGCCCACCATTATTATGTTAGGGAATACAGTTTCAGCAATAGAGAAGCATTCTTTATCAGATTTCATGTAAAAGGTGCAGTCATGATTTTGCGAAGTGAATACGAACTGCCTGGGTTGAAATTCAAAAAATTTTTTTTCCGTGCTGTTAGCTCGTTAAGGACAACCTCACGTGGCTGACCAGTGATAAAATTATTCCAATCAAAGCAGATGAAGCGAACGCGTCATCACTTGACTTGAGGTCAGTATCTACACTAAGCACACAAGCGACTCGAATTTTTTTATTCTCCACCGTGGTGATGCGATCAGTGTTAAAATTCATTTTTCCATATCTCAATACCTTGCCAGGTCTCACCAGCCAATACCAATATCGATAGTCAGAGTGATTAAGTCATGAAAAAGAAAGAAGATGCCATTTCCAATCAAGACGAGGGCGATCATATCTCTCCACAGTTTCCCTTTATTATTTATGGATTGCCATTGACTTTTGGCAAAGATAGTGGAATGGTTTTGGTTTGCATTCTTTATAGTATGGAGTTCAGAGTTTTCTTTATTCTTAATGAAGTTGCCACTTTAGGCATGAGAGTAGAGTCTACCCTGCTATTTAACGCCTAACTAAAAGAAAGAAGATATGGATTCATGCCTTCCAAAAATGTATTTGTGCGAAAGTGAACGCAACAGGCGAGGCTGTAATTTGAACTCGGTTCGTCGATTTCATGTTTCCAAGTTGATAACAGTTGCACTACCCTCACATCTTATTAAGTCACGAGGACTTAAAAACAAATCATATTAGTAATTTTTACTAAGATGACGGCAACAGCCGATCATTTATGCTCACACCTGATACTATTAAAAACCCATGGTAATATTCAGGAGTGCAATCAGTATCTTTTCATAGATTTGCGAGTTAAACATTTTGTGATGTGTTTGATGCTTAATAAAAAATTTGCAACCATTTTGTTGCTCACCAACTAGAACTTGACAATCTCGATCAGCAGTTCTTGTCACAGAAACTCGGGAAAAGTCATCTTTCCTTGGGGTGTTTCTTCCATTACTTGACATGTTGATGCTTAGGGCGACATTTTAGTTACAAAAATACGGATATCAATTATACAAAATGGAAATGTTTATTTTTCCTTGGTGAGTGGAGTTGATTTTTGTGGAAAATCTTGGAGAAGATTGATGCCTGTGGTTACAAAGAATTTCCTTAAAAAAATCGAAAAGTAAAAGCGAAACAAAAAAAAGATAATACAAATACATTTGTGCAAAAAAAGCCTTGGTTTTGCCGCAAAGAGAGATGCTTTTTAAAATATCAAACTAAACAGTTAAGACATTAGACAGAAAACAGAATTTATCTGATTTAAAATATAAAATTTTAATTTTGCTTTTTCTTCAGGATTCATAACGATGACGCGGGAAATAGTTAATCGATTTCTTAATGACAAATAAGGATTTTTAGCAATCTTTAGGAGATACTAAACGTGTAATAATATTTTAAAGCCTTCTTGAGTCTCTTTAAGGAATATACAGATTGATAGGAGGGAAAATAATCAAGATATAGTTGTGTTAAGGAAATGTAAAAAAAAAAAAAAAAAAAAAATCAATCACTTAACGGTTGCCAAATAGATCGATATTAAACAAAGATCAAGGTAGATAGAATACAAAATATGTAAATGTAAACTTCGAGGAGCTAGAAATGACATTAATGAGAAGTAAATTCAGCAAGCTGACTTACAAAAGAGTACAAAATAGTTATAAGTGAATGGGGAGAGCAATTCACTGGTAACTGCAAACGACAACGATATGCACGTACGAACGAATTAGATATGTAGAAAGCGGAATTAAAAATACAAAATCCTTAGATTCTAGTGGATCACCTAATTTAAGCTAGAAAACCGGATCTAAATATTGTGAATAAAAAGAAAAGATGGGTCAGTGGTTTTCGTGGCTTTAGCATCCCCCGATTAATACTGAGAGAAAGCGAAAAGCGAGTCCTTGTTTGAGAACTGAATACATTGTGTTGTCTGAAATTGACAGTAATACTGACCGTTGTTGAACCGTTTAGAAAGATTCAGTGACGTGGAGCGGGATATTTAGAGGAACTAGAAGTTCAGGAAAAAAATTGAGACCATCCCGATAATACGACAGAAAGAAAAAATATTACGGAGATTACCGTCCACAGAGGAGACTTGCTGTCACTCGATCTTCAGTGTAATCTACCACGAGATACTAGTGTGAATAGTCCAATAAGTACGTAAATAATAGGCTAACACGTCAAAAGTCTTGAGATAAGTGCCTAGTATTGTGTAAAAATGTTTAAAGCATTTTTAGAAGGGAGGTTCTGTTCATAATATTAGGTTGGTGCAAAAATAATTTCGTTTTCTCACATTGTAACATATGTTAGAAAACGAAATTATTTTTGCACCAACCTAATATAAATACAGTGTTAAATTAATCACTGATTTTTTTAAAAGAGTTATCTATACTTTGTATTTGCAAATACCAAGCTAGAAAAATGAGAGCCTATATCATTGGTAACTACGCATTACAGATGTCTTTTTCTCAATTCAGGATTTTTTAATTTTTAAATAATTTTTCAAGTTTCTGAATTTGGAGGATAATAACATTTTAAATGAAGACAAAACGGATACACAGTTTCATTTATTAATTTATTTTGATTACTTTATTTTATTATCTGATAATGTCATGAAAAAAATACGAGGAAATCCCGAATTTGGAAAAAAAAAATAACATCAGTCGTACACAGTTATCAAATGGGTACAGTTTCAAACTTGCCATTTGTAAATATAAACAAAGTATACATAAATCTTTATAAAGTCAGGGTTCGATTTGATATCGTATTTCTATGATGAACAAAATTCTACTTCTAAAATAATAATAAAAAATAATCAATATTTTTCGATTCTGACAAACGTAGTGCATGGAGGAAAATTTAATGAATGCACATCTACAAAGATTATCCCAAAAAGAAAAATTCCTCATTTTTTTTCTTTTTTTTAATCATGCGGACTAGTTCATCTCAGTGCTGTCATTTAGACAAGTATAAGGAATTAATACTTTTTTTTGGTAGTCCTACCTACGATGTATATCAACTTTGTCCATAAAATAAACTATAGTAAATTGAATATAAATTAATAGACACTTATAGCTAGACACGCAAATACGCACATCTCCGATACAGAATAATACTTAAAGGAAACGAAATAGATTTTTCAATCAAAGCAGTTCGAGATGGTAGTTCATTAGAATTTAATACTTTTTTTTTCTTAATAAAAGTTATATTGATTTTTCATAAGTGAAGATTCATTGAAACACTAAGATACTTGGTCCGGTAAAAGTTTGCAGAAAAAGCAAATAACCATGCTTCACATTAGGACATTTTATTTAGATGTCTTCAAGTTGAAAATGAGAAAGTTTAAGTGTAAAGTCATGAAATATTCAACTGTTTTTTTTTATTTGCCAAATAGATGATTAAACGAGGTTCAAGAAGTCATATTAATAGCGTTTGGATAAAAATATTAAAAGCTTGTAAATGAAGATAAGAAATATCGATCAGCAAGATATTAAATTGAAAGATATAAACAGCAAATGTTAGCGTGGATCTTATTTGAATGGTAAATTGAATTCGAAAATGGGTTAGCTCACACATTACAATATACACAGACACACACTAAATATACAACTATATGATCCGTGTTGGTGTAATGGAAAACGGTTTGGATTGAGAAATCAGATTTCGATTTCCAATCGAGTCGGTTACATTCATTTACGTGCAAATACCCTTAGGAAATGTATGAATCTTTTTCTTTTATTACATCTCCCAGTTTTGAAGTAACAGTAAAGAGAGAAAATATTGAATTATTAAATTGCTTGGCATAAAATGGCACTTTAGATTTTAAAATATCATGAGGCAACTGATGCAAAAAAGTGGGGGTGTCAACCGGACCTACTTCATCAGAGCTGACGAAACGGCATTCTTTGAAAAACTTTTAGCACTTACATATAATATAATACAATACAATATATACACACAAGTTTACTCATATCGTCAAATAGTATTTACGAAATTTTGTAATCTCGTTTTACTAATAAGATATCAAACTTTTTTGTATTTCTCGTTTATTCCCAATACTTCCTAAATATTGAACCAAACAAATAACCTATTTACCATTGACTATTTAATACTTTTCTAAGTCATAGACACATTATAATCATTTTGCTGACATCCGAATCCTAAGTTTTCAATATGGAATAGGAATTATATTTTCTAAGACGTGACATTTCGACGATTCATTTTATGCCTTATGTGTGACTTGTCAATTTTAAATGAGATTTTACGTTAAAAGTGATAAAAAGGAGAACGATGAGATGCTTTTTATTTTCGGAGAGAAAAAAAAAAGAGTGGTACAAACAGTAAAAATGATATGCACCGTTTATGGAGTTGGTATTAGGTTGGTGCAAAAATAATGACGTAATAATGTCGTTTTTTGACGTATTTTTTAACGTCAAAAAACGACATTATTACGTCATTATTTTTGCACCAACCTAATACCATAGCTGAGAGTACTGTTTATAAGTGGTTAGCTTGGTTCACAATTGGAAATTTTAACCTGGAAGACCAAAAATGTTCCGGCGGGCCCGTAGTCGTTGATGACGACCAAATCGAAATTCTCATTAAAAATAATACAGGTTACGCTACACGGGAAATCGCAGAAATATTCCACATATCTCATATGATCGCTCTAAGTCATCTGAAAAACACTTTGGTACGTAAATCGGTACGATGTTTGGGTACCTCGTGATTTAACGAGAAAATAAAATGAACCGCATTTTAATCAAAGTTTCTCTGTCCAACCGTAACAAAAGGACGCTCACAGGCGATGAAAAACAGATTGTTTACAACAATGCGAAACAAAAAATGTAATGGGAAAAACAAAATGAGCCACTGTTTACAACTTCAAAAGGTGATTTGCATCCGAAGATGATGATGCTGGAAGGGCTCTGCGTATTACGAGGTACTTCCGAAAAATCAGACGTTGATTTCGGATAGTTACTGTTCCCAGTTGAATTGATTTGGCAGTAAACGATGATAAAGTGTCTGCAGTTGGCCAATCGAAAGTGTGTAGTCTTCAACCAGGACAACGTTAGGTCTCACTTCTTTTTTGCTGTCTAGCAGAAATTGGTACTACCGGATTATATCCACCCCCGACCTTACACATTCGGATTACCACTTATTTCGATCTCTAAAAATTACTTAGTGGAAAAAAGTTCAATTCTTTAGAAGCCTGTAAAAATAACAGACTAGTTCATCACCCAGAAAGGTAACTGAGAAGATGGAAAAATCAAGCTGCTTGAAAAATGGTGAAACGCAGTGGAACAAAATGGCACATATTTGATTGAATAAATCTGTACACATATCAAAGTATGATTTGAAAATGCATTATAAAAATGCATCGAACATTTCTTTAGAGCCAATAAACACACACACACATATATATACAAATGGATATATCATAAGTTCAATAAATATGTAATTATTAGAGTAATAAAAGCTTTTATTAATAACTCATACAATTTTGACTATGGTTTACATAAACAGTAGTAGTAATCTATATATCTGTTTCCGGAATACAAGGGCCTAATGCAAGATATTTAGACGACGATAAATAATCTATATCTATAATTCTCAAAATGTGTGTGTAAGTATGTATGCGTGTATGTATGTGTGTGTGATCGGATGTTGTTTATGAGTTTCCACAGTTTTCATCCGATTCATTTTCTTTTGTTTGATAGATAATTCTTCAGTGCCAGTTCTGAGTCCAAATTGGCTGGAAAAATTACAACCTCGAAGGTGAAAAGTCGAAAAAACATTTTTTTACACTTTGCGCAAAAATCAAAAGCAAAATTTATTGTCTGTAAAAACAGCATACTATCAATTTAGAGAGTTGAAACCTAACGCAAAAGATTAGATTTATAAAAAAATATTATAAATAAAAATTATCGTATATTATGATGAAGGTCCATGGAAGAGGTTCCTTTCTTGCAAGATTGGGAACGCGAAAACGGCCCTTTTCAGCCCCCCCTTCAAATTGTTAACCAACCATTTGGGGATGTGCCTCAGTTGCACTCAATTGTTGTTACTAATATTGATTCTTGGGTGGGCTGACTTTAAACTTAAACCACTTCAATTGAACGGCATAAATTTCCAGTAATGAAAGACCCGGTCAAAGACTGGTTATGCTACTAGTTCTTAACTTATGCAAACAGTATCTTCTCGCATATCCTGCACTTAAGAATCCATTACATTAAATATAAGATTGAAAATTATCATTATTACCCCAGGCTCTCCTCTCAACACTTAAGTATTAAATGCTTTAAACTTACACACATTTCTCTAACAATAATTGCTAAGATGCTGAAACACATTTTGCGTAAATGGTATTTTTACATGCAAAAAAGAACAATGATCGTATTACATCAAGTTTTAAATTTTCTTTTATGTTCCTTCAGGACATGGGTGATCATGACTCTCCATCACTTCCTATCCTTTGGAGAACTAATCAGTGTTTGTACTCTTACTATCCCTTCCTGTTTCATTATTCATTTACACAAGATCGTTAGGTAGGTTATTCACTATTTCACTAGGTTACTTCGTGCCTTTAATGACATGTGAGTGTGAGATTTTCTAAGCCTTCTTTCCTTATGCGCCCGAAAAAAAAAATGTCAGCCGAATGTGTCTGATTTTAAATACAAAGGTTCTTTTTGTTTCTCTTCTTAAAAGTTGCTCACATGTTCCGTCTATTTTATTGTTGTTTTTATTTTTTGTAGGACTGCATTTCTGTTGACAAAAGTTGCCCCTACTTCTGTGGGGAAGTTGACCACCATTTAAGAGGATTGATGTTACATAGTTGAACTTTTTTTTTGTATTTTCAGCGAAAATTTCCGGTTTCTTAATATTTTTCTTAGTCGATAAGGTAAACAATAGAGTTAACAAAAAAGAAAAGAAAGAAATCTTCACATTGTGTAGAATGACTTTTGCGGATTAGTTGTTTTTTGTCTAGCGGAATATAATGTCTTTATGGGGCATTTAAGGATGAAATTCATTTTCTTGGGAGCATTAGTGATTTCTTTTACAAAAACGTATATTATATATCTCCAGAAGCCTGTGGGTTATCAGAAGCAGTTTATTTTCTTTAAAATCAAATGGAGTTGAAAATCCCAGAACAAACTTTTAAAAAAGCTTTTAGAATGCCAAAATATTGCTTGATTGCCTGCTGTTGTCGCATTGACTGACAAAGTGTACTGTTGACAAAGAGCAGCAGCAACAAATCGTGATACATTTGTTCCTTCCACACTAATCAAATCGCTCGAATTACTGGATACTTTATAATACTAACTAAGAATTTTAGACCATTTCGTTGTGTTGTAATGGTTAACCAGCTGGTCTTACACGTCGTTAGTAGCGAATTCACTTCTCACTGGCTGTACCATGGTTATGACCTCGTACCAAAAACGAAATTAAGTTTTAGTAACAATTTGGAAGTAGTCTAAATATCTTATTTCGGGTGCCATATCCGTTGACATGGGCAATTATGGATCCAGTTTCTTTTTCTTTATTATCTGAATTGCCATGCATTCTTGAGAAAGATAGTGGAGTCGATTTTCCGTTGCATTTTCCACGGTTCTCAATTCAGAATATTATTCTCTTTGATGGGCTGCTCATATAAAACTAGAGAGCCCAGATTACGCTGATATCTAACTCACAACTGTGCGAAGGGGGAAGAGATTGATTCATGATTTTCCCCAAGGGCATTTGTTCAAAAGTGAACAACAGCCTTGAGCGAAATTTGAACTCGGTTCTTTGTTTCCACTTTACGCGCTGAAAACCATTACACTCTTATTACAGCAACTCTTACTGAATAGTAAATAATATTACGTGGAGAAAATCGGTGGAGATAGCCTGTGGTTAGACGTGTAAATTTTTCCTTGATAGTCTCTTTAGACAAATAAATAAAAGGCGCATCCATTTCATATTGGCTTCCAAAGATACGAGATAAGAGTTTAAACCTTGTCCGAAATTACTTAATTACGATTAATGCTGAATGCTTGACGGTCGAAGAATTTAAGACGACCTGCGCGTTGCGATAAAATCAAACAAGAAACAGAAAGAAAAAAAAATTAAAAAAAAAAAAAAAAAAAAAATTAATCTAAGAAATTCAGACAGTCTAAAGAGATCGGCTGTTAAAAATAAATTATTGAAAACTATTTGAAGCTCTTATCGATGCGAACAGATTTCATTGGCATAGGAGCGTGTGGCGAGAGAGAGAGAGAATTCCAGCAGCCATGATTACTGTGATTAACAGTTTTTATAGAGCTACTAAAATGCGACGAAAACTAATTCATTAGGAAATAAATTAACTACAAAAGCTAAAACGAAACAAAAAAGCAACAATAAACAAAGGTAAATTTAAGTGCATAAGACATTCTATTTTCTTTTCGCTCGCCTTCCATCTCAACAATCCTCTTAAATGAGAAGTTTCAGTCGGTAAAATGATTAACTTATATATCACTTAAATAAGTATGTATGAAACACTCGCATTTATCTATCCTTCTTGTAACCGATACAGCTATGTAGGTATTGTTGGAATTACTTCAGTTCCTATTTCTCTATGCCATCTGAAAATCTTTCATCGTTCTGCCGTTATATGTCCAAAAGAGAGGAAAGGGGGTGAAGTAATAGTGTAAGAACAACATAAAAAAAAGTACTTACAGCTTAATAGCATTACATATAGACGTATGCATTAATATACAAAAATAACAGAATATAAAAAGAAAAATACACACACGAGAAAAACTATGAAAACAAACGGATGCTTATATATACATTTGAAACATGTACATGTATCTATCCAAATATATACAAAAATGTGTATGCAATTAAATTATAAGTAATTATTTCTCATTACAGTGCGTGTGTACGTCAGATATTTTAGAACAAAAAGAAAAACAGATATTCAGTAAAAAAAAAAACAAACAAACAAAAAAACCCCTTTCAAATTATTTTATATGAATGCTGTTTACACTGGCTGCAAAAGAATGCTGCTCATGAATGGCAGTAACAAAAGTTCGTACTCCGGTTAATGTGCACTGATCCATTGTACATTATACATAGATATAAACGTAATGGTTATATATATATATATATATATATATATATATCGTACCCAGCTATACGTTAGAAACATCCTTGATGAGCTACGGAAGTTTTACTGTCAGTTTCCTTCCGATTAATTAACTGTTTTTTTTCAACGTAATTAAAGCTACATCATTTTTATTTTATTTTACTTCTTTTTGCAAGATTTGCAGTGCTTCTGCTTCAGTCTAAATTAATTATTGTTGAGAATGGATTGGTGATATTTTTAAAGAAATATTTGTTAATGAAGATAAATTGAACTGAAGCGAATCTGGAGCAGACCTTCTCGTAACGATCGCCTTTATACATTTCATATTGTAGTTCAGATAAAAGGACCATTTTCATGACAGTAAGTAATAGGTTCGAGCGACACAATATTCACATTAATGAATACTTTCTTGTGCTCTTAAAAAGTGCATTACTGTCATAGCTTCGAAGTTAAACGCAGTTGAAAAGTCAAAAATCTTAAAATGATGACTTACTAAGAAGGCAGGCTCTCAAAACAGTCGCAACGCAGTCTTCATACTTTCATAGAAGTAATCACATTATGGTACTTGTAAAATCTGTAATACCTAAATCCCCTATTCGTCTACTCCAATTTTCTGTCTATCTCAGTCTGTTCCTAACAATATACACATACGTGTAATAAATCACGTGCTTTAAGTCTTAGCAGGAAAAAATACGAGGTTTTGAAGAGTAGTTATTCTATTTCAATTTAAGCTAATCTCTCATGTGAAGATGCATGTTTGGGAACTGCGATGTCGTGTAATGGTGATCAAGCTTGTCTCCTTAGAACAATTGCGAGTGAGTTCGTGTCTCACTGGGTGCACCGTACTTTTGGCCTTGTGCCACATCTAAGATATGCTGAAAAAAAAAAAAAAATCACCATATGCAGATGAATGTCTCAAAACAATCTTCGTATTTCCCAAAAGATTCCTCAATATTGTCTTAATCTACAAAATAACCCTGTTTTAAACGTATTTTACTAGGGGCTTCTATTTATTCTCGATTCATTTTCATCGACAGATGATTTCGTATTGATTCCTAATATTCCATCAGTTACGTGTCTCACAGTCAGCATCTAATGCCATAGCTTATGTTATTTTAACTTTTCTCTAATTGATTCACTTTTCTATCACCGAGTGGTGTTACATTCCTTACTTATCAGTATCTGATCTTTAGTTCGATTTACCGAAATTTTTCCGCACACACACACACACACACACACACACACGAAACTTTATAGAAGTCGGTGTCGAAAACTGTTTGAGTTCGGCTACGAAGGAACTCCAAAAATAATCCTAATATTTGATAATTTGGCAAAATTTTAGGAAGTAAGTGCGAATACCTTTCACACAATTGAAACAATAGTAGACTCTCGGAGCTCTATCGTTGTTTTAAGGGCAGATATTTCGGTGAATCACATGTGTTGTTCCACGAGTTCAAACCTTCACAGCTAGGATCCGCCCTGCCTCATAGACTGAGGCGACTTATCCTCTTTCCTTTCGTATTCCATTGGTAAGGAAGAAGTTACACTTCAAGAGCATCTTCTCCCAAAACTGTTGTGGAGCAGACTCTCGAAAAATATGCTTCGCCGATCACTACAAAATTAACCAATTCAAGTCTAGGGTCAATCACTATTCTACATATCCTCATCATATGCACCTCTTGCATCCTCACTATACGCCCTTACAACAACCTCATTTAGTAACTCTAAATTGAGTGGCTCTTGGGATTTTTATTAGGTGAACTATAGTAACTAAAAAAAAAAAAAAAAAAAAAAAGAGGAAAAGAAAAAATTCTTTGTATATTTATTAGTGGGACCGATTACTTACCTTTCTTCATATAAAGAATAATCATTACACTAATATTTATCTGATGTTAGCAGTTCAACCAGTTTTCGACTGGGTCTTTCATTACTGGAATTTCTGCCGTTCAGTTGGAGAAGTTTAAGTTTAAAGTGAGCCTACCGAAAAATCAATATTACTAACAACAATTGGGTGCAACTGAGGCACATCCCCAAATAGAGGGGGTAACAATTTGAATGGGGAGTGGCCGTGAAAAGGGGCCGTTTTTTTTGCGTTTTCAATCTTGCAAGGAAGTAAATTCTGAAGCAGCTTCTAATTTAGTGATTGTTACCTGTAACTAACAACATATTATGCAGCTCTCTTAATTACTGTGTTTATGGTCAATATTCTTTGTGTGCAATTTGTTACTGTCTGCATTTATATCTTTGCCATTCATAAAATGTTTACAGATGTCCTCATTGTGATAGGCTTCCATTAATCTTAAGCTCTTTATCATCATTTGTATAAAAATTATTACAAGTTTTATATCACATAAACAACTATTAATATTTAAGATTTAATTTTTGGCAAATTCTTATTCTTTACTAATAAGCTGATAACAATCAAGAACAATTGATCATTATTTCAAAAGCAGGAACAATTATGATAGTTCAATGGCCATGGCCACTAGTAAATTATGTTCTTTTTTTATATATATACTAGCAGTATAACCAGTCTGCGACCGGGTCTTTCATTACTGGGAAATTGTCATTCAGTTGGAGCAGTTTAATCAATATTACTAACAACAATTGGGTCCAACTGAGGCACATACCCAAATGGTGGGTTAATAATTTGAGTGGTGGGTGGCCCTTGAAAAGGGCGGTTTTTGCGTTCTCAATCTTGTTTCAGTCTCACGCGCGATCAAACACACATTTTGAGAATTATAGATAGTATTGTAATAATTTAAAATATTTATTTCATTAAAGTTTTTATGAAAGATATATATCCAAAACAGATAGTAAATAGTAAAACATTGCTAGGAGTTATAATGAACAGGAAGTAATGGAGAGTCATTGTCGCCAACAATTTGGACTCAAAACCGGCGCAGAAGAATTATCTATCAAAAAAAAAAAAAAAAAAAAAAAATAATCGAAATCGGATGAAAACTGTGGCAACGCATAAACAACATCCAATCACACCATATACATACATACATACATACATACATACATACATACATTTTGAGAATTATAGATATATAGTTCAATATTAATCAGTTGTCAATTGAAATTCATACCTTGCAGGATATTTGTGAAGCTGGACAAGCAAGTCTGTATCTTAGAGACTGAAAATTAACCATTCTTTACAATGCTACACCTGCGAAAAGATAACTTAATTCTTTTCCTTTCTGTCGAAGATTTTTACAAGGGTTAATGGATGATGGAAAATCTGACTTGATGTCCATTAAAAGAAAAAAAAAGTGTTACATAATCTATTTATATAACATAATTATGCTAACATCGATCTGGATCACTTAACACTTTATATGTAAAGCCGTTTTGTATCTTTGTACATATTTACCTTTCTGGGCCAGTATCATATCTCGTTTGTTTCCCCATTTTTTTTTTATTATCGAACCCTTTGTTGTTAGCGTGTACCTATCGGATTTATGAATTCGATTATCATTGATTGCTTCATAATGATGGCCTTGTGCCAAGATGTATAGAATATTAATAGAATCAAATAAAAGAAGCCGACAGAGGTCGAAAAGTTCCGGTTTCTCAGACATCTATTCGACAGTAAGAGCGAACCGCAAACATTTACCCATTATCAATCGAGCCAGCTTTCTTGCCACATCATTAAAGTGCTAATTTATCGATCACAAAAGGATAAAAGGAAAAGGTTACGCTGAAGATAGCGAATTTGATACCCTGCTGCCATAAAAATTGGCAGTGGACCAATTAAGCAATCAATTACATATGCGCATATAATTTTATATATATATATATATATATATATGTGTGTGTGTGTGCATATATAGACACACACACACACACACACTATCGATATGCTTTTGTATGTATATTTGTTTATATTAAATTTTGTGTGTAAATATAAAATATACGAATTTACAATTTATACCAACAATTTTAGTGAGTTCCGAAAAAGTTCTCTTCCCGACCAAGATACCCCTCAGAAAGTTTGTTTCCATATGTAAATGCAACCATATGCTATATGCGTTAACATAAGTATTTATATCCGCTTATATTTGTTATGTACATATGTCGTCATGTGCGCACTTTAAAAAAATAAATTAAACCAATTAACTCATTAATTATCAATTTATAGCGCATGTTTAAGAAAAAAATATGTTTGTAGAAAGTAAATAGCATAAAGATAAAATCTATAAAATGTCATAGAAGCTGCAATATAAAAATCTGTGTTAAAGCGACACTGGTTAAGATGAACAGAAACAAAGCAGTAGAAGCAGATATGATTGTAATAGATAAGTTGTTAGCCTTAAACGATTTGGGGATTTGGAAAAAAAATTGCTGAAATATATCAATGAAATCTATTCAGTGATAACATACCGCATGACCTCAGAAGATCTATGCTTATAACGAAACCAAAGAATGCAAAGTCAATCGAATAACTAGGTTAATGAACTAAACGTATCGTTCGAATTCTAATCAACAGATTCTGTAACAAGAACAATGTGGCTTTGATCAAGACATGAGAACAAGAAATGCCATCTTTATGCTTTGAAGAATTTTCAAGCGAGCAATACAGATGGACCGAAACTAGCGTTTCATGGATTACACAAAAGTAAGAAACAACAACCTACTTGAAGAGCTTGATTTTCAGGAGAAATATATTCAAGTAATCCATAACCTCTACTGGGAATAAACAGTCTGCATACAGATAGAGAACGAGTTCAATGAATAGACAAAAAGGAGTTAGAGAACAATGGCTTTTCTCCCAAGATTTATTCAACTTACAATAAGACGATCCTAAGAGAACAAGACCTACCATTATTTATTATCGGCGGGCACAATAATATAAGATATGCTGATGGTATAGGGTTGATACTGGACTTAGAAGGAATGCTTCAAAGATTCTTAGCCAATGTACCAAAGGAAAGCTAGAAGTATGGACTATTAACTGTAAGAAAACAAAGTCTATGGCCGTCGGCAAGAGATACAGCTTAACTTTTGCATCTTATTTAAAGCCAGAAAATACTTTTAGATTGTAAGAACTTTTGGAGATAATAATGATTTAGGGGTACAATTCTCACTAATTAACCCATAGCCAGGGGGTCAGAGGTGTATTCATACCTTTTCCAATGGTATTTGTGCGTAAGTGAATATAACGAAATCAGCTGGAATTGGAACACAGCTCACCCAATAAAAATTTCGAGCCATTATCCATTACACCATCCGCACACCCAAGCTCACAGCACCTGGTATTTCCAAGCGGTCACTCATCTAGGTACTGACCAGATCCGGTGTTTGAACGTGATAACGCATGTAAGGAGAGAGAGAGAGAGAGAGAGAGAGAGAGAGAGAGAGAGAGAGAGAGAGAGAGAGAGAGAGAGAGAAGAGAAAGAGAAAGAGAAAGAGAGAGAGAGAGAGAGAGAGAGAGAGAGAGAGAGAGAGAGAGACCAAGATGTGAGCTTTGAAATGGAGAGGACAGAATTGAGAAAGTGCAGGAATTTAACTGTATGGATAACGGACGACGAAAAATGCGATAAGAAAGTCGAAGGCGCATGGGCATTGCTCAAGAAATTTCCAGAAACTAAATCAAGCATTAAGAGATATGAACTTATCATTAGAAAGAGAAAAACGTGCTGGACTACTGTGCCCTATCTATCCATCTATAGAGAGGGCTCAAAGCGACAGACGATTACAAAGGATACTGGGGATGGCAATGCAGGAACTAGCAGTGTGAAAAGCGATTATTAATGGAGTTCCGGCCAACCATAGGGAGTTTCGAAAGGTGATGATGAAGTATATAAGGGTAAGTAGCGAATTAACATACTTAATGAGCTTGGCTGAACAGGGTTTAGGAGAGATTGCAAAAAGACAAATCTTACTAAAAGTTACAAAGAACGTGAAGTTGTGGAGAGCATTGATCGCTTCCATCCTGAAGGGACGCGGAATATAAAAGTGATGTATCATGCGTTTTAGGTCAGTGCTTAAAAGAGAGCATCGTTTGTAATCTTCATTTCTAGCCAGATGAAAATCAATGAGAACAGTAAAGACTGTCACTATCCACATGGAGGAAAACTCTACAAAGCCATATCCAAAATATTTCAAATGCTAGTTCCAACAGTTCAAGTCATTATAAAGAAATTCAAGAATATCCCTCATCATGTAAAACTACAAAATATGAACAGATAAATGTATCACTTTATGTCATCGAAGTTATGGTTAATCGTGAACTTCTAATAAGAAATGTCTGTATTTTTCTTTCAGCTTTTACGTCTATTAGAGGCCAAAACTTAATTGGGAATTTCAATTACGTAAACGTCAAATTTTGCAGATAACTCCCACGTATCGGTTAACGATTCATGCGACACTTTTGTCTCTGTAGTAAGGGGATTTCCACACCCAATGGAACACACACATACACAATACATATATTTGTAAAATCGAAAATAGCAATAATGGCGGTCGATGACGTATTTGACGAGGAGATCGTTTCGGATGATAACCATGATAGCATAATGGCGTCATCTCAGCGTATTCTGACAATTTCATTAATATAAACTTTATGGCCGATGTCGCGATGAACATCTAATGAAAAAAAAAAGATTACTCTTGACAGCTCGTATCGTAATCTTTCGTAAAAAAAAAAAAAAAAAGAAAAAAAAAAAAAAAAAAAAAAAAAAATGAACATCTTTATATGAATATTCTTTACATACGTATATAAGAAAATGAAATGTAGATACCAACAGCGATTTAGTCATGTATGCGTCGGATCCTTATCAGCAGTGTGTACAAGCGAGTTAACTTTCAGCGTTTATTGCCAGAATCACAATCCATTTAAGGAACTTAATTTCGAATACCTATTCAACGGAGTTAAATTGATTTTTTTTACTGCACTTTCAGCAAAATATGTTTTGTTTCACTCGAAATAATTACATTTTTTTTTTAAAATCATGCCTTTTGACATTTTTTGGCTGTCAGTTAAGTTTCGCAATATGGAACCTTCTTTCTAGATGATGTATTTTTCCATATTCACAACAGGTTATAGCCGGTGCTTACAACTTCCTGGTTTCATTCTTTTTTGACTTATTACATTTTTAATGTATGACCTATCAGTGAATTCAGTAAATTTCATCAGCACTCCTATTTTTTTTTTTTCTATTTTCAAGTCTATAATTTATTTCTTATTTATTGTTGCTATTTCCTACAGATATTTATACTTGGTTTGCAGATTGAATGGTTTCAGCATTGCACGGCCAAGTTTTTTTTTTAATCATTTTATTCTCTAAAAATCGCACCAAAGAATAAACACCTACAACGTGTAGTCTTAAATATTCAGAAATGTATTACAACAAAAAAGAAAAAAAAAAAAAAAAAGAAGCAACAAAAATGAATTTTTTTTTTAAAAAATAGGAGTCTAGGTCAATCAATCTTGATTTACTTATATTTATTCGAGTGGATTCGAATTTATTATTATTTTAGGATTATACTGCAGAAAAAGTATATGGTTCTGTTTGGATAACTGCTCTTCCTCTATCACTTTGCACCGAGCTTAGCAGGTCATGTGACCATTAATGGCCAATCAGCAGAGCTCTCCGTCTTTACAGATAAACCAGTCTTTTGGTGGACAGCGCTGAGAGACGATGTATTCACGGCGTTGGGCGGGGGTCACGTCCTGTTTCCAAATGTGCTAGTCTGGCGAGTGAAAATAGACTTTTATAACATCCATCTACTTTCTTCTCAGGGTCGAAAAAGGTGTCATTTAACACATTTCTATACGCTTGTTTAGCATGGTCTGTTGGAAAATGAAACTATTGACGTTCTTCAGACATTAGTCGCTGAATTTCATTTTCTATTATAAACATTTGTGAAATTATCTGCTTCCAACGGCCAGGTAGACCAACATATTTGATAATCTAATGCCACTTTGTTTTATTAGAAAAAAAAGTGAATAAATGTCTGATTTAATTTTTTTTTAATAAAAAATTATTTATAGTTACATTTTAGCATGTGGTGACCAATTATACTCATCAGTATAATTTAACAAAATTTACATCATTCAAAAGTGAGGAAGTAAAGACATCAAGGTGCCATCATACGTTTGAATCATTACATATCAGATATAGATGTATTCCTGTTGTTAAGAAAAGTGGAGACCTAAAGGCAGTGATGATAAGTTTGCAATAATTATAATGTTTACAGAAAAATGGTAATATTTAATCCAATTATGTCTAGACGTGCAAAGCTATGAACAATAAACACATGACGAAATTAGTTATTCATAAATCAGACAATGCTAAAAGCAACATCACTCGAACGAATAAGAATTTGGTGTTAACTCTCTTGTTCTCTCTAAACTGCACAATAAATGCCTTGCTGCTTCTTGCTTTTCTGCTTGTTGGAAATTCTCTTATGTAGTTCCAGTCTTTAAGAATTAAGGCGAACCGTCTGATCCTTTTAACTATCGGCCTATTAGCCTTCTACCTCTTTTTGGCAAAGTACTGGACGCTCTAATTAACTATAAACTGGTTAAGCATCTCACATTGTAGGGTCCTCTTTTAGATAAGCAATGTGGCTTCACTTCTCTAAGTCAACCGATGATACGTTAACAATTATTGCCAAAGAGTCTATCAAACTTTATATAAGAATGGTGAAGCTCGGGCTGTTGCTTTGGTTATCTCAAAGGCATACTTTTCTTCAAAAGCTTAAAGGTTATGGTATTTCTGGACGAATTTTTGAACCGATTCAGACTTATCAAATCGCGAAATAAATGCATGTGTCTACCAGAGCACTATCCTTGGACATATGTTGTTTCTATTTAACATAAATAACCTTCCAAATCTCAACTCGATATCTATGCTGATGACAACTATTTATTCTTATCTTAATAAGTCTGATCGGTTTGATAAAGACCAATTGGCAGCTGATCACAAAAATTATCAACAATCTTTTGTTAAATGGAGCAAGGTACGGCTTATTAATTTTGAAACCTATAAAACGAAACTGCTTGCTTTTAATCATCCAAGAGATCCCTTATTACATTCCATTAACATGTCTGATACTGACCTCCAGGAAAGTGACTCATTAACCTTCTCAGATTAACGTCCTCATGATCTCTGACATGAAGTGGAAAGAGTATATTGAATAAATTGCTCGGTCTGCAGCCAAGAAAGTCGGTTCACTATGTCGAGTTTGACAATTTTTCACGCCAGAATCTATCTTACATATTTATAAGTCTATCTTTCGTGCTTGCTCTGAATAATGCTGCCACATCTGGTCTGGTGCTCCTGTTATATATTTAGAGATTCTTGATATAATCCAAAGAAGAATCTGCAATGCTATTGGTCCTGTCCTGGCATCTCCGCTTCAGTCCCTTTCCCACAGCCGTAGCGTAGCGTCCACTTGTTTTTTTTTTCCATAAATATTTTCAGGTTATTGTTCTGATGAACTTTCCATCTTGGTACCTAGACTTTATGAATTTAAGCAACACTGCTAGATTGGCGAGAAGTTCTTATCAATTTACAGTTGACATGGCTAGATGTAGCCATAAATTCTATACTAACAGTTTATTCTATCACATTTCTGTAGAATTATCTTCCGGCTTCTTGTTTCCGAGTTAACTTTAATCCTCAAAAATTTAAAAGAAATATCAATCGTTATCCTCCGTCTTAATTCTTATTATTTTATTGTCCCCGAAGTTTTTTTAAACTCAGGAAACTCTTGCGTCCTAGTGGTTTTATTGCCTTGCTTGGGATGAAATGATTATAAAAAAAAAAAAAAAAAAAAAAAAAAAAAAAGCAAGCATCTCCCAAAATGTTTGCGATCATTCTGCTTTCATTAATTTTGAGTCTTCGTTTTGATCCATCTGATTATGAAAAAATAACAGCACGCAAGTTTAATAATTCTACAAAAAAGACACTGGACAGTTGTTTGACATAGAACTGTTGAACTATGCGGTCATCTCACATCTCACTGAATCACGTTATCTAATATCACGGCACCAAGTCGCCATTAATTAGTTGAGAAAAGTTTTATCCATCAACAACCCATATCACTGACTTCATGCAAAAGCAAAAGATACTAATTGTCTTCAAGATTAAATAAAACTGTTTTTGTTGACATTAATACTATCACCGTATGTTCGTTTTTATTTATGTGAAATATACTTCACGCCAACTAGCGACTTAACACGACAAAGTAAACAAAAAAACAAAACAAAAAAGAAAACAACCTTCTCTATACTTGGCAGACATATTCATTATGTCGTATACAGTAAGCAAAGATAGGCACTGATCAGTAGTGATTTTTGCATTTTTTGAGAAAAAGGCATATTTATGTATCCTGATAAAGCTATTAGCTTAATGGAAATACGTCGAGTTAAATGCACTGACAAAGAAGATTCTGTTGAAAATAATTGTGCAAAATACATACTTTTTTCATCATTAGGCTAGGGATTTATGGATGTCCTTATGAAGCTCTATATACATAAAAAGATATCGGATTATTTTTTAAAGAAATTAATGGATTTCTTAATTTGGCATTATTTATTGCTATAAATTTCATAGTTTACTGGGTACATGTGTGATGTGAGATCTGTTTTGTCAGGAGGTACATTTTCTTTTGTAGGACTTCTTCATTTCTTGGCCGGTTGATATTAAAATCATTGTTTAAAAAAACAAACACGTCTACCAATTAATATAACGTGTATATATATATATATATATCACACACATTTCATTAAATACGACAGGCAAGGTACTTTGAATTAGTTTTTTTATGCAATTTCTCATGTGATCTAATAATTTTTTTTCTTTTCGGATGATAAATTGTAAAACAAATCTGTCGAATTGTTCTTTTTATCAGAGTGCTTCAGCTATGCATTTATCCATTTTCATATTGACTGTTAACAAAAAATCTTGACCGTATTTTGCAAATGAAAACATTATAGAAATACATACATACAAACTATTTCTTGTTAACAGTTAATATATTTCAACCTTAAAAATGGATCAATGTATAGCCGAAAGCACTCGGATAAAAAGAACGATTGGATAGTTTTATATAAATTTATCATCCGAAAAGAAAAAAAATAGTAGATCACATACGAAATTGTATAAAAAAAACTAAAAGTACCTTGTCTGTCGCATTAAATGAAATGTGCATGAAAGAAGGATCGCTGCCTATATAACTAAAAATTACTTTCTTTGTCCTATATATTATATATACACGCACTAAAAAGAAAGTATTCTTAGTAAAAGTTGACCTTTTGAAAAGCGATGTTTCCTTTTTCTGAAATTGCACTTTGAATTCCGTTTCGACAGAAGAATCTGCCCACGCCATAATTGAGGAATCTAATTAAGGAAATGCTCTAAAATGTTTTTTCTTCTAATTCTCCTCTTTGTTCAAGGTATTTTCAAATCTCGATAGAAAAGTAGTGAAATATTTACTTCCCATTTCAGCAGTACATTTGTATTGAGGACAAACATTTTAAACAAGTAAAACACTACAGATATAATTGTTTTACTTAGGGAAATTCATCTTAGCAAGACTAACAAAATGTTTAGTTCCGCATGCATAAAATGGCCTTACCCTCTAGACATTATTACTAGAGGAAAGTAGATACGTTCCTAAATTATTACATTTTGACATCTATATAGATTTAAAATTTCAAATATAATTTTTATGTAACAATATTCATAAAAATATAATTAAATTATTTTTGGATGATATGCAACATTACTACGTATTGTCATACGAAATGTATTACTATTATCATATGCTGATATACTATCATCTGTATATACACTGGCGTGCAAAAGTTTTAGGAAAAAACTATATAAAATATTAATACAGCCTTATTTTATTAAGTTAATATTGTTTAGCAGTATACATATATGGAAAATAAGTTAATTCATTTTTCGTAGGTGCCGTGTGAAATAAGTTTACAACACAGGGTCAATGAAAGATCCGAGATGATAAAGTCATGATAATATGCAAATTTCTAAGAAATTGTTCCATCTAAAAAGCATTAGTGTAATGTGCCTTTGTACATTGTAGTTGACCATTAGCTTGTTATTTTTTTTTTAACACTAAAATCATGGCTGAAACAAAGATGAACGTTGTGACTTTGGACGAGATGACTCAACGATAGACAGACAGGCGGATGGGAATTTTCAGTGTTAAATCCACCTAAAAGACGCTTGTTACTACTGAAGGTATTTTAAGTGCAAAGAAAACCGGTAGACAATAGGAGATGAAAAAGGCTAAGTCTCGCTAGACAATTCAAAATTAACAACCAGACCAGTAAGAAATTAATGCAGTCTTAATAGACGTTTCACTTGATACAGTACGCAGAATGTTACGAAAGAAAACCCCCAATTTAAACGGGCGTATAACTGCAACAAACATCAGTAACCAAAAAAACACAAGTAGTCAAAAGAACATCAAACATGGGATGCTGGAAAGTGGTAAAAAGTAATTTTTAGCGATGAATGCAAAATATAGTTTTCTGATACAGGAGAATATATAAACAAACGAGTGAAAGAAAAACAATTCAAGATACACAACTAAGACGGTAAACTTTCGTGGTGGGCACGTAATGGTGTGGAGTCGCAACAAAAGCGATGGTAGAAGAGAATTGGTAAAATTTTGATGGAGCCCTAAACAGCGAAAACTATTTACTGCGGTCTAATCTTCTGTAAGACCACGAAGACGGAGACATTTTTCACCATCACGCTGCTCCTTGCCATATATCACATGCAACAAAAAGGTTTCTTGTGGGTGATGATAGTCAACTTTTCGAAAACTGGCCTGCACAATATTCTTATATCAATATAATTGAATAATTTTGGTGGGAACTGAAGAGACAAATTCTCCCACGAAAACCATGTAATCTCCAAGAGCTTCGTAATTACTGTAAAGAAGAATGGGAAATTCCCAATGAGAAAAATCTGGATATTGTTAATTGAGGCAATTATTCGTGCCTAAAACAGCAACACTAATTACTAACTCCATACTTTGACGTTTTGTACTTTCTGTAATAATAAAGATCACTTTTTGAAAAAAAAAAAAAAAAAAAAAAAAAAACTTAAGATCGGTGAAAAGTGAAATTTTTGCTGGTAGCCAAGTATTTAGTGAATGGCTTTTATTCACTATAACTACGCATAAGACATTATATCACCCACCATGTAGTATTCACTATAGTAGAAGAAAATTGATAAAAGCTGATGGAAACCGAAACAACAAAAATTACACTAGTTTATTATAGTGCAATCTTCTGCCAGACTACAAAGAGATTTTTTGGGGGATTTTTTTCAGCACGACGAGGCTCCTTGCCATCCATCACATGCAATAAAAAAGGTTTCTTGTGGATGATGTTCAAATTTTGGAAGACTGGGCATCACTAAGCACTCAACTCAGTATCATCGAGTGGTGGAAACAGAAGAAATAAGTGCTCCAACGGAAAACACGCAATCTCCAAGAGAGTTTGGGATTACCTGCCAAGAAGAATGCGAAAGAATTCCCAATGAGATAATCTGAAACTTATTCCATTCAATGTTACATCAAACTGAGGAAATTATTCGAACCAAAAAAAGCAACATTGATTACTAACTCCATACTTTGATGTTTTGTATTTTCCGTACTGTAAATAAAAAAAGAAAGAAAATAAAGACCCTTTTTTTCGACTTTAGAAAACTGATGAAATGTGAAATTTTCTCTGGTCGTCCAGTATTTTTTGCATGATCTTTTTTCAGCATCACTAGCTTAAGATGCTCTATCGTCCACCATACAGCATTAACGAAAATACAGTGACTTCTTTTTTGGCCCTTAAAATCACAAAAGGTACCGAGAAAAGCATACGGCTAATTAGTTTCGATTTGTGGGGGTGGAATTAACAACAGAAATTTATTAAGGTTGCTCAAAGCTCTTGAAATTTGAATGAACACCCATGCTCTACTCAAGCGCAATACACGCGCTATATACTTGGAGATATAGCTGCTAACACCACCTTCTTCAGAAAGGCGAGAAGCTGAAATGATTCATTTAATAATAACAAACTGATCTCGATCCATAAGCTCTAGTTCTTTTCTCAGTTCCAGGGGAAACGTCCGAATAGGTAACTAATCTCCCACTGCTCTTCATTAAGACGGATAAACCCCCCGAGGCCTGAAGCGTCCCAAGAATATCGAGCGTGACTGACCAGTTTTTGTCTATCCCCATGTATACTTGGTGGGGGGAACATATTAAACTGACCCTATCAAATTTCATTCCATTCAAGGGCTGATAAAATAACTAGAATGACTACTCGAAGCCATATCTGTTCCATTGACAGTAAAAGTGGGTGTTAGAATCGAACGGCATTTCGTAACATATTTTACACTAAGTATGAGCACCCCGAGGCAGTGTAATGGTTAGCAAGCTTGTCTCGCTAGAACAATTACGACTGAGTAGTGAGTTCGATCCTCACTGGGTGCCCCATACTTTCGGCTTTGTGCCGCATCTAAACTGCGCTTGGAAAAAAAAAAAAAAAAAAAAAAAAATCACTATAACACCAAGTATCTGTCGCATATTAAAAAAAAATTTTTTTTATAAATGCATCACCTTCAGTGTAGTGATCTTGTGTAATTGGAATTGTAACAGAATTTGCTAAACATTTTTGGTCGGATAATTGATATGTAATTATCCAACAAAAACGATTGTAGGCAAGTATGTTTTTCGAAGTTACTTTCATCGTTTTGCTTAAAATGTGTCATGTAGATACGAAATTAATCAGGAAGGATATGCTTGTGTAATCTTTTAAATTTCGAGACATCTTAAATCGCATATCAAACTGAACAAGTTATTAATTTTCAGGGCCTTTGCTATGGGAAGGAACTGTATTTTTAAGTTTACTGAGGTTTATTTAAAGATAAGTTATTGTTCACTTTTGTTTTTGTTTATAGAGAAAATTGCTTCAATTTTTATTTAACATTGATTGTAATTTACTATAAATTGGTAAGAATGGCCAAAATTCCCGCGTAAGAATATCTGGGAATATATTGTCAATGTGTCCTTTCAGCACAAAATGTATATTAATGAACATACAACTAGTTTAATAGATGATATTTATAGGACGGATAAAGATTTTATAATAATAATTACTGCAAAGCGATATAGGCATTCCTAAGCAGAATTCGAACTTGGAAGAATAAAACGAAAGGTCAGATAAACATCGTAAAATACACTCTTTTGCAAATGGCTACAGGGAAATAGAGTGAATAAGCAATAAGAAATTAAATCACCTGTAATTATTTTGAAGAAAAAAAAAACAATCACAAATTAGAAAAAGTAAAGATCTGGAAAAAAATGTAGTATTTTAAATTAAACGAGCTTTGGGCATTTCAGGTATACAAATAATGTCGCAATGAGTTACAAAGTCAAGTGTAAATAAGCGGCCAATTGCTAATTAAAAATACATATTAGGTCTCGATTAACTGTCAGAATTGAAAGCAAAGTTGAAAACTTATAAACATCATTGATGTTTTAGTTACTGTTATTATCGATTCAGTATCAGAATTTAATAGATGAGAATAAGCAGCTGCTTCCATGGTTGTTTCTCGAGAGTTTTAGTTCTTAGTTGCGCACTGAAGGTAGAGTAAGTGAAGGATAAGGAAAGAACAATTCCTGTATGACTAAGATAAAAACATGAGAGCAAGCAAAAGAGAAAGTGTTCTCCGATTAAAAGGGAAAAAAAAGAAGCTTACAGCTCTTATTAGTTTTAGTAACAGCATAATCTGCATCGATTGATTAGATGAGAGATCCATCAATTCTAGCGCCTAAAAAACCGACTGCTAATGTCATGAGCATCTTTTTGTCGGCTTCATTCCAAAGATAGCGAAGCACTTGTTGAGCTATATCCAGCCGCCATTTTGAGAGTGTTTTCTTGACTGTTATATTCTTGTGCGCCATCTTTATAGGTTTTGACAGTTTACTTGTGAAAGAATATGCCGCATAAAGTCATTTTATTCAACGTCTTCTGAAGGGAAGTGAGTCTTATTTTTCGTGTTATTTTCATATCATTCCTTTGTTTTACAACAGTGGAATGACTTCTTCCGGTTCATTATTGATAGGTCCGATACAGACGGTATTACATTAGATATCACCGACACGGACGATAATATCTTTGTTACTATCAATTGATTTTCGTTGGTTTCAGATTAGCATTGGGAGGCTAACAGTTATGTAGTTAAGCGTATAGATTATCTACCGTCGGGGGGGTATCTGTGCTTCTTAGTGTTTGCAACAAAACATAGAACGAAATCAAACACCCAGTTGTTTGAAATTTTATTAAATATTTATTTCATAAAATAGGAAATAAAGTCTGGGAAATGTAATCCTTTTGTTAACAACAGAGTCAGCATTTCTAGAACGAAGAAAATAATCCTACATACTGACCACCAGGTGACGCGTGCTTTTTTGTTTGGTTGTCATCCTATGCGAAGGTGAAAGAGTTTTTTTTTTTTTTAAAGTTAATTTTTAAAAGATGCTGCTTCTATTCCTTCCATAGCCAATAATCTGTGCGCACCGCTGCTGTTACTATATAAATTAATTACAGTAAGATTGCTTAACTAGTCTATGTAAATCAAACTTTCTCTTTCATTCCGTTTGATTTTCTCTATTTTTAAGTTTATATTGGTTTCGAATTTTCATTTATCGTTCTTTTATCTGTACGCTTTTTTACCAAACGTAACTGCTGTCTGGAATAGACATGCCGGTGGGCATTTTTCAACTTATAAAATAAGTATGGAATTTTTTTTATTCCTGGAACAATACTCATACGGGATAAAATAATTCGAACACCGTATTAGTGGTGGGATAATTGAAAGAAATAATTCAATTATCGCAGTATCCAAGAATACTTCATTCTTCCGTTGAATCTTTCTATTCTATTTGCAGATTAGGATCCGCCGCATCGACTAAAACAGGGCGATTTAAAATTAACTCCTTATTTTATGCATAGTGGATTCTCTAGTCTCGTAAAAAATTATAGCTAGACGGGAGACTCCATACATAAAATAGGGAGTTACTTTTTAATGATAATCAAATAATCAGTCTTCTTGTGTATATACATTTATTGCAAAACTGGTTTCATTTCTGATCGCTGATGTATTTCATCCTCATGCAAATTTAGGAAATTTCTTGAGAACGATACTGTTTATTTACTAAGCTTGGTACAGTATAAATGAGGATTGAAAAAAAAAAAAAAAAAACCTAGCTTACTAAGCATTGCTCCACAACTATGATTCCCTGCTGCAAATGTCATAGAGGAAATGTATGTACCACAATGCACGTGGTTCGTTGATGAACCCGTGTGTTTCAGAGTAATATCAAATTTGGAATCAGTAGTCATGGGTAAGAACATAGTTTGATTTTTAAATATATAAATATTGTGATTAAGGTAAAATTACAAAAATATTTTCCATTAACCCGAGATCGAGAAGCACACTATTTTTTTTTTTATTTTTTATAGAAGCAACTATATGATCAGATTTGACTGTAAATAAAGAAACTCTCTCAGCGTGGTTTAAGTATCTCAAGTTAACGAAAAGAAAAAAAAAAAAAAAAAAAGGAAAATTAAACAATAATGGTTGCGAAATACGTTATTTTATACTGTATTCAAGAATTCTATAATTTTTACTCTTTTAGTTACATAGAAATATTTTTATTAGATCCAATCATAAAAAATAAGTAACTTGAGCGCCAATTCTCGCACAAATATTAAACAACCTGAGTACTAGTCGAAATTCTAAGTTGTTTCTAAAAAATCGTTTATCATGAGGTTTGGGAATTTATTTTGGATAACTTCAGTTCATCTATATTTACTCGAGGATATAAAATCATATTATTATATACACGCATGCATACGAAATCAATGAAAATAGTTAAAATGTTAATTCATTCACACAGAAAAATGCTCATGTTAATGTATTCTTTAAATATATAAATAAAAAAGCAAATTTAGATTAAATAAAAACTGTTTGCATTTTGCATGTTATGAAATCTTACAAAGCCTTCATATAACATATGCATATCAAAGTATTTAAGATTGACTGATAGTGAAAGACATTTCTTTTGGAAGTAACCTTAAATCAAAGCCATGGCAATAATTTTAATTGCTTTCCAACTAAAACTCTCCTCGAAATCCAGCACGATTTTAAATAGGCGAAGACATTTTCTGAGAATTTTTTTCCACCTTCTAATTTCTTTAAATGCTCGTCAATCATCCACGTCAAATGAAGTTAGAATGTCTGCAGTTCCTTGGATCTATTCAATCCAAGAGGACATTTTAACATTCTTCTCCATGATGCATCCAAGAGTCTCGGCGAAATTGAGGCAAGGAAAATTACATGATCACACATGCCAATAGAATATTTGAAGAAAAACAAACAATACAAATTCTACCTTTTCCAAGTTCTGTGGCACATGCGAGTCGTTCTTTTTTCCCATTAATCAACTATCAAAATCCTAAAAGAAGAAACAAACATCTCTTTGCGGACAGATTTTGAAATTTTCACAACTGGCGTCGCAAACGTTAAAGAAATTTGAAGAGATCACGTGATTGTTTTACACTACAGTCAGGTTCCATAAAGAAATGTATCCAGCTTCCGAAAATAGAACCTTCATATACACCAGTGCGAAAAAGAGCAGGTGGACTTTTCTTTAATTTAGAAATTAATTGAACAATCATGCTATAAATGCACACAACTTATAAGCATAGTTAACGTTTAATATTTCCACATTTAACAATATTGTCCAATCCCAATAATTATTAAATCGCTAAGCTTCAGAAATAAAACAAAAATAAATCAACAGTTGGATAATTCCACTGTACCTGCAAGGCATTTCGCAGACTGTTCAAGAATTTCCAAAAAGGGTTATCTCAAAAGGGTTCATATCCGGTTAATAATAAAGCTAGAATAGGAATTAAGAGGCGATCATCATCCAGCAAGATTTTTGGTCGAGCAAGTAGGATTATTAAGATAAGTAATCCACAATCTAAGAATTTTGCAGTATTTAAAACAAACCAACAACAAAAAGTTAGTTATGATATAGTCATGGTTGAAAAAGTACCCCAGGCTAAAAATGATCACTCCATTGGATACATTGACAATAGATCTTTTCAGGATGCAGTTTTTCACAAGATCATTGAAGACACGTTTCAGTAATATCGTTAACAAAAAAAAAAAAAAAAAAAAAAAAAAAAAAAAATGGTATTATATCATTAAAGATCATTTAGAAGAAAAATATTGTAACGCTGGATACAATGATGCTAGCCTTATGAGATTTTGAGGACTCAAGATTTTTCATTTCTGTTCAGAAAATCTAACCGCCGTTCATCTATTACTAACATTTATAAGATTACTGATAACATGTTTGGTGTGAATCTATGAGAAAGTCTTTATGGCAATTTTTGTCTTGCAAGTTCCTTAATATAATCGAATCAAACAAAACGTAATTTACTTTCAAAATGAAATAACCAACTCACAAACAAAACCGTACTTTTCAGCACCTGCCGTTACTCAAAGATAAAGCATAAAGACTTCAGTCAAATATTAGGGTTTAGAATAGAAATTATGAAATTAGATTACTCGATATTTTCCAAATTATGTCTATCAGAAAAAAAAAATACTCAACATCAAGCTTCAACCCGTTATATTCCAGCGTTCTTCTATTTTCTCAACTCTGGTAATTCTATTTTTTAAAATAATACTATTATATTTATTTGAAAGAACAATGCGAAGATACAAAAAGTGAGGAGATGAAAATTGAAAATATATTAATCATTTCAATAATATAAAATCTCTCGACTCCCCAAATCTGATTATTTTAGAAGATCATGCAATATATACAAGGCTTTTTTAAAAGACGGTTTCAGCGTGTTCACTGTGTTTTGCATATGGTGTGTTTTATCTTATTGAAGATTATCAAACAACAGAGAAATTCCCTAAAATTTTGAAAAGATTTATAAGAACCTGTAATTTTATTTTGACTAATGCCAGCAAATATTTATATTCTAGAAATTGGTGATATTAATTGGAGTAAATTTTTCAACACAATATGTGTGAGTAGGCAGCTGCAGGCGGTATTTTTCAGTTAATTAAATTTCATTTCCTGGCGTATTGTTCAGTGTCTACGTTATTCCAATCTATTCAAGGATTTGAGATTCCTTTCTATTGCTTGAAGACTAGCTTCTCCGATTATCACTTTGTTTCTGTTTTTCCAACATTTCAAAATATTCAACAATTTTCTTGTTTTAAATTCAATGTTGAGATTTACTTTACTTTTGATTACGAAGTATTTTCTTTACAAAGACAAAGTAATTAAAAAAAAAAAAAAACGAATAAAAGGAAAGCACCAAACAAAACAAAAAAACCCCGAAAAGAGACAGGTCAAAAGGAATAAAAATAGGAGGATAGAGATTTTTAAGCCATAAAAAAGAACGACCAGGCAAGTAAATACTAGAGAAATAAGAAATGACATACGAAAATAAAAAAAAATTAAGAAACTCGATAAAATGATTGAGAAATTCTTATTACTTAAAAAGAAAGGTTTTCAGAATAGTAAACACAGAATAAGGCAACGAAAAAAGAACAGATGGAATTAGATGAACATAGATTAAAAACAAGCGGAAAGAATAATCGTAAAACATGGGAAAGTTGGAACCCAAATAAAAAAAAGTTAAAAGATAAACTGCGTAATGGAAAAAAAAAAGTCGGAATAAATTTCAGGATGTAGAAAAAGAAATTGTGAGTAGAGAGAGAAATCCTAAAGCAATTAGAAAATGAACAGTTTTTAGATTGGTTTGTTTTGTTTTGTTTTACGGCATATCAAACTCAATGGATTATTTAATGCTGACAAGATTTTTATGGCTGGTAATATTTTCTTTCCAATAATGTATCACTGGTAATATTTTTTCTTCAAAAATGTATTGTTGGTATTAAAATCTACTTTTACACCTTCACAAAGCTTTGACCCCACTTTGGGGGTTAACTATTTGCCCATAGCTGGGATCTTAACAGCTGCTACCACCCCCGGTCAGGGTGAACCTGGGAACATCAGCAATTAAGAGGTAGTTCCACGCCCCTCAAAACCTCCTGATCAAAGGCCTTGCTACTGGATGTAGTTTATCGTCTTACCCAGGACACGAGATTATTATATCTTATTTAATTAATTCAATAAGAAATAAAGTGAATACAGTTTTCCGTTGTTAATTATTTAGAGAAAAAAAAAATTAGAAAATATTTCTTCTTTTCTTTTTATGAGCCGTGTCTCTTCAGGACGTAGGCGATCATGGCTCTCCACTCCCCCTATCCTTCGTAGCTGTCAATAAATTTCGTCCTTTTGCCACCTCCCCCAGATCACTTTCCATCAACCACTCACTCTAGCCCGCCAGGTATGTTATACGTTGCTTTCCCTTGTTTCTCATTCCCTCTATCCGACCTGTGAGTATCAGATTATCCAGGCCCTCCTTTCTCGTTATGCGTCTCAGAATTGCAGCTGCCTCTTCCTGTTAAGTATTAGACCTCATCGTTGCTCACACACTCGGCCCATGATATCCTCAGCATCCTTCTGTAGAAGGACATCTCCGTCACCTCGAGTCTCTTCATCTTTGAGGAGACCGTTCAACATTCGCTGCCGTAAAAGAAGACAGGTGTCACATAACAGCTCAGTACTATTTTCTTTGTTACCAAAGAGATCCTCCTGTCTCGCAATACTCTGCCCAGCTTTTGGAATACGTCCTTGGCCATCCTAATACGTCTACGGATCTCAGGGTCGCACTTGCCGTCCTCTGTCAAAACACTTCCCAGATATTTAAACTTCCGCTGACCTGCAAATCGCATTTTGGGCTTATCCTTTTACAGATGCTCATGCATTCTGTCTTCTTGTAGATTATACTTAGTCCCTTCTTCTCACTACCCGTCACTACCTTCTGTAGGAAGTTTTGTAGTTTCTTTTCCGTGTCTGCTATCAGTAATGTGTCATCTGCGTATCTTATGTTGTTAAGATTGCTGAATCCCGCTAGGATTTTCAATTCTCTCAGAATTGCCTCGCTGTAAAGGTTGAGAAAAATATTTAAGGTTTTTAAATATAGGAGTTATGGAATCATTACACACCTGAGCATACCAAAGTGACAATCTTTTATTTTCGCACGTTCAGTAACTCTTTTGTAGTTTCTACTAATATTCTGATTGCTCTCACAGAAAGAAAAAGAATAGTTTGGACACTCTTGCTTTTGAAATTGTTATAGATTCTCCAATATATTAGGTGGGTGATCGAAGATTACCCCCCCACCAAACAAACAAAAAAAAAAAAAAAACGCTATTTTGAACGCTTCTTTTAAAAACTAGGCAGTCCTCCAACAGTAATCTCTTACTCTTAGACAACAAATATTCGATTAAATTATTTCCTTCAAATACCCGTACCCCCAATATACTTATTTTTTTTTTTATAGTAGGCATATTATTTTTCAACTAATTTTCTCGGCGGGACGATTATTTCGTTCCAAGTTTATTAAATATTTGAACGGGCACGCATATTTTACAAGTTGAGAAATTCCTACAGTCATGACTATTCCAGATAGCATTTGTAATTATTAGAAAAATGTAAGCACTTGACTTAATGGTACCCAAGCTTAATTTGCTACATACAAAAGGGAAGAATTTGGAAGAAGGGTTAAAGTTTAATAAATTAACATACATTTAACCACGTAATGTATCAGTTGGGCATTTCGGCGTGGTTTAATGCTTATCAAGCATGTTGCGTAACGAGATCGATTACAACTGAATAGGGAGTTCGATCATCACTGGGTGCTCCTTGTGCCACATATACGTTTAGTAAATCGCTTTATTTTGGGGTACTTCGATGTCGTGTAATGATTAGCAAGCTTGTCACGCTAGATCAAAAAAAAAAAAAAAAAAAAAGAAAAAAAAAAAAGGAGTACTGAACTGTTATGTAATATCAGTCCTCCAATATGGCAGTGAATGCTGAACACTCCTCACAGATGAAGCAACAGAAATGTAGTTCAACAGAAAGATACCGAGGATACCATGCATCGGACATGTGAGCAACGATGAAATTTTACAGAAAATGGAAACAAAAAAGGACACATACGTAACATCCGGAAAAGAGAGTTGAAATGTCTAGAACAATTAATGAGGAAAGAGGATCTGGAAAATTTGAGACTCACAGGACAGAGTGAAGGCAAAGATAGAAGAGAACAGTGCATAATCTAGCTAATGAGCTTGTGTAAATGGATGGCAGAATAGGGTTTAGGAGAGATAGCAAAAAGAGAAAGTTTACTAAGAGCTACAATGGACAGCAAATTGTGGAGAGCCATGATCGCCAATAACCTGAAGGGAAACGATCGATAGAAACAGCGAATTCGATCCTCAGTGGGTTCTCTATACTTTCGGCCTTGTACCGCATTTAAGTTACGCTTAGCAAATAGTAGTATTTTCAGACACTTTGACGTGGTGTAATGGTTAGCGCCTCACTGGGTGCTCTATACATTTAACCTTTGACCACATCTAAACTACGCTTAGTAAATCTGTATCTCTCTCATATATATATATATATATATATATATATATATATATATATGTGTGTGCATGTTTCATTAAATAATATAGACAAGTTTGGTCTATTTATTTTAAGTAAGTTCCTTTCATATTGCCTGATAAGCTTAATAACATTATCATTGAAAGACGAAAGGAAATCACCATATTGATATATGTTTAAATCCAATCTAAGCTTTCGGCTTACAATGTTAATGATTAAGCTTATCAGACAATATGAAAGGAACTTACTTAAAATAAATAGACAAAGCTTGTCTATATTATTTAATGAAACATTCATTGATGAAAAATTACTGCCTAACTATACACAATATATATATATATATATATATATATATATATATATATATATATATATATATATATATTACAAAGAATAAATCAGTAAAGTTAATGTAATTAATGGCAAATTCATTTGGCTAACAGATTTAATAAAGCATTAACCTACCAACAACACACTAAATGACGCGATCTTCGCTTTTAAAAATTGTAAAACGCATTAGATGTTCCATATTTTCCGTAGATCTACTTGTACTTTCGATAATTATTATAATCATCAAGCCACGTTGACTGATAAAACACAACCAAAAAATTCGCGTATTTGCTATATTACTATATTCAAAAAATAAAACGACGTTCTCATTTAAAATTTTCAAAATACAAATCTAGCGTTGCGACACTGAATTTACCTGAAAAGGAAAATTAATATCCATGCCTGTGACGTATTTATTTTGGTTAATTTGCAGTTTAACACCCGCACTCAGTTCGCATTATAAAAATCTCCAAAATACTTACATTTAGGTGTAATTGTACGTGCTCCATTCGAATGTGGCTTGATAAATTTGATAAAATCTACCGTTTTGGAGTTATCGACATTGAAATTTGGGATTCAATCGCGTCGTTGGCGACAGCCATTCCTCGCGTCGTTTGCATACATTCGCTACCGAAAGCTAAACGCGGAAGACTACCGAAAGCCAAGATCGGAACTGATCTTTCTTGTCTAAATTTGTCTCAGTTACTACGCACGTGAACTATTTACGTAGACACGCAGAGTTTGCGCAATGATTTACACTGATAGCTATTCTGCAGCGAATGTAGGCAAACAACGCACGTAATGGCTGCCCGCGACGCGAATGAATCCGAAATTTCACTGTTGATAACTCCCAAACGGTAGATTTTATCAGATTTATCAAGCCAGATTCGAATGAAGCATGTACAATTACACATAAATGTAAGTATTCTGAAATTTCTGGAACTGAACGCAGGTGTTACACTGCAAATTAACCATTATTTTTTTCCGTAGGCGACATTAATATAAAATAAGAATGGGTTAACCAAACAAAAAACATGAAAGTAAAAAATATAAACAAATAAATCATCGAAGGAAAACAATCAAAATACTTTATAGATGTCTGTGACGAAGTACTCTTTGATGATGTAGAAATGAATTGCAACGACTGCATATAAAGAAAAATCAGATATTTAGGCGATGCAATGTCACGGTGCAATATTGCAGACGACATCTAATCAAAGATGACGCTCTCTCATCGACTCACGCTTCTCGTTCCCGCTTCTTGGTAATCCATCCTTCAGATTCCATCCTGTTTCCTCGTAAACTTGCAAACCGATCAATCATCTCTTATTGATTGGAGAATTTGAAAAGTTTCTTGCACACGGTCTAAGTGGCTTGTTGCTTAAAAGACACGCATGATGCAAAGATGAAAAGGCGAAAGACAGACAGAAGACATTTTGTAGAAAATAATTTCGCAATAATGAGAGCCACATTGAAAGATGCCAAAAAATTGATAACATTTCATGTCCTTTGTTATTTGATTTCGAGATTTTTTCACACCCCGTGTGTGCGTATATATATATATATATATATATATATATATATATATATATATATATATATATATGCGCCGGTGATAGAAATAAAACTAATATTTCTTATATATTAGTATGGCTCTTGCCCAAATGGAAACTTGTGAAATATTTTAAAATCGGAATTTTCAGAAACGCCAGTGTCTTTTCTCAACGAGAGAAGAAATGAAAAATGAAACCTGAAGTGAAATTTACTTTTCGAGGAATTTGTTTTTTTTTTCTATATTACTAAAAAGATCTGTTAGTTTGTGCTAGTTTATTTGACACGATTAGGGAAGTAGATGTCTGTGAAATCTATCTCTCTCTCTTATATATATATATATATATGTGTGTGTGTGTTTCAATCACTTGGACAGATTTTAAATGTGAATTAAGTTTAAGCGTCTAATGATTTTTTTTTCTTTTAGATTTAACAAATTAATTCTTTGGCAATTTCAATCATGGTAAGATTAACAATCAAACAACGTGTTAAAATTATCGAAGCATATTACGCAAATGGATGTGAAGGTTTCAGGTTGCATTATCTCTCGAAACAGCGAAGTCAATTGGCCACCACGATCGTGCGACTTGACGCCTTTAGATTTCTTCCTTTTGGGGCATCTCAAAAGTAAGGTCTATGTCAAGTGTCGGAAACCTACGGCCCGCGAGCCTGATTACCAATGACTATTTTTAACATGAGAGACGAGGCTTTCGAATTAGACTGTCAGTTATCTTTCATGAGGCTTATTTTACTAAGTTGCGTTGCCTACGTTTAATGCCAAATAATGGATACATATTTGTTATGACCCTTGGCTACATTAAAAGATAACAGAAGCGAAAGGAACGATAAAGTGAAAGAGGCCAGGGAGGGACTGAAATGCGAAGTAGCAGAAATCTAAAGACAGTTAAACATATGCGCATTATATATACATGCCTCATGAATGTGTGGATGATACCGCATGTGTACGTACGTAAGTGTATATGTTTGCAACTATTTGTACTCGTATGTATGGGTATATGTGCTTCGTTTTTGTTTGATGTGCGTGTGTGTGTGTGTGTGTGTGGTTCGTTTGTGGAACAATTTTCAATAAGTTTCAAACCTACACGTCATAATTTCACTTCGATTAATTTTTTTCACTTTGAAGTATTTTAACGTTCCTTGATGAAAAGTAATTTTTGTTAGGTGTTTTTTTTAATTTTAGATTTTCTTTTGTTTTTCTGATTTCTCAATGTTTTTTTTCATTATGGTTTTAAATATTTAGGTTGACAGTGGGGTCTGCATATGTAATTTTCCTTAATTTTTCATTAATGGCCTTCGTCCGGTCCGCGACCTGTCATTATAACAGGATCCGGCCCGCGGGGTTGAATGAGTTGCCGACCCCTGGTCTATGCCAACAACGATTCAACAGCTGAAGGATGACATAAGGCATATTGGCGAGATCGAGGAGCAACTATGCAGAGACTTCAAAAATTTTGACCATCGAGTGGAGGTGTGCCGCCGAAGCATTGTCGGACATTTGGGCGATATTATTTTTCACAAATAATTGCCATGATTTAAATAAAATGACCCTATAGAGAAATAAATACACTTTCACCAATAACACTGATTTCCTTACTGCTGACTTTGGTTCATCTTAATGAAACACCCTTATATATATCAGGAGATTTGGACAGCAATTGTATTTTTAAGCCTTTAATGTTAAAACTTATTTTATGTATATGCAATGACTTTTTCTTATGTACGCAAAGTATTTGCTTGCTGATAAAATGGTCAAAATTTATATAGCGTTGTTTCCATTTTTTGACTCAAATGAGTCATCATAAGTGGGATAAGGAAATTGTTTGAATGCACGACCAATACTTGTTGTCCTTACGTTGATATCAACCGGAAAATGTTAGTGATAAGCCCATTTAATTTCTCCAGGAATGTCCATGAAATCTTGAGAAAAATCTCCCGGCTTGTGAAATGAGGGTTAGATGGTCATAAAGTTGATTATTTTTGTAGCGTACAATTTTCTGAAATAGATTCAATGTAACGCGTAGCATCCTTGTATATGCGCCATCTTGGTTTTTTGCAATAGTTTCTAGATCAGTTTATTTTCGCAAGAGTTGGAGAATGGAAGATTAAGAATGAGCAAGAAAGAAAAAAATCATAAGTAGATAAAAATATAGTGTATGATTGTGAGGGAGCGGTAGCATGGAAGATGGGAATATATTAAAACCAGAGGGAAAACAAAAGAGAAAAAGAAATCAAGAGAAAAAGAAATCAAGAGAAAAAGAAATCAAGAGAAAAAGAAATCAAGAGAAAAAGAAATCAAGAGAAAAAGAAAAAAAAAACATCAGTGAAAGACAAATTGAACATTAAAAAAAAGTAAGGAGTAAAAAAAAAACAAAAGAGAAAGAAAATGTAAAGTAAACGAAAAATCAAATTAATTCATTCTTCAGGGAATAAAACAGAAATGCACTTTATTTAGTCATGTATATGCAACATATCATCAAAAAACGTCATTGGTTACTATGCTGATCTTGCAAACCATTGACAGTAAACTCAATTCACGTCAGTTGCAAAAGAACTACTGCCTCTTAGCTCTTGGCCTGACCAATTACCACAGAATTGAAGTTATGTACGGAAAGTTAGGGTATTAGCATGTAAGTGAATGTAATGGATTCGACTGGAATTCGAACTCGGTTCTCAGATTCATCAGTCCGGTCCATTAATAGACGCTATAAAATGAATCCTGGTAGGAATTCTAATTATCTCAGAATCGCATGTATTGTTTGAATAAATCCAATGAGAAGTCACATCCTTGTCTTAAACATCTTTCTATTTTTGTATATTTACGGAATTCATTTTTTAATCGTATGTAGGCGGTTTGCTGCCAGTATGGGTTTTGAATTATTCTAATGTCCTTTCCAAATGTGTTAAGATTTACATAGCAGTTCCAAGCAACTGAGTGATTTTGATTGTTTTTTGCGACTTATCGCTCTGCTGCAGATTCTTTAAAGCTAGAGAACATTTTTAGATTGTAAAAATATTTTTTTTAGAGAAAATAATTATTTATTGATACAAGTCTTAACACGCAGCTTTTTTTTTTTTTTTTTTTGAGTGGGGCGGAAGAGGTGGATTTATAGCTTCTCCAAGGTTATTTGCACCTAAATGAATATAACAAACATGACAATAAAGAGAATTCTGCTCTTTGAATTCAATTCCGAGACATTATCAAATCACACCGCACGCACATCCATGCTTACAGCACCTAATAACCTTAAGCGGTTACCCATCTACATACTGACCTAACTCGGTATTATTAGGTTGGTGCAAAAATAATGTCGTTTTTTGACGTTCAACTTTAAAAGAAAAACATTATTTTTTGCATCAACCTAATATTTAACTTCTATGATCGTGCGAGAACCGATGTTTCAACGTTATGTGACCGTAAGCCTGCACAAACACGTAGGGCGTCTAACATCTTCGTGACGTCCATATCGAATAGGAAATGATACATGAGCAATTAAGTATCAGCCATTTATTTTACAGTATTTGATGTCAGAAATAGCCAAGGCTGGGCTGACGTCTACCGAAGTGAAAGTCTTGCAATGATTACGCACGACAAAGAATCCTAAAATATATATCCTCAGGACTTTCCAGATTTGAGAAAGCAATAAACAAATAGAAATGTCTGACCAAATTTTGGTGATGATTTAATTTCTAATGACGTTAATATTTAACAGCAAACAGATGTGTATTGGAGCACTGAGGTTACCATAAATGTAAGCCGATCAGATGAAGAAATTGGATTAGTCTCAATTTGGTGATGACGGTAGGTCAATTAGATGATTCGCTTTTTTTTGCAAAACTAATTTGCTGTCAAATTACTCTGAGAAAATGCAAGGTTGTTTGTTTCTTTTAATACGTCTAGGATTCTTTCTTCGTGTATCTAAATACACGGTGGCCGAGATAATTTGGATGCACAAGAACGAGAATTGCGAAATTAAGTTTACAAAAATTGGGCTCACGGACACATTACGTTGAAACACCGGTTCTCGTACAATCAACCAGAGTTAAGTAACGTCGAGCATGGTCAGTTTCTCTTGGGAATACCAGTTGCTGTAAGGAAGATGGATGAAGAAATCCGCAGCCGGAGTGTTATTAAATGAATACTGCTGTGAAATCTTTAATAGATATTCTTCGATTCATGGAATCATGCGTTAAGGGCATTGACAAGGGAGGTCGAAAAATAAATATTTGTTCCGTAAAATATATTATCTTTTTATTATGAGACGACACGCAATGTCAGATTTCATTCTTACATGAAAAATGATAATTAACCAAGCGATTTATGTAAAATTTACAGGATATCCTTTTATTTAAACAATGACTGACGTCACTTTCACTTGATAACATATTTTCGAGCATGTGAGAATTTATGTCAACACATCAAGTACGAAGACATTAATAAATAGGCAACAACTGGTGTGTGTATATAAGTCATCCACAGAGACTGTGTGTGGCTAGACGTCCGATTGTTTTAAGCCAGGTGTGTGTGTGTATATATATATATATATATATATATATATATATATATATATATATATATATATATATATATTTCATTTTCTACGACTTTTTGTACGCTATTTAAAGCCAATAAATATATTTTTAGATTAAGAATTTTTGGGTAAATAATGATTTAGTGATAAAACTTACTAATTAACCCATAGCTGGAGGGAAGAAGAAGATTCATACCTTTCCCAAGTAAGTGAATATAACGAACCGAACTGGAATTGGAAGTCGGCTCTCCAATTAATAAGTCCGTGTCATTACACTCTTCTCATCTGGTATTCCCATGGGGTTACCCATCTAGTTACTGACCAGGCTCTACGTTGCTTCACTTCAGTGATCGTATGGAACCGGTGTTTTTTTTATCTGATATGGCCGTGTGTGCGTGTATATATATATATATATATATATATATATATATATATATATTCTCAATTTACAAATCAGATGTACATCCGAATAAAAATTGAGAATAATCTATCTGAAGTTATTATTCTTTTCCTTTTTTTTTGTTCGAGTACTTTCGACCATCTCAGTTTTTATCACGAACATTATGATGCCAGAATGGTAGACATGATTTTATTGGCAACATCCTGGCATTATTTAGAACGTTAGAAGTCGATGCGTATTGTGTAATTGACGTCATTTGTAAAAGGATCTTATAGAGTTATACTGCACCGAAAGATAATGTATTAAATATTTATACGTTGTAGAATAATAATCTTTTATTCATTTGCGTAAAATTAAATTTTATTGGGACGTTCCCACTTTACATCAACTGAAAACACAAAAAACAAAAAGTTAACATCAATAATACGCATATTATTTTGCTACCAGCCTTTTACATCCTTGTTAGTAAGAAATTACATTTATAACATGAGCGGTAACATTTAATTTCCACAGCATTTTTAAAAGCTTATTTTAATAAATATTTTTTTTTAGTTTCTCTTATGTTTAATTAAAATCTAAAAAAAAATTGCCATATCTTAGCAATTTTTCTCTCGATAAAGTTTATTTTGTTTATTAAATTTAATGTGTTTGGATAGAAAAAGTTTATAGCTGCTTTGTAAAAATTCAGTCTTAAGTTCGAAACGTATCAGTATGTATACATTTTTTACTTTTAACTTCACCGGCAAGATTATGAGCTGCTTTTAACAAATCAGATGCTGACTTTCTGTAAGCAAAACATACATCAGAAATGGATCGGACACATATCGACAGGATGAGGGCTTAGCAATGGACTCGCCATTATCACAACCAACGGCAAACTTATGGAATACTTTGAGGAAATGACATTAGAGCCAACACCACTAAGGCCAAGTCTCTGACTGAGATACTTAGATGACACTTTCATACTCTGGCCATATCAGGAAGACGTCCAGCTACTACTGAGCCATGTGAACTCAATAAGGTCATCGATAAAATTCACAATGGAGCGAGAAAACACTAAACTCTCCCTCCGGGGATGTATTAATATCTTGAATAGACTAGAGTTTCAAGACATCCGTATCCCGCAAGCCAACATTCACTGTACAATACCTCAACTTCAACTTCCATCATCAATACAGTGTAAAGAAGGGATCTTCCGCTGCTTACAACATCGAGCAAATGTCATAAGTGGCGACCTAGAAACATACGAACAAGAAATGGTCAGTATGAACAGTACCCTACAACTTAACAACAACCCTGGGTACATGGCACCAGCTCCAACAAACTTGGATAGAAGGCTACAAGGATGCTCACTTTTTCCTCTTCTTCCTCTCTTTAAAAGGAGGCAGACCGTGGAGAGGCCATCTCCTCCACTTCCACCTCTTGTTGCTGCTCCAGTTGAGTGTCCTTCTGCTGCGTTTCCTGTACCTTTTGCAGCTGCTGCTGTCCCAGCTGGCACTCCTGCTCAAATTGCGGCTTCTTCTGTTTGTCCTTCTGCTGAGGCTGGTTGCATTTCTGCTTCTGCGGGGGCTCTTTGGGCCTTTTAGACTTGTTTTTTGGGGAGGGTAATGTAACTCGTTTTCCTCTTCACTACTTCCGTCGATTCTCCAGGACATTTTTTCCGTTACTTTTGCACTTGGCAGTTGTCTTCTCAGGTTGCGGTTCCGGGCTCTTCTCAGGGCACGTTTTGGACAGATGTCCGGCGGCTCCACAGGCCCAACAGTGCAGTACGCAGGTGTCGCTTCTTGGAGTTGGGATTGCGCCATAGTGTTGGCGTTCCCACGGAACCGTTAAACAAACACAAAAACAAGAATACGACGAACAGTAATGTACAAAACAAAATATAGGAAACGTGGACCAAATTTTAACTTACTTCTAACTGACGAATTACTTCCAAAGAAAGCAAAGTTGATAATCGTTGACAGATTAAGCTAATCTCAATAGATTCCAGCTAGACGGTATCTAGCAACTGCCCCACGCAGTCACATGTGGCACAAGGCTGAATTTAATGTGGGGTTCCTGAGCCCGTAGGCTCAGACAAAAAATTCCCGTAGACCCCGCATAAACGGGATCGGGTCGGTCTACCTCCCCGAACGAGACTGCCCTTCGGCATAGCCTCGTCCATGTTTCTCTCTGCTCGCAGACAGAGAGCTCGACCAGCACAGCTGAAAAGATTTCAACTGGACTTTGTAGTCCGTTGGCTTACAGATAATTATAGGTAGTTACTATCTATACTGTAGTGACAGGTTATTCCATTACATCACTAATTAACTACTCAATTAAATATTCAATAAGTTTCTAGTTTCCTTAATTTAAGCTGCGTAAAAAGCCTTTCTTTTGGATACTTAATAAAAAGGGTAATTGGAATAAGGATGCTCTGAGTGGATACCCAGGGCATCCTTATTCCACTTACTCCAGTTAATCCTTACTCCAGTTTCTCTATTCAGTTAATCTATTTGCAAAAACACGCACAAAAAACTAACTCAAATCTAAGTGATTTCGAAATGTCAGCAAGTTAGTTTCCTTTTACTGTTATTCTACTTTTACAATTCGCAGCATTCAGAGAGAAATATAATGTCAAAGGATATTTTTTTTTTAGTTCCAATACTTATGGCTTGTTCAGTTTGTATTTGAGAATAAGTTAATACTGGTTCTGATCGCCAAATCAAACTTGCTCTAAAAGCAGTTTTTTTTTTTTCAATATCACGTTTCATCTCCCGGTGTTTAAAACTGAACTTTAACATTCGATTATGTCAATAACCAATGTCGTTCGATTTTCTTTCCCCAACCCCATTGTTTTTACCAATCGAAGATCCTGTCATTAAATTAAACAAGAATATTCTTTATTCGATAAATATATACTTCCTGGAAAATCTTTGAAGTTCCTTTCTAGCTTCGACACCGATTTTCCAGACCAAAAGGTCTCATTCAGAAGTAGAAAATCCAATTGAGATTAATTAAAAAGAATATAAAAGTTTTATTGGCAGTTACATTTAGTTGCGACTGATATAGGATATAAATGAGAAATTGAAAGAATTAGGAGCCGTTCTTTCCCATTCAATTAAATAGTATTAATGGCAGCAATAACGATTTATGACAGCGAACAGAGAATTCGGAATGACTTATGCTTTATGACTTGTTCGAATTCTTTTTTAATTATCGAGTCAATGGAAATACTATGTTGTTTTCCTTTGTACCTAACATTAATTTAAATGTCACTCAACTTGTACTACTTTGGCTATAATTGTCCCAGTAGAATAAAATAAATAGAAAAATATCAAAGAACTAAACGAGTGTAGAGATTAAACACGGAGATAGAGAATGAACAATTGATTGCTACGTATTCTGTTTTAACCGAAAATGCGAGGTGAAGTCATATTTACGCACTTTGAAAACGGAATCAGCAAACTAAATCCGAATTTTGGTTGGGACCGATATATTTCACACTAGTTATTTTGGGAAACTCACTAATCCAACTCCATCTCTAGCCTTCTTGATCACCGACTCGTCCCTGGCATGTCACCATGGTAAACAAATCAAAATCTTAGATGAGTGAATATATTAGTTATTCTTTTTCATAATAGTAATCCGCAAAGCTGATGACAATAAAATTGCTCGTATGTATGTTCTGTATAACTGAAAAGAAAAAAAAAATATTAAAGGACATTACCTTATGTAGATTTTTGAAAACAGATCTTTGCTCCTTAGTGTGTGTTATCGAACATCAGGGTGAATTGTTGATTGATTCGCTTTCTACGGCTTATCAACCCATTGCAGATTATTTAAATAATTTTAGATTGTAAAAGTTTTTTTGCGGTGAAGATAATGATTTAGTGATACAAGTAATACTAATTAACCCATAGATGGTGAGAACAGGTGGATTAATAACTTTCCGAATGGTATTTGCGAGTAAGTGAATATAGCGAACCCAAATGGAATTGGAATTTGGTTTTCCGATTAACAATTCCGAGCCATTATCCATTACCCCCCCCCACACACCCAAGCTTACAGTAACTGGTATTCCCAAATGGTTACCCACCTAGGTAGTGGCAAAGATCGACGTTACCTTCCAACAACCTACTTTATCAAACGCTTTTGCGTAAGCAAGTCGGCGAGGTAGCACTTGAAAAAAAACCTCTCTGGTAAGTTTGACAGAGGGTAATGATACAAATCAATATAAAATATTATTTGGCTAGTTTTATTTCAATATTTCTTTTAGAATTATTCCAGGTTTTACTAATAAATAAATAATTCTTTCAAATATTTGTTATTAATATTTGATAAAAGAAATATTCTCAATTGAAAAAAAGAATCGAAAGTTTCTTTTTAATTGGCGACGTCACTTATTTACAAACTTGAATTTCGGGAATGGTTAATTCTTTGTTAACGTTCACACGGACGGAACTTAAATACAATTAAAAATTAATACTTGCTGGCCAAAGAGACCATATTCATCTAATACTCATATAAGTTTAAAGTTATTAACAATGACTTGGAAAACATAGTTGTTCAGTATGTGCCCTAAATGGTAGACGAAGCCAAAAAAAAAAAAAAAAAAAAAAATTAAATATTTCCAGGGTTGGAAGAAATGCCAGATAAAGGGCTTCTGGCAGAGAGCGATCGATCAACTAAATTCGCTAGTGCAATAGGATCGATCTGCACAGGATGCCGAGTCCGAGCTACACTTAGCAAGCATTTTGGCTCTTAGTCAAATCACGTTCAGTGATGATCGAATCTGGGCAGGACTTAAAAGAGTAAGTATTCAGGAATACTAGATATAAGAATCAACTTGTTACTTGTACCAAATTAAGTAATGCTTACAAAAATGACTACCATATTTGTATTGAAGTTTTTACGAGTATACTAACCGTGAGTATAGAAAAGGAGTTTAAGCTAATAATAAATGCTGAAAACTTGTCTGCCTTGGAAATTAGCATATCGTTTTTGCTTAATTAAATTCGAACATAGGCTTCCAAGTGAAAAATACCAAGCTACCAAACAATGTCATCTCGGACACGATAGTAGCGCACACATCAAGGATCAAAGTCATTTGGAGGTTGTTTTTTGTGAGAAAGCTTGTTAAACTGACCGTCGATGTACGATAGATTAGTTGAAGAAAGTTGAGAGAGATAAAAAACAAAAAAACAAAAAACAAAACAAAAACAAAAAACAAAACAAAAAAACAAACAAAAAAAAACAAAAAAAACAAAACAAACAAAAAAAAACAAGAACAAAAAAAACAACCCCCCCACCAAAAAAAAAACAGAACAATTTTTATAGATTTCCGAGAGGGTAAGAAACGAGTCATTAAGTTCTTGTAACGTTTCATTTCTATTAAATGTCTGCGATGTTGAAAACAGCTTAAATCAACAAAAGAAGACACGTTGAAATGTTAAAGTTGACAAACAAAATGAATCATTATTTGATTGAATAGGAAGAGATAAAAGGTCGTGAAAAAAGATCAATTGTTCATATGACTGATCGAATGGCGCAGCAGAGTCAAATTATAGACATTAGTTAAAAAGTTATCACACACACGCACACTATATATATATAAATAAATAAAACATTATAAACGTTATCTTTAGTGAATGTTTGAGTTCTATCCCTTATTTTTATTTTATTTTAAATTAATAACCGGCCTTTTATCCATGTTTGAGTAGACGCTCCGTTTATTTATTAAACAGTATATTTATTTTCGTCTGCCAACCTAGATATTAGACATCTTATTCGAGAAAAATATGCGTTCTCCGGCAGGATTCAAACCTGCGTCCCTCTTTGCAGGAGAAACCGTTGTTAGATCCGACGTGCCTTAAACCAATTCAGCCACGGAGTGCGTTGTCGATCAACAAAATTGAAGCAAAGTCGAATTCTGCAGGAGAGCATATACTTAAATAAGATTTCTAAAATATTCAGGTCGGTAAAAGAAAATAAATATACTGTTTAATGAATAAACGGAGCGTATACACTAAAAACATAACGTAATTTTATATATATATATATATATATATATATATATATATATATATCTCTGTGTGTTAGAGATAGAGATGCTACTAGGGTATAATGGAGGAAGAAATAGGTCTCAATTTTTTTTTTTGTTTAGGATATTTCTTTTTTACTGATGCTCCTTGAGTTTGTTTATTTTATGTATATTTCATTCTTATTTATTTACACCATTATTTTGTTTTAAATCATTTCTTTTTTGCAAATTTTACAAAGTTTTTGCAAAGTTTTTCTATGCTTTGAAATAAGGTTTTGCCATTTTCAGTTACTAGTTATTAGTTATCCAATTTTTAGAGGTGTGATGCAGTTTTTTTAGGCAAAAGCTATATTTTCACACCGAGCATTACTAGCCCATAAATATATCAAATTTTAGAGAGACTCAAGAAAGTAATGGCACCTTTTTATTGCAACATGATTTCGGTAAAACAACGATAAAACTTGTGCCAGGACACCCTTGGAGTAAACAAATTTTTACTGAAGCTATTTTTCACGTAGTTATCAACATTGGCGAAACATTTTCGCCAGCGACGAATGAAATCCTGCATGCTGAATCTATTACCTACGTAGCTGTGATCACATTTACTTTTTGTTCTGTAAAAATTAAGCATTATTTACATTATTCGGACTATTGTCCTCATCTTTGTCGCCATATTTATTACAACGTTTCAGCCATTGTGCGCACCGGCCTTCTTTAGGTGGTTGGAATGTCGAACTGAACCCTTTATTTCGCTCACTGGGGTAGACTGTTCTAGTTCCACGTGCCATGCTTGATGGATGTCAGTTATCAGTTATCTCCTGTTAATTTCCCTCTCCAAGTTCCCCACTGTCTTAACCGGGTATTGAACTCACACTCTTTGGGTCCTGCCACTGGATCTAACCAACGCCTTTATCCACTGTACCATGTGTCCAAGGACACATGGTACAGTCTGAGTGTGAGTTCCATACCCGGTTAAGGCAGTGGAGAACTTTGTGAGGGAAATTAACAGGAGATAACTGATAACTGACATCCATCAAACATGGCACGTGGAACTAGAACAGTCTACCCCAGTCAGCGAAATAAATGGTTCAGTTCGACATTCCAACCACCTGAAGAAGGCCGGAGCGTACAACGGCCGAAACGTTGTAATAAATATGGCGACAAAGATGAGGACAGTAGTCCGAATAATGTAAATAATGTACATAATACCTCATCTCAGAAATATAGACAGACTCTGAAAAATTAAGCAAACGTCGATGAATTTCAATGGATCCATCATTTTTCCGGATAGCGGAATTCAGTCACTCCGTTTTTTCTGTACTTTCCTGTAATACGGTATTTTGTCAGAAATTCTCTCGGGTTCTATTTAAGACGGTGAAAGCATTAATCGTTATTGGCAAGAAAGTTGATTATCCGTCACTCTTCCACAAACATCTGTGGTAGCCCAGCATAATACAATAGGAAATATTACATTTGGAGCAAACCGCGTGCGTATATATGCCATCAAACGTTGTTCTAGTGGATACTTTGTATTTGAAATAGGAGCTCCATTTTTATTTATTGAGCAATGTTTATTACGTCTATCGGTCTGCGTATTCGAAAAATCTTACTATAGAAAAGTACCGTCTAAGCGGAAGCCAAATTAAAAATAAATCCATTAATTCACACACATATCTTTTTTATTATTCTAAAAGGCTGTGAACGTTGCTTGTATGTTTGCCAGAAGTGTGTGTGTATATATATATATATATATATATATATATATATATAAAAATACACACACACACACACACACACACAAGAGAGAGAGAGAAATTTATTATCGTGAAGGAAGCGGGGGGAGAGAAGGAAATGGAGAAAAAAAAAATCTTTCCACCTTCCTGTGATTGCGTGCGTGCTTATCTACATTTCAGCTTTCTTTAAATAAACAATATTTTGAATATTTTTTTTTTATTTCAACTTTCTTCAAATAGACAAATTTTTAATGTTGAAAATGTTTTATAATCTGAACCTTCAGTGGGTCAACGGCTCACCGGTAATATACTTTAAACGAGCAAAAAATATTGAAAATAAAAACGTGTTTTGTAAATAAATATAAAGTTTAATAAAATATATTATATATTCCCTAAATTAACTGCAAATAAATATATTTTTAAAATATCTCTTTCACAAACTCTTCATGAAACTAAATGTAAACAATAAACACAAGTTTGAGCCAACCGGCCACGGGTGGTCTAGTACTATCTATCTCTCTCTCTCTCTCTCTATATATATATATATATATATATATATATATATATACATACATGTGTGTGTAAATATATAGAAAAAAACCGTTAGGTTAATAATCCGAAGTTCTTTAGTATTTTTGTTTTATTTTCAAAAAAAAGTTCTCAATACATAAGTAGAGCCTATATTATAATTATTTAAAAAAAAAAATATGATTTCATTGCTAATTAACTTTCAAAAACAGAAACTAAAATCTTCAATTTAATTATAGAAATTAAATTAAAGTACCTAGTTCTGTTTCATCCTCAAGCGAATTTTGATACATACATACATAGATACATACATACAAAGGTAGTTTAATAAATCTTTAATCTGAAACATGAGCTGTTTTTTATGAGAAAATGTCAGTATGTTTTTCTATGTATGTTATTAATATTCATTACATTGATAATATACTGAAAAATATAACAAATATCGCAGGTTTATTGGTGCACTATGAGAGAGAGATAAAAAGAGAGTAAATTTTCCTGATGAGGTCATGTGAAACCACATAATTTCAAACGAATATCAAGAAACTTATTCCGATTCTAGACGCCAAACAAAAGTAATTCTCTCCGAATTCTCGTTCTTTTGAAAATGAAAACAGTTTCGGCTAATGCATTACCCTGCATTTCCTCAGTTTGATGTATCCGTTAATCATTGAATCTTGTTCCCCCCCCTCCCTGATGAAGTAACGCTTGTCATCTCCTGATTGAAATTTGTCGATTCATTCAACGAACAATTTTAAAGTTCAGAAGCAATCTTAGAATCGGAACAGTTTGCTTCTAATAGTGGCGAAAATTCGGATAAAAATTTACAGAGAACTACATTACCATTTTCACATTGTTCCTCAGGAAAGAAACGTCCGATTTTAGAATTGCGCTTTTGAATGGTAAAATGAACCGTAAAAAACAATGCAATACATTTAACAGTATTTATAAGACCATTTTCTTTCCAAATATACAAATGTCTATTAGTGGCAAGTGTCTAAATTTTGTTAGGTTAGTATTTAAAACTACTACACCATTTCCTAGACATGAGACATAAGATATTTGGAAGAAAAAAAAAAAAAAAAGAAAAGAAAAACGATTCAGAACATACGTTAGGGTGTGAATCTAAGTTCTTTTAGCTGTAAGCTGATCTGTCAGTTCATTGACAATTGAAGTGTTTGTTTTTGTTACTGTCAGTGTTTAAGGTTAGCCTTTTCGACTTGCCTGGTAGGTTAACTTCGGTTATTCAACCATTACATAGTACTACTTTATGTTGCTACAAAAATACATTTATGGAGACGGAATAAAACCATTCTCAAAATGTATTTGTCAAAACAACACGATCAATCTTACGGCGACAAAAGTCCACTATGAAACTAATTTATTTGCTAACAAAAAAAAAAAAAAAAAAAAAAAAGTAAAAAATAAAGACAAAAATCCTCGATACTAAGCGCTTTTATAGATTTGTTTATTAGTAAAAAGTTAATTCAACACTTGCATAATAAAAAATATGAAAGTGAAGGACAAGAAAGCCGAGTTTGAAGAAGTCTTTTTGATGGACGAAATGCGAAATGTAAAACTAAAAGGATTTATTTCCATTCTGTCATACAATTAACCACTATTAGTCCGATATAAAGACGGGTATATCATATGGTAAATAGTAAAAAGGCAATACTATTTACATTATTCGGACTATTGTCCTCATCTTTGTTGCTATATTTATTACGTTTCAGCCGTTGTACGCTCCGGCCTTATTCAGGTGGTTGGAATGTCGAACTGAACCATTTATTTCGCTCGCTGGGGTAGACTGTTCTAGTTCCACGTGCCATGTTTAATGGATGTCAGTTATCAGTTATCTCTTGTCAATTTCCCTCTGAAAGTTCCCCATTACCTTAACCGGGTATTGAACTCACACTCTTTGGGTCTTGTCACTGGATCTAACCAACCCCTTTATCCACTGTGCCATGTGTCCTCAAGGATAGTGTACATAATACCACATCTCAGAAATATAGACAGATACTAAAAAAAAAAGAAATGTCAAAGATTTCATGAAAAAAGAAATGTCAAAGATTTCATGAAAAAAGAAATGTCAAAGATTTCATGAAAAAAGAAATGTCAAAGATTTCATGAAAAAAGAAATGTCAAAGATTTCATGAAAAAAGAAATGTCAAAGATTTCATGAAAAAAGAAATGTCAAAGATTTCATGAAAAAAGAAATGTCAAAGATTTCATGAAAAAAGAAATGTCAAAGATTTCATGAAAAAAGAAATGTCAAAGATTTCATGAAAAAAGAAATGTCAAAGATTTCATGAAAAAAGAAATGTCAAAGATTTCATGAAAAAAGAAATGTCAAAGATTTCATGAAAAAAGAAATGTCAAAGATTTCATGAAAAAAGAAATGTCAAAGATTTCATGAAAAAAGAAATGTCAAAGATTTCATGAAAAAAGAAATGTCAAAGATTTCATGAAAAAAGAAATGTCAAAGATTTCATGAAAAAAGAAATGTCAAAGATTTCATGAAAAAAGAAATGTCAAAGATTTCATGAAAAAAAAAAAAAATAGATATCTATACTGATAGATTATACAAATGTAATGGTCAGTAAAAGAGAGAGAAGAAGAACCAGTGTGGAAATGATCCTGCGAATATTTACTAGCTGTTTTATAAAGACGATAAATCTAACTCAACATTTGGTGCATGTTGTTGTTCATGTGGTTTGCGATGCGTCCCTTTACTTAGTCACATGTTTACTTTTTATCAAGTCATATAAACGAATATGGGAGTCTTTCCCCTTGATAACCCACCTTATTTAATCAACCTGTCCAATATCACATCATGATTAAATGACGCGTTAAAAGTTAGCGTTGTAAGCAACAAATGATGTGGAGAAATGTCACGCATTGCGGTGTGGGAACGTTTGATATAAACACGCATTCTTCATTAAGAAGCTATTTAATAGACTGAGTATCATAAACGTAGCTGCCTTTTTAACAAAATAACGAAATATTTTACAGGTACCTTGTACTCAGGTACCTCGGTTTCGTTTAGCATCGGCGATGAGAAATTAATTGCAATAAATAGAACAAACTTATTTTAAAACAGTGAATAAAGTTTTGATAATGTTTGTAAAACTCTACTCAGAAAGTTCCTGTCAGATCATATTGCAGTTTGGTCTTTGCCCAACTCGAAAACCAAAAGATCAATAAAACTTGGAAAACATAACCGGAGACTGACTAGAGAGCATCGATGTCTTGCATCTTTCAGCTTGGTGTCATGTTCTGTCGGCAGACATAGGTGAAAGCTTCCCTCCGACAATATACACGGATATCAGAAAGAGGCAGGAAGTCGAAGGTTCTCGTTTGGTAATATCAGCCTTTGAGTATTCGGCGTCTCTAGAGACCCCATATTTTAGATAAATATAAAACGATTATAAACTTATGATGAGGCACTCAATCATCCAAGTTTCATCCTTCCATTTTTATCTCTATGAACCTTTCTTTTTCGTTATCTCTAGCTTTATATCTGCTTCCTATTGATCACTTTTCTACTGCAGACTTTCCTCTTAAATACCATGGCCCTTCAGGACGTACATAATCTTTGTTCGCCAAAGATCTGGTTTCGTTATTATATGAATTGCCATGATTTGGAAAATATAGTGGAATAGTTTCTCTATGATTTCTCCAGAATTTGAAATACAGAGTTGACATTTCATAGACTCGCTACAACCCAAGGCGAGAGAACCCAGTCCATCATGTTATTTAACCCATAGCTGGGAGTTGGTCATCGAGATGGATTAGTGTCTTTCCAATTTGGTTCTATTTTCTGCGTTGATGATAGTTACGTTATACGCACATCCTTGCATCTTATGTGTGTCATAGTTTGTATTTAAATCTGTTAGATGACAGTCTGAAAACGGTGTTTAGTAAGGAGTTCGATCCTCCACTATTGTTATCTTGTACAAGATTAAGCAACATTTAATAAGTATCTCAGGATGCATACTGTAATGGTTAGAATGTTCATTTCCTAGACCAATTCGCCATTACATAGAGTTTGAGCTTCGTTGGGTACCATAAAACAGTGGCTTTGTGAAGTTATGAATTAGGACAAAATTATCTAGGTTTTTGCTCCATTGCTTCGTCACAGAATTTACTATTGGTTCAGACGTTTCTGTTCCGTGTTCAAACACAGGTAAAAGCTCAGATTTTGAATGAGGATTTTTGAAATAGGTAGTCCCACCTCATTCGGACGTTTGGGGTATCAGCATGCAGGGTACCACAAAATATAATGTCGATGTTATGAATAATCAAGAGTGGTCTCCCTTTGTTCTGTTACTCTCCTCTTTGAGACATATATTTCTGTTTACTGGGACTATAAAAGGACACTATACGCGAACCTCGTATTCTCAGCTGAATAAAGCTTTCTTAAAGCTTACTCCTGCGTACTTTTGTCATTACATTCGATAAAATTACGATTACAGTCGTGGCGGGAAGGTAAATTGGATATTAAATTTTAAAAATTCCCAATTCTGTATTTTTTCATTTTTTATTTGATCTAATATAATTAACGTTTTTTATCCACTGAAAAAAAAATTTATTTTCACTTTTTTTAATGTATTTTTCTTTTTCGTTTCACTTGTAGTTATTTTCCGGAATTAAACCTACAGAGTTTGGCACTACTTAACAATCAGCTATCAATAATGTTAAGACAGTTTCAAACTTGACATTTATAACGAAAACAAGTACAAATAACTCTTTAGGAGGTCAGGGATCAGTTTGTTACTGTATTTATATTATGAACATGGCCATTTCTAAAATGATAAAAAAGGAGAAACAATCAATATTTTTCGAATCCCACAATTGTAAATAGGGGAAGTTCTAATGAAAACTAATAAGCAAAAACTGTCAAAATTATTTCCTGACATTTTTTGTATGTTAAAAAGTTAATTCAATTCAGTGTCCTGATTTTTTCCGCTTACAAGACGAAAATTTAGAATCTCATTTTTTTCAGAAAAAAAAAAAAAAAAATAAACAAAACAAAAAAACGGAAAAGAAATTTTTCTGACTTTTTTAAAATGATAAAGTTTAATAGTATAACGATAAATTGAAACTAAAAGGTCACGTTCAGTTTTCTATTTAGTTCTCAGTTCTAGCAAAACGTACCCCCCCATATAGTGGTGTGGGGAACACCATCTTCCTAACTACATAATATTCAGTACATTCGTATACAGGTTAAATACATACCTATCTACCATAGGTATTCACTAAATTTAGCTTGGTCTGACAAAAGAGCAGAAGTGCGGACACTTTGTAAGTCATTATACTAGTGTAAAAGTCTACTAGACTAGCTGTCCACCGACTACTTTACGCTTAGACGCCAGCGTCTCACTTTAAAAACCTACTAAACTAGTGAGAATTTTTCCCGCCAAGTATGAATTTTCTTTTTTCAAGTACAAATGAATAAAGCATTAATATTCCTTACAATGATACATAAATAAAACAGTATTCATTTTATTATTACACCGGTCTCATCTCCAACTATTATTTTATGCTCTAAGTAGTCAACTAGCCAATGACAGTGAAGTAAGGGATTCGTGTGTAACAGTAAAAATTTACCCCCACAAATTAAATGCCTAAAAAGATATACAGAACGGCACATTTCCATTCAGAGTCTTTTTTCTAATTTAGGAATCTTATCCAAAAGTAAGTCGGTTTGTCTTTTAAATCACTTAATGCTTTGCATATTCCCAAAATGATTCTCTAATTTGTCAAGAAAGAAAAATAGGAAAATCGAAATCATTACCATACTTAATCCCTTCTAAGTTTATTTCCTTTCTCTAAAGCAATAGATTTCTTTCAGAACAAGTTTAGTGACCAATTAGTTACTCCAAAGATAGATTATTACTTAGCACTTACATTTGTTCGATACCAAATAACAAACGCAGACTATACAATAGTAACGCCGAAAATAAAAAAGAACATCCACCCCTGCATATAACAAGAACTTCTAAAAGATTCATATGCATATGATAATATAAGAATTTGGCATTTCTCGTCCAATAAAAGAATTATACAGTTCTCGCAAATAAAACGACAGAGAGAAGTTCATTTGCTAAATAACAAAAAATGCAAGAATTATAAAGTAAATCGCACAAATTCGACATAAAACAAACATTTACACTTACATGGTTATTCAATTTCTGGCTTGGTTGCAAAATCCAGTTCCTTTGAATACTATCCTCCCATTAAAAAAAAAAAAAAAAAACTACTCCGTAATACTCTTGTACTCGTCATTTTTTTCTTAAGTGCTGACTCACTCACTAAAGGGGAGGTAAGCATGTCAGCTTCCTGTTAAGACATTCTCTCTTCCAGTTTACTTACTTTCTCTAGCTTTGAGTGGTTAGAACATTAGCATTCAAACCATGAGATTCGGGTTCAAATCTCAAAATGGTCGAATTTTTAAAAAATTTTTTTATTGCAGTACCGTTAGAAGTTATCAAAAAATCATAAAAACATCATATGAGTAAAACTAGGTAAACGAAAGCTGTCAATAGTTGTGTTAACACGAGGTCATAAGTCATCGTGATGGACAGTTTGAGCGTACTGAACTTTAAGTACTGTTTCAATTCAGATTTCGGGTTCTCTCTCAGATACTGTAACTAAGGTCTGCTCAGTGTAGATGTTTTATAAGCCACAAGTTAACACTGTGGTTGCTGAAAAAAATACAAACATTTACCTGAGCATGTGTCTACCGCAAAGATTAACCTAGAAGACTGGCAAACTTGGAAACGAGTGAACGCCCATGATGTAAGTATGTATGTCGACAAGGGAACTCATATATACGATCCATTGCTAAAGGTGTTGGAAAAAGGGTCGACTCATTCTATCGCCCCAGACGCCTTCTACCACGTTTTATTTTTAAAAGACTTAAAACGAAGTATTTCTGCCACATGTAAGCTGAAACTGTTCAGTCCTCACTTTACAATCTTCGAAATCGTTTGTGCAATCTTCTTCACTCTGCGGCTACTTTTGCCATAAGCACAAGCTCACAAGCCTATCCTTACTCATCATTTCTATGGCAAATGTTCAGATGAGCTCCATTCTTTAGTTCCACCAGTTCAAACCTTTCTAGCCGGGACACGCTATGTTACTTCCAAAGTGTTGAATCCCTCCGATTTCCCCCGTGTTCCAAATGTACGAAGGAACTCACATACTGACAACCTTTTCCTAAGAATCGTTATCTTGTGGAAGAGATTCCCGCGTTTGGCGTTTTCATGGACACTAAAATCAACCTCTTCTTAGCTAAGTCTGACAAAAGGCCTGTTAATTCGAGGCACTTTTCAAATTAATTTTCAGTCGTTATCTATTTTCATAATCACCACATTCTACCACCTTCTGCCCATTTACATCATACACTTAAACCATCATTACAATTTCATCTATAACCCGCTGACCGGAGTGGCTCTCGAGCCTTCTACCGGGTGAAATTTAGTAAAAAAAAAAGAAGCTGTAGCGGATGACTTTTTTCAAACTTAAACGAATTCATCTGTTCTTCATACATGACGACATGAGTTGTGTTAAAAATTTCAATTTTCGTTTCGTCCTACCAAAGGAAATTCTTCTGAAACTTAGCGTTCTCTGTATGCCCATCTGATAATGCTGGTGTCCGTTTCTTTTCAATAGATGTGTTATCCGTGAGGCACAGAATTTAAAATCATTCATTGCGCATTTCATTACGAAATAATTTTAGTAACAAATAATTCAGGATCAGACAAATGCAATGTATGTAAGCAATTCAACTCATGGCAGGTAATGGGTTAAGGAGAAAACAAGCGATGTCATTACTTGCAGCCATCATATCATCGTAACGAAAAAGTAAATGTAAATATCGGAAGTATATACATTTTCGAAACACTTTTTTTTCTTAATTACCTTCATGACGCTGCCGATCATGGCTCTCCACAGTTTCCATTTCTGTATTATTTGTGTACTCATACGACTTCTTGAGTGATGTAGTGAAATGGCTGTTCTTGACGGTTTTGAATTCAGAGTAGTCTTCCTTGTAAGCTAGCTACACACGCAAGAATCCGGCCTTCGTTGATATTTAATCCGTTGCTTGAAGAAGAAATGTTTTTCAAGGGAATTATAACGAAACGTAATAAACATACCGAAATTTGAACTTGGTTCGCCTATTCCACGCTCCACATCGAAAACTACTCAGACATACGTGTATTTCTTAATCGCACTGCATATGCGATGATTAGTAACGTTTTAGTATTTTACTATTAATATCCACAATGTTAGTCAAACCACTATTTTGATTATAATGGTTATAACACCGTAAATTCTTGAAAAAAAATGACTGATAACGTTTATATTGACTACAGGAACAATATGTCTTTGTAAACACTTTCTTGTTGAATTTAGAAAGCAACAAAATCAGAATAATCACTTAATTTTTAATGTTCCTCAGGGGAATTATACTATCAACTAACAAAAGTCCTTTAAATTTGAAAGCGAAAGAAAAAAATACGACAAAATATACAGGAACATAAAAGCAAAAAAACAAAAAAAAACAAAAACAAAAAAAAAACAAATGTGGCGTTGTGATAATCGTGAGTGAAATAGAGAAAGAAAGAAAGAAAAGGCAAAGAAATGAGAGAGAGAGAGAGAGAGAGAGAGAGCTAATTTAAAAAGGCACTTGTACAATTGATTGTAAGAGAATTATCTACTTTGGTAAGAGAAGAAACGGACGCAGATCGAAAAGCAGAAGATTTTGTTTCTATTGAAAATCTTTTGTACGAAAGAAAGAAACGAGTCTTTGTTATCTTTTAACATCTTTATATTGTTGCTGAATAACATCCTGCCTCCAACCATGCCAAGCTTTGGGCCCTTGTCATTTGTTATTTTCTTTGAAGTGCTGTCTTTGAAGTGCTTTTCTCTCGCCTTATTGTTCGCTGTCGATGTCCTGATGCTTTAACAATACTAACGTCTCCTGTCAGCATTGTCGGCTCTCGCTAAAATAATTGACGTTAATCTTACATAAAGTATTCGATGATTTAGACGTGTCGAAGTGCAAAAATGTATTTTCTAGCTATTTGAAAACTCTTTCTTATAAAAATAACAAAGGCCTTCAACACAAAATATTTGACAAAGTGGTAAATTAAGATAGTTATATATATATTTATTAGGTTGGTGCAAAAATAATGACGTAATAATGTCGTTTTTTGACGTTAAAAATACGTCAAAAAACGACATTATCACGTCATTATTTTTGCACCAACGTAATACTTCGAGTATTGTTTAATTTATTATGAAATAAAGGCTGGAAGTTAAGTTGCCACTGTCGTCGCATATAAACAAGTTAGCGGAGTGTCGTTTCTATCGCTAAAGCGTATTTTTGTAATGTATAGTCGAATAAATATGTGAAAGATGTGAGTAATTAATTGTGTGTGAGAATTTCAGTTTCATTTGTGTAAGAAACGGTCGAACAAACACATTGGTCAAAGGTTCACTGAAAGACTTGTTAGCGAACAAGAACTGATCATAATTATAATAAAATAGTAGGTTCTGGATGAATCTAAAATTTAGATTTATTAATGTCAAGCTTATTGGCTAATATATATATATTTCCCAACTTTTAAATATTCTTTTTAAGGAAGGAAAATATTGTTGAACATATTATGAAGATGAACCTTCAAAATTTAATTCTAACATATTTTACTGTCTGAAAATTCGAAGAATACCGCGCGTCTAGTACGATGTCGAAGGTTAGTTAATATATATGAATACAAAGATTCAAATTATTGGAACCGGTTTTGTACAAATATTGTGTTACTTTCTGTGAGCTGGTCAATGTACAAAAGATGAGTTTTCTGTGACAGTACTTAAATTCATTAGCATTTTTCTACAATTCTGAAACAAGGCTCCAGACACACACACACACACACACATACATACATACATACATACATACATACATATATATTTGTGTGTTTATGTGTGTGTGTTAGGCAAATTAATGACAAAATGGAAAATATTCTGTGTGATGACTTTCGTCCTTTAGGACTTAATCTGAGTAAAGTTATTGTTCTGATATATAAGAAATCACACACACACACACACACACACACATATATATATATATATGTATATTCCATAAAAATGTTTATCACCCACACACATACCATGTATCTCTATCTAAATATAGTTAGATAGATAATTTATTACATCTGGGAATCTATCATAAATTATCCTGTAATCATTTTTTTATTCATTGATCCATTCAACGTTAGATACTTGATAATGTTAGCTGAGTCTGACACAAGGCTAAGTAGAGAGGTTTCTAGTGAGGATCGCTACTCTAGTGAGGCGATTTCGAGTATGAATTAAGTATTACTATACAATTTCCTCATAATGTAACAGCAAGGTAGCGTGTCATATTTTGCATCGTACAATGTTAAAGACAATGACCAGTCTAATAGGAAATCCACTAAAAGAATTTCATTAGCTTAATTCCAAGTCGTACAGTTCCACAGTAGGACCTGTATCTGACTTAATGACGAGTTTATGGGAAACTTTAAGTGATACGAGTGATGTTAAATGAAACCGAATCTATGTTTGATCATCTGATGAACTGAGTTGCTTTCGTAATGTAGCTAATATTATCATATATTCACGATCACTACTGCCGTAACCCATTAGGGGTGTCACATGTACTGCATCCGTAGCAGCAGTAGTGTGACTTGGGTAGGAATGTCTCACGGAGCTCAACGCTCGCTGTGCTGGTTTGCCTGAATTTTTTTAAGCATTTCACCCCGTGCCACAAACACGCAAGGGGTTAAAGAGAATGAAAGCAAGAGTAAAGAAGCCTGATTGAGGAAAGGATGTAGAGAAGGACGTTGAATTAGATCATGGCATCTAAATATATCGATTGACATTGCATTTGAATAATTGAAGATTATAGCTATCAGGGAAGCAGCTAGGAGGAAGGGAGTTCCACAGACGGGAAGTGCGAGACATGAAGCTATTGAAGTAGAAGAGATGTCTACATTTAACAGTTTGGATAGTTGTTATGGTGAAACACACCTATTCTATAGTTAATAGACTCCTAGTAGGAGTAGTAAGAGAAACGAGGGTCAGTCGATGTCGGACGACCGGCTGAACGGTTGAACTCTCTGCCTTCGGGCGGGGAGGAACCCGAACGAGGCTACGCCGAAGGGCGGAGTCTCGTTCGGGGAGGTAAATCGACCCTGAACCCGTTTATACGGGTTCAAAGGGTATATTTTTGGCCGAGCCCACGGGCTCGGAGATCCCACGTTAAACCGGCCTTGTGCCACATGATACCCTTGTAGGGGGTGACTAAATACTAGCCGATGTCGGACGACAGTAGTCGACAGTTAGTCGAATATGAAAGTAGTCAGCGACCACAACAAGGTTACTCTGCGTAATACCTATTATATCAAGTTCTTAACGTTTTGTACGTCGAACCTATTTTAGGACCGATTTAGTACAAATACAAACCTCCACTGTGAAATAACTCCACAACAATAGTGAAAGGGTGGAACTGAGATGCCAACATAATAGCACGTTTAATTCAAGCAGTTTGGGAACCAGCGAAAATAACTCGTTACTGTGAAAGTATTTATAGAAAAGACAGAGGGAGGCGACGGCACGTCTATGAGAAAGTGACTGTTGACGAGATGCCAGATCAGAGCCAATCACATTGCATATCAGTCTCTGGATTTTGTCGAGGACCTTAAGACGAACAGCGGGGTCTCCAGACCATATATGGCAGCAGTATTCCATTCAAGGGCGAATGGTTGATTTATAGATTAGATTAATAACTTTCCCAAGAGTATTTACGCGTAAGTCAATGTAACGCATTCGACTGGAATTCGATCTCTGTTCGTCGATTTTTCATTGCTCCATTACACTACCGCACATCGACAAAATATTTTAAAATAGTTATTATATAATTATTATATAACGTGGTCATAATATGTTTTGCAGGAGTAATTTAGGATTTTAAGGTGAAATGGGTGCGACGGAAATACTTCCCACATATACCTCCCAGAAGTATCTCCCACATAATGGTAAGGCATTAGCTAGATGAAAAAAATCACTGCCACTAATGTCTTACCATTATGTAGGATGTGTTTCTCGGAGGTATATGTGGGAGGTATTTCTGCTGCACTCTGTATAAACTTTGATATGTCAAGAACAATTTTAGGGAAAAATAACTATGACAAAGTTGAAAAAGTTTTCGCGTGACGCATTTTGTCCTAAATGACTTCATCGAACTGATGTCTCGTGTTTATGGTGATTCGATAAAATATACAAACGATGAAAAGATGGCGACGCTGAGAATTTTAAATTCAAGAGTTTTTGTAAATATATGTTTTGGATATATGACGCGTTCGGCGGAAGAGGAGCGTATTCAACAAAAAATCGAAAATTGCTTTTTTCGCTACAAATTATTCATTATATCATATCCAAGTATTTTACAAAACATTAAAGCCGATTACAAAATATTTCAAGCTGAATTTAGGTTTATAGTTCGTAACCATGCAATGAGATGAGGTAACAAACCGTAGATTTGTCTGCGGAATATTAGAACATTGTTGTTATTTAATTATAGGGAAGTCATTAAGTTTTTTTTTAGTAAAAAAAGAATTTTATTATTGGTTGTATATTAATTTAAAATATTCCATTTTATAGGCTTTATTTTTTAAATGGAATAAGATCGTTCTAAATTTCAGAATGTTGCTATAACCCATCAAAATGACTGAAAGCGATCTAAAAACAGCAATGGAAAAGTGAAGTAACAAAGCGTAAACGAAATAGCTCCAGTTGTTCAACTTAGGAAACTGAGCATTTGCAGCCAATCTATTCTAAAATGCTGCCAATAACAGAGGAGAAAATGAAAAAGACCTAACAACAAATCGAATATATCATCAAATTTCATATTTTTATTTATTTGTAATGTAACAAAATACATAATTGCCAATAATGTTTCCTTAAAAATTAATATTTTCTGTAATAAATTTTTAATAAATATTATTATTATTAAGTGTAAGGTAGTCTTATATTTACAATTCCTTACGGCTAACCATGAAAAGAAATGTTGATCAAAACTGCTTAAAACTTTTAAGCAGGTATTGCCGCAAAATGATTAAATGTTGAGTACGTCTCTCCCCCCGTCATATAGTCTAGCTGATTTCATTTAGTTTTTTTTTTTTTATATTTCCATCACTTTTATTAATAAATATCGCACATTGTAATAATAGAAGATCTGCCAAGAAAGATAAAATGTTGTAAGAACCTGGACGTAAATTTACTGTGGTTGAATATGAAATAGCGATAAAAGCAATTTCTAAACATTTTCGTCCTAGTAAATTGTTTTTAATTAGAGTAGTATTTTTAAATCAAAATTATGGTCAGTATTATTACTGTGCGCAACTAATGCATATTTTAGTGTGCTGTTTTATAAAACATCCCTTTTCTGTAAATATAATCTTTTATTTAAATTCCTTGAGGTTTCTTCTCTGTGTTCCTTGTGGCAATTATTGCAGGTGATGCAGCAAAATCTTCCTTAAAGTTTTAGCTTATTATTTTGTTTTGTAATAATTAAGTATTGCTTTAGACGTAGTTGTGACACATTTTATGTTGAGTTTGCATAAATTCTTTTCGGTTTTAGTTGTGATAGCTTCAGTTGTGAGATTGTAAGCAGAACAATATATTTTAATTCGTTGGGTTTGTCAAAAAGGTCAGTTTTTTTTTTATTTTGAAGTAGTTTATGAGCATTTAGTTTCGCGTCGAATATGAAATAATCAGAGTATTGGAGGAACTTAAAAGTATTTGTAATCTATGTCTCTTCATGTAAATACCTCATGCTCATATGTAGTCTCATCAATGTAAACATGAAACATGATTTCGATGAAGTCCTTGAGGACGAAACGCGCCACACGAAAACTATTTCCATTTTGTCATAGTTTTAGGATTTTGTATGTATTATTTGATTTTATTGTGTAAAAATGTTATCTAATTTTAAAGCATTAAAATCAAATATATGCAAAGAAAACTTATCCCAAACCGAAGAAATCAAAAGCAATAGTTTAGCAGCCCAATCTCCCTTGCATATTTATGAGATATTCCAGTGTTATAGTGACATTTCGTTTATTGACGTCGTATATGGAAGATACGAACTACAAAAAAAAATAACTTATACTTAAAATCAGAAAGGGACAATTGATATTTCTGGGTCACGTGAAGAGGAAAGGAGGCTGCTAAAATTAAACACTCACAGAACATGCTGAATGCAAGAGGCAAAGGTAAGCAGTGAGTAACTTATATAACAAGTTTGTACGAATGGATTACTGAACAAGTACAAACAAAAAGGGATGGCAAAGAAAAAAATTTCATAGAGTTGTGGAGAGCCATGACCGCTCACGTCTTGAAGACACATAAAAGAAGAATAATATCCCCCTGTTGACAACGAAATATCTCATTGCTAAGAAAGAGAGATCAGGGTACGTGATAGATAAATATATAGTCACACTGTGTTTGACGAGAGAGTGCTGAAAATTTCTTAGTCCGACCAAGGAGATTTTTTTTTAAGTTCTGATGTTTGGTCATTTCGTTCGTTTATTTGAGAGCTTGATTAGACCAAGAACATTTCAGCAACCATTCGTATATTTGAGGCTTGATTGAATTAAATGAGCACGTGTTGTGTATTAAAGGCATTAAGTAAAAAGTTTAAACGTTTGTAGATAATACGCAGAAGGAAAGACTACTTGGCGTTAACAATGGCAGAGTTAAATAAGATCGGTATTTATCAGCGATTACATTCAAAAGCATCCTTAACACTGTTGAATTTTAAATATATGTATTACTTATAAAACGATTATTAAATATATTTTAGAGAAGAACTTCATTTTTCACGGTAGATATTCGTTATGGTAATTTACCCACGCACGCATGGATTCTCTCAGCTATAAATAAATAGGAGCAGGTACTGCCTTTTGGAGAAGGAAGTTTCCAGCAGTCAGCTCTGACAGTTGGACAGAACATTCGTTTTTTCTTACTGTAAGCCAATTTGGTGATAGAGGAGGCGCGTCTATCTTTACTCTGAATTATATTTGATTTACGCGGCAAAGCAAATATAAAAAACGAAATGAATTTGGCAAGAACATTTTAATGAAGAAAACATATTTTTTATTAATTTGAGAATTTCTCCACAAGAAATGGTCACTCAGATTTTGAGGAAATTTAAATTGACTAATTTAGAAAATGTATATTTACAATACTGTTATTATTTACCTTTGCTAAATAGAAAGGTAAACTGGTATCCGTAGTATCAGGTGGCAGTCATTCTAGGAGAAAACTAATCTGAATTCAGATTCGTAGAGACAGCAACGAAAAACAACTATCTCTTCCAAGAAGTAAATGTCAATCACAAATAATAAAGAAAAGGAAGATGTGGAAAGCCATGATCCCCCTTCGTCCGGAAATGAGACTGATATTAAAAACAAAAAACGAAGAAGAAGCTATTAAACCCTTTTTTATTTTATGCTTTTTTGTTTATATAATCATCTTTTGAAATATATTTTGCAAAGTCGTTTTAATTTACTAATTGTTTCGAACTCGAAGCTTTTACGGATTGCCGATTGTGCAGATATTGAGCAGATGTAGATACACTTTACGGTCTTAATTAAACCCATTATCATTCTTCGGCCCTCTTTGGGGGAATATGTCATCTGAAGAATGCTGGAGAATGAAACTGCTTGAAGCATCAGCAAAAAAAAAAAAAAATCACGGAATATTTGATAACTGAAGTTTAGGCAGCAAATATCACGGGATTCAAACGAGAATCACGTAAAAAAAAATGAAGCGGAATTAATTAACAACATGGCTACAGAAGCAAATTAATGGACGCAAGCGACTAACAATTCTTTTAACTGTTCATAAAGAAGAAAACATTCATATGATTCTAAGGTAGTCCGTAACCCGAGAGAAATTCAGCACCACGAATTGAAAAAGCATTTTAGATTAAAATATGGAATTAGATTAAATTGGTGAAATCTTGCTTACTCTGTAATTATATTTTACATATATTGTACATGCAGATCATTTAATTTCATGATTAAAATTTGCATTATAAATTATATTCATCATCTTATGGCTATATATTTATTATATTATTAATTGCGAAATATATTTAGTATGTTTCTAAATTAAGTAAAACTTATTGATGTTAAGTTGATGGATTCAATATGGCTAAGGTTTTTTATCATAAGACAATAATAGTTAGAACTGTAGAAAATTAAAAAAAAAATCTGTCGTGGGTTTTCAACTAAACCTTTATGAAAGAAAACTGAAAATCAAATATATATATATATATATATATATATATATATATATATATATATATATATGTATGTATGTATGTATATGTATGTGTGTGTAAATATATATAAAAATAGGAAAGAACACGTTAGGTAAATAATCCAGAGTTCTTCAGTATTTTTATTTTTATTTTTTAAAACCAGTGCTCCATACAAAAGTAGATCTTTAATTATAATTATTTAAAAGAAAAGATTCCTGCGCTACTTAAGAGTTCTCATGTTTCAAAAACAAGTGTCAAAAACCTCAATATAATTATTAAAAATTATACTGAGGTTTTTCGCTCTTGCTTTTGAAGCATGAGAACTCTTATGTAGCGAAGGAATCATATTTAAAAAAAAATTATTATAATATATATATATATATATATATATATATATATATATATATATATATATGTGATAAAGATATAGGTTCGAGGTATTCTATATTTATGGGTAAAAATAATCAATATCGGGGATAGAGAATGTGTAAATAAAAGAGTGGATACTGAGGTCAACACCAAGTGGCGACGCTCTGTTTCATACTAGAACACAATCCTCATGAAAATTGCGTTCAAGCATGAAACATATATATAAGAAAAATATTTAAAATTTCTATTCTGACAGTTTTCACTGGTGGATCAGCGTCATAAGAAAAGAGGATTTTATTTTAACATTAGTAATTTTGTTAAAATAAAAATATGCTATTCTGATGAAGGTTAATCATGATAAAAAAAGTTTTATAAATTGTTTTTCTTTTAATTTTTTTATCATCCCCGCTCCAACAAGGCAATAATACCATTAGGAGGCAAGGCGTTATTAAAAGTGAACGAGAATGAGAAGACTTTAGTTAGGTGAAGGGCCAATGATAGAACAGGTTTCAGGAAAACAGATTTCTTTTTATATATTTACCATTCCGTGGAATTGTAATCGAAAATTTACTTCATATATATATATATATATATATATATATATATATATCTTGGATACTTTAGATAAGGTGTGGCATACGAATTGCTACAAAACTCTCCATCCATGGGATCTTTGGATTCTGGAAGTCTTAGTTTTCTAAATTATCAATTATTTCCTGTCAGATAGGCATTTAAATACCGTTGTTATGGCCAATCCTCTGAGGCACACGAGATCAATGCTGGCGTCCACCGAGGCTCTCTTCTCGGTCCTACCCTCTTTCTGTTTTATATCAATGAACTGCCTAAGAACATTCGCAGACGCTTAGTAAATATATTTATAGATGATACCACGGTGTATGAGTGTACCTCCGAAAAAATGATATGACCAGAGGCAGGACGCTGATCTATCCTGTGATCTATCTCTCACGAATCAATTGAGGAAAGATTGACTTTTATCATCCGGTATAGCCTCCGCTCAAAAAATCTAGTAACGTTTCAGGACCACCGACCATACTGTAAATTTGTCCAGTCATGATGAGTGGTTATATTCTCGAACATCTGTTGGATCTAAAGCTTACTCCATGCTCCGCATGGAACCTGTATATATGCTATGAGAATGAACGGTTATTTTGTGGAACAAACTTCTGGGAGGATGCCTCTCCGACCACTACAATCTTAACCACTTCAGGTCTAGGGTCAACCGATACAAATATACACTTCATTCTTCCATTGACACAAAACATACACTTCATTCTTCCACTTACTCTTTTACAATAATGTCAATCCGTAACCCTCAACCTTGAATGGCTCTTGGGCCTTATATTCTGTGAACTTCAGTAAAATATATTATATGTATAGCAGATAATATGATTATATTAATTAAATGTTTATTTCTTATATAAAGAAGTGAAAAGCTTGCAACACTCACCAAAATAAAAAGAAAAATAATCTTGATAAAACAAGACACATAAGATTACCCACTAACTCAATAAAGCCCTCAAATGGAAGATATTTATGGTAACTTAATATGAAACGTTCACAGCTACGTCGAAATCAAAAATATATTTAATCAACATAAAACAAAATAATAACAACATTAAGCCTGAAGCAGGAATTTACAAAACAAATAGCAAAACCGTCCGAAGAAATACATAGGTGAGACATCTAGGAATTCAAGAAAAAAGTATATTGTCATAATAGGGATCCTTTGAAAAATAATACACATTTGTTGTTCATTGTAATAGATCTGACCATAATTCCGACTTAACGAAGTTTTGATTAAAAGAGGAAATAATTTAAGGCGAAATGTATTGAAAGTGTACAAATTTCGAAATCCTTTTTAGGATAAATTTACGTCTAGGATCATATACCATCTGTTTTTACTCTACAGAATTAGTGCTGATATAAGGTGGGATTATTCGAAGCAATAGTAACAAAAACAAAAGCGATAATGAACTGAATGGCAGATTTTGTAACGAGAATACAAGCAAATTGCACAACACACACACACATATATATAAATAAAGACATAATGAACATTTACCTTAGCTAACGCGTTTCGCCCTCTGATGGGCTTTGTCAAAGCAAATCATCATTTTCTTTGATAAAATCTATCAGAGGACGAAATACTTCGGATAAGACAAGTTTTCACTTTGACTCTATTAATATTTTCCCTTTACAGATATATTTTTAGTTATATCTGAAATCATATATATATATATATATATATATATATATATATATATATATATATATATATGGACATTTTTAAGCTAGTGCCCACAGTTTTTAAAGCAATAATATATGGTAGATCAATAAACGTCGGTAATTTTCCTTCTCCGTCAATGTTTCGCTTAAATAGTTTAATAAAAAATATGCCGAAGATTTTGGGTTTTTATTCTAGGTGATTGCTGCAGAATAACCCAAATTCAGTAGAGCGAACCGAACTGAGTAAATTTATTAAAAAATCTTATCTTTTTCAAAATTATTTTCACATTAAAAACGATGGAAATATAATTGCGACTCAATTTCTGAATTTTTGTGCGGGACAAAATTTGATATTTTAAAAATCGTATTTGAACTAATGGGCCAACAGACGCAAATATATGTATACACGAGGTTGGGTCAATTAGTAACCTCTTAGTTGAATTTGAATCTGAAATGTTTACGGTTTTATGTTTGATCTCTTTGATCAATAATCACCGATGCCTTTACAAGGGAGGCGATTATGTTAGAAAATAAATATTCGTTGTGCAAAATAAGCATATTTTCATCATTAATAATCTGTAGACCTATTGATACATTTTTTATACGAAAAATAAAATTGACAATTAAAAGCACCAAAACTAACTCAAAATATTCAAGTATTATTGGGTTACACTAATGTCTACAAAACATGACCAGATTCGGGCCGTCGGAATATCGCACTCTTTGGGTTTGGAATCTTTCCTTTTATGTCATTTTTGTACGCCAGATAAACTGTGATCATGATTGTGAAATGTCTCTTTGTCATAATAGTATGTAAGTGACAAGAACTTGATGGACAAACTTACAAAGCCTTATAATGGTAAAGACAATTGAATTCATGCCTTTTAAAGTTTATTAGAGCGAAAGTGATAGTCTCATTGGAAATCGAACTCACGTCAACAGTTTCGATTTCTGAGTGGGTATCCATCACGTTAACCTGCACTTCTACATATTAGTTTGTACAGAAAAAAAACAAAAAACAAAAAACAAAAAGAAACAAAAAATATAAACTTTTCTTCGATTCTGTTTTTAATTACAATGTAATTCTTATTTTAAGGCTGTTTTTAAGCCGGTCTCATTTGTGTCGACTTTGTTCATTTCGACATGGAACTTAATCTTTTTCACTTCAACTGTTCTTAACCACTTGTCATTTTTAAAGCTTTCCTACTTTATTTCCATTTGACAAGTCTTTTTCAGTGTTTCATAATATTTTTCTCCTTTTCTTCCAAGCGTAGACACTAATTTTAGTTTCCATTTTTATTCCATTCTTACCTTGTCTTTTTTTTGCTATTTTATTGTTTACCCTGATTTTCTATTTTCTTAATTGTTTTTTTTCAATCTGTTACACATCTTTTTTTCCTACTCTGTGCAACTTTTTCCTACTTTCATTCGATTTGTATTT
>OZ010572.1:63938564-63998564 GCA_963932145.1 Acanthosepion lycidas | reverse complement strand
TTGAATTTAGCTTAAGCCCTTTGGCTACTTTCTGTGGGCCTATTAGTTCATTTCCGCGGATCCCAGCCCAAAACATCACTCCTACGCCACCATGATGTCGACGAATGCATACTCCTGCCGGTCGACCATTTAACATCCATCCAGATGACCACTCATCAGGACCATCAAGGGTAGCATGGCACTCATCGGTGAAAATCACATTGCTAAAATTGATCTTCATGTAACTGTGTGCCCATTCAACTCTTTTCATCTTGTTTGCTTTGCTCAATGGAGGCCTCTTGGTGGGACTCTTCACTTTGGCAAGGTCTTGAGGACCCCACAATGGGTAGTTTTACCAACTTTGGGCACTCCAGCGCTTTCAAATATTTTTTTACTAGTTTCATGCGGTTTCTTCGAGACTTAATATTTAATTTTACGAAGATCTCTGGCAGTTAACTTTCGCAAATGCGATCGTTTAGGTGTCTTTCTGCATGATTTACTGCCTAAGACGAATGCTTTGATTGTACGGTGGTCTATATGTAACTTTTTTGAAATTTCTAGCTTTGACAGACCACTTCCAAGGATGCGAGTAATTTCAGCATGGTCGTTTTAAGTAAGACCCATTTTTTTTTTACCCATATTAAGGATTTATATGGTGATTGTTTAATCAGATCGAACACTTGAAACTGTGCCTTTTTACATAATTTGAGAAAAAGAACCCTGTTACTATACAACTTTTTTTTCATTGATCATATTCTCTTGTCTGAAAGTATAATTTAAACTGCAAGAAGCACAAAGTCTGAAAAAACAGAATTTATTGACACGTTAGATGAAAACATTACTTTGCATAATCAAGCAAAACGCAAAACATATATGTATATGTATATATATATATGTATATATATATGTATATGTATATGTATATATATATGTATGTATATATATATATATATATATATATGTATGTATATATATAATATCATGAACGCACAATGCTTTTTGCATAATAAAATCTCATATAAGTGTAAATATTTACAAGATGGGTATTGTAATCTGAAGTTTAGAGGGTATATTTGTGATATAAACATTGGTAAATCTTAAATGTTTACCAGCATCAAGTCGTTTTTACAAACGTTTTGGTCAAAACAATTGTTTTAAAAAATCCGACATACATTCATACATATATACATACATAAATACATACATGCAATTCGTGATTTAATTCTTCGTTTCCTTTTAGATAATTCCGAAGCGATCTAGTCTATAAATCTAAATTTATTAATCCTATTTTCAGCGAATGACACGGATTAAATATAAATTTAAAAAAAAAAAACAAAATAAGCCCTAAATCTCAGAAAATCTTATAAGACACGCCATTGCGTTGTATTCTGTCAGCTTAAAAAAAAGTTTGAATTCTTTTTAATTCTCAATTTTTCGTCTTATTTCAAAACTCGCTCTCACGAAATAATATCAATACACATGGGTTTCTTCACTTCTATCTATCTGAATGAAAATTAATCCAGATATATTTTGAAATAACTGTCTTAACATAAGGTTCTAATAATTACTCAGAAATGAAACCATCTGGGCTAGCTGCGCTGATAAAAGCAAGTTTTAATTCTAAGTTAAATCTCAGGAGGAGATAAGCGGTAACAATTTTATCTGAGAAACCACAAGGCTTCAGTTACATTTCCCTGATTGTTTTATTTTCAAGAATCATATTGACCACTAGATAACAAGTATATGCTATCTCTCAACTAAAACTGTCCTTTAGAGCTAACATTCCTCAATACATATTAGGTTATAATCAATTTTATAACTACATTAATCTACTGTTTATATCAGAATTAAAATAAAACATTGGGCCTTCTCGAATTGCGAACGATACATTATTTCCCCCTTCAGAGAAAACATTATGCAAGGATTATTTCTCAATGGATAATTTTATTTATAAATACTATATTTATAAATACAGATACAAATTTTTGATTAATAAAAGAACATATTTATATATTCTTTTCTTTTTTTTTTTTTATAGATACACATATTTAAGGAAATGCTCTGTTTATAATAAACAGTATTAACGATATTTACCGGCCTGAATGTCCGAGATATTTTCATAGAAAATAGGCGTCCTCCGACAGGAATCGAACCTGTAACCTATACGGAACCGTCATATAGGCTGACGTGCTTTAGCGATTTAGCCACAGAGGAGCGTTTCGGTTAGCAAGGTCAATTTTACTGTTTTTAAACTACAATTCTCCATGATTTTCTCTCGTACATTCAAATCTGCTAGATGCGTATCCAAATGTAAACAAATGATGTCACACATTATGAAACGGACAAATTCCAACAATTATTTTAAGACATTTTTATGTTTATACATTTTTTTTTTATAGATAAACATATCTTTTTATAGATAAACATATCTTTTTATAGATAAACATATCTTTTTATAGATAAACATATCAGTCTTCCATTATGAAGAACTGGATGTTGTCATTATGGTTGACAAGATACTCTAGGCTACATACTGGCAATTTTTGAGACGTTAAAATTCAAATTAATTCAAATATATGTGCATCGTATAAGTAATGTCATATAAAACAGCGAAAAGAATGTATCCTTTATTTATACGTATTATTATTATTATTATTATCATTATTATTTTATGCGCATATTAAATATTTTAAGCATACTTTAAAATAAGGTCCATGATGAGAAACATATTTAAATCAAGTGTTTATTCTGTATAATAACAACATAAATTTAATTTAAAATAATATAATTTACTTTTTAAATATTGACATATATATATATATATATATATATATATATATATATATGTGTGTGTGTGTGTGTGTTTAAAAATAAATTATCTTACTTTAAATGAAATAAATACATATATGTGTGTGGATGTCTGATAAGATCTATGAAGTTGAATCAATAATCATTATACATTTCAGAAAAGTTTTATATGATATTATAAACACAACATTGAAAAGAATGTTAGGAGAAAATTATCATTACACCAGGATATGATTTTAATTCTTCATGAAATTCATAATATATATATATATATATATATATATATATATATATCACTTGAAATTTACACGTGTTTACTAGGAGAAAGTAATTTTTGGAACTGAATTTTATGGAATGATGAGACTAAAATTGAATTTGGTCGGAATCGTGTACAGCGAATGGAGAAAGACATGAACTCAGGAACGCCATCCTCAATGAAAAATATGGGGGCAGCAATTTTATGTTTTCTAATAGGTTAGTTACTGATGATATAAAACGGTTACTTAAAGTTATTGACCAGAAAGGCGATACCATTGACCAAGCATATCGATACTTTTGTTCATAATATTACTGGACTGAATAAAAAATTATTTAATGGATTACGAGTATTTATTCGACGCCTTATATAAAAAAATCCGTCTCAGCATTTCAAAAATGAATTCTATTGTTTTATATGAAATAGATTTTACTGTAAGGATAATTTTCTGCCTCTCTCTCTCTTTCTCTTATATATATCACATTTATTCTGTTAGTAACGCTTATATTCATTGCTAACCGCTGCCAATCCTGAATTCCAATGTAGCAAAATATAGTTGCTGAGCCGATGGTGCTGAGGAAACGATGGCTTGCTTGCTCCCCCTTGTATATTTCTTCTATATGTCTGTCCCTTCAGAAAGATCATGTCAAATTCCTGTCCTTTGTTGCTCTTAATAAATTTTGTCTTTTTGTTATTTTTCCTAAACCTTCTTCCACCATCAATCTCGCTAAATACGTCAAGCGTTGTTTCCCTTTTGCGTTCAAATAATCTTGTGAGTATCAAATTTTTCAAGTACTCTTTCCGCATTATACGCCCCAGAAATTTCAAGTCCCTTCCTGATGTTAAATATGTCCCCTTTTTATTTCCATTTTCTCTAAAACTTCTTCATTGTTTATATATATATTGAGTCCATGGTATTCTCAGAATCTTCGCGTAGAACCATGTTTTTGTTGCTTCAAGTCTATCTTTATTCTTTAGTCTTTATCTGTGAGAAGATCGTCCAGAACTCCCTGTCTTATAGGAGGACTTATGTTACGTAACAGTTCAGTACTCTAACGAAATTTTCCTATTTCTTAATACTTTGCTTAGCATTTAGAAAACCTTTTTCGCTACCCCAGTGCGCCTTCGGATTTCAGTGTCGTACTTTCCGTCCTCTGTTCAACACTTCCTGTTAACCGCATTAAGTTGGTAATGAAATCATTTAAAGATCTACATTTTAGCAGCATCAGATACAAGGAAACACACTTTGGAAAATGTTCCACGTTGAAACGTAAAGCAACTGGTCTGATTTGGCTCATCCTTAGAATAGTATGAACAACAGCTTCATTCTTTCTAGTCGATATCAGATACTCTTCGTTTAATATTGATCGACTTGAGATCCAAAAGAATTACGCCAAAACAGTGGCAGCATGTTACCCAGGCAAGCTACAAGAGCAACAAATAATATATGAAAGGGAGAAACGCAAGATGAATGTCCTGAATTCATTTTGTTTATTTGACCAAGGCCGTATCTTTTTATGTATTTTATGTTTTACAACTGTGAAAAAACAAACAAACTGATCAATGGTATCAGAATCAGGGCCGCTGAATTTTAAAAATGGAAAATTTTTGTGGCGTTTTTTTTCTTCTTTTGTACAGTACTAACAGAAAGGTTGTAACAGGTTGATCGATATTCCAATGCTATACACGCCTGTTTATCCACCCAACGACCGGCATGGTCTTGCAAATGCATTTATTTTATTGTTTGCTTCCTCCTTTCATCCATTTTTTGTAGGTTTTGATATGTGTCTCCCATTATATATATATATATATATATATATATATATATATATATATATATATATAATGGGAGGCATATATATATATTCGACTCTCCCATCGTATGATGGTCAGTCCGTAGGAACCGACAGCCCGACACCATCTTGTGACATGATTATAGTGGTGAAGGTTTTGTGCCGAACCATCCACACTTTTTAAAGGGCTGAATACAGAGAACTGGTGCACTACGTGCCACAAGGTCCCCAAACGACCCTCCGCAGGTTTTGAATTCAGATTTGTCCTTCTCCTAGACCAGTTGCCACCCGAGGCTATATAACCCAGCCTGTCCTGATATTTTCCCATAGTTTGAGAAGAGGATTCTTCAAGGCTATTAGCACGTAAGTGAATGTAATGGATCTGACTGGAATTCGAACTAGGCTTTTCCATTACTGCACCGTGCCTCCTCTAATATATATATATATATATATATATATATATATATATATATATGTATGTGTGGGGGGTGTATGTGTGTACATTATATATATATATATATATATATATATATATATATATGGAGAGAGAGAGAGAGAGAGAGAGAGAAAGTGAGAAAGCGAGAGAGAGAGGCTATGTGGACATAGTAATCAACACTGCATGGTGTTTGTCATTTCTATATCTCCATTTTACTACTCCTACCAATTTGAAGCAGAGGGAATAGATGCATTTAAATCTGATAATCTAATTTTGATTCCGCTGACAGTAGGCAAAGTCCATCTCCTTATAAGTATATTTTGCACTTTGCAGCCAATTTATTGCATTTGTTTTCTATAAAAATGATCCAAACCAGATATTCCCAGGTCAAAACCTAAGGCTATTCCTACCAGAATATATGACAGACCAGTTAACTAATGGAAATAGCTCACAAATTGAATATAAATTTGTTTTAAGTTTTTCGAGTAATGTACTTAAACAGCTTCATCGGATCGAAACGTTCATATCCATGCCATGCATGGTGCCAAACCTATTCGGAAATATCTAAACTATCAAGTGTGTACAAACGTTTTCTAGGATTATTGAGTAAGTGAAGCCACAGGGTTTTGCCAAAGACTACACTTCTTTAAACATTGTTGATTGGCGTTACAGAATTACAAACAATGAACTGTTCCAAATAAGAGAAAATACATCACCTGAGGACTATCAACAACGGAAATAACTAAAATGGGTCATACATGCAACCCGAAGAGAAAATATTGACAAAATCACGATGCTGACTTTCCTCAGTATTTCAAATAAAAGGCTAGGAAGGAAACATCTATCAATGTTGGAAAGAACATTTACTGAGCTTGAGAAACTTATCTTCCTGAAAAATTGTTTTAAGGGAAAGATTTTATAAATTTAAATCGAAAGTATTACTGGCTGCTCGGTCAATAAATGTCAAATGTTTCCTTATAAGGAAACAGCTAATATAACCATTACCATTAAATTGGTAAAATTTAGAAAGCAATTCTGTCTGGAAAATGTTAATCAAGAGTGAAAAACATCCAATTCACAATTAGTGTCCATACTAAAACCATTGAAACACACTTCAGTGTTGAAGAAGGTAAACAAATACAAAGATTAAATCAGGTGCGCCTACAGATTCCCAAGTCGAAGAAATAACATTCATTTGTAACGCACACATTCAATAATAAGAAATGGGAGCGTACTTAATATTAAAAACAAGATTTGCCTTAGCATAAAACTGGTAAATAAAGCCTTATTTGTGAAATCCAGTAATTGGGAAGAACAACCAGATGTGATGTGCGTCCTGGGTGTGACGATAAACTACATTCGGCAGCAAGGCCTCTGATCGGGAGGTTTTGATGACCGTGAAACCACGTCATAATTGCTGTTCCAAGCTTCACCCTGACCAGGGCTGGTAACACTTGCTACGGTCCCAGTTGTGATCAAATATTAGGTTGGTGCAAAAAAAATGACGTAATAATGTCGTTTTTTGACGTTAAAAAATACGTCAAAAAACGACATTATTACGTCATTATTTTTGCACCAAACTAATAGTTAACCTCCAAACCGGGGTTAAAACACTATGAAAGTATAAAAAGAATTATTTTATAATGAAAACACCAGCAATACATTTCTGGAAAAAAAAAATATTACCAGTAATATATTTTGGGGAAAAATATTATAAGCAATACATTAAAAAAAAATATTACCAGCAATACATTTGGCACTCAATAAAATACCCTCTTCACAAAAATACGTCAGTGAAACCTGATCTACAAACTGATTTCTTACTAATACATATTCTATTCATACGAACCTATCCTAAAAATTTTGTCGGCATTAAATAATCCATTGAGGTTGATAAGCCGTAAAACAAATTAAGCCAAACCAGATGTGATAAGATATCAATGCACGTCTGGTGAGTGTTTATCCTTACCAATAGGAAAAGGCCAAATAACCTTATGCACGAAATTTATTTCAAAACTATTTATCCAGCCTATGATATAATAGGTAGAATTTATTAAAACAATACTTCAGAATTTTCATTTATTTTGCTGATTACATATCTAGTGACGTAGTTATATAAAGTCAACTACCGCACGTTAGACACGCTTAGGAAATTATGTCCCTTTCGTTTCATGACTGACTAGGCAGAAGATTTTCCTGCGGTAGGCTGTCGTTTCTTTTTGCAGTTAGTTATATAGATTTTTATATAATATTTTCCATATCTTCTTCTTTGCGGCACGTACCTTCATGACGTCGGTGATGATATCTCTCCGCAACTTCCTATCCTTTGTAGCTCTTTGCAATGTTTGCATTGTTACGATCCCTATCATTCCCTGATCTACCATTAAGCTCATTAGGTAGGTGGCTTTTGCACCCTCTGTCCATTTTGCCTTTGATATGTCCTGTAAGTAACAAAATTTCTAACACTTTGCTCATTATGTGTCCTAGAAATTTCTAGAAATATTTCTTTCTGATTTTAAGTATAAGTTTCTATGGTGTAGAAAGACGACCGACCTTCGCTACACAAAATTGTTGAACATAGACTGTTCCATTCACTATGAGGGCTTGCAAAGTAGGTTGTATGCATTGCCGCACGAACTATGGTATTCGTTATTACTGTATTGTTAATCCATGTGATTAAACAGTTTATTCACTAACCTTTTGTTTCAGCGTTTTCCTCTGAATATCATTCACAGAACTACAAGCTTATACGAGTATTATAACAGCGCCATTTTCTTTAAAACTACCACGTTGCTTACATAGTATATCTATGGCATTCTCATTATCCTTCTGTAGAAACACATCTGTTCTCTCAAGTCTTCAATTCATCTCCGAGGAAATTGTCCAGTATTGACTGCAACATAGGAACAATGGTATTACATAACATTTGGGCACTCTTTGTTTTCAACGAAATTTTCCGGTTTTCTTCTTAATTTCTGGAAGGCATCTTTCTCTATTCGAATGAGTCTTCGGATTTCTGTGTCACATTTTTCATCATTTGCTATAACAATTCCCTGATTGTTACATTTCTGTACTTGCTTTATTTTTAAGTCATCAGATGTTGGGTTGTTTCTCTAGCTGCCAACAATACATTGTATCTCTTTGCAGTTGATAGTCCTTTCTTCTCGCTTTTCTTTACTACTTTGTCCAGTTCGTGCAAGACGGGCAGAAAGAAAACAGCAAGTAAATTTCCTAACAATCTTGTACAAATGGATGGCTAAACAGGGAGTAGAAAGGATATTAGGGGAACAAATATTTCTTCGAGCTATAACGAATAGGAAGATGTGAAGAGACATGATCGCTCCCTTCCTGAAGAGACATGTAACATAAGGAAGAAAACTGAAACCAGAAGACAAATTTTATAAGCAGTAGGACAATCTGCATTGAAAAAAAAAAAACACACATTTTCGCAGTTTTATTTTTATACAGATTGCTGTATATACTCGAATATAGTACGAATTCGTACGACGTTTTTTATGCAGTAAATAGAAGGTCGTGTTTTTTTTTAAGAAGTTAAAAAGGGAAAAAAATTCACACTACGTAGGTAGGTAGGAACAGGGTAAAAGAGCTACAATAGTCAGGTATAAAAGAAACAAAATTACGGTATCTAAATCTTCGTATTGGATATTTTGCAGTAACTGTTTTTTCCCGCCATTTTGGGGTAATTTTGTATAAAAAAGAAGACCATTTATTTGCTATAAAATCTGACCAGGATGATGTCCAGTACTACAATATTTGACTATGGTAGGACAAATATTGCTCAGAAGCTAGTGTTGCATTATATACGAGCTATATGAAAAAATCGGGTTTGTCACCCCCCCCCCAAAAAAAAGAAAAAATCAGGAGTCACACTATACATGAAGTCGACTCATACACGAGTATATGCGGTAATACATTTGGACATCGGGACTTGGCGATGTAAAATATGTTTTCTCATTCAGTTGGCCAGTCGTTTCTTTTCTTCAGGAAATTATTATACTTTATTATACTTAACCATTAATAGTCATTTTAAATATGAATCATCACAATTAAAGTTGAATCAATAAAAAGTTCGATTTAAAGTTTCATTCAAATGTAACCAATTAACAATTTCGGGAAATACGTATATGACTCGTGCATAAAAACTAAATATTTCCTTATTCAGCCAATTATGCGCCATGCGTGATACACGCTTAGGCGATCATGTATCTGTCGATACATGACTGACAAGGCAGATTTTTTTTCCCGCAGTAGGGTGCTATTTCTTTCTGCAGTAGACCAGTTGCCATCCAAGGCTATAGAACTCGGTCTGTTCTGCTATTTACCCATAGCTGCGGGGAGAAGAAGAGGATTCATACCTTTCCCAAGGGTATTAGCACGTAAATGAATGTAATGGATTCGACTGGAATTCGAACTCGGCTCTCCGACTTCGCTGTCCATTACTCCACCGTGTTCCCTATTATTTCTTTATTATCTACAACCGTTATGCTTTACATATAGGAACAGACTCGATAACGGTTGCTTAATCAACAGCCCCGAAACGTCTGTCACCAAAGTCTCTTGGCAAATTTATGTTTTAATATCTTCACTCACTTCTTGTGTTGTTTTATTTACTAGTTGAACCCATGTAAATTCCACAGACATTGACAGATAAGATATCACCGTTAGTCTTTCATATATATTTCTGCAATTACTGACACAACTAGGCTCTTACACGTATATTAAATATGAACGTACACAAATATTATAAGGCAGTAAAATGAATAAAAATAAAGAAAGAAAGTAAAAAAAAGAGGAGAGTGAAGAGATAATAAGTAAGAATAAAAAAAGGAAGAGCGGGAGATATTAATGAAAAAGGAAAATGGAAAAAAAAAGATTAAATATATAAATGGATGAAAAGAAGTAAAGTGGTGAGATATTAAGAAAAAAAAAACGAAAGAAAATAAATCTGTTTAGAAAAAACAAAAAAAAAACTATGGAGAATGAAAAAAAAAGAATGTAGGGATTTAAGAAAAAGGAAGTAGAAAGAAAGAAAGAAAGGTTAATACTTTTTTTTCTTTCTTGAATGGCAGAGTGGGATTAAAAAGAGTAAGTGAAGTCATCGGGTTGGCCCAATTTTTTATTTTTTAAGGAACATCTTAGTTGGGTTGAGAACCATTTAGATTCCCCTCGTATATGCGAGAGTAATTATGATGTCTTACTTGTTACTTATTGAGAATTGCTTAGTTTTGGCACAAACAAGGCCACAAGTATTGTTCACCCAGCAATAAATGAACCCACAACCAATGACAATTTCACCACATTGACTAAACTTTGCTTAGTCTAGGCACAAAACCACATGCATGGATCCCCAGTGAGAATCCAACCGATTACTAATGATTTACTAGTCTAGCCTGCTGACCATTACACGAAACTCTGTGGCAACCTTGATGTTTTAGCTCTCAACATCCGTGGAATTTCCACAGGTTCAGCTCGTTCATATGAATCTGTACAAATCTATCAGCGTCGAAAGAAGCTCGTCAACTATTGTTATCTCTTCTTGCTTGAGGCCATCGGATTCCCTTACATTTGGCATATGACGTTTCCTTTCCTAATATTTGGTGCTGACTGAATCTGCCTCCTATTCATTTCCGATCTACACTTCATCTTTTTAATATAACCGTTTCATCACATCCACTTTTTGTCTCACCTCATCCTCTTTTTGTCTTACCACATTCTCTTTATACCCTTTTTGTCTCACCTCATCCTCTTTTTGTCTTACCACATTCTCTTTATACGCTTTTTGTCTCACCTCATCCTCTTTTTGTCTTACCACATTCTCTTTATACGCTTTTTGTCTCACCTCATCCTCTTTTTGTCTTACCACATTCTCTTTATACCCTTTTTGTCTTACCACATTCTCTTTATACCCTTTTTGTCTCACCTCATCCTCTTTTTGTCTTACCACATCCTCTTTATACCCTTTTTGTCTCACCTCATCCTCTTTTTGTCTTACCACATTCTCTTTATCCTCTTTTTGTCTTACCACATTCTCTTTATACCCTTTTTGTCTCACCTCATCCTCTTTTTGTCTTACCACATTCTCTTTATACCCTTTTTGTCTCACCTCATCCTCTTTTTGTCTTACCACATTCTCTTTATACCCTTTTTGTCTCACCTCATCCTCTTTTTGTCTTACCACATTCTCTTTATCCTCTTTTTGTCTTACCACATTCTCTTTATCCTCTTTTTGTCTTACCACATTCTCTTTATCCTCTTTTTGTCTTACCACATTCTCTTTATACGCTTTTTGTCTCACCTCATCCTCTTTTTGTCTTACCACATTCTCTTTATACGCTTTTCACCACATCCTCTTTATAACTTTATCTTTTCTATTTCTTACTTTTTAATTTCCATCCCCTTTACCATCTGTCTCTACTCTCATTCAACTTCAGTAATTTTTCTCATAAGGCTGGTCGGGTTGTGTTAGCAACATTGACTAATTACTATAATTCGTTCGTCTTTTCAAACTGGTATAAAAATCTAGATATTTCATTCTTTCGTGATATCTCCGGTCAGATTATATAGTCTCATGAAGTAAGAGAGTTCTTTTTCATTTCTATCTAGCCTGTTATGATAGGAACATGGTCAGTATGTATTTATTTAGCCATTAGAAAATTCATTATGACCATCTGTACTCCCAGATGACCATTTCGTCGTCTTGACTTTTCCTATATTCACTATTAGTGAAATAGCCCAACTAGTAACATGTAACTTTAAAATACATAGATTACTGACCTGTCTCTTAATTATATTCACGTATCTTACTTTTATGTTCCACAGGTAATTAAAATGTGCATACATTCTTTGATAGTTTCAATAAAAAATAATTGTTTTATTTACATTATCTTACAAAGAACCAGAACCTCTGCTTCCAAAGAAATTTTGGTAAAGGATAGTTAGAGACTAGCACCATTACAAGACATTAATACTTGTACACATAGCAGTAAGTTACTTTCAACTTAAAATAATGACAGAAAAAAGTGTTAATGCTTATCGTTAAATACAGCATCAATTATAAACATTAAGTAAAACCAGGTATTAATTATAATGCGAGTTTAATAGGTTAAGTCAAATTTTGAGATGGCCCACTCCACGAAAGTGTCCATTTTTTTCATTTATCTTGAATTTAATTCTAATAATCTTCTATTATTAGGTTGGTGCAAAAATAATATCGTTTTCTCACATAGTAACATATGTGAGAAAACGACATTATTTTTGCACCAACCTAATAGATAAGCCAGACTTTTAAGGATAGGGGTGCAAGTTTGAGGCTTTCGCCGCAGGCAGTATTATTATTATTTATTTCCAATCTACATTGGGTGTTAATAATCGTAGAATAATGGGTCGGAGGTTACACTAAATTGCAACTGAAATCAAGACAAAATATATTCCAATAAAAAATATATCTATATTATTTACATTATTCGAACTTTTATTATCATCTTAATTGTCATATTCATAACGTTTCGGCCGTTGTATGCCCCGGTCTTCTTCAGTTGTGAATATGGCAATGAGGATAACAGTTCGAATAATGTAAATAATATAAATAATTATAATACCCCATTTCAGAGATATAGACCGATATTGAAAAAATATATTCTATAATATAAAACACGATGTAATTTTATATATTTATGGGTCACGCAATCTGTTATCCTCGTATTAATAATCAGATATTCCGTTCTTATGCTAACAGGAGTAATTTAAAAAGTACTATATCCTTTCAGGATGTAGGCGATCATGTCACTTCACAGACTTTTTTTGTAAAAATAGCTATGACTTCTTGGGGAAGATAGTAGAGTGGTTTTCCTTTACCATCTTGATTGTTTTGAATTCAGTTTGCGTTGTATTATACTGACTCGACGTCAAAAATCAAATATGGCTTGTGTCACAATATCAACGGATATTTCATGAGTAAATAGGGGAAACAAGGCGGTTAATATATTGCATTTTAATTCATTTTTGTGCTTGCTTTATTTGTATATATTTTGTTACTATAATGAATCATTTCTTTTATTAGACAATATAGATAATTGCGTAGATAAAAAGCCTAGATTCTTCACGGAGAAGATATAACCAATTAAATTTCTTAAATATTGTTGTCATTTTTTTGGGCGGTACTATCAGTAATAAAGGCTAATGCGTCATCAAAGAAAATAGAATAATATTTCACTTGAAATACTTGTTGCCTGAGTTTAAGTTTGGAATTATTCATGTCTAGGGAAAGTTTTTTTTTTACTGGAACAATGATTGAGTTATAAGCTGTTCAAGGACGCTCATAATGGAAACGGAAGATGCTGTAATGTTAGTGCAGTGTATATGTAGTAGAAGGAAGTATATTAATGTCAAAATAAACAAAACTCGACAAAATAGCAGTGAGAGATAAAACTAACATGAAAGAGGAAAATTAGCTCATAGAAAATATAAAAAAATAGACCCTGTTTATGTAGGAGCCGTGATTTATCGAGAACTGTGCAAATGTCTGGGTTTTGTTCTGCTGACATCAACATCCTCTACCAAGTGTTTCAAGAAATAGGACTCAAGATAAACCTTTCCAAAACAATAACTATTAGGTTGGTGCAAAAATAATGACGTAATAATGTCGTTTTTTGACGTATTTTTTAACGTCAAAAACGACATTATTACGTCATTATTTTTGCACCAACCTAATATGATCTGGAATTGAAATGAAAGCAGTATGACACCTATAGTGAATCCATCACAAAAATTCAGGATATGGAATTAGTAAATAATAAACATTTCGAATGACCCAGTATAGGATCAGTTATCTTCTGTACTAAATTTGTTATAAAGAAATTGAACATAGAATAGGCTGGACTCGGAGGTAGTTTCGTTCAACACAGCAAATTGCTACAAAAGCATAACATTTCAAAACTCGAGTCACGTTCTTAAATAGCTCCGTCATATTAAAACTTTCATATGTATGACATGCATGCCGACAAACTCGTTCATAAGCTGAACTGTCAGCTGTATATAATCACTTTCTCTGATCAAAGGTTAAAATGGCTTCGAGCGAATGAAGCCTGTTATCGAGGAGTAGCCTTCTTTAACTTTGTGGACTGACACTGTAGAATCACAGACAAAAAAAGTGTGCCAAATAACAGAAAACATTTGAGGACTTCCAACAGTAGCAACAACTAAAATAGACATATAACTGGAAGAGAAAATAATGACAGTGAAGATTTTGACGTTTTACACTACTTCAAAAAAAAAAAAAAAGGTTAAGAAGGAAACCCCCATCAATATTGGTAAGAGCAAGAACTATTTTTCAGAAAAATTCTTTTAATAGAAAGATATTAAAAATTTCAACTGAAAGTCAAACTGGCTGCTATGTCCATAAATGTCGAACATTTCCTTATAAGGAAATGGCTAATATTACTAGTAAAGATCAAGAGTATATCATTAACCAGAAGCTTAGACAGAAAGTAAGTTTTTATGGGATTTTCATACTCAAACGGGTCATGGCGTTCTCTACTACCAGGCCTATTCATAGTGCGAAGAAAGATCAGAACTTGAGGCCTATTTCCAAATATTTGAACTTCAGAAATATTGCTAAAACGTTAAACAACATCCTTAACTTTCATTCATTTTTTAGTATAAAAATATTACATGTACTTCTGTTTTATGTTTTTGAATGGTAAACTAAACTAAAATTTAACATATAAAATTACGTTTTAGAAGCAAAAACACAAATTAGTCATAAAATCCTACAATTTATCAATAGCATAGAAAAAAAATCTTAAATTAACTTTACATAAGAAATGATGGAATTTGTAATGTCCACAATGTAAAAACAAAATCAAGGAAAAGTCTTCGGATGAAAAGGCCGTATTAAAAAGGAAAATAAGAAAACATTAAAATTAATTTTCTTGAGGGAGTCTTTGTAACATTTATAAGAAGACATGAATTTTTTTAAACAATTTCTTTAAATCGAATAAAATTATGGATTCTTCAGTTAGAATATACTGCCTTGTCTAGATCTCATTTTAAAAAAATTACTGTGAAAAAGCTACATTGCGGTATACAAATGTTCTTATAAAAATCAGCATACTTCTTCAGCTGTTAGAAACAGAAATACAAATAACACAAAAAAAAAGTTAGTCAATGATTATCGCATTTACATTTATGAATATAAATTTAATAGAGAAAAATATTAAATTAACATTATTGAAAAAAGTTAAATTAACTTGCAAGTGACAAGACCAATGATTTCTAAATTACACTGTTGGTGAATTTTCCGTAAAAAATGTTTTTGTTATAATATGGCAATTCCGAGAGAAAGAAAATAAATAAATTTTATATTTACTTCAATGAGGGAAGCTAAATTTACTGTAAGTTAAAAAGCAAAACTTTATTTGAATTTTTAAAGCTGACTACAGCAACGAACAACCCCGAACCCAAACTAAATGCGTTGCTCTCATTGGGAAGCTTTTAAGATAGGCCTCTAGTTCTAGTTTTTAGTTGCACCATGAGTAGGCCAGTAGTATAGAACACCATGAAATGAATATCTCGAATCTAGATTAGATAATCAAATAATAAACAAAGACTGCCAAATGGCGGATTTAACTATTCCAGCTGACCAAAGAATGAAACCGAAATTGAAAGGCTTCAAAATATCTGAATGTTTATAGCGTCGTATAAATTGTAGAATTGTAGCAGATGTGCTAGCCATAAGAAAAATTATGGAATACGAAGATTTACTAGTCACAATAACAAGAAAATTTGTAACAGGCGTATAGATCGTTCTAAATAGATTAGAAATAATAATCTAATAAAAAAGATTTTAAATCATCCGAAAGGATAACATTATGAAGATAAGCATGAATGTTGAGGAGAGCAATTGAGTAGTGAACAGGCTTGCTGTCACTTGTTAGTCATTGCTGTGACTAACAGGTGCCATAATGACAGTACTTATAACAGATGGCATAATGACAGTATAGTAAAAATACATAATGAAATTATTCGAAGTTCCTGAGATGTTAGGAATTTTTTAAATGGCTTTTATCCTGTATAGATATTTACTTACCATTGCTGAGTGTAGTACAACGCAAAATAAAAAAGAGTGAATATTTTTAGCAATATTACGTCGAGCTACTCTTTCTAATTGGAATGACCTGCTTGCTTATTTGCATTGAAACTCAATATCTGAAATAACAGATTTAATCTTAGCTCAAACCGCAGTTATTAGCAGAATCGGGAAATATGCAAAAGCGTTATCAAATCAAGAATCCCCCCCTGTATATGAACCAATTTGTCAGTCAATATACGTGAAATTGCATTTTTTCTTAAACCAATCAGTATTTATAATAATCACACAAGACAGTATTAACATAAAGAAATGGTTGTGTAATTGATCAATCAAAGTTGAAAGGTCGCAAGACGACGACAAAAAAATTCTACAAATAAGAAACATTTCTTATAAAAAATATTTATGAAAGCCTTTAACAGCTGGAAAAGATTTTAAGAATCACTATAAACCTTAGTAGGTCGTATATAACCATTTTATCGGCGATGGTGTACCATAAAACTAAATTCAATTTATCCAAAATTTTGTTTTATTCTAAAATCACATCACTGTTATAATCGCCTTTAGGCTTCATACATGAGCACATCGGGTTCCCAATGATCTAAGGGTCAGTATACGACCTTAGAAGGTAGTCAGATGAGGCCACAAGCGATCGGGCGAAAGAGATATTGCGTGTTAAAGAAAGCGAGTGTGAAAGCGAAACTGAAAGGAAATTAAAAGAGAAAATTTGATCGTGGGGGGAGAATAAGCAGAAATTAAAGAGTAAGAACAAGTGAATAAGAGAAAAAGAGAGCAAGCAAAATTGATAGAGAGAGAGAGTAAAAAGAGAAACGTGTGTGTGAAAGATTGTACAGGCAAGTGAGAGAAATAAAAAGATAAGTGCGAACGCATGGGAGAAAGTGACAAGCTGGTAGAAGAGATATATAGATATAGAGAGCGGAAGATATAGAGAGAAGGAAGTTATAAAATAAAGAGAATAGGAGAGAAAAATGAAGTTAAGGAAACACTACTGATGATAATCATTGAGAAAGTAAGGGAGTGGATACATGAGTATTGGAGAAAATAGAGAAAGTGATATAGAGCAAAGAGAAAAGGTAAGAAAATAAGGGAGTAAGAGAGATTAGGAGTAAAAGGGAGGGGTAGAGATAATTGAGAAAGTAAGGAAAAGGAGAAACGAATAAGAAAGAAGTAGCGAAACAAGCTAGGAACAGTGAGAGGGAACAAAAAAGAGGGTGTAAGAGATTGACATATTAATAGTGAGAGGGGAGGAGATTCAGTCACAGTTCTGTTTTTGCAAATGTTGATTTCTAAAGAATGTGTACAATTGCTTATGGCAAGAGACAGCCTTTCGTGTCATTTCGTAGTTTCCGGACCACGAAGTTGGGTTGACAAATATTTCTCCAACTATTTTTTAATCTCAGATAGCCCAGGGTTATTTCTCCGAGAACAGGACCAAATAACCATAGAAAGAGAAAAAAAAAATGCATGTAATGATCACTTTTCATGGGTCTTTTACCCGAGGCTACCAACATCAGAAAATATCATGTAAAACATTAAAATTCGTCAAAAGATTGTGCTTGGGAATTATCATTCACATAAGGAATGCATTTTAACATGAAAACAAATAGGCGCTCACAGGTAAGCCGTATGCGGGTTAGAAAAAGCTATTTGACGTTCATGTTTGGCAAAATTACTTAATAATATCATTATTCAACTATTATTATTATTATTTGCTTTTACACCAACCATACATAGTAGCTCTTTCTTGGCATCAGGTAAAACCAAGCCTTTTCAGTACTCTCGGAGTCTCATAATTACACTTGCTGATTTTACTACCTATATAGCTATTATAAGGCTGATAAAAGCAGCAGCAATAATAATAAGAATTAGTAGGTTCTCTGGAAATTACACAGTGTATCTATGCACTTTTGAGAAAGGATGTGGACGATCATGAATATAAACAATTTCCTATCCTTTGTTGCTTTAAGCAAAGTTTGTTTCCTTGCCATCTCTCCCAGTCTCTGCTCTGTTATCTCATTCACATAAAATGGTTAGGTGAGTTACTCGCTTTACCATCTGTACCTCATCTATTCAATATGTGTTAAATTCACCAAGCCATCTTTCCCCATTATGTATCTCAGAAATTTTAACTGTCGTTCTAAGTAAGCGTTTCCTTTTGTTCTCATTTTTCTTAAAACTTGCCTGTTGCCCACATGTTCCGTCCATGAAATTCTCAGCATCCTTTTGCAGAATCACATCTCTCTTGTCCTAAGACTCTTCTTCATCCGTGAGAAAATCGTCCAGCATTCAGTGCCGTGCCATATAGGCGTATTGATATTAAATATCAGTTCAGCACTATTTTTAATTTCCAAAGAAATTTTCCTCTTTTAATATTTAGGTTTAGTCTCCGCAAAGAACCCTTCACCATTACGATGCAGCTTCTGGCCTCGTTATTACAGTTTACGTAATTATATTTGAATAATAAAGGAAATAAAAACATTATTCACAATTTTCAATGATAATCGGTACATTTCCAAATGTACGTACCGTCATGTTTAGGTCATACCACGTTGAAACAGTGGTTCCTGTACGATCACCAAAACCTGGTCAGTACCTAGATGGGCGACCGCTTGGGAATAACAGTTTGGATGTGCAGATGTTGTAATGGATAATAGCTCGCAATTGTTAATCAAAGTATCGAGTTCCCATTCCAGCTGGGTTCGTTTTATTTACTTACACACAAATACCATTGGGAAAAATATGAATCCATCTCTTCTCCCCACGCTTTGGGTTAATTAGTAAGACACAAAATCATTATTATCTCCAGAAAAATTCTTACAATGTAAAAATATTTTCTGGCTTTCAACATTCAAAAGGTCGATAAGAAAACGAATCAATCAATCGATTATATACTGTCGACGAAAAAGCATCACCAGCTTGAATTTTCAAAAAATTAACGAAACACGTTTAGTCTTTTATAAATTCGCATAAGACTAAATTTTGTCGATGTGTCCGCCACATTACATCAGTAAAACTAAATAGGACGCATCGTTAAACAAGCAGTTTCCTATAAGCTTTATGTATACAGTTGGAGTTTACAATGAAAACATAACTTTAATTTGCATAACACTTCTAAAAGCATATTTCAATAAATATATAATTTCTGTTATTTTGTTTTATTTACTTATAGTTCACCCAATAGAAGGACCAACGGACACTCAAGTTACTGAGGGAAATTGTAGGGGAAGGCGGATTAAGGATATTATGAGAACGAGTAGGATGGATATCAGTTGACCCTGAACATAAATAGACCAAGATTGTGTCGTAATAGAAGCATTCCCTCGGGAGTTTGTTGCACAAAGTACCAGTTCTGGGTAAGAAGCTGTCTGAGTGGAACTTGTTTTTCTTATCAAAGGAACACGAAGGTAATGGGGGACGATTTGTTACCGTGAACACGGCATAGTGGGGTGGGGGGTCGAGCTGTGAAGGTCAGAGATTTGTTTTTAAAGAAAAATTTTAAAGCTGCGATATATAAGTAACATTTTTTGTTATTTTTTTTTAATTCATCGTGTTTGTACGAAAAGAAATATATATATATATATATATATATTATATATATATACACACATACATACATATGATAACAGAAAATATCAGCGTGTTTACATTAAAAGAAAGTAAAATAAGCAAATTTTTGGCCACTAAAATTAACCTTTTTTAAAAGCAGGCAACGTAAATAATTGTAAAAATATTAATATTTTCAAAGATTTATAATTTTAGGTCCGATAACTTTAGTTACAATCTTTTTCCCTATATCGTTCGTAAGCAAACATAGGTGCCGTCTGCTATTTCACAAAGGGGAATTAAAAATGTTTCAAATACTTCAAAATAAAAGAGGAATTACAATTTTTGTAAATGGCTTAAACAAATGAAAAAAATAGAAAGTTTACTGAATTATTATTATTATTACAAACATGAATTATTTTAAATTATTATTTATAAATCATTACAGAATTATTTAAATATGCAGCATTTTAATATCATTTTAAATGCAATTTAATCGAAAAAGATGTGAATAGAATAAAAAAAAATATTTTCGTATTTAATGAAAATTATTTCAATAATTGAAACACTTTTTTTAATTAATTTTTATTATTATAATTAATAAATTCATTACAAAATTATTTAGACGAGTAAATATAGTGTATTATTGATTTTGTATTTATTAAAAAAAGCCTTAAGAGAAATTATATCACAACTTTTCTGTGTGTCGGTCTGACGCATATTCACATCTAATACTAAAAATATTCCTTGTTGTTGCTTATTAGCTCATTTTTACTTGCATCTTTTACTTCTGTATTACACCGATTGAAAATAATGTTTTGTTTTGTTAATGTATTTTGGAAAAGTGTTGAAAATTTTGGGTTTACAGTTCCTACGTGTGTAAAAACATTAATATGTAAGTATGCCGATCATTAATTTCGATATCTAATGAAAAATACTTATTTGTTTTAATATACAATAACTATTTTTCAGTTTAAAATTTATCATCATCTCTATTCCTGCCAATGTACTTAATTCATAGGTCAATATTAAAAACATAAACCAAATATTATAAAGTGAAAATTTCAGGTCAACATTTCGTAAATTATTGCTTGTCCACACTTTAAGATGCAAACAAAAACTTTGTAATGTTAGGAAATATTTCAATCTCCCGTCAAAAGTCTATATTATACAAATCAAAAGGGGAAGTAACTTTGAAAAATATTATATTTAATCAGTATTGAACACCAAAAAAAAAAAAAACAAACAAAAAAAAACTACAAAAAACAAAAAACTAAACAAAAAACAAAACAAACAAAAATAAAACAAAAAACGAATTATTTATTAAGTTTTTAAAATTTATTTTCTGAAAATAATTTTGAAAGATTAGCAAGAACTGCTAATTGCAGTTGTGTTATAGGAGAAAATCGTATCAGCAATGTTGTGTTACATATCAGATTGCGAAACATCTTCAATAACAGAGGGTATTATTTGAGCTCCTGATGTTTTTTCACTTGCTTGTCATACAGCGAAATTAATGTCAAAACAATGGGCACTAGTATTTACAATTTTTTTATCATTTCGCGAACACAATAATTGAAAAGCACAGGTGAAAATTAACAAATCAATGAAAAAGGCAGCTGAAGAAAAAGAGTATCTTGTAGTATTTGACAAAATTTATCCTGTAGATAGAAACATGAAGTATTAACATTGTGTCTAATATTGCCAGGCAAGCATTAAGGGTGATACTTTAAAGCATACACTATATTCGCTTTTTTAGGGTCAAACTGAAAACTAGTGACAGAAATAATTAAGGATAGAGTCGTGACAAATAACACTTCCATTCAAAAGATAATTTTCAGTTAAATATTCATTATTTCATGCGTAGTTTCTAGAGTTATATTATACATTATAGGTAACATTAATTTATTATTTTTTCGCTTATTATTAATATGCACAACTTATTTGTCTCGACTAATCTAATTTTTCTAAACTGGTTCACATCTAATGACGCAGAAACCACAAATGTAGCCATTCAAATATAGGGTTGCTATTTTTGTAAAGCAATGTCTTATTTTTTTCTGATCAGTCCTCACTCTTTCAAGTCTATTTTTACAGGCGTCAATCAAAAAATCTATTGTACACAAGTTAGTTTTGTATTCTTAATACTCTGGCAACATCAAGCTGCACTGATGCATTTCCAAATAACCTGCGACTTTATCATCACGGCTGAGGTTTTATAGGATAAAATTAGAAAGGTTTCACAAGGCTCTCGCTATAATTTCTTTCACTTTTTCTTTTGTGCGCTGAAATGCAAATGAAACAGCGTGTCAAAGTGTCAGTCTGTTTCAAAATCTCTTAAATCAACGCCACTAAAATTGATCGTTCTTCGAAAGTAATAGAAAGTCAGAGATCTAATCTTACGCTAAAAATGTATCAAATAATAACAATTTTAATAAGGATATGTTGAAATGTCCCGCCCCTTTTTGAAAACTAGAAATTTAATGGAAAGTAGAGAATCGTTTTAAAAATAAAAAAAAGAGCATTGCAAACTTTTGTACAGAAAGAATGTTTTAAATGTGAGTAAGAAGACCAGACATCGTTATTGTTAAGAAGGAAAAAAAGTGTTGGTTCATCGATAAGGTGGTTCTAGGGAACGTAGTTGAAAAAGCGAAGGAAGCAATGTATCAAGATTCAAAATTTGAGATAGCATCTTTGTGGAGGTTTAAGAAAATAGAAAATATTCCTGTTGTTGTAGCTACACCTTGAAATTGCTACAGAACCTTCACCTGCTAAATAGCTGGATAAAATTGGGACTGTGATGGTCGGAATTCTGAGATAGGTTTAGTTTGATGTAGAGAGATAAAGAAACTGATATGTCCCGGAAAGGGATATATTTGTTCGAAGTAGCAATGTGCTTGTTGACTACTGTAACCGGGTAGGACAATCTAGCAGGTAACCGTAATGGACTGGTCCTCGTCGTAGCGGTAGGTAATAGGCGTACGCAATAGGCGAAGACAATAGGCGTAGTTCATGTACCTCAACATCAGTCTGTATTTATGGCTGACACCAGCCAATCATATTACTGTGAGGGGGAACCCAGGTGTATGCATATTCATTACATCAGAAACAACAGGACCTATGGTCATTTGCTATGATCTGCTCCTGATCATTAAATTATGACCAAAAAAAAAAAAAAAAAAAATGAAAATTCTAATAAAAACATCCATAAAAACGAATTAGTGAGTAAGAGATTGAAAATATAAAAAAGAAGCTTTTTTATTGATTGATTCATTTTTTACGGCTTATCAACACTTCGCATAATATTGAAAGCCAGAAAATATTTTTATATTGAAATAATTCTTTTTATTGGAGATAATAATGGTTTAGTGACACAAGTCTTACTAATTAACCCATAGAGAGGAGGTGGATTCCCAAGGGTATTTACTCATAAGTGAATATAAAGAACGCAACGGGAATTGGAACTCTGTTATCTGATTAACATTTATGACCCTTTATCTCATTACACCAGCCGCATATCCGAAGCGTTCATCCATTTAGGTACTAACCAGGCTCGACGTTGCTTAACTTCGGTGATCGTACAGGAACCGGTGTTGAACGTGATATGACCGGAAGCCTAGAAAAAGAAGCAGTTGGTAGGGCCATCGGATAAAAATATATTCATTAAAGAATACGATAAAAGTAAATTGTTATTGAAACTGGAAAAATGTGGCACTTTATAATAACTGTTATGCTTATAAAATTCAGGGTCCCGAGTACGGTCTAAAAAGGTAGAGTCGAGATTCCTAGTAGCCGGTGTTTACAAGAGAATCAAAAGATTGCAATGTGTGGAAATGCTCATCTGCACAATAGTTTTATCAAGGCAAAGAAAATATAAACATAATAACTTAAGGGATTGTACTAAGTCGAAAGCATTAGACAATAATAACAACAACAACTTATAAATAATAACAAAAATATGAACAATAAATAAAAATATGTAATAAGTATAATAATAAAATAACTTGTCAGTTTCCTTGCTATAAACAGTTGGGTATGTTCCCTATAGACTGACGCACTGTATATCTGTTCAAGAGCGGGTGTATTTCGGACGGCATGGATGGTTTCCGAGTTAAGTCTGAAGGATGAGGCAGCTAAGGCGACTTGGGAGTCACATCTAGAAACATCCTCAATCAGGGATGTTTTGAGCAGACTGGATAACCCGATCTGCTGATATCTCTAACAAGGACCCACTTGCAAGTTTATGCACTGCTTTTGTCAAAACATGTCACCATATCGCACAAATTTGGCTGTGATGCACGTGCCTGATAGATACTTAATAGACTGGGTATTATGATGGGTATAATCGGTTTCGAATATTTGTACCACAGCATCAATTTTTGGCGTGATGCACTCTCCCATTCTTTCATTATTATTATTAATAATAATAATAGTAATAATAATAATAAGAAGAAGAATAAGAAGAATAAGCTCTAATGCTATCCATCAGCATGGCTCTGATCTTAACTGATTGGAAGTGTTAACATGTACATGTTTTATCTTGGTGAATTAAGATGGACTACTAAATGTCCCGTTCAGTACTACAGATTTGCTTGCCAGTTGCCTGACCTTTAGCAATTAAGGATGTTCCATAAGAGGGAACTCACTGTGCATCACTGTTCATGAACAGGAGTAGTCGGGGGAATTTCTAACTGGGATCCATCTGTAATGCTATGCGCTGTTTTTATTCAAAACTGTCACTGTAGTACATTTGGCTGTGATGCATGTAGCTGGTATACCCTCATCAAACTGAGTGTCATGATGGGTATGCTGGGCTTCGTATATTTCTATCTCAGCTTTACCTTGGTGGCGCGCTGTTCTCTCCCTCCCTCTCACAATACTAATAATAATACCACCAAATGAACTACTGTCACTAATAATAACATTACCACTAATAATAATTTCTTCTAAATCACGTTTTAATTGCGTTACCTTAGTCACCGATCAGCCCCCGAACTACCGCCATTCACGATGAACGGATGTTCCCTCGAGGAGGCTCCGTGTCTTGAGAGAATATTGGGCCTCAAACTCACACCCGACCTCAGGTGGAGCTTTTATATATACAACCCATCGCTAAAGATGTAGGTAAAATGATCGACTCCCTGTTGTACTCCAGTAAGTACCTGACTTCTCATGCTATCCTCTATCTTTATAAGAGCCACATCAGACTGAAAATGGAGTACTGTTGTCATATTTGGGCGGAAGCGGCTCAGTCCTCACTTTCAAGTTTTGATAGAGTTCTCCGGGTCTTTGTTAGGCAAGTGTTATCTTCCACCCTGCAACCTTTTCTCTCACAGGCGGGGGATGTGACGAATCTCTTACTGCCCTATCGCTACTACCATGGCAAGTGCTTGGACGAACTACATTCCTTGGTTCCCTCAGGTCTAACCTTCACGGCTAGGACCCGCCATGCCACTTAGACTCTAACAAACCACCAACATTCCCTCCATATTCCATTGGTGAGAGAAGTATGTTCCACTCAAACAGCCTCTTCCCGCGAACAACTGCCCTGTGGAACAAACTCCCATTAGGATGTTTCCTGATCGCTACACCCTTAACCTGTTCAAATCTAGAATTAACCGTTATCTTCCCCTACTATCCGAATAAGCTCTCCCTTATCGTAACCTTCTATCTCGAGTAGTCCCAGGACCTTGTACAGGGTGAACCTTACCGTAAAAAAAAGAACGTTGGAAATAAAAAAATAACATGCTGTCTAACAATTTACTAAGCCTCATTACATAACTGCTAGTCCAAATATGACAACTTATGGATTTTTGAGTAAACCATGAACAAAATAATAAATCGTACAATGATTTATTGACATTTTGAAAAATGTTATATTTAGCTTACAAGTAAAGTTTAAATTCTGTACGTTGACCTGAATGTACGTTTCTTTTTTCAGATATAATCATTTGAAACCCCCCACCTGACGCGGTGACGTAATCTGGTGAAATATAATTGGTGATATTACGTCATATATTAACAGTTTCCACATCTATATTCTATTGAAAACAGCGCAATTCATTTTTTTCCGCCTTGATAACTAATTCTTGTTCTACAAGGTGGCAACATTTGTGCCTACCGCTGGTAAAGGTGATTTAGACAGCGCCAAGTAAACAACTTCCTGGCATTTGAAAATGGCGACAATTTTGAAGAAATTTCTGCACAGCATTCTGAGAAACTTCGCCATATTTTTGCCAGTTTCGGATTTTCTTTTTCTGCCATTGAATTGAATAATGACTCAAGATGATTTTGGAGATGTCGGCAGTGAAAAGTAATTATTATTATGGAGTGGTTGTTGAGATAAGTTGCCATTAAGTTGTCACGCATTAACATTCATGGTAGAAAGGGAGTTCAAGATATAAAGTACATTTTTGATATAAATTTGATAAGACCGATTTTAGAAAGAGTCTAAAGAGCATCTCAATTATAACTGGTTAATATGACTGCTGAAGAAGAATTTACTATTTCACTATCAAGTGCTACTATTTTGTGTTTGGTGTGACATACCGGTTTCTGAAACTGTTCAATCCGAGAGTTAACCGTTATCTTCCTCTCTTATCCGTATAAAATACCTCTTAATGTAACTCTACCTAGGGTGGCTCACGATCACTGTAGGCGAACAAGAAAAAGAAGGAAGCGGAAATGGTGTTGATCAATTACCAAAAGAATACCGTATTGCAAACAACAGGGAGGAGAATGTCTTGACGGTTAGATAAAAATAAATAATGATCACATGTGAAAACTTAAACTTTAGAAACCAATATCTGGAGAAAAACACGATCCCTTTAGAGAACACAAAAGGTAGAAGAAATTGCATGGAAACAGACCTGATTATTGCCGTTCAAAGAATACTTTAAATGGAGAATGGAATCATTGTTATTTAATATTACAATATTTAGATATTAAATATATATTTACAGAATGATGGCAACCTCTACCGTGCAGGTTCGTTCGATGCAAATGGAAACAAATCCCATTTGGATAAAATGTGCTGTATATCGAAGTCTCGAATTAAGATTCACTTGTATTTTTAAAGCTTTAAAATGTACAGTCAAACGAATCTAATGGATAAAGAGAAACGTTTAATAGCTTCAAAATTTACAAAAGCTTGAAATTTTAAAGATTGTTTACAGGTATCACCGAACTGTTAAAAGGTTCCTTGATGATTCTTGACAACTCTGACATCTGACAAGGTTAAGTTGAAAATTTTATGTCACCAATCTGTGTTTCGTAACCATGTTTGTCAAGGTATTAAAATTTTAAGCCTTGTAGCAGCAGCGATGAATTAACAAAATGTCTGGTCCTAAGACAAGTGGCAAAACAAGCGAAACCGATTCCGTGACCTCCTTTTAAAGATATCCATAAAAAAAATTGAATGAAACAAGTAACAAATTATAAGGCCATTCCTTTCACCGACAAATACCATGCTACGGTCAAGGGGCCAAACGGATAGAATCAAAACTGGTTGGCACTGGTGGAAACCGCTCTCACAAGCTGAGACGTCAGAAACAGTTTTTAGTTCCAGATGGTGTAAGATGACAACTAAGGCATATATTGATCTTGTGAAGACTTACGTGGAACCATGTTTCCAGATAAAGACAAACGCTTTCAAAAAAAAAAAAAAAAAAAGATTGTAAGTATAACAATGTTCCATTATGTTCGGTGACTAAAGCAAATGAATACTTGAATAAAATATTTTTCAGAGACGCTTGTTTAATGAAGTGGCTGCCTTGTTTGCCCGATCGTATCAAAAGTTAGCAGACGTCAATTATTTAATTACATCATAATGCTTCATGGAGCTTCAGTAAGTCGGCTAATAATGTGCAACTTAAGAAATCCGATAAGATCAATGAAACTGCTGCTACACATTAAGAGTGACATGTAATCTTCTGTCTTTTATGCGAAATACGCGACACATTGATATATTACAAAGATTTCTGTAAATCACATAGCTTTCTTAGAATTAAGAATAATATCAATTGGGTAATAAACTGTCACACAGTGAATTTGGTCATTTGCAAAGGTCCTCAGTTTGAGACACAATTATATGTTTTGCTTTAATATGTATGTTATGGCTTCAGTTCGCAAATGTGAATTAATGAGAAGCCCCTTGTCGTTAGTAATGAGCTAGGCCCGTGTGAAAATGACAAGTTTATTTTCCGCAGCGGGTCATTCAGTTACGTGTCATACGCTACACATTCTTCCGTTATCAGGTCTCTTTAGAGTCATAACCGACTTGGTGGAAGATTAGGCTGTCGTTTCTTTCTGTGGTAGACTGGTTGCTAACCAAGGCCATAGAACCCAGTCTGTCTTGCTACTCAATCCATAGATAGGGGGAGAAGAAATGGATTCATACCCTTTTCAAGTTATTTGCGTGTAAATGAATGTAAAGAAGTCGACTGTGTTTTGAACTTGGCTCTCCGATTTCTCATTCATATCACAGCGCACACCCGGCTGCTCCTGCCGGTGCAAGAGCAAAATTGGTGGTTGAAAAGGGCGCCAAATTTGCAACTTTCTCCAGATTGATTCAGCCATGGCAGTCGCCGACGTTTAATAAAAATGATCAGTAACATACTGAGAAAATATAGTGAGAAAGATATACTAATAGATGCTGAACATTATTTTTCTCTTGTTTTAGGGTTAGAAAAATGTTTCCTTATATTGAAGCGATAAAATATTTATACGAGCGAGTTTCAGAAACATGACAGTTTAACGTTTCCTTCAGTGGCATGTGGTCGGTGTTTTGTCCAGGAAAGAAAATCCGGTATTTCGCGTGCTAATTTTCAATATAAGCCAATTCTGTACATTTAAAATCATTAAAAAATCTTTTACTCATCTCCCACTGGACTTTTACGATAGTAAGGTGAACGTTTTTCTTTTTGATAGCAATGGACATTTTGAAATGGTCTACAAGAGAAAGCCCTTATTTTTTACTAGCAGAGTAATAAAAAAAAAATACTGAAAAAGAAATCTGACTGTTTAATGTAAAATAATACAAAATGAAATCCGTGAAGAATTTTATAAGCCGCTGTTAACAGAAACAGGATTTCATTTCTCTATTTCTTTAAGATATTCTACTAGTTTTTTTCCCGTTGATAATGTTAACAGTACTCATATTAGATAAAATAAATCGAAAATAGTTTATTAATTATATTGTCAGTCATGCTCAACTGATTACTTTCTCCTAATGTGAATCTTAATGTTTGTAGGTAAATTAGAGTGGCTTTGTTTATAATGTAATTGTCGTAGAATTAAACTTAATTTAATCTTTTTTCATCATATGTCATGAATTCTATAAAAAAAATGAATAAAAATGTCGTATTTATTTATATTCATTTAGGAAGAAGTATGAAAGAACAACCTTTTCAAAAAATATTTCTGATTTCCAATAACATGCCACATCGAATTCTGAAAAGACTATCAAAATTAACCTTTCAATTTTGAAAGCTAGCGTATACCTTGCATGGAATACCGCTGTTCGTCTCAAGGTCCTCGTCAAAATCCAGAGACGGATATGCAATATGGTTAGCCCTGGTCTGGCATCTCACCTAGAGTCACTTTCTCACAGACGTTCCGTTGCTTCCCTTTTCTACAAGTACTTTCATGGTAACTGCTCCGACAAGCTATTTTCACTGGTTTCCAAACTGCATGAATTTAAACGTTTTACTAGGTTGGCAGCTCAGTCCCATCATTTCACTGTCAAAACGGTTAAATGTAGCCGTCTCTTCTACTCCAATAGATTCATGTCTCGCACTTCCCATCTGTGGAACTCCTTTTCTCTTACTTGCTTCCCTGACAGTTATAGCCTTCAAATATTTAAATGTAATATCAATCGACATTTTCTGATGCATTGGTCTAATTTCCCGTCCTTTTCTTTATAGTCACTTTACTCTTGCTCCCACTCTCTGTAACCCCTTGCGTGCTAGTGGCACTCCCCCCTTGCTTGGGGTGAATTGCCTTAAAAAAATAATGTCACCTTGTTGTAATGTCTTTGTTCAAAATAGCTGAGAATTAGGAAGGCCGTACTTAGAGAGAATATCGAAGGAACAGAAGACTAGGTAGAGGGAACAAATGAGGTTTATTATATAGTCATACATAGAACGAGAAAACTTGAATAAATCAAATACGGCTCAAATCCTCCTCTGAGTAGGAGCAGTCCATTGTCACAGTATTAGGGAAGAGCAGGAAGTACGCTGACTCCTATTCTGCTACACACTGATAATACTGAAATTTTCAACATTTTTTCTGTTGAGAAGAGAGTTTGGTTATAAGTTTTGTATGTCAAAGTGAAGGCACGGTGGCGTAATGGATAGCGGCTAGGATAGAAGAATCGGAAAGCCGAGTTCGAATTCCAGTTTGAATCTACTACATTCACTTACCTGCTAGTACCCTTGGGAAAGGTATGAATCTTCTTCTCCCCACCCCGTTATAGGTAAATAGCAGGACAGATAACCTTGGATAGCAACTGGTCTACCGCAGAAAGAAATGGCAACCTACTATGGGAAAAAATCTGTCTCGTCAGTCATGTATCGCAAAGATACATGATCGCCTAAGCGTGTATCAAGCACGTCAATGTGTGAGTATCTCTGTATCTAAACTGGATTGGTAAAACCATAGTGAGATATAGTAACTCCTTCATTCACCAAAATAACCTTAACTACACACGTAACATAGGTTCTCTGAGGCGTTGGTGTTATCGCTTGGATATAGGCATCCAGAACTGTTCATAATGGAGTTGTTTTTATTAGAAAAATAGTAAAATATCTCATAGCTTATGTATATGGCATAACTAGAGAATGTATTTGTTTGAAGCGTAATGGCTGCTCGTAGCTGAACAAAGACACTCAAACTCAATGAATGCTAATATCAATATAACAGAAAGTATAGGTACCTACTAAGGGTTGTAAACCAGATACCTACTGCTCTCTGGTGTAACTGTTGAATGGTGGTATACCAAATAAATTCTATATGCGGAAAAGAGAAAGTAATCATATATATATATATATATATATATATATATATATATATATATATATATATATGTTTGTGTGTGTGTGTGTGTGTGTGTGTGTGTGCATGTTTATATAATCAAAATATCTATTCCTCAATCCAGGATTTCAAATGCTGACTTCAAGGCGGGAAAGTCATCCTTACGTGGAAGACTGGAAAAGTCAATCTTGCTATTCATGAGCCTATAAGAGATTAATCTAAGCTTAGTAAATACGTAAATATTGCATAAAAGACAGAAAAAAATTAGAAACCCTTATGATATATATAAAATAGAAGTCTAGAGGCAGATAGCCCAAATCACTAATGACACCATTTAGAAAAGAGAAATGACACCTTTGCAAAAATGGCTTCACAATAATTTTTACGAAGCTTTTAGATTATTTAGTGTCTTTCATAATTATTTTCAGCTCATTAAAATTTTGTAAACTTAATTTTTAACTTGATTAGACGCTTTTTGTTAATCACGAAATAAGAATTCATTTGAGTTTTTCTTTTATGTATCACGTGAGATTATATTTCACTTATCAGAACTGATTAAGCCAGTCTTAGTTTGAATGGAGAATTGTGGGGATTTCTCAATAATTTCAAATGCATACGTATACGCGTGATTCACAAAAGTATGTTAATTTAAAACGTACCAAAATACGATGATTGATCAAAAAGTAGTAACTGTTCTAATTTTATTATAAAAGTTAAAAATATCTCCAGATTCCTGTTGTTTTTCTTTTTTTAAGCTATAAATCATAAAATCTTGGCCATAACACAATTTCACGCAGAAATCAAAGCACTTTCAGAATTTATCATTTGGAAAGGTGAAAGTACTGTATGCATTCACAGGAGGTTCATGAAGGCTCCTGGAAAGGTGGCATTTGATGTAAGTAAACGAGATATGTCAGTAGAATTAATAGTAATCCTAGAGAGAAAGAAGAAACTGAATTTAGTGACAGGTCTCGCACTGACAGAAAGCTGCTACCGTAAACAGTCTAATGCTCTCATATATAGCAAACAAAAGAATCACTATTGCAAAAATCGGTGTATGCTTTCCGGTGAGACATGGTGGGGCCTATAGTTTAGAGTTTATTCCAGAAGACACCACTATCAACTCTGATTCCTATATGAGCATGTTGTCAAAATACAGAAAAAGGCTTCTTCGAACGACACAAGAAGAGTAGTGATGTTCTTTTCCAAAAGGACAATGCAAGGCTTCCCAACAACTAGTAGTCACAGCGCATAGATGAATAAACTGGCTTCATCCATGCTACCTCTCATGACCTGGCACATTCACACATATTTCTTGCACCCACGAAGACGGTACTCATAGGACAGCGGTTACCAATGATGGTGTAAGAGACATGGTGGAATATTATGGATGAGAAGGAAGGAGACTATGAGGAATTGATTTAGAATATTCAGACGTATGCATTGTGTCTTTCTACTATCAAAAATGCTGTAATTAAAGAGGAAAAATTATTAATTTTTGATCGATTCTCGTACGGTGGCGTAATGGATAGCGGCTCGGATTGAGGAATCGGAGAGCCAAGTTCGAATTTCAGCCGAATCCATTATATTTATTTACGTGTTAATAACCTTGGAAATGGTATGAATCCCCTTCTTCTCTCAGAAATGGCAACTTACTGTGAGAAAAAAATCTGCCTCTTCATGGGTGATACACGCATGGCACATAACTGACTCGTAAAAAAAAAAAAATGAAAATCCACAGAAAATATGGAATGGGCTTGAAAAATTTGCAGGCTTGAAAACATTTCAGTTATTTTCCTTATTTTTAACCTCTTACCCTCTTTTTTCCGAAAGCTGTTCCATTCAACTGAAACACAAATATTGATAGTCCTGGGCATGACGATAGACTATATCTGTCAGCAAGGCTTCTTATTGGAAGATTGAAGGGTTCGAGGTTCGTAGAAACACCTCTTAATGGCTGTTGTGCTCAGGTCCAAACAGACTCGGAGTGGCAGCACCTGTTAGGGTCCCAGTTATGAGCAAATAGTCATCTTTTATAATAATATAATAAAATGACCAACAACATATATTTATAACAAAACAACAATCAATACAATATTAAAAAGTATAAAATTTTATACTAAAATTACCAGCAGTATATTCTTATAAAATATACCAGTCGTACATTTTTATAAAACAATTACCAACAATACATTTTATCATCTACAAAATATGTATCTAAAAACATTTGCCCTGAAAATTACGCACGAGTTATCTGTAGTTGAAGGAATCAAATTGCGTAGAAACTATTTAAATTTCGGCATTAAATAACCCACAGAAGTTGATATCAAATCAAACAACAAATACTGATGAAGAAAATATGAATAAAGACGTTGTTTTTAAACTTGTTGAATCAATTCCAAATAAACGAAAAGATAACATTAAAGTAGTTCCCAAAATATTTGGGGTTACTGCTTCTTTGTGTACCAAAACACAACCCTAACGTCCCTCAAATCTGTAGTCAAGATTTGATTGGATTTTCCTGGGGCTAGTAATGCATGTCAAATGAGTATCTTAGTATTTTCCATAATAATAGTTATATAAATGGGATACACTGTCAAGTGAAGCCAGGGTACACTTCAAGTACAATAGGTGTGTGGTATATGTTATGGTTCAGATGTGCCACTGTCACCATCTGGCTACCCATTTTTTCTCAGCACCCACCGAATCTTTCCACCGCCCCTAAGGCGGGTGGGGTACCATCCACTTTGCGAATCACTCGTTTAGGTTATAACCATTTTCTAACGGGTGACCACTTTTATTGTACTGGCAAAATGAGGTGAAAAGCAATAAATTTAAGGATGATTATAGTTTCTTACTTTTCATAACATTATCGGATTGTCAGTGAACATCGCATCAAACTTTTAACTTAGTTCTTTAAAAGATAAATCAAGAAATCAATTTTAAAAAATCGAATCGATCTCTTTTCTTCTTCCATCAGATATTAGTTAAATCGCAAAGCATTTAAAACTGTATAACTTAGAAGGCAACGGGAAATGACTCCATTGTCGCTCCCAAGTGGTTAGGGAAATTAACAGATAAAGCAAAGGAACATGTAGAGAACCATAATCGCTTATGTCCAGAAGAGATATGACATAAAAAACACTATTTACATTATTCGAACTATTGTCCACATCTTTGTTGCCATATTTATTATAACGTTTCGGCCGTTGTACGCTCCGGCCTTCTTCGGGTGGTTGGAATGTCGAATTGAACTCTTTATTTCGCTCACTGGGGTAGACTGTTCTAGTTCCACATGCCATGTTTAATGGATGTTGGTTATCAGTTATCTCCTATTAATTCCCCCTCTCCAAGTTCTCCACTGCATTAACCAGGTATTGAACTTACAACTCTTTAGGTTCTGTCACTGGATCTAACCAACGCCTTTATCCACTCTGCCATGTGTCCTTGAGGACACATGGCAGAGTGGATAAAGCAGTGGAGAGATTAACTGACATCCATTAAACATGGCACATGGAACTAGAACAGTCTACCTCAGTGAGCAAAATAAAGGGTTCAATTCGACATCCCAAACACCTGAAGAAAGCCAGAGCGTACAATGGCCGAAACGTTGTAATAAATATGGCGGCAAAGATGAGGACAATAGTCCGAATAATGTAAATAGTGTACATAATACCTCATCTCAGAAATATAGACATAAAAAGCCTTAGTTTATTAAGAGACTAGACATTTATCATGGAAGAACTCACTGTTTCAAACAAGTAATAATCTATTTTACTATTTTACTAACTACTTTAGCACAGTCGGATATATAAAAAAATACTAATCATTTATTAATTATCCACCATATGTATATTTTTCGGAGTTACTTTTGTCCTTTATGTTGAAGCAATATATACCATTTGTGATGATTGGGGCGTCATCTCGCAAGCTTACATTCCTGAGTGTCAGTTTTTGCCGTGAGTCACATTAATATATACTACGCTAAACTAATTTATACTCAGTAAATGTCTATATACATTTCCGTATGTATATGTATATACACGAATTCAGATACAGATAAATATATCCATACGTATTCTTACAAATATATCGTTATGTGTTACAAAATTCCTACAAACTAATATGTTGATTTGATGGAAAACATGGCGTAAAACATTAAACTAATCCCCCGTGCCTGAGATAAAGTCACTTGAGAATGAAGACGGCACATTATCTTTTGTGTGAAACACTGCATAAGCAGCAACTGACAGTTGTTCGTTAAATATATTCAAGTAGATCACAAGGCTTGTGCAATGGATAAAGTAAGAACACATTTTGCAAATGTACCATTGATTGGAGTTCGAGTTCAAGAAAAATGACAGCCTAAGATGCGAGTTACGCATTAGGGATGGAAAAATCAAGCAGAGGTACAAGTTTAATTATTCGAGTAGTATATTAAGAGATGGCACTGAAATTCGAAGATACAGAGGAATCGAAAAGGATGTTTTTCAAAAACTAAAAAAGACATTATGCGATTAAAAATGTTATAAATAAAAAATAAAAAAATAACGGTGAAATACTTTGTAATGTTTAATCTTCTATAGGCAGAAATATCAGACAATTTCGTCACAAATGAGTAAAAAATTCCTTGAAGTGACAGAGATGTGGTTCTACCGACGAATGCTGAAAATATAATTAACAGAGTAAGTATTAGGTTGGTGCAAAAATAATTTCGTTTTCTCACATAGTGACATATGTTAGAAGACGAAATTATTTTTGCACCAACCTAATAAGTAACGAGGAAGTTTTAAGAATGGAAACTGTTGAGATGTTCAGTGTTTCCGCGGGCGTGTATTGAAATAAGGACAAACACATACGTAGGGAAAAATACTGGTACAGTGTAACCCGGATATAAGAAAGTTGTCGGGACCAGAGAAGAAGTCTCTTGTATCCGGGTTTGGTCTATTTTGTTTAGGTAAGTATGGGAATAATTTGGGACCAGAGAAAATCTCTCTTATATCCGGGTTACACTGTATATCCGAAGAGGTATTTACAACAGAGAGATTAGTAGTCAAACAAACGCAGGTTAGTCAGTAACAATCAGAAAGAGTATAAAGTCCAACTGTATCTTCCGGTAGAGAGACGGAAGTGTAATGGTCACCTGATCTCCCCAGAACTCTATAGAGCTGTCCTATTAGTAGTAGAGAGATCAGTCCATTCTGATGAGAAGGTGGGTGCGCCCCAACAGAAACTACAAAAATGCTGCTAATAATACGAAAGAGAGAGCTGAAATATTTCTGACATAATAAGGACAGAATGTTTGGAGAATTTAACACAGGGTACACTGAAATTAAGAGAAGCAGAAGAAAAACAATGAACAACCTTGTTAATGAGATGAAATAAATGGACGTCGGAATAGATGTTCTTGCTTTACGAACGGCTACCATCGTCTGCAGAGACAGGAACAGATTATGAGCTTGCGATGAAAACCGGATTTATTCTTTTTCACAGAGTATTATCACGTAAACAATCATTGTCATAAACGAGGTAAGAATTTTATTTACTAGAACTGTTTTCTCATCCTTACCTTTCTGACACACACGTATATAAGAGAAAATAAAACTGCAACGCGCTGAATAAGTGATTTCAATTCTCTTGAGATTTAATATCCATGTAATATAGCTGGAACACAATAAATGATCCCACACACAGGTCAATATGCACACAGGCTCGATAACAGCGGCTATCAATAATGCTCAGACACCAACATAGATGAAAAAATTTCATGAAGACCAGTACAAATTGAAGTCATAAATTGTATTTTAACACAATCTGTAAACACATATTGCATTTTATTCTTTTACGTGTATATTATACCCCCACCTACAAAACAAAAAAACACGCATTTGAATATTATTGGTCATAATCTGGCGGCTCAGCTTCAATCACTTTCTGACCGCCGTAAGGTTGCCTCTCTGTGTCTTTTCTATAAATACTTTCATGGCAATTGTTCCGATGAGCTCCTCGCATTGGGCTTTAGATTTTTAAAATTGTTATTTTATTCACCTCACTCGCCACAGATATGAATTATACAAATGGGGCATAGTTAGGATTTTCATAGAGACATTGGGACATTATGGTGGATGTTGTAAGAATGGTAAGTAAGAATGCATTGTTTTGGTGTAAGGAATATTGTGGTATGTTTGGGTCAATGATCGTAGCTAGCGAAGCTTAATGTTAAGACAGAAGACCGTCTTTTTTTCCTCATTCCTAATTTTGGGCCTTGTACCATATTTCTTCAAATAAGCGGAATAAATATCGCTCTTCGCTATGGTACCTAGACTTTTTTGATTAAAGTGCAGTACTATACTGGCGTTGAGATCACATCAATTTACAGCTGAGCTGGCTAGATGAAACCGTAAGTTCTACGCTAACAGTTTCTTTTCCCACACTTCTCGCGTGTGCAACTCCCGTCCGGCTCCAGTCAACTTTAATCTGCAAAAATTTAAATACAATGTCAATCGCTATCCTCCTGATTACTCTTTCTTCATCCCGCTAATTATTAATGTTTCTGTTCCAAGTTTTCTTCCACACCCAGTAAAAATTGGGTCTTAGTGACTTTATTGATTTCATGGAGCGATACCGATTTTTAAAAAAGTTCCACTAATGGAACAATAGGAAAATTGAATATCCTCTTTATGCATTCAATCATACAGGTGGCAAAAACCCTGCTGCTACATTACATGCAGTAGGAATTGTAAGTGGCCTAACATTATCACATCATATTCGATAGGGATTAGATCAAGGAATTTTTCGAACATCTTGTAGAGTATGTCGAAGAGCGTGGATATCATGTAGGGAGGGAGCATTATCCTCTTGGAAGAGAATATTGTCTTCCTGGTGCAGGAATGACACAAGAACATGTTAGACAGTGCATAAAACGTAGATGACACTGTTGAATGCTTGTTTCCACAAACATCAAAAGCTTTCACAAAACCCTGCTGACAGGCTGAATCCATTTTCTCGTGCCGTCTCCTCCATATTTATACCATACTGTTTATCTCGATGATCTAGAATCGTGACTAGTCTGATTAGGATATACGGCGACAGGCTTTCACGATGCAAAGGCAGTGTTCTCTGATTCAGATGAAGCATAGTAACCGCTTCCAATAACAGTACGTTTGTTGGTCGATAATGGTACATATTTTGTTTACTAAACTTAGTCCAGTGTGGCACAAAGTGGTACGTATTGGCGATTGTAGGGATTGAAACCATAGTTCTTGTCATATTCTGTTATACTAGTGTGTTTAGTTATACTCTACTCCACAGAGAAGCGCCCTATGCATGTATGTATATATTTGTCTGTATGTATTTGTATAACTAGAGAATGTGTTTGTTTGAAGTGTAATGGTTTCTTGTAGCTGAAAAAAGGTACCCAAACTCAAAATCAAGCGACAGTTCTAATTTATAGTACACTACACTATGACACGGACTTAACCACTGTGGTCTACATCACACACGCCAACGACCATCACTTGTAATAAAAAAGTAGCTGATCTTACTATCGAGCACTTCTATGTGCATTGCCACTTCAGAACATGTGCAATTATGACTCTCCACAACGTCTTATTACTTGTAGCTCTTAGTAACAGTTATTTTTCCCATCGCACACCACTCGGTCCGCCATCCCTTCACAGAAGCTGGTCAGGTAGGTGGCTCACCAACCCCCCAAACGCTGTTTCTGTTGCCTTCAATGTGTCTTTTGTCAAATTCTCAGTCATCCAATCGCATTATGTATCCAAGAAATTATAGTCCTCTCTTTCTGATCCAGAGCTTAAGTGTCCTTTTTTTTCAGTGCAAATAGGTTTCTCAAATCCAGTAGCTTTTATTACTATTTCCAGCATTGATAGGGTTCCTTCCTAACCTTTTGTTTGAAATAGTGTGGAACTCCAACAACTAGATTATGCCATTATTTTCTCTCTTTGTTACATGTTTTATCCATTTTATTCGCTGCTGCTGCTGTTGAGTGTCATTAAGTGATATGGTTTCTGTTATTTGGTACAGTTCTTTATGATTTTTTAGAGAAACGATTTTATTTTCCATCAATATTTTTCAGCGCCAGTATTTTATTCTCTCTCTCTCTTATATATATATATATATATATATATATATATATATATATATATATATATGTAGGCATTTTGAACTCTTTATAGTAAATGATAGATCTAAATTTATTGTTCCAATCATATGTCATATGTGTAGATGAATTATATTTTTAATTGGTTTTTCGTCCTGTTTATAATTAGGATGCATCTGGTTACAATAGATTAAGTTAATGGTGTATTTAAATTTGTTTATATCAGGGGAATGTCTGGCGTTATTTTTCTCATTTTTCTTCAGGCTAATTTTATTTGTTTATCAACGGCACAGTAAGAAAAGTTATTGTTGATAAGTGTGTTTAATGCTGCTGCCTATTTTTGTTTTGTATAAAAAAAAATCTGTCCAAAAATGAAATTATTTTGGTCCAGTAAATAATTTTATTTTTTTGATAATCTTTTTTTTTATGACGGCTATTTCGCATTTGTGAGGACATTCACTTTTGTAGTTAAAAAAACATAATACACCATTAAATTATTCTATCTTAATCAGATGCATCCTAATTATGAAAAGTATGAAAAGGCAACAAAAAATATAATTCGACAGTAACTATCACTTAACGATCCTAAAAAATATCTTATATTTATCAGAAAAAGAAAAAAATATATCTTACATTTATCATTGACTATAATAAACAATTATTATCAACGAAGCCTCAACCCCTATATATATATATATATATATATATATATATATATATATATATATATATATACATAGAGTTCGATAAAAATGTACACACAGTTCAGGAAAGTAAAAACTATTGATATTGTAAGTACTAAATATATTCAGACATCAAGAGATTAATACAAGTTACTATTGAACTCTATAAGCACAAGAGATGCTCAAATTACTGCTTGGACAACGTTGGCCAAAGTGTCCAGTGGGATTGTTGCACATGCATTTTCAATTTCTGGTCTAAGGGCTGCCAGTGAAGTTGGTTTTCTGCGATACACAACACTGTTTAGGGTCCCCTAAAGGTAAAAGTCAGGAGAAAGTGAGGGAAACGCATCTACAAAAGATGTTTTTTTTTCCTTTTCATTAAGTGCTTATCTATTTTTTGGCGGGCTTTGTAAGAGTGTTGTGTATTATATATATATATATATATATATATATATATATATATATACTTCTCAAGTGAAATATTTAATTTTTTCCTTTAATAAGGATACTAAGGAACTCGTCCGTAAATATAAGAGAATCCTATTAAGAATAAGTTGACAAAACTTGTCTAAATTTTTAAATGAGACATGACAAATGAAACATGTTAATGAAAACATACTGTCAAAATATACGTAATGTAAATTAATATTAGGTTGGTGCAAAAATAATTTCGTTTTCTAACATATGTTACTATATGAGAAAACGAAATTATTTTTGCACCAATCTAATAGTAAAATAAATATAACTGGAAATATTTATTTTTAACCATAATCTTTTACTTCTCAAAAGAGCAAACATTTTCCAGTGAAAATTTCACTAGAAACGTTATGTTACTGACTTATTGATTCATCCTCGCGAGAAAGAAACGATATTTAAGGTTTAAAATAAATTGGAAAAAAAAAAAAATGAAAATCTTTCTTGAAGCTTTTATTTTAGTTTTCATTTCAAATTAATAGATTACATCTAATAGTTCCAATAAACAAAATACTTTGCTGTATTTCAAACCGAAATTAAATTGACTGGAATGATTTTTTGATTGCTAAAATAGCGCATATTGGCAAATCTGTTAGCACAACATAAGTCGCTTTATTAAAAAATCTTTAAAAAACAGAATATACTTTTCTGAAACTTTATTTGGTGAAGATGAACTGATTTAAAGTTTAATTAATATGGATAAAACAAATATTACTTGTTTTTAGTTTAAAATATAACAGAAAACATTTTTAACACGAAAGTAGGTGTTTTTTTATAAAGTGCTGACATATTTATCATTAGCTTAATGTTTGACATTTTTAAGTGAAAGGCACATAACTAAAAATTGCTTGACGAATACAACGTTAACGCCTTTTATATAGATTTTTTAACTACCGAGTAATCTTAAAAATTTAGGAACAATATTATAAGTAATCTAATGTTTATATTGAATTTTAGATACGTTGGCTTTATAGTCTTACTTACGAAGAAGCTAGAAAATTACAAATAAATTCTAAATTTATTATAATTACCGCTCTTATTTTCTGATAATGTCACGTATGGAGGATCGTATTTACAAAAACCAGCACGTTTTTCCAAAAAGAAACCAAAAGGAAATACTGGGGTTGCTGAAGTGCAGTAAGCTTTTCCATTTATTTTTTACTTAATAACAATGTAACTTAATGGCTACAAATCAATACAGAATTTTAAATGATATAAAAATTTATAAATTATCATCATTAGAATTTTAAAACGTAAAAACAATTCTTGTAAAATTTCACCATTCATTGAAAAATTCTTTTGAGATATTAGTGTCCATAATATTCATAAAAGCAATGAACAAACTTAGTTTTGTTAAATATTTAGGATTCAGATTAGATTTTCTGTAACTAGGGGCCGCATTCAAATTCTCTAAGGAATTATCTTTATAACTAATATAGATATTAAATGCCACAAAAATAAATTTTTCGAAGTTTCATAAATTAAATAAATGGTTTTAACAGACGTAAAAAATCGTTTTTACCAAGATTTTCTAAAAAGAAATATTTCTGAAATAATTTAATTCATGAAAGTTTAATTAAAGTTCAACCATTATTTGATTTTTGCCACAATTAGCGAATCAGTGTGTTTTTCATCGCAACAAGACGTTCAAATTTCCCATACTAATTGATGATCTTTTGTTAACTCAAGAAAATCAAGATTTTTTTGCCAAAATTTCGAAGGCGCTGTTATGAATAATCAAGAGTGGTCTCCCCTTGTTTTGTTGCTCTGCTTTTTGAGATAGCTATTTCTGTTTACTGGGACTATAAAAGGACATTATACGCGAACCTTGTACTCTCAGTTGAATAAAGCTTTCTTAAAGTCTACACCTGCGTACTTTTGTCATTACAGGCACTAAAAAGAAATGGAAAATGTAATGTAATAATAAAAATCCTTTGGTATTTCCTCTTAATAAGGATTTTGATGATAAAACTTGTTTTTATTAAGTTTTGGTTATTTTTTTTTATTTCATTTATGCTCATTTTTAACGAATCTTTGGATATCTTTTAAAACAGTACATATTTCTGGTTAAAAGTGAATTATCATAAAATTTAAGTTTCATTCATATAGTATACACCCATGGGAATTCATTTGTGTGCGCGTGTTATGATAATTCCTATACAAACGTATGGCTGACATAAACACGCAATTCGTCAGGTAGTCTAACCAATTATTACTAAATTAGTCGGTTCGTTCTTTAATGAATTCTACACTTACTGTATCAATATATCCGAGTAAAAAACATTGATATATGTGTATTCGTAAAGATATATTAATGTGTTTATTTACGTGCGGAATAACATCTCAAAAGCTATTAACTAAATAATATATTCTATTGTAAACGCGTAGACCACTTCAGTATTCTCAGCTGATCAGAAAAAAATATCTTACACGAGATAAAAGTGAATATTCATCCAAACTAGCACATGGGCAGAGACTGGCACATGATTTAAGAATATTATGAAAATACGCGTAAAAAATATCTGCTGTTTGCTACTTGATTCTAATAATGGGAAAAGAAAATTAGAACCATAGCATATTTAAATAATTTATCTTCCCAACTTAAGAGCTTGCGCAAATTCTTCACACTCGATGATTATTGCGTGAGAGGTCGGGAGGGTATATCGATGTATTTTCTTTAACTGGTGTACATGCCAGCAAGTAGTGCATAGCATTTCCAACGTGGTACGCCACAGCCAACAGCATCCACCAATCAGCAGCTCGTATTTCTTTGTTGCTTTTTGTTCTTCCTCCAGCGTTCTCCATTTTTCTTTCAATCTACGATCGCCTCTCTTTTTCGTAGCAGTCTTTATTATTTCAATAACAAGAAAGTGATATTTTTCAGAAAGATATTTCAAAATCAGTTTTCATTTGCATCGTAATGTTATTGACCACACAGTTTATTTTCTCATCTATCTGGTACTATTCAGTCTTATAAACCACTACTGAATTTATTATAAATATTATAAAATATAGAATACCGATACGATGTAAATATTTAACTCTTTAAAGGACTAACATTTTGAAGTAAGACTATGTGATCTCTTATACGCATGGGGAAGCAGTCAAAACACTAAAATGTGCAGATGTTAGTTAGGCAATATATATTGATACAGAGATTTTTGAAGTTAGAAAAATCGAATCTGAGATTGTGATGGGGAGAGAAAGCGGATGAGTAAAAGATAGAGGCAAAATTAAATTAATGTCTAAATTAAAAAGAAAGAAAGAAATTTTACTTTCTGTTATTAGCTTCACAATTCGTTTTTCACGATTACATTATTTTTTCAAACTTTCGTCGAGTTTTCTTTAATTTAAAATATTTTATTATTGAGATGAAAATTAGTATGAAATAATTCTTGTTTATTTATCAAATATCTCTTCTCAAGGAATCTATTTTTGGAAACATTTTCAATTAGGTCGTTTGCTGGATAAAACCAGCTTATCAGCCGTCATTAAATCCGCTTTTTAGAGTTTCCAAGAAAGAAGGAACTCCTCTCCCGTACCAAGCGGGTGTGACATTACAATCCATATACGACAGAAAGTGAGTTTCATTATAAAACCAAATTTTGGAAACGTAAACTCATTTTTCTTAAATATATCCTTTATTAAATCCATTTTAGCATAGACGAAAGCGAAACAACTATCAGCCTCAATAATTCAGAATCTGAAGTCTACTTTTAGCATTTCCCGAGATACTGTTAACAAAAATCACTGATTTAATGGCAAGATTTCAATCAAATCCAATCGAGGCGAAACGAACAGCTGGTGACACACGGATTCTCAGTATTTCCTGTTTCGCAACCCCCCCCCCCCCAAAAAAAAACCCCAAAAAACTCAAGTTCACATCGGCAGGTGAAGTAAACATTGTTTACATATCGATATTTACTTAGTTTCAGATGACACCAGAAAAGAACTAGAGTAGAAAAATCGCGTGGCGTTGGTCTTGAAAGAGAAAACCTTGTCTGTTGAAAATCAGCATTCGGAATGTTGTTATTATCTGGGTTCGAACACCGATCTGATGTACTTGATTACAAAACGGTACTAATTTAACTTAATGTCATCTCTCTCTTTCGAACATGCACACACACATATATATATATTTGTCTATTCCTTTTCTTACTTATGCAAGAGCGCTCTATTTTAAAATCTATTAACACTATTAATATGCAGATACCCAATTTGAAAAATTGCTAAGCGTGAAATATCATTGTAAATAAAAAGATGCTTATTGTTATGAGGTCACATACACACCGACACATATTTATAAATAAACAATAAAATAAAAATGACCTCAGCAGACGAAGATATCAGTCGTCTGTCTTATCAACCTCGATGTAGACTGAGTTCTATACAGATAGTAGGGGGTGGTAAGGAAGTAGAATTTAACTGTGAAAGCTAAAAAAATCAGCCTGTCGAAAAACTAATACAGAATTTATCGATTTCAATGTTTCAGTCAGACGAAAGGCACGAGGAAGGGTCAGGGGAGGGTGGAAGGTATTTGTCTTAAATGGAAGAAGTTTTATAAAATTAAACTCGAATATTAACCTTATGACATTAATTTGGGGTTTTATGAACAATGAAATATTAATTTAAAATAGGAATAAAATGGGGTCTAAAAATAAATTTAAAATATACAAATAAAAGGATGTAAGGGATTAATGGAAAGAGAGTCTGGGTGATATTAAAGTAGGGGAAGGTTTATAAATTATAATTAATATAGTGTAAAGAGGTTATAGCGGGGGGTAATTACATATAGAAATTAGAATTAGTTATACTATCGACATTTGTAGGGATAGAGGGGAGTGAATATTATGGAAATATGGTAGCTAATTAAGTTAAACCTCGCATTGAGTAGGTTTCTTCAAGGGACAATATATCTTTGTTGTTCGAGTAATTTTATTATATATTAAAATGGCGGCTTTGTTAAAAAATATCCAGTATAACTGGAGTTAATGATGATCACGGTAGTTTTTGTCAGAATTTCTGGAATGATGAGTTATCATGATTTACATGCGGACTATTGTTCTCATCTTTTTTTTTTTATTATCACAACGTTTCGACAGCTGTGCCTTTCAGCCTTCATCAGGTGATACCGATATGGGTAATCTACAGGGAATTTCAAACTGAACGCTATCTCTAATATACATCCTATTTCTGTTGGTGACAATGTGTGTTCAATCTCTCGGTTGAGCAGTGTGTACTGGAACTCAATAAACAAGAACTAGACGAGATCCTTAGACACGGGCAGTATGGAACGAGAAAAGTCTACTCCCCGTAGATCAAATAAAGGTTTCTGTTCGAAATTCCCTGTAGTTTACTCGGATCGACATACATTTGATGAAGGCCGGAGAGGACAACGGTCGAATTTTTGTCATAACAACAAAGACGAGGATAATAGTGTGCATGTAATTAATGATCCCGGTAAATTTTAGAAGTTATGTAATGAGTACATTTTTAATATGTATATTTGAACGTACTCCTGCGTATGAAATATACGTGCCAACCCGATTAAATAATGTTCTTCAATTCCACATCTAGGCGTGGTCTTTATTTGGTACAGAACGCTTATTAATTTTAAAATACCGTATATACACGCGTGTCAGGCGACCTTTGAAAACTTAATTTTGAAGCTAATTTGACTACAGTAAATGGATATATAGTTTGGTCAACGGCGTAGCCAGAGCCAACAGTAAATACACTAATTTTATATCTCGTGTATGATGCGACCCCCTTAAAATTAGCTTCAAGATTAGGTCTTCAAAAGTTGCATAATACGCGAGTATATACGGTCATATTTTCCGTGGAACGATTATTTTGTTCCAGAAAACACTTTCATGTCTATTTGAAGGGCACACTTTTATATGTTGAACATTTTCCATCGGCATGTCTATTCCAGACGGCACTTTTTGATACAATATAATACATGCACAGAAGTATAATACTCGACTTTATTAAATCAAATTCAGATTATTCAAGATCATAAGCTGACAACGTTTAATAGCATTTCTCGAAGCAACAAGATTATTTGGCGGTTTCCGTATTCTTTTAAAGTATCGTGCGGCAGAAAGTAATTGGTAAGGGACAAGGTGACATTAAATATTTCCTTATCAGGAAACATTCGTCATTCACTGATCAAACAGTTGTCGGTTGAAAATTATAATATCTTACTCTGAAAACATTTTTTTGATGGAAAATAGCTTTATCAATTCCACTGTTATCACTTTTTCTAGTTGTTAAGCGGATGCTAACTTACTCCCCCTATAATGGACAATAACTTAAAATACAATAGAGTTACCTCCTCTTTGTCCGCTAGTCGGGGCGGGCAATTCTGATTTCAACATAGTGACAAGCTAACACGCACGTGGAATTGATGGTTTGAAGCCAAACTAATCTAAACAGTTCATATGCATATAAATAAAATAAAGTTGTTTTATTATGTTTTAAAATACACTTGTCTTTTATTTTCATTCGTTTTTGTTCATCCCAACGATCTGGGATATAATACTAGTTACTGCCAGAGGTTTCCTTACTAAACCTTTACAGAAAGGCACCATCTTGATTATGTCATTATTTTCATTTCGAAATATATGTGCTTTCCGTTTTAGTTGTTCTAGAACCAGCTGTCGTCAAGTGATCCGGTTTCTGTTATTTGGTAAAATTCTTTATGGTTCTGTAGTGTCAGTCTACGAAATCGGACGATATATCTGTCTGCATCAGTACTCTTCCGTTTCTCTCACCTTTATTCTCGACCTCATTATCTCAGTTACTTCTGAGTCTCCCACCTCTGTACATAGCTATCAGAGGCCGACATTCGGTGCATGCAAGTTGTCCTATGCCATTCCAGTTTAAAGCCAGCAATTCATTTATTTTATGGCAAAAACCAAAAGAAATATACAAAAGTAGTCATTGTTTAATTTCTATGATGATTTCTACCAAAATGTAAAGAAAAAGAAAGAAATAAACAACCATTGACTTGAAACGAAAGAAAATCTAATTACAATGCAACCTAACACTAAAAATTCACAACTTAACATTAACTTTTATCTCTCATCCGTTTGGTGTTTCACATAGTTACATTTTTATGTCTGGCATCTGTTGTCGGTGTTCAAACCTTAGGCGAAATTTAAAATTTCGAATACTGATTTTCAAAGCTGGTTATATCATCTCTAACTGGGAGATTAAACCAGTACAAGCTTATTACTCTAATAGCCAGCATATGCATGCAATTATAAAATATAGAATATGTTAATAATATAAAAAAATTACTTATAAATTACCTGCTAGCTAAGATGAGACTGCATTAGTTTGAAGTAAGAATTTAAATGTATTCTAACATGAATGCACGCGTTGTCATTAAACAGCTTTTCTAATAAATATGTAATACTGACAGAAAAATGGGTTACAATTAAAGAAAAATTTGCGCTCTTCGACAGGATATGAACCTGCGTTCCCAAGGGTATAGGGGAGCTACCATTAAACCCGGTATGCTCTAACCAACTCAGTCACAGAGAACGCTCATGAATGACCATAATTTTAAAGGCTAGTTTTCAAGGTTAGACCTCCCGCACTTGGAAACTTGGTGTAACACAGACTTTCTATCTGTAAATAATTGGTACCTCGATGCATTTGTAATAAGCAATGATACATCTATCTATCTTTCAAGTGTTAATCTATATTACCGGTAAAATGTTATTAGAGTTTGTTCTTTTTCATTCCAGAAATTTTCTTTCATTCATTTAGATATTTCAACCCACACAGATTTCGTTTATCCAAAATAACCACGCCTAATAAACCCATTTTTATAATCTTTGATAAACAGCTAAAAATTGAATGTTCGTTCAATATTTCCGAGAAATTTGTCCGTGAAGATGATATTCATATTTCACTCCTCCATCAAACTCTTTCACTGACACTGACGTTGAACTTTCTACAGTTACACGCAAAGCCATATATATCATCCTCTATATGTTGCGTCCTTTCAGGACCTAGGTGATCATGGCTCTCCACAACGTTTTTATCTCGTGTGACTCTTAGCAGTTTTTCTCCCTTTGCTAAGGCTCCCGCCCACGTTTCGTCATCTATTCACACAAGGTCATTATCTTTCCCTATCTCTCTCTTGCCCACATTATGCCCTGCGAGTGTTGGATTTTCCAAGCTCTTCTTCCTCGTTATGTGTCCAAAAAATTTCAGCTGTCATTTCCTGATTTTGAGTATAAGTATCCTTTCTGTTAATTTTTTTTAGAAACTTTTTTCTTACTTACTCGCTCCGTCCATGGAATACTCAGTATCCTTCGGTAGAGCCATATGTCTGTTGCTTCTAGTTTCTTTCACATCCTTAGGGAAATTGTTCAAAATTCCCCACCATATACTATATGACCAATGCGTGTCCGGATCTCGATATCGCATTTTCTATCCTCCGTTAAAACATTTCCCAGATATTTGAACTTCTGCACCTGCTTGGTACTTCTATCTCCAATTGATAATTTGCATCTTGGGCATTTTCTTTTTTTTTGCTCACGACCATACCTTTTTGTCTTCTTGCATTTGAGGATTAGTCCTTTTTTTTTCGCTTTCTTCTACCCCACCTTGTCAAGGATGTTCTGTAGTTTCTTTTCCGAGTCGACCATTGACACGGTGTCATCTGCATATCATATACTGTTAAGATTACGCCCATCGATAATAAATCCTGGTAGAGTCATCCGTTCTCTCAGGACAGCGTTACTGTAGAAGTTTAATAAATCTGGGGAGAAGAACGCATCATTGTCTCACGCCCCACCAGTTCCCTCTTTTTGGTAAACTAGAGAATGAATACATAGTTGAAAATCATTTTTTTCTTTCCGAATGCGCCCAATATTTCTGGATTCGATGTCTGTCATGACATTCAATTAAAGAAGAGTGAACGAAATTTAGTTTGCGTGTGTCTCGATAGTTAAATGTTTAGAAAGTTTGATTTCGTGTTAGAAAACCAACGGGTGGAGTCTGTAAAAAGAGGTGATAATTTTCATATTGAATTCCAAATTAGATATTACCATTTGATATTGATGGGGACTTAAAAAAAATAGTGGGTGATTTTTATTCATATGTTATGTCTGATTAAGGCCATCTTTCATACGACAGAGACGAAATGTCTTTCAAATAAACTTCAAAAAATTAAAATGAAATCAAGATTAAAAAATACAAAGAAAAAAATCACATAAACGTAAAATACTTTTTTAATATCTAGATTTCACTTAATACAAGGCACGAGAGTCACTCGAGGTAGAGTATTAATGCCAACAAAAACGGTAAAGCTGAATGAGCTGTGTGATATGAATGGTCGTAGGGAATGAAGATTATGTGCAAAAGGAGGAAAGATGCCAACTGGCATTAGCTTGAAGTAGGCACACGAGATTCTGTCGACCAATGTGGCAGTTCTTGGATAAAATGCTGATTGGAAATTTCTCTTACATTTGAAACAATGAGAGTGATTCGATCCTGTGGATGGGGTATGGCGTGTCTTAGCTGTAATGGTCTGAACTAGTAAAACTAAAAACCGGAGTTCAGTTGAACATTCACCATAGAACTAGGGATAGAGAAGCGATAAACTTACGATACTAGAATTTTTTCCTACTGACGCAGAGTGAAAAACGTTTTGAAACATCATAGCAGGAAAGTGAGGACTGAATATTTCTAGGCAATATATTCTTCTATGTGCAGAGAACAATTCAGAATGTGGACGATCATGACTGTTTACAACTTCTTATACTTTGAAACCCTTAACAATATTTGTTTTTTTTTTTTTACTGTAATTCACATCCAGTTACACAATCTCGTTGGGTAGGTTACTCGATGTTTCTCTTTGTACCTTTCGCCTTCAAAATATCTTGTGAATATCAAGTTCTCCCAGCCTTTTTTTCTCATTATGTTTTCCAGTAATTTCAGCTGTTTTTTTCTGGTTCTAAAAGTTTATTTTTCGTTTCCATTTTCCATAAAAATTCTTCGTTCTATCCATGGTATTCTCAGTATCATTCTATAGAACCACATCTCTGTTACTTGAAGTTTTTTCTTCATCTGTGAGAAAACTGCCCAGTATTCACTGCCATATAGGAGGACTTATAGTTTATAGAAGTTCAACACTCTTGCTTCTAACAAAAAAAAAAAAAAAAAAAAATTAATGTTTTTTTAATACTTTGTTTATCTTTTGGAAGAAATTTCTCTGTTGAAATGGGTCTTCAGATTTCGGTGTCGCATTTCCATCGTCTGTTAGAACACTTTCCAGATGGCAGCAAAGCTCCGTTTTTGGCCACAATTCTTGTAAGGAAGCTACAATCAACTATTACTTTCAGAAACTGCATTGATTATCAAGTATTAAAAGAAAGCAAACCCAAAATATAAAACCGGGTTATATTCGAACTAATGTCCAGACAAAGAGAGATTCTATTCAATGAACAAGGATAAAAAGTTATTCAGAGACTTAACACTGATGCTACAGCCATAATATATTAATCAAGTGCGTGTGTGTGTATTTCTGAATATATTTTGAGTAGTTGCCAATCATACACCAAATTTAATCCAACTGACCCAATAATAAAATAGACTGTCAAGGTACTATGCTGTGTCGTCCATGGTATTTCTTGTGGCAAAAGATTTACATGTTACTGTCTCTCTTCCAAGGAACATGACTCTACTTTATATTTCTAAACAAAAACTGAGCATATATAAAAATATTAACATTATTTTTTATTTGAAAGTAAGTAGAAATATTATTTTCATTTACTAGCGAAATTAACGAACAAGTCTCCTTACAATTGAATCTCTGTTTTGTTCGTCATTTGTATGCATTAAACACTTTTTTGTTATCCAAAAATATAAAGGAAAATAGATATATTTTTTTTATTTTTCAATGATTAACTCACGTAGCCATACATGCACTCACAGTGCACTCTGCTCATCTGTAACCACTTACATATGCCTCTCTTCTTTTTTTTCTCTTCTTTTCCTAAGAATCTTTGCCTTCGTCGCAGTAACTGTTCATTGTAAAGCGTGTACGATGCGGCATTCATAGATTGTGTTGTATAACTGGGCGAGCACAAGTGGCAGTGAACGTCGGTGGAGGGGAGACTTATTATTATTGACTTTCATGGATTTATAGGCCGGAGAGATGAGCACTCGAATTGAAGATACAGATAAATAAATAGACACAAACATAAAATCATTTTAATTCATCCATTTTTGCGTTTTACATATTATATTATATCATATTATATAGAAGAAGTCTTCTAAAGCAAAAATAAGTAATCACAAACGCATACAATATATGTGTGTGTGTGTATGATAGATTCTGAATTATATATATATATATATATATATATATATATATATATGATAGATTCTGAATTATATATATATATATATATATATATATATGATAGATAGTTTCTGAATTATATATATATATATATATATATATGATAGATAGATAGATTCTGAATTAATTATATATATATATATGTGTGTGTGTGTGTGTATGTATAAAGTGGAATATTGCGTGAAACAGGCTCTCGCCTCTTGATGACCACTTTATAAATTTACAGTGTCTACTTTTATATTTACATACATTCTATATCTGATATTGAGCACTTTTACCCTTAAATATAGCATACCTGAAAACTATATATATATATATATATATATATATATATATATATATTTGCATCTATTGGAGGTGATTTACATTAAGTTACATCAACCGTCTCTGTGAAGACAGAGCGTTTTCTTCGCTCTCTCTGTATTTTAGGAGTTATGTTTACTTGAAAGTGAAATTCCGTCTTCTACATCTGAACTTTTAAATAAAGTTGTAAACTAGTCAGATGCCATTTTTTTCTCAAAACACTAAACTAACCTTTCAACAATCTTCCCCGAAATCTGAACCTGGTCATTTCTCTGGGCATAAATGACAACTAATATCTCTACAGTTTGTTACATTTTATTTGTCTCTCCATTTAAATGCGCACGCGCGTGCGTGTGCGCACTCACGAATGAATATTTTGTACGTATGGTCGTGTGCATACATACAGCTGTGTGTTCGCGTGCTTGTCAGCAGCCGCAATGAGCTGAATACAATTACCATACACACACACAGATTTATGATGTCAATCTATCGAAACGTTTTCTCTCTCTCTCTCATATATATATGATAAATATATATATATATATATATATATATGAGATTATATATATATATTAGGTTGGTGCAAAAATAATGTCGGTTTTTGACGTATTTTTTAACGTCAAAAACCGACATTATTTTTGCCCCATCTTATATATGTATATATATATATATATATGAGACATTCTGAATGATTATATATAAAATGCTAATGCTAAAGAAAGTCAATTAATTGACAGAGAAAGAGAGAGAGAGAGAGAGAGAGAGAGAGTAAAATCATTGTGAGGAGCAGATAGAGAGGGAAGGAGAAAAAAGACATGTTTTGACTGAGCGACTCAGCTTGATAGACAAACATACATAATTCCAAAGATAACGAGGAAGATAGAAAGATAGAGATAAGTAAAAATAAACACAGACGCTAATCGATAAATAAATATTGATAGAGTTCACACCTGAAATGTGTGCTCGTTCACCTACACCCACACATATCAAGTAGGGGAAAAGAAGGATTGAGACACATGCAAAATATTTAATATATTTTCCATTGCTTACGTTTTTTTTCACTTAACACAGGTGATGCATTTTTGATGTAAGAATTACAAAGAGAAAAAAAAATCTTTTCAATATTAAATAAAATATACAAAATAACAGCAAAAGTATTCAGACATATTGATCATATATTTTTATACATGACCCGAGTTTATAATGACTGTTCGGAGACGTTTTTCGTAACCCTTCGTAAGCCATTCGCAACATTATTCCGAAATATTGGCCGACCTTGTTTTGCAATCAAACTTCAAATCAGAAGGCCTGCTTGATGAATTTCATCTTTCAAGCTTCGCTGTAAATTTTCAATTGGATTCAAGCCGGTATATTGAAACACCTCTTGTTCTGAACAAATCCATCGTGACTTAATTTAACTGTATGATTCGGGTCGTTATCCTGGACAAAGATACAGTATTGTTCAAGCTTCAAATGTTGCACGGAAGGAAACAAGTTAGTTTCTGAGAGAGAGAGATAGAGAGAGAGAGATAGAGAGATCGATCGATCGATCGTATCGAGGCTAGTGCAACGGACGGTTGTCGGGGTTCGAGGAATTTTTGTTCCTGGCCCCGGTGTATGCGCTTGAGCTTCCCACATTAAACCGACCTTGTGTTACAACAGGACTGCATGGGGGAGGGGATTAAACACCAAATTCCTCAAACTATGATATTTCCACCAAATAGCTTTATTATGACAATGTTTCTTATTAACACAATGTCGCATCCGTCTTTTCTCTGTACATGACGGAAGTTGTTTTCCGTTAGAGGATATTTTTTTAAACATTCATGTGTCGTTACTTATTTTAAAGCCAAAACTACTCTTAAATCATCTTGAATATCCTTTTGGATGTACCATTAAATTAACTTCGACTTTTTTTCTAGCTTTTTTATGATGAAATATTTGGTTACCATGTCTGATCAATAGTAGCGGGATTGTTGCTATGGTAACAGAGCTAAAGGACGCAAAATTAAGCCCCTTGGCATAGACTGACGTTGAACCCTGTCACGAATACACAATAAGTGATGTTCTTGCTCACTTCCGTTGTTTTTGGCAGTGTTTGGAAGGAAGGTGCGTAGAGTGTGGTCGTCTCACTCACACGTGGACATGGTTGTGCAACATTCCCTAGGTCCACCAACCACCATATTCCTCAGATCTCGTCCCTTGCAACTTTCCCCTCATCAAAAATCAAATCTCACCGGAAAGCAACAAAATTTCAAGATGTCGAGGAAATCCAAGTGAATGCGAAGAGGAAGCTGCTCGCTATGCACCAAAAGGCGTTCCAGAAATGCTTTCATCATTGGAAACGACGCTGGGTAAAGTGTGTGGCTTAAAAGAGGACTACTTCGAAGGAGATTAATTAACGAATTGATATGTAATGTAGTTTTCTTGTTTACCTCACAAGTACTGATACTATTTGATCAGTCTTCAGATTCCATGTAGGTTTTCGGTGATGCCAACATTCTTCCTCTTTAGAATAACAGAATAATTTGTTATTATGCTTGTATTTTCTACTAGTATGTTTCGGGTAGAGTCTGGTAGATTTGTGCGTGTATTGAAATAAGTTCTACTGGAGTTGAATAGGTGCAGAGGAAGGCTTGTAATAGTAGGACCGATGTAATTATTTATGAGTTTGGTTTGATCAGGAAGAGAGTTCCTTAAGGGGCATTTGAAATTGTAAACAATATTGATTCTTTGTAGTTTTGATTTTGCAGGTGTGTTATTATTTTTGAGGATAAGGTTAGCTGTTTTAAATTTATTTTTCGTAATAGATAATGAATTTTTTTCTTCGGTCAACTGGGGTAGTGTATTTCTTTAGGATATTTCTAAGTGAAGATTTATGATTTTGTTTTTGTCTATTTGTTCAATATCGTTATTATTTACTTTAGAAAGAAATAGTCTAATCTGGTGGTCGATGAGGTAGTTAGGAAAACCACTATTAACTAATGTCTGTGTTGCATTGTTGAGTTCTTTAAGGAAAAGTAAACGAGAGGATGAATTATCGTGTGCTCTGTTTAGGAATTTTTTTTATCACGGCTATTTTGCATTTTGTAATAAAAAAAATTCCTAAAGAGAACATAAGAATTCATCCTCTCGTCTACTTTTACAAAAAATTAAATTTAAATATATATATATGTGTGTGTGCGTATGTGTATGTGAATAAACACATACAAATATAAACATTAATTTTAAAGAACCTATATTTATGAGTTAGATAACTGGGATAGAGTATATGTAAATATAAAAGTAGGTATTGAGGTCAACATCCAGAGATGACAGTCTGTTTCATGCTTGAATGCAATCGTCAGGCTATGTGCCTTGTGTTTTTGATTGAACTATTTATATATGGTGATGGATTATGGGTAGGTCTATTGTATCATTCTAATGGTGAACAGTAACGGTTATTGTCCAAATTATTCTAGTGGCTATTGAGTGGAAATAATTGTGGATCCGAATGTAGACTTGCGGCTATTTTGTAGTGATGTGCATTACCAATATTATTGATTATTTGTTGCTGATTGCTATTATTACGTTTACTTGTGTTTATGTGTGAATTTGTAGATTTGTTCATTTCACATAATTTATATACTCATTTATTGATTTAGATTAATTTATTATACTTTTAAATTTTTATTTATCTATTTTTTACTTTATTTTTTAATTTTATTATACGTAATAGTTTATTTTTATTCATTTTTTATTTTTTATTTTTAAGTAACGTATAAACATTTTGTTTTGATATCTGCATTTTGAGATGAGTTCTGATCGTTTCTTAGTAATATGTGTGTATAATATATATATATATATATATATATATATATATATAAAGAAATATAGTCTTAAGGTGTGCTATATTTATGGAATAAAGTGCTCAATATCAGAGATAAAGCGTGTGTAAATATAAAAGTGAACATAGAAGTCAACACTTAGAGGCGACAGTCTGTTTCATGCTATATGCAATCGTCAGGCCACATATGCTGTTATTTTTCTCGGCTATTTATATATATACGGGTTAGTGGTGCATTGTGGGTATTCTATTATGGCGGTTATTTTACCGGAAGTCGTTTGTTTATTTATTTGGGTCAAATTATATTGCTTGTTTTTATTTTTTATTTTTTTGTTTCTTATTTTATTTATTTATTAATGTAGTAAAAGTTTGTTTATATCACTTATTTAACAGTTTTTTTTTGGTTTGAGAATTTAATTAAAGCTATTTGTTCAATTTTGGGGTTGATTGTTGTAGCTCATTCTCAGTATTATTTTGGTGGGAACAGTTTTTAATTGATTATCTTTATTTGGGATTTGTTTGTTTATTTATTTACTTGGATGAATTTAGGTCAATTTATTTTACTTGTATATTTTCTCTTTTCGGTTTTCGATTTTTAAGTAACATAGTATTTATTTGTTTTATTTCTATTTTTTTATTGTTATTTTGTTTATTAGTATGTTTATTTTTTTTTCCGTTTATCATTTTTTAGGTTACGTATTAAAAATGTATTTTCATGTCTGCATTTTGAGATGAGCTCGGATCTTTTGTTTAATAATTTATTTTGGTCGGGGAAAGTAATGGTGGCTATTTTTTCCTCCAAGCAAAGTTTGCAAGTTTTTGATTGGTTGTTGTAGGCTGATGATTTTTTCCTTATCATCCAAGATATTTTTGGTGTGATGTGCGTTTTGTTTTTAATTTCCCATATATACTTAGAAAGCATTGTACTGTTCGCATATTTACTATTTGTGAAAGATGTTTTGTGTGTATAATTTCTTTGTTTCCATGGTCCTTCAGTTACTCCTATGTATACTTTTTCTTCATTATCTGGTGATTTTATCGTGGCTTGGTATATTACGTTGTTTTGTAAACAATTTCCGTTTAAGGGACATTCGTTCTTTATTCTGCAGTTTTATTCTTCTCCTGTTGGCCTTTTTTTGGTGAGTATGTGAGTATTGCTGGGAATCCGCTATCTTTTATGGCAGTTTCATAGTCTTTCTTAGCCTTATTAAATAGGGATTCATTGGAGGAGTTGTCAGAGAGCCTGCGGTTAATCGATTTTGGTATCTGTTTGATTATAGAAGGTGGATGGTTGGAAGAAGTGTGTATGTAGAGTGATTTGTCATTAGGTTTTCTATATTGTTTATATGTGCCTCCTCTTAGGTTGAAGGTAACATCTAGAAAATCTACTTCGTTTAGGTTAGTTTTTATATCTATGTCGAATCCGTTATTTTTTAAAATCTTTGTTATTGCTTTTCTAGTTTTATCTGTGTTTTGTATGTTACAGTTTCTTAAGATTATGAGACCGTCGTCCCTGTAGAGTCCTGTGTCATTTCTATTTATTATTTTGCTCAGTTCGTGTAGTAAGTAAATGCCTATGATTTCGCATGCCCCTGCACCGTCAAAGCTTCCCATTGTAGTGTCAAATATCCCATCTTTCTTTATCCATGCTTCTTCATTGTGGAATAATAATGATTTACGGGAGTGCTTAATGATGTTGATTTCGCATTGTTTTATTATTATTTGTTCCTGAGCTAAGTTGATGGCCTTATCTAGCATACGTTCTGTTATGGATGGGTAAAATTCTTTTATGTCTAATTGTAGGAATTGGCAGTTTTGTTTGTTATTTATGCTGTGGAACCAGTCAATAGTATATATATATATATATACACTGATATATTGCATACACCCAATATATATATATATGCAATATATATGCATAATGATATATTGCATATACACACTATATATACATATTTATCGCTGACACACAATATATACAAATATATTGCATACCCACAATATATATACACACATATATTGCATACTCACAATATATATACACACATATCTATTGCATACCCACAATATATATACACACATATCTATTGCATACCCACAATATATATACACACATATCTATTGCATACCCACAATATATATACACACATATCTATTGCATACCCACAATATATATATATATATATATATATATATATATATATATATATATATATATATATATATATATATTGCATGCCCAAAGGTAGCAATAATTTCACATACCCAACAAAAGAAATTACTAAACATAAAATCAGAAATATTTTCTAAATGCAGGCATGAAAAAATACCTATTATCACAATTTATGCTAAACAGATAAGAAAATACCAACAAACACTACTACATAAACCACCATTGACCCTATAAATATGAAAAGAGAAACCACTAACACCATAACACCATCAATTATTTTATACTTCAAACTACCATCATAATAATTATAATTATTTTTATTACCATTACACCACCATAACTACAATCACTTCTACCACTTTACAATTTGCTGCTACAATTATTATTATCATCATCGGCCCCCCCACCATTACTACCGCATCACAATTACCATTGCATTAGTCAGTCCACAATTACTACTACACCACAATTACCATTACCGTATCAGTTCACAATTATACTTACTTCTCCCTCCACCAGCAAAATTAATGCCACCACATAAATACTAATAAGTATTACAAAAGTTTTTACCATTTCCATATGCGCAATCGCCAAAAACAAGCAAATAACCAACTTTAAAATAATAACAAAACAGCATTAAAAAATTTAAAATAATAGCAATTTTACCTACCATAGCCTTACACAGATCCCATCATACGTATATACGTGTGTGCGAGAAAACATTATTCAGCGAACAAAATAGATGAATGATCTGCGCGTTGACACTCCAACTAATGAAAGATATTCACTACACAATCCAACATCGAATACAGCGACCAAATGCGTATATATGCCCAGTCCCACACTGTTCACATATGTTTATGCTTGGGTGAGCTCCAATGAGTGAGCGTGCGTATATGTATGCCTGCGTACGTCATTGAGTGAAAGTGCGTGTATGTATGTTTGCGTAAGTATGAGTGGCGTTCCGACGACAATTTTTCCCCCCACTATAATAAAAACACCGAAATACGCAACCATATATAAATCCAAAATTTAGAAATTCATCAGTTTGTCTGACGATCGCAAATAGCGTCAGGGTCACAAATTCACATCAATCCAGTTAAATATGTTAGCTCTATTACTGATATCTATATATATATATATATATATATATATATATATATATATATATGGACATTTTTAAGCTAATGTCCACAGTTTTTTAAAGCAATAATATATGGTAGATCAATAAACTTTGACTTTCCTATGGATGCATATGACTCCTCTCAAATTGTGGACTTAGTAAATATTTACATAGACACGCTTAGTAGGATCATTGATCCTAACAAGTGGGCCCTTACAGAGATGATGGATTTATCTACATCCCTCTATCTAAAGGCCCTCTATCTTCTAGAATACAGAATAACATTATAAGGACTTTCCAAATTTTAGGTTTTAAAATTGAATTCTCGTAAGTTTTCTTAGATGTCACCTCCAAAATCTCTAACAACACCTATAAGCCACTTCACAAAGAAAACCAAACTCTGATTTACATTAATGTAAACTCGAATCACCCAAACTAAATAATTCAACTAATTCCTTACACTATAAACACTAGAATAAATAAATGATCGTCGAACGAATAAATATTTAATGAGAACAAAATAACTTATGACGAAGCCCTCAGCAAGAGGAATTTCAAACAAAAATTACTTTACCAAGAATCTTTAGAGAATAATAAAAGAAGTAAAACCACAAACAGAAAAGGAAAGATAATATGGTCTAAGCCCAGAAAATTATTAGTACACACAACAGCCAAATACTAGAAGCATCCCAAGAGAGCGCAGTAGCGAAAAACAAACCATCTTGTAACTGTAAAACCGGGACCAATTGCCTATTCGAAGGTACCTGTAATACGGAAAATGTGGTATACCAAGCTAACATTTTCCCAAAAGATAACATCAACGAATATGGATATCGGCTGGAAATTGGAAACAGACACTATACAATCATCAACATTCGTTCTCCAATACTTCCTTTAGATACCAAACTGCTCTATCCAAGCATTATTTGAAGATAA
>OZ010572.1:63898564-63933564 GCA_963932145.1 Acanthosepion lycidas | reverse complement strand
TAGAAGCTAGAGGAAGAGAGACGATATTCTAGAGAGAGAAAAAATAAGAGACGAACAGTTTCTTTTAAAGAAAGAGATGAATAGAATAGATGAAAAGACAGCAAAGAGAAAATGATAACCACCAAATGGTGTAGAATTGTTGCAAGTGCTCATCTGACATTAATGTATAGAAAGGAGAAAATGGCTTCCAAAGATGAAACACTGAACGATCTTTTATCTATATTTATGTTTCTAAAATCTTATCTGTAATCTAAATGGATGCCTTGTTTCTGTTTTGCTGCTTCTTCCAACCATTGAAGAATATATTCAAAACAATACGTCTCAGTAATTACACAGGACGAAAAGATTCTGTCATGAGAAATGTAAAGGTAAACACATCAGCCATACGCAGGCAAGCGTGCAAACAAAAACTGAAATTCCCTCAAATTAGAGACAATCCACCGGGTGTTTTCACCCCATTATAGAAAGGACTTGGTCACATGACTTATGTTTAACGTAATAAGTAAAGACATATTGTAGCTGTGTCAGTTATGGAACACGGATAGTATCTAACATAATTTCATCGGCAACAGGAGTAACGATATACAAGGAATATGTGAATTCTGAACAGATATCAATGGCTCACTGATTTTGTTTTCCCATGTCAAAAGCTATCACACTACCGCGTGCTTGCGTGCGATTGTTTGCTGCCTCTCTTATCAAGAACACAGAAATACTAAGACGGCACATATGTATACATTGTTCGTTTGAAAACATGGTTTGGGTTGGTGGATTTTGTGAGATATCATGTCTTTTTTTTCGGGCAAAAATCATTAGTCGTGTTTATACTTGGGTCTTTAGCCAAACATTGGTCGGGTTTATACTAGAGTCTATAGGCAAATACTGGTCGGATTTATACTGGAGTCGATACTACTAAAGTCGAATAGTTCGCTCGTAGATTTAAGGAATTTGTTTTTGGCGGGGAATTCTTTTTGTAGATTAGGATTCATTAGACTTTCCACTAACAACGACATTTGTAAGAATCCCCCCCACCCCCAAATAAAATGATTATAGTAAAACTTTTTGCTATATTTCTTAATATCTGCTAATCATTTACCTATGCTCTTTAGGAAGGTTATGCGCTACATCTCCCTCTCTCTCTCTCTCGCTATCAATAGGTCCTTAATATGAGTTTTAGAAAGTTTAACTGTCTCCTTTTGATGCTACCTACTGATATAATTTTTCACAAGTCGGGATTTTCATTATTTTTTAAACAATTTTGTTTTAATTTTTGAATTAACGAGATGATAATTATTTATCTTAATTGGAGAACAAACACGGATATCTACACTAAATTCCAGAAATCTTTCACTTTGTAAAAAACAAAAGTAAGAAAAATTGTTCCACCAGAACATATTTATTAAGAATTGAAGGAGGAAACTCTCCAATTTCAAACTTCACATTAGTAAATGAAAACTAGGTATTTACTCTGTCTCCCCAGTAAGAGGAGTTGTGACAGAAGGTCAGTTTTTAAGGTGGGGATCGGAGCGCGTACACGCGGGCTAGGAACAAAAATTGCCCGTAGTCCCTGCAACCGTGACATGTGCTGGCCTCGGTGCGAACACCGATCCTTCTTTCTGGTGCAATGCGATGGCGCGTCCTCGGTCAGCTGTTCCCTAGGGCTGGGCACCTCTCAGTATAATTTTCCTCAGTTGCGACTCTGTCTTTTGACGGGTTCGCCGCTGAGTGAACACTGCCCAAGGACAGAGACGCAACTGAGAGATGATAAATAGATGTGTTACAAACTACTTAAGAGAGCAATTTACACACTAAATAAAAACTAAGTACGGACCACTCTTTAAAAATCAGGGATCGATTTGACACTGGATTTATATTAGGAAGGGGACCCGACTTCTGAAATGATTAAAAATACCAATATTTTTCGATTCTGATCAATGTCATGGCTTGAGGAATGTTTAATTTATGAAGATTATTGTTTTACTAGTAGTACCCTTGAATTTATAGGTAAAACAAATATTCTCCGCGAGACCCAATTCCCAAATTGTGTCGAAATAAAATATATTGGTGGGTGGGTAGGCGCGTATAGATTAGTACTTCTGGAAATATTAGGTTAAATCATAAATAATTTACGTTTTTGTCTATCAAATTTATTTTTAAAATTATATTTTATTTAGTTATATATTCACCGTTATTTGCAATGAGTTGTTATCATTTATGAAGTAACTTTCGACACCTTTTAAGTAAAAATATCCAGGTTTTAATGTGAAAGATTTTTCTGCGAACTCTTGAATCATTAGAGAAAATTTACTCCCATGTAAGCGTTTTGCAGCGATCTAAGAATGGTAATTGGTTGGTTTAAAGTTAGGTGAATATGGAGGACTTGATAGAAAAGACGATATAAGTTCAAAATTGTTTTATTGTGTTATTCTTAAAGTAAACAGCATTGCGTTGTCATGGAAAAGATTAATTTTCCTTTTATCCACTGGGAACGCTACCATAGCCGTAAAAACACAAAGGTATGTTAGTGTATTCCAAATTTATTAAAAGCCACGTATGATTAGTAGTTAGGAATACACATTCGTCATTAGATATTGGTTCTCCAAAAGGGAAATTACTTATGACGTTTATTTATTAAAAAGTAGTTTCTCCTGCTAAGAGAGGGGCGAAGGTTCAAATCCTGCTGGGGAGCGCATATTTTTCTTTTAGAAGATTTTTCGAATATTCAACCGGTAGACGAAAATAAATATACTGTTTATTACACAAACGGAGAGTCTACTCAAATATGGGTATCCACTAAAAATAACATTTAAAGTGATAAAATATGTCGGATTAATAAATAGAAGAAAATGCTTTGTTTACGTTAGGATACGAAACTGAGTAAGTATGAAGGTTTTGACAGTCTGAAAATGAGTTGCGTTTATAAAGGCACTATTCACCTTTTCTTGATTGCCGGCATACTCCATGGGCGAGACTGTCTAAAACAAACTGGATCTGATGACGGTTTCTCCTGCAATGGGAATGCAGGTTCGAATCTATTTAATAAGACTTCTCGAATATTCATTTGCAGATATAAAGTAATGGATATTTATATATAATGATATTTACGCGCAAGTTCAAAAACAGCGAAACGAGTTCAAATTCTTGCTGAGATATTGTGTATTTATTTCTCATGAATGTCCATATGAAAATTATGAAGTAGCATCTTCTTGAAGGTTAGGTCACGGATCACCCCCTGTTGGTGGTACCATTTAAAGTAGTACAACCTGTCGCATGAGATGGGATGACACTCGACACGAACAAACGGTAAACAGGATCCAGCATAATATCCCAACGAAGGGCACCTCGAGGTGGTGTAATGGTTAGCAAGAACAATTACAACCGAGTAGTGAGTTCGATCCTCAATGGGTGCCCCATACTTTCGGCCTTGTGCCACATCTAAGCTACGCTTGGAAAAATCACTAATATCCCGACGAACTTGGAATAATTTGTGTTTGAACTGATGAGGAGAAAGTCCTAAGCAAAATTAAAGGACCCGTTATTCAAGGTTGATGTGTATTTGTGTGAATATACATGTGTGCGGGTGTGTGATTCTATGAGTACGTGATATCCTAGTCTTGTTACAAAGCAATAAACACGGTGACCAGTGCAGTCTGTGTTACATATATAATTCCGGGTTGATGCTTTCCGATTCAAGCATCATTACGACCAATGTTTACCTATAGCCCCAAGTATAAACCCAAGCAAAGTTTACCTTTGAAATAAATATAAACACAAGCAAAGTCTATCTGTAGAAACTGAACTGTCAACAATGTATACATTCAGCTTCTCAGTTGACGAGAAGTGGCAGAAGTTACATAGTAGTAGCAATGAGTGTAGTCTTTATTCAACTTTCCAGTAGAAAGAAATGAACTAAGATTTTGAAAACAGGGCAAAGATTCTCTCTATTTATAAGTAACTGCTACTGTATACCTGTAAAATTTATGACCACGTTGCGATAACTTATATTCATTTATAAATATACGGATCTCACTCATTCTCTTATATATATATATATATATATATATATATATATATATATATATATATATATATTCTCATTCTCTTATATATATTCTCATTCTTATATAGATATATATATATATTCTCATATATATATATATATATACATATATTCTCATATATATATATATATACATACATTCTCATATATATATATATACATACATATATTCTCATATATATATATATATACATACATATATTCTCATATATATATATATACATACATATATTCTCATATATATATATATATATACATACATATATTCTCATATATATATATATATATACATACATATATTCTCATATATATATATATACATACATATATTCTCATATATATATATATACATACATATATTCTCATATATATATATATACATACATATATTCTCATATATATATATATATATTCTCATATATATATATACATATATTCTCATATATATATATATATACATATATTCTCATATATATATATATACATATACATATATTCTCATATATATATATACATATTCTCATATATATATATACATATTCTCATATATATATATACATATTCTCATATATATATATACATATTCTCATATATATATATACATATTCTCATATATATATATACATATTCTCATATATATATATACATATTCTCATATATATATATACATATTCTCATATATATATATACATATTCTCATATATATATATACATATTCTCATATATATATATACATATTCTCATATATATATATACATATTCTCATATATATATATACATATTCTCATATATATATATACATATTCTCATATATATATATATATATATATATATTCTCATTCTCTTATATATATATATATATATATATATATATATATATATTCTCATTCTCATATATATATATATTCTCATTCTCTTATATATATATATATATATATTCTCATTCTCTTATATATATATATATATATATATATTCTCATTCTCTTATATATATATATATATATTCTCATTCTCTTATATATATATATATATATTCTCATTCTCTTATATATATATATATATATATATATTCTCATTCTCTTATATATATATATATATTCTCATTCTCTTATATATATATATATATTCTCATTCTCTTATATATATATATATATTCTCATTCTCTTATATATATATATATATTCTCATTCTCTTATATATATATATATATATATATATATATATATATATATTCTCATTCTCTTATATATATATATATATATATATATATATATACATATTCGTCTATTCATATATCTGGTCATCACTAACTCGCTCTATATTTATCTGTCTGTATTCATATCTGTTTTCCTTTATATCTATTAATATTCATACCTGTTTACTTTCATATCTATCTACCTATATTCATATCTACATACATCATATTTACATTCATATCTATCTACCTATATTCATATCTACATACATCATATTTACATTCATATCTGTCTACCTATATTCATATCTTTTTATCTACATATCTATTTACATTTATTATGTCTGTTTACTTATGTATCTTTTTTACATTTACATGTATATACCTATATATCTATTTATATTCATATCTATCTTTATATATATATATATATATATATCTTCATGTCTGTCTATACCTAGCTTCATATTTATCCATATCTATCTTCATATTTTCGTATCTATCGATATATATATATCTTCATACCTATCTATACATCTATCTTCATCTCTCGCTCTCTCTGTATATATGTATATATATATGCTCATATGTTTGTTGATTCATAATTATCTATGCCCATCTTATTCTATTCATATATGTTTTAGTCAATTTATGTCCATCTCTCGTTTTTTTTTCTGTTTTTGTTTTTCTTTAATAATTATTCATACATATACATAGGAAGATGGCAGGCAGTGTAGTTGTCATTATTTTCTGAATATGTTCATTACAGAATGAAACAATGGTCGAATCAATTTTTTGTAAATGTCTTTTAAGATCTAACAATGGTTGCTACAATCACGTTGCGCTTCCATTTGCTTATGCAAACGTCTGCGCACGCGCGCTTTCGCATGCATTTAATACTTCCCTGACTCGAGGAAACCAAATCTTAATTATACGATTAATATATACATACACGATGTCAACTAAAAGTAGCGTAGTGAATTCCGTTTAGTTTGAAGCACCTGGAATATATAACTGAGCAGAAAACTAGCTCTAATGCGATTCTAGAATATGTTGAGCTTTTCAGTTTTTCCCCAAACTACAGAGGAAGACGTGAGGGAGGTGAACAATTCACCACTGGTTACTAAACTTCTTTATATCTTCTGTCTTAAACAACGAACTATTTCTTAAAAATCATTTCACCTCAAGCAAGGCATTAAATCCATTAAGACGTAAGGGGTTACTGCGTGTGAAAGAATATGATTAATAGAATACCAATATTAAGGAGTGAGAACGATAAAAAGAGCAAGAATTAAGAAGACAGAAGTTAATGACTGACATTGCATATAGATTTTTCAAGGTCAAACTTGACTGGAAATCAAGAAGAGAGTTCCATTAGTGAGAAAAGAAACTGGTAGCATAAAACTTATGTTTACATCTATTTCAACTGTAAAATGATGAGAATTTGCCGCCAATCAAGTACAACGTTTAAATTCATATTCAAAGTACCATAGAGGAATGTTCATCAGAACAATTACTATGAAAGTATTTAAATTTACAGTGAAACTACATTACACTGGTAAGAAAGGGACTGAAGCAGAAATGCCAAGTCAGGACAAATTATATTGCAAATTATTCTCTGGATTGTAAAAAGAAACTATATGTATATTGTTTATAGGTATGTTGTAGCATACCTACAGACTATAATGTCCCCATTCACATAAATACAGTAGTAAATACTGTGTGTTGGTCTCCAGTTAGAGATTCATGGTGGAATGCACTTGACTCACTTCTAGCAGTTGACTACTTCTTTTACGCGCCGCTGGCGAATCTTATATGTGTTGTTCGTGTCCTAAGTATTATCGTTCATTAGCGACCGTTTTTTTTATTATTCTATTCAGTAACATTCCCTAGGTAACAACAATGTAGTTAAAAACCATTTAAACGTCCCACACTTTAATTCACTAGCATTTGCATTTATGATTAAACCGTTCCTTAGAAATAGCTAAAATTGTAAAAATCTGCCGGCTTATCATCAATCAATGCTATTTCACATTTAATATTGATTTTTTTTTTTAAAAAAAAGTTTAGATTACCAATAGGATTTCATATTAGTAGAGTGATGGCATATATTTTCTTAGAAGTTTTCGAATCTAGTCCCTTCCGAATTATGTTAGCTAAACAATCATCATAATTCCGATATATTGGAGATACTCTATTCAAATACCCTCATGATACTGATTTACCTGACCTTGTAGATAAACAAAACAATGTCGAACCTACAATAGAATTTACATACGAATTGGAAAAATAGAATTAGTTAACTTTTCTAGAGATCATGCGACACAATTTTAACAATAGCTGAATACTTCACTATCTGTCTATATTTCTGAGACGAGGTATTATGTACACTATTTACATTATTCGGACTATTGTCCTCATCTTTGTCACCATATTTATTACAACGTTTCGGTAGTTGTACACTCCGGCCTTCTTCAGGTGGTTGGAATGTCGAACTGAACGCTTTATTTCGCTCACTGGGGTAGAGTGTTCTAGTTCCACGCGTCATATTTAATGGATGTCAGTTATCAGTTATCTCCTGTTAATTCCCCTCTCCAAGTTCTCCACTGCTTTAACCGGGTGTTGAACTCACACTTTTGGGTTCTGTCACTGGATCTAACTAACGCCTTTATCCACTGTATCATGTGTTCTGAAAACTTTGTGTCCATCGAAAATCAAACAACAAAAACGATTTAATACATTTCTATTCCCATAATAACAATAAAATAAAGTTCCGTATAATCATCGGATTTTAATTAAGAGAATCCAGAATTTACAGCTCGCAATGTTTACATGAAAAGGAGAAATACATTGAAAAGGCATTCATGCCTCTTTAAAACATGAATTATTTTATATTCAATGCGAAACAAAAGGCTCATATAATATTTCCGAATACAAAAACGGACCCTTCTGACAAACTGAATGAATAAAAAATATATTTTCCTACCAAAGAACTATCACAACCACAATGGAAAATAATTTATGTAAACTCAACATAAAATGTGTTACTACTACATTTAAAACAATAAAAGACTTAGTCAAGACTAAGCAAAACAATAAGCTAAGAGTGAATATAGTTAATAGCCTGTAATAATTGTCACAAAAATACATTGGAGAAACCACAAGGAATCTAAATAGAGATTGTATGAACACAAAAGGGACATTTTACTAAACAATAAATTAAATTAATTAATTGCTCACCGTAACGAGACAGACCACAACTTTGACAAAAATGCTACTCTGAGCAAAGGAGAAAACAATTCACTAAGAAGAACAATATTTTGAAAGTGTCTTGATCGCAAGTAAATCAGAGAAAGAACAGATGCAGTAAAAATCCACTATTCGGAACATTTACTTTTAAACAAAATGCTCAATACAAAGTAGAGCAATATATTATAAGAGATTATAGTAAAAACATTTTGAAATCGCTACACAAAAGCTTTCATGTTTCAATACTATGATCGTATTTATTCAGGCGATGGTAAGTAACTAGTGATTAAATGATTTTTAAGGAAATTTATAAACAAAGTGTTACCACTTTTCCGAAAGTTAAAGTGGAGGCGGGGCTTTCATGTTTCATAGTATTGAAACATGAAAGCTTTTGTGTAGCGATTTCAAAATGTTTTTATTATAATAACTTATAATACAAATATAATACACACACACATATATATGTATATGCAATTTTATATATATTATTTATATATTATATATGCGTGGTACATATTGGAAAGCGGCCAGTATCAGTGATTAGAGCTAACATATTTAGTTGGATTGATGTAAATTTGTGACCCTGGGTTTTACGCTCTAACGATCGCAGAGAGCGTGAAACTCAGAGTCACAAATTCATGTCAATCCAATTATATATATATATATATATATAAATATGTAATGAAAAACAAATCACTTTAATGTACCATTACGATAATTTATTTCACCTAAATCCTTTTTTAAGGATTCAGGATCATCAGGTAAATCTTCCAACAACGAAATGAGAAAAAAATTTTTTTTTCTGATTTCGTTGTTGGAAGATTTACCTGATGATCCTGAATCCTTAAAAAAGGATTTAGGTGAAATAAATTATCGTAATGGTACATTAAAGTGATTTGTTTTTCATTACATATTAGCTCTGTCCTAACATTGAGCTCTCAGGATTTCATCCTCTTTGGATTTACCAATTCGGTTTACCAAGTTCCTTATAACTTAACTATATATATATATATATATATATATATATATATATATATATATATATATATATATATATATATACGGAGATATCTATCAATCTATAGATAGATATATCTATATAATTCATTTTAGGATATTACACCGAAACCATGTCAAAATCGCTACACAATTGCAGTCGTGTTTCGATGTATATCAATGCATCTCATCTGGCGATTGTAAATTACTGGCGGGTGAACGATTTATTTAGATTTAAAAGCAAAATATAACCTCTTTTTACGAAAAAAATGGTGAAGGGTTATAATTTTTGTGGGCTTTACTCTGATCAATCGATCAAATACGACGTACGTTAAATTTTAACTAAACGAAGAAGCAAAAATTTAAAAATTATTTTTTATAAATGGGTCATGACATGTAAATTGGCAAACTATATTGGCAATATGCAACTAGATAATGCTATTACCTAAGAAATAAAAATGGGGTGGGGAAGTAATTTAGCAAAATTCTAAACAAGTTATATGCTTTGTGAGTTTCTTACATACAATTTTTTTTTATAGTTGATAAATAGCTTCTTTAAGAAACTAGTAAATAAATTAAACTTGTAGAATTATTTGGTAAATCAATATGCAGCTGAATGAAGATTCTTCATATAAGATGTTAATAACAATAACTAATCAATATTATATGTCAAAAATAATAACCAATTACCAATACAGCCGTACAAGATGTTACTAATACTACGAGGAGATTAATACAAAATTATATAAAATGTAAATTACAGATGGAGGGTGGTTAAAATTGGGGTGAATATAAATTGGGTTGGCATTATTTTCATATAAGGTTTAGATATATCATTAATGTGATTTAACGTAACATCCAAAAAATCTACTTGTTTAACATAGTATTTATCTTAACCTTAAGAAAAATAGAGAACTAAAAAGTTTAAATCTTAATTTATCTACCTTAGCTTTAGAGGATTTTTTTTAACTACCATAAGACCATCATCTCTATATAACCTATACTATGAACATTGATATCTTCATAGGCAGTAAGGTTATAGAAAATAAATAAACACAACAGATCAAAAGAAATGAAATATCAAATTAATGATCAGAGTTCTTAATCCACTGTTTTTTATTGTGCATGAGAACATATTTTCCAATAGTTTATTATTATATTTATCTCTTCACTGGTGATGTTAGAATATTCTTTGGCTAATTCGAAAGCCAGGGTAAAGAGATCCTTGGAGATGGAAGAGTAAAAAATCACAATATCAAACTGGATAAAAGAGCATCTGCTTTTGTTACTAATACCTCTCAACCATTTAATGACTCCTGTGATACCAACTAAATGTACAAGTCCAAAGCGTTTTTTGATCTGTTTGTCGACCGGATACAGGATAACTTTGCTAATCCTTCCAATTTCCGGTCTGGTTGGGTTAATGATCCTAGTAGGAAGTTTGGTATGAAAATCTTGAGCCTTCTTTTGAATTAAATGTTACGAACGTTGGACTTGTACTCTGTTCGTTCTCATCTTATCTGGATATATATATATATATATATATATATATATATATATATATATATATATATTATAAGTGTATCGGTGGGAGGGATGGTAAGTGAAATGTATATTTTTATCTATCTATCTATCTCTCTATATATATAGAGAGAGATAGATAAAAATGTACATTTCAATTACCATCCCTCTCACCGATACATTTATAATACATACACACACACACATATATATATATATATATATATAATTTTTAATAATGAATTTAATCATAATAATTTAATTTTAATAATGAATATGCTTATAAAACGCGTAAATTTCAGGAATTAGTTATTCCCAAAACAATTTCGCTTGAAGATGGAACAGAGCTTGGTACTTTAATTCAATTTAATTCAAATAATTATATTGAAGTTTTTGGCTCTTGTTTTGAAACATGAGAACTCTTATGTAGCGATGGAATCATTTTATATATATATATATATATATCAAAGGCGGGTCATTAGATTGAACTAAATTTGTAAACGGTTTGCGGTCAAATTTTGAATTGATTTTATTAGTTCAATGTAGTTTAGTTTAAACTGGGCTTTCAAAACTGACCCTAAATTGTATCTTCGAAGCTAGCTGTAAAAATTATATACAGACACTAGAGTATATTTGCAAAATAAATCTTTCAGTGAGCGTTCAACAATACACAGACACACACACATATAAGCTACGTTAGGTGGCGAATGCACAAGCAAAACACTTATGTGAGTTGTCGTGGTGGTATGAACACGTATACTCAAGTTTACTTGCAAACGTCTATCTGAATGTAAAAGATTGTGAAAGGCAAAGGAAAAATCGCCAGTCATATTTGCGCAGATGATTCGGAATATAAAAGGGTTCGTTGTGTCTGTGTGTAAGTACATATCGACTTGGAAATACGGAATAGACAGAAAGCTGAAAACTATTGAACATCTCCAAATATGAGACAGTTTACTGGCACAGCGTTTCCTTCACAGCTATAAACAAATCATTAAAAAATAATAACGTAAATATATTTGAGCGTGTATACAAGAGATACATGTAATAATTTATATTCAGAGGAATACAGGAATTTGCGATTATGAGCTTAAATATTTGCATTATGAGAATCTTTTAAATACTTGAATTATTCAATATATGCACGTGAATACGCGTCGATTTATATATATATATATATATATATATATATATATGAGTACAAGGCAGATGAACATTTTTTAAACGTGCGTATAAATACGTATATACGATAATTTATAATGCATGGATTTATTTTAGATTACAAATATGTATGTGTTTATACGCGTGTGTGTAATTCGATTGAAAATCTAGACCTTTAAAGACAGTCGATACACTTCCAAACTCACACAGAGATTACTTCATTTATATTCATACCAATGTGAAAATAGATTGCATATGTCTATTAAAGTTTTGGTACATTCTTGCGAGCTAACAAGCAAATTTTTATATACATCGGTGTGTACGCATATATAAGTGATAGAAATTATTAGGAGGATTTGAGATAATCATAATTAAGTAATTCATATATATATATATATATATATATATATATATATATATATATATATATATATATTACAGCAATGTTCACCATTTACAAGGCCCGGGGGCCACTCGAGTTAGAGGTTTACGTTTGGAGGCCATTTTTGTGTATAGAAGTGGAAGAATATATATATATATATATATATATATATATATACTTATTTATTAAAGACATTTTTATGTTTAACGTTATAGATACAAGTATTTAAGTAAATGCTCTGTTTATAATAAACAGTATTAAATAACATTTACCGGCCTGAATGTCCGAGAAATTTTCATAGAAAATATTCGTTCTTTCGAATCCTGTCAAAGAACGAATATTTTCTATGAAAATTTCTCGGACATTCAGGCCGGTAAATGTTATTTAATACTGTTTATTATAAACAGAGCATTTACTTAAATACTTGTATCTATAACGTTAAACATAAAAATGTCTTTAATAAATAAATTGTCGGACTTTGTTCATTTCGTAATATATATATATACTTACGGATTTATTACCTGTACTATATATATATATATACTAGTATATCCGTGCCGTCAAAATTGATGGCAAGAAGGAATGTATTATCAATAATATTTATTAAATCGTAAGTAATTTTCGTTTAATCCAAGTACAATTTTTTAATTTAAAATAGTTCGTTGCTAACATTAATAATTGTACACAGCACAATTTATAAACGCCTAAGCAAAGATATCCGCATATTATCCTCATAAATGTTAAATATTTACAACCAAAATTAAGTTTACAGCAAAGGTTCCCAAAGCACACTATTTTTGTGCAAACTTTGGAAGGTCTGAATAATCCTTGACAGTCCGTAGGTTCAATCTGGAATTTCAAAATCTGCTTATTTGTCACCCTACTAAGGGCAACGTATCATCATATATTTATTTTGAAAATATTTTTGATTGTTCCCCGCTTTTTATTTATTATAATTTTTAAAGTTTAAAATTAATTTCTTAAAATGAACAAAGCGTTGTTTACGATATATGTGGCGTATTATATATACGAACCCTCTTCGATAGCATTATCAATACACGTCAACGGGAACAACTTAGCACGACCCCGGGGGGTGTTTTCACCGTTATTTTGAACACTATCCCTCAATTGTTACCCGCACAAAAAACGTGTGTGTGGCGTATTATATATATATATATATATATATATATATTTTTTTTTTTTTTCAGCTCGAACAATAATGGATCCGTCAACCTCCAATCCCTAACTCAAAATTCTGATAGTTGGTCAGAATTTGTGATGTTTTCCAGGCCTACGTACACACACACCTCGTGTGTGTGTGTTCTATAAAAAGTCACATTGAATCGAAGAAAGATTTTATCAAATAACACACATGAAGCCGCTCTCTTCATACAGATGTAGACTGAAATAATTTATAGACATATTTTTTGTAATTGATAAAGATTTACAATGCACCTGCGGAATTTCATTCTGACATAAAATTTTGTTTAAAAAAGAAAAATGAAGTATAACGTTTATTATTCATTATTTTTTCAGAAACTTAATATAAATACAAAACTTTCATTAGATTAGATAATCAGATAGAAACTTATTTTAATTCTATACATGTATTTTGCACTGGGCATATTTCTACGTCTGTACATACACATACATACACACACACACACATATGATAGAATAAGGAACAAGTAGGAAACAGTTATAAATTTAACATGTTTCGTTTTTGTTTAAGCTTGATCAAAGTTTTAAAATATTCCACAAATAATTATGATGAAGCTTAAATAAAAACGAAACGTTAAATTTATGAACGTTTCCTATTTGTTCCTTATCCTATCTTTCTGTCGGATTCTGATCCATATTTGATTCCAATTCACACACACACACATATATGTATATGTATATGTATATATATATATATATATATATATATATATATATATTTCATCGATATCCTTGACACTGGCAGTTTAGAAATAGCGTAACGACAATTTGTTTTGGTTTTCCTTTTCATAATTTAATAAAATATTTTAATAAAACTGAATTTTTTTCAAAGAATATAATAGATTTAGATTCTGATGAGAAAACAACTCTAATAGAAGATAGAACTAAATCAGCTTGTTATCATGTAAGTGACTTAGAGGCAAAGTTATCTGCATACTTTTTGTTTTACAAACATCTTTCTTTTGTGAGTTTGTTCGCCTCTATCAAAACTTATCACGCAGTGAGGTATATTTGATAGGTTTAGGTTTTCTTACTGTTAAACTTTCGAAAACAAATGTTTTGCTATAAGCAATGGAAACGCGCTCACCACGGTATAGTTTTTTTTTTAATTTTTATCCAGACTTGCCTTAAACCTACAAGAGAAATTGATCACGCATATACTCTCCTGCTGACACAGAACCACACATACGAGCTGAAAATATGTATTAAATTCGGTAGAATGGTTAGATAAGTAACAAAAAAAGGAAATCGTTATAAATTTACCATGTTTTACAATTTGTTTAGCTTAATTCCACTTTCAAACATTTCTGATGAAGCTAGATAAATAGCGAAACATGGTAAATTTATTAAGATTTTTTTATTTATTCCTTTTTTAATGACACACACACACATGTAAACCCAACTACAATAAATCTATATAAATTAACTTCTGCTAATCATATAGAGGATTACGTGCGTTTCCTTTTGCGTATATAGATACTTCAAGCGTAGGCAGTTATTTGTACAGATTGACGTATTCGTAAGAATATAGAATTAAGAATATACAATTTCATCAAGTTTATCATGAACACTATCTACAAATCGACACCTAAAAGGTTACATATATTGAAATACATAAATATATTTGATAAATAAACTAATATCAAACTCATCAGCTGAAGACGCGTGCTGCCTGGTAGGCGGTGTTCAGATCATTTAGAATTTTGATATTTTTGAAAAATGCGGATAGAGCTTTACGGCTTACAGTACGGAAAACCGAATCGGGTGAAAGAGAGTTCAAATTTCGATTAAATTTGTATTTCTATGTTCTTTGAGAAGGCATTAATATACTTTTCCCAATAGGTCAGCTGTTACTGGTACCATGTAACTTAGTATACTTTCTTGTACGTTATTTGGTGAGAAGATGGGCGCCAACTTGCACAATGTTATTAGGTTGGTGCAAAAATAATGACGTAATAATGTCGTTTTTTGACGTATTTTTTAATGTCAAAAAACGACATTATTACGTCATTATTTTTGCACCAACCTAATATTTAAGCGTAAATAGGAAAAAATTGTATCACACCCATGCGCCAGAAGAGAACTTCATTGCCTTAAAAATCAGCATTGTTAATAGTCGGTTTTAGCTGAGTTTAAAAAGCGACCCATGTTGCCGGTGGAATGTATTCAACCACGCCAGCCTTCCACAAAAGCTTACTTACACACACGCACGCGTGTGTGTAGACAATCAAAAGTGAAATTCTCGATATCAGTTTCAATCGCAGCTGAAAGAGATTTCTTTGTGATTTATTAAAAAAACTGAAAGTTACACTTCTGTAATTGCCGTACCTAAACGATTTAATTTTTGACAGTAGTCTGCATGCTATAGTTATTCTGTCATAAGTAATTTCAAATAGTTACAAATAAGAGGCGCCCACCTCCTCCTCCCTAAAACATCTGCATGAATATATTTCTGCAACTCTTTCGAATATATATGACAGAAAAGGAGAAAGAGAGCGGGAGAGCTAGACAAGGAGAAAAATACGTGCGTATTTTATAGGAATGTGTTGAGTAACCGTGCTTAAATTTGTATTACTCCAGCATTTATTTAGGATTGACGTCGTTGTCAACAGCTTGCAAATGCAGTATGCTAACTTTATTTTATCTTGAATCTCTCTCATACTAACATTATATATATATATATATATATATATATATATATATATATATATATATGCATGGACATACAAAACATAGATTTATATAGTTTTTTTTTGTCTATTCTTCAGCTGATTATATATCTTTATATATGAGCATGTGCGTAGAGAAACGGGCGGAAAACTGTAATGATCTCAGCAGAATAAATCACCACACACACACACACACACATATATATATATATATATATATATATTATATATATATATATATATATATATATATATATATATATATATATATATATATATATATATATATATATATAAACTACGTAAGTGATAGAGAGAAGAGACACAGCCAACCAGAGCCGGTTAAATAGTTCAGTTAAGTTAAAGAGAAAAAAGATTAAAATAAAAAGAAATAGAAAAAGTACCAGGAAACAAAAATAAATAAAGAAAAAGACAAGTGAAATGATCACTACTTATATATATATATATATATATATATATATATATATATATATATATATGCATATATATATATATATATATGCATGTAGTTCAAGTCTTTAAAATTCGGAAACTGAGAAATTCACTTTCGATTTAGATAACTTTGAAGAGTGTAAAATTATATATATATATTCTAACAGACAAAGAATAAGAGATATGACTGGGTTGGCGAAAGAAAGATAAACATTAAGAGATGAGAAAGAAAAAGTCTGTACTCACGGTATATGAAATGTTTACCCGCACAAACTCACGCAATATATATCACATGTATAAATAACACACACATATATATCGACTATTTGTTAGTGAAATCTTATTCCTACTGTTATGACGGTATCTTCTATGATATAAAAACTCTTTCTGTTATTTAATTTGGTTATATTTTTTTTTATAACGATATGTTTTAATATACTTCTGATTAAAAAAAGTTGTTTTTCGTTAATGTTGGATTTATTTTCCTATTTATTCGTTTACTCCTTTTTTCTTTCAATCATCGCTTTGTTCCACTGAGAAAAAAAGTTGCTGATAGATCCCGGTCAACAGTGACTTTTAGTTATTGTTTTCTACATTTAACTGACCGTCTCTGATATACTTACATATTCTTTTTATTCGATTATTTTGTTTTCTCTTTCTCACTTATTCAACGACTAAAATATGCTCTTCTGTTTTGAACTTTTCTACATGTTAATGCGAAATTACCTTGCTGTTCTTCTTGCAAAAAGTTATTTCCCAGCTGCCTCCCTTTACTCACTCTTACCGTCTCTTTCTTTTCACCCTAAGTGTTTCATATCACATTCTTCTCACTTAATCTTTTCTCTTCCTGTACTCGTCTTACTCTCTACACTTTTCAGTATTTGGTTGGCTGTTTCTACTTTCACTTTCGTTTTCCCTCAACTCACTGCTTGTCGCTGCTGAGGCAGCACACTTTTCGCGGGTGGCAAATCAAGGGAAGGGAGTAGCGGTGGCCATAACAGGTGCTTTCTGCCATGCAGGGAACATCCCACATCCGTCACACGAAGGCAGGCAGGCAGGAGAGTCTCCGTTACACTTACAACGTTCCGCACCGGCGAAATACATGAAGCAGAACGGGCTGATTGTGGTCGGTGATAGGAATAGAACGTCGAATGGATATACATATGAACTCCGTGGTAGCCGTGGATTTTATACCTTAAAACACACGCGAACGCATATCACTGGAAATCATACATACGCAACACCGATGTAAAGTCATTAGATTCCCCGATTCTTTTTAAAAAAGCAAAAAAAAAAAAAAAAGAAATAAACAAAAAAAAAAAAAGGATCAAAAAGAAAATATATGCAAAACTATAGACTTCTATTTATTTATATTGTGTGTATTTTTTACTCACATTTTATTGGCAATGTGTAACTACAAATATATTTGAGGTTTTCGTTCGTCCACATTCTTGCAAGTGAACACATACATGCATATTGATAAAGATCCACGTGGAAGTGATGAAGGGCTAAGCTAAATCATCCAAGTTTGTTCTTTTTAGATTTCTTATGTTTATAGCTTAATTTCATGTTTTTATCATGATAAAAATGATATAAAAATAGTTTTATCCATAAAATATCTTATACGGATGGAAGAAAAAAAAATCTCTTGTTTTTGAAGAGTATATAAATCTTAGTTTAACGCTCGTATTAGCAAAATCGAAAAAAATAGGTGAAAAATGAAAAATAAATACGAATATTTTTAACAGTAAGAAAATTTTATAAAACAAAAAGTAGAAAAAGTTAAATTCCTAGCTTCATTCAAAGAATCGTTCCCAACAATTTTTTTAAAGGAGTATTTTTTTAAAAAGAAAAGACAAAAAAGTGTAAAATTCGAAATAAATAAATACAAATGTAGAAATCGAAGAGAAAAATATTCAAAAATATATGAAAACAAAGAACGGACACAAAAATAAGAAAAACAAAGCAAAAAACACTCTGCTCTCTTCAGAAAATAACATTTAACTTCAAAGAAATGTCGTTCTGATTTACCTACCATTGTGACTTCGTAAATTTTTCAAACACTTGAGGCTAAAAAGCCACATGAAGGAGAGGCACGCTACTACAATCTCATCCAGACAAAGTAGAACGCTGATTATTTACGCAAGAAAAAAACAAAAACAAACAGCTTCTCATTTAACTTCTTCGATTACTTTTCAAATCCACGTGGTACAGAGGTCTTTTTAAGGATTTCGTTTTCTTTGATGGAATATAAAACCTCAGAATATTTTACTGATGGATAAATACAAACGAGGAAACGAAGAATATCCATTTGCGACCTTTTTATTCGCTCTATTGACTTGCTGCTCTGTTTTATGTCAATATATTGCGATAAATGTCTTAAAAAGTGATTAGCACTTCGACGTGTGTTCACAGGTGGGCAACATCGATTGATTGGCATCGATCTGTGTGATTTTTCCTATATTTGTGTCTGTGTGACGGCCATTTGGACCTTGTCTATGTGCGGGGGTGAGGTGCTACGGTTCGTATGAATGTGCGCGTGCTTATGCGTGAATGCGTGCGTGCGGGTGTGAGCATGGGCGTATCCGTGTACATATGAATGAATGACTGAAAGCATGTAGAATTTTTTTGTAAAGAGATATATTTAGGTAGATAGATATAGAATGAGAGAAATAGAGTTATACAAACTTACAGAGAGATATTTATTTTGAGAAAAAAAAGGAAATAAAAGGGGAGTGAGTGTGTTGCTATAGGGAGAAGGAAGAATAGTAGAGAGAGTGAGAGAGAAAGATCCATTAAGGTCATTTTTGTGTGTGTCATTTAAGAAAAACCGAGTTGCTAGCAAGTCTAAGTCGAAGAAAGATTAGTTCAACGGCAAGCCTTTGATGTTAGTAATGTCTCCCCTTAGGACTACAAAATTCCTATTCTGGCAAATTATACAATACTTGTTGATTTTGGCGATATTAATCTTGAATTTAGCTCAGCCTAGTTTTAGCCGCTACGGTACCCCTATCTACCCGGCTGTTAAGGATATGGCCCAGGTAGTTTATAATACGAAGGGTCAGTGGCCTAACATGACCTATATGTTGAGTGCCCGGGTGTTCTCAACTAGCTCAACGGGCTTAACTTCTGATCCTACTCTCGCACCGGACATTAGCGCTTTTTTGCCTGACGTGGAGGACCGCATATCAGACACCGATCAAGATCCTAATACCTATCCAGTAACCCTGTATGAGAGAGCACTGGACGAAAAACAGGACGAAGACAGAGAAGGGACAGACAACAGTTATGTTCACAACGGGGACCTTAATGCACCTCGATCCTCGGTTGATGGGAACAATAATGAGGATCACAGCGATATGACCCTGGTGAGGGAGGGCAGCGAAACAGAGCATCAGTGGAAAGTGGTTCCACACCGCCTGAGGGGTCGCAACGAATGTACAAAAAGTGACATGGAACAGGCTGAATTGCTCAACTCGGATTTAAAAGACAAACAGTTATTGGATTTACCTACGACGCTCTATATTGGAGGATTATTTGAATCCACGGATTTACAATCCCGCGGAAGGTCGGAATTTCATTCGGCTCAGATGGCAATTGGACATATCAATGAAAAAGGAATCATCCCAGGTTACAAATTGGATCTCGTTTACAACGAGACTGCGGTAAGTACTGTTTTGGCCTAATTATTTTGGAGGCTTGCTTGTTAAAATTCTTTCTTTGGCTGCAATGAAATAGAAATTCAAATCTCTGAACATTGCAGCTTACAAGAAAAGAAATCTAAAACCTAAGAAATCAATAGACTATTTTTTTTAAAATCAATACCAGAAAGACCACGAACACGAAAGTGTTTTTGGACCATTTAACACGAGAGAATCAATTTGATTTTTAAGAGTAGCCAAGTGATTGGGGAAAACTTGCATTCATAACGTACTGAAAGACACAATCGATACGACAAAAAAGAAAACAATAACTACTCTATCTAAAACTGTACATTTTTAGTTGAAATTTTGGGTTGAAAATATAATTTATATGGATCAATTTTCAGTCATTAAATCTGTTTTTAAATGAACAAACTAGTTAATAAAAAAAACACCATTTCCTCTCCACTCCCACATAGAAAAATTTGGGTTCCAGCATTCAGTTAGATTTTTCCACTAATCTTAGTATCTAAATGAAGATACAAGGATTTAATACTTTCGAAATGATTTATAAATTTACTTAAGACTTATTGACAGTGTTCAACGGTTCAGGATATGCCAATGTTTTGCAATCTTGGATCAGCTTTATAGATCGTTACATTTCTTCAAAATACTTTTGGAATCAATCATAAAGAAAGTTTTGTCGAAATTCTTTGGAATCAATCTTAAAGAAATGATAAAAGTTCTTTCATTTTTCGTTAATGTTATGGTCTTATTATTTCCTGAAATTATTTTGGTCAACAGGAAATTGTAGACCCGCCGACATTCCGTTGGCAAAATATTTCTTTAGTTATTTAGACGGCTGAAAAATCAGAAGAAAATATCATTCAGACTATTAATTTGTGCAAAGGGTTTAAAAGTCTGTGAATTACAGTGATCCCTAAGAATTCTTAGTTATTGAATAGGCCGACTGATGTTAAAATATTTCGATAAAATTTGTTGAATATGTATTAGTCTCTTTAAAGTTCCATGAAAATCACGCTATATAAAGATTGAATTCTCTCTAGTATTTTGCCGTAAAGATATTTAAACTATTAGATATTGCACGTCTTCAGTTTTGTTGAATGTGAATAGTGTATAGAAAAACAATGTGTTTTAGTTTGTGCTTTTTGGTGTCCTACATAAAGAATTGGTATCCTGTATTTTGCCAGGCTTTTGATAGGGATTTTGATAGGCCGTCAAGTAGAATTTTGTTTTTAATGAGTGGATTTCTTTTTAAATTGTTTTAGATACTGCACTTAAAGAAGATGACAGAATTAATTTTTCTTCGTTTGGAGGCGTTTTTTCTTTAAATCTTTTTTGTGAGTGAATGATTATTTGATAGAACTGAAGGAATGGAAAATTTCCCCCTTGTAAAAAAGTAGCTAAACTACATTTCTAAAAAAAATCTTTTCAAAGATAATAAAAATCAAAGAATATATGGAATAGATTTTTTTAATAAGGAAACAAAACCATTTTTTAGATGTACTAGAAAAAAAACCCCGAAAATTACGTTTTTGATAAATATTTTCAAATGAGTAATCGAAAATTTAAGAAAAAAATTCAGTAAAAATACTAATCATGAAAGTAAAAAAAAAAAAAAAAAAAAAAAAAATCCCGAAACGAACAGAAAGCGAAGAAAAGAACAAATCAACAAAAAGGGGCAAGAAAATCGATTTCTTTCTGGAATGACGAAATTAATTCCAGAATCAAAATGAATTATTAACGATTAATTAGTGAATATTAATTATTAAATGATAATGTATGCTTTTTCCGAATTGAAAAGCAAATATCAAGCGATGTGGAATTCAACTGAAAAGTTTCTTGAAAAAGTTATTGATGCTAGTCATTTAACGAGTTTTGAGTCCAAGAGAAAAGAAAAGATTAAAAATCGGATTTAACATAATGAAATCAGAGTGTCAGTCACTCCAATACACAAACAACAAAATGCGATTCAGAAAAATTCTATAAATTCGTATTGGTCGAAGAATATAGCAGATCGTATGAAAATGTCCGAAGATTATTAGTTTATGTATTTTTAATATTTGACTTTTTCTTGAAAGATTCACTCACTTTTGTTTTCATTAGAATTATGGCTTTTCCCTTTGGCCATGTTTTTAGGCCCAACAGTGGACATCACCAGGTCTACAAGGACGTATTCAATACTTGCGGAACACTTTTTCATTTCATTGTATTACATATGGCGACAGATGAAATAATATTTCATAAAAAACATAAATAAAATAAGAACTTATGATTAGTCAAAAGCACTTGAATATTTGGTTTCTTTCATGAAAAGGTAAAATAAATTAGAAAATAAAAATATATGAATGGCAGGATTGATCTTTCATTTTTGCGAATTGATATCGAATTATAACAAGAGAATCAAGAAAACAGTTTTAGTCAATATTTCAACGCAGTTTGACAGTTATCGGGATTTTTTTCTTTTGTCTCTAGTTCTTAAATGTGATATTCATTCAATTCATAACAATGATTGCTAGCAGTGTCATACACGTTATTTTCCGACTGACAAAACTTTGTATTATTTTCTTTTGTTTTGCCAATAACTCACAAAACCCAAGAGCTCCATGAACTAATTATTTTGGAGATTATTCTGCCATGTGAATGCTGCTAAATTGTAATATTCTCGAAATACCATTTTTTTGTAAAAGGAATTTGGGCAAATAAAATGAAATCCGTCGGGAATCTTCTGACAGTTATTGGATGTGCGGATAGTGGATAACGGTTTGTAATGGGAAATTGGAGAGCCGAGTTTGTTACATTCACTTAAGCGAAAATACCCTTGGGAAAGCCAGGAATCCATATCTTCTACTCTCCAAGATATGGAATAAATAGTAGAACTTAGAAAAAAATCATTGTTATTAAAAAAAATATTGTTAATATCATGGGTCCTTACCTATAACTACAGAATGAACTCTTCCTAACACTATGTATATTACGCCTCTCAAGAGAGATGGTCGAATCAAGCCGAGCTTCTCGGCTTGACGGTCGAACTCTCTGCCTCAGAGAGGAACCCGGACGGAGCTCCGCCGAAGGGCAGAGTTTCGTTCGGGGAGGTTGACCAACCCGATCCCGTTTATACGGGTTCTACGGGCATTTTTTGGCCGAGCCTACGGGCTCGGGAAACCCACGTTAAACTCGGCCTTGTGCCACATGCAATCCTCGTGGGGGGTGGCTAGATACCGAATCACGCCGAGCTTCTCGGCTTGACGGTCGAACTCTCTGCCTCTGAGCAGAGAGGGACCCGGACGAGGTTCCGCCGAAGGGCAGAGTTTCGTTCGGGGAGGTTGACCAATCCGATCCCGTTTATACGGGTTCTACGGGAATTTTTGGCTGAGCCTACGGGCTCGGGAAACCCACGTTAAACTGGGCCTTGTGCCATATGCAACCCTCGTTGGGGGGTGGCTAGATACCGAATCACGCCGAGCTTGACGGTCGAACTCTCTGCCTCTGAGCAGAGAGGAACCCGGACGAGGCTCCGCCGAAGGGCAGAGCCTCGTTCGGGGAGGCTGACCAACCCGATTCTGTTTTTACAGTTTCTACGGGCATTTTTTGGCCGAGCCTACGGGCTCGGGAAACCCACGTTAAACTCGGCCTTGTGCCACATGCAACCCTCGTGGGGGGGTGGCTAGATACCGAATCGTGTCGAGCCGATAGTAGTTCACTCCAAACCAAACTGACAGTCATACTAACACCTTCCACATCTTGTATTATTATTTTGTGTAATATACCTTCGTTATTTCTACTCTTGTGTTCGTGTTGTTCTTCCTTGGTCCTAACCTGGACCATAAGAGTTAATATAATATTCACTCAGAAAAATAATTATTCTTTAAAGTCCCAAACTTATTTTAGCTTTAAATACCCTATAAAGGGAGGATAATCCATAAAAACAGAATCAATCAATCTGACATTTATTATTATTATTAATAAAGTTTAAGAACAGATTACTGGTGTTTATATTTTATAAGTTATTCTTGTTTTAAACCAAACAGTGAAAGCATTTAACCAACGCATTACCCGGTGTCGTAATATTAAGTTTTCATATGAAATGAGTAGTCATTGCTGTCAACTTTTGCGGCAAAATCATTTCAAATAGTGCTTTACGTATAGATATACGTAAAGCAGATATGTCGTATTTGGTAGGATACAAAACGTAGTCCTATAGTAGCTTGCCCTAAATTTATCCTAAAAGATGAAAAATGTGCGATATATGATAATGTTAATGGCGAGATTAGCCGTTTCTATGTAGGAATTACTCTGTCTCCATTAGTGATAATGCCGGTTGTAATTTATAAAAACTCTTTCAAAAAGTTTTTCAGGAAAATAGGTTCCTCAAATCAACAAACTGTTATCGCCCATTCTAGTACTCGTGGGAGGTTCCCTTCCTAATATTTTGTTTAGGTTAGTGTGGAAACTGAGCATCCTGACTATATCATTATTTCCCCTTTATATTTACATTTTCTGTTTTAGTTGCTTCTAGAAGTATTCAAGGGATGTGTTTTTGTTATTTCGTAAAGCATTTTATTTGTGATTTTGACAGTCTACAGGGTCTGATGGAAGAGTGTTTTCTTTAAAACCTAAGGAATTTTTCTCCTGAAGTCATCAGGTTGTATATAATACAACCTGTTTCTCAGATCATTGATCTGAGAAACAGGTTGTATTGTATACTGATGAAAACTTAGAAATTTCTAAAGTCGTTGGACATCATGCATGTATTTCAGAGCATGACTAGAGTTCTTAGATTAATATTTTGGTTTAGTAGGATCTTGCGGTGTTGGGAGAAACTAAATCTATGTTCACATAATTTATGTCATATTGTAAATCAATTAGGTATTAATCCTAAAGCAGCATGCATATTTAATATATTGGATGTGGATGAAGGGATATTCAGACACTAGTAGACAAAAATTAGTGAAACGTATGTTACTTTTTAAAAGTGTATTTCATATAAAAAATGAGTCAATATTCAATTTTGCGCTGATCAAATGTTTACAAATGTTCAAGACATATATATATCTCACAACATTAGAATATATATCACAAGAATATATAAACACAAATATATCTCTAGAACATATATGTATATATATATATTCTAGTGAGATATATATATATATATTTATATATATATATCACTGGAATATATATATATGTACATATATATCTATATCACTAGAATACATATGTACATATATCACTAGTAAATATATGGATATATATATATATATATCACTAGTAAATATATGGATATATATATATATATCACTAGTAAATATATGGATATATATATATATATATCACTAGTAAATATATGTATATATATATATATATCACGAGTGTATATATGTATATATATATATATATCACGAGTGTATATATGTATATATATATATATATATCACGAGTGTATATATGTATATATATATATATATCACGAGTGTATATATGTATATATATATATCACTAGTAAATTATATATGTATATATATATCACTAGTATATATATATATATATATATATCACTAGTATATATATATATATATCTGGAATATATATGTATATATATATATATCTAGAATATATATGTATATATATATATATATCTAGAATATATATGTATATATATATATATATATATATATCTAGAATATATATGTATATATTTATATATATCTAGTATATATCTGTGTGTGTGTGTATATATATGTATATGTATATATATATATATATATATATATATATATATATATATATATATGTGTGTGTGTGTGTCTTTATGTATTGAAACATGTGTGTGTGTGTGAAATGCTGGCATTCATACATAGTTATACTTCTGGTAGAGAATAGAATGCATTAATTGATAGTTGTTAGTTTTATGTAAGTGCGAAACAACAAAACCAATACAAAAAGATAAATCAAATAAAAATCTGACGGTATAAATTAAGTATTTATCGTCCCCTAGAGGGATTCAGTAAACTCCTAGGAGCATTTTATTCATTTTAAATCAGTCCGATTTTAATAAAAGTTTTTCTAAGTAAAATGTTCTTAATAGCAAGGAACCAGACCAATAAAATGTGTTACTTTTTCCAATTTCACAATATTTTTTGTGAGAAATAGGGTCTTCTAAAAATAGACTATTTAACATCGTATTCGTGGCTGTATAAACTAATTACCTCCCTTTAATTTTAAAGCGATATCTTCATCTATCTAGGCCTTTGTTTCTTCAATAATAAACGCGGAAGACAGTGACACATTCTTTTATGTAGAGCTAGCAATGATACTCGGCGCTGCATGGATCAAGACTCTTTCTTTTGTGCCGTCGCGGTTCGTAGTAGTTTGTACGGAAGGCCTAAATATAGTAATCTTTAAGGAATTAATTCTTTTTTGATAACCTGATATTATTTATTATTACTATAAACGTTATATCTAGTGGATATGGGTGTTTTAGTAAACACCCTTGCTTTTAAACAATTTGATTCAACATGAACCGGCCTAGGCATTCGAGAGTCTTAATAAAGAAAACGTGTTCTTCAGCAAGTTTTGAATCTGCGTTCACTTTACTTTGAAGAAACATCCTTCTGCAAAGGTGTCCTTTAGACTGATCAGGGACGTACGACATCACATTAAAGAAGGTTTACTTAGCAATTAAAGATAAATAAACATATCTCATTGAATTTTGTTTTCTGTCAACCTAAAAGCTTACAAGGAATACTTAATATAAATATATTAAATATTTAAAAAGCTGATAACCAAAGTGATTGCTATAATTATTAATGATTATTTCATTAAATATTTTGGATGCGAGAAGAAATACAAAAATTACATAATGTATATAAAATTTCCACCCTTTCCTTATATTATAAAAATATGGATGACGAAATATTTTTGTATATTTCTTGTTTATTGTTTTGTTGACATAGGACAGTACAATGTTTTCGTATCAAGCCGTGACAAAAGTTGCAGGATAAACCAAAAATTGTGTAATTACCCCCCTCCCCCCCAAAAAAAAATTGTGTTCTCACGTGTCATTCTAATAGATATAAACATAAAAATATACAAATAATACTTTTGTCATCCGATTTTTGTATATATGACATTCGCAGTACCTAAGCTTTAAAAATGAATTTTTCAAGCTAATAGATTAAATTTATTATTTCCAATAAGGAAAATAATATTTTGTTCTATTTCAAAGCTAATTTAAATTGACTGGAAGGAGTTTTCGTTTCGAAATTGCTGGAATTGTTGATTATAACATCATTTTTATTATTTGTTGATTTATAGAGCCATTTTCAACGAAGAGAATTACATTCTGATGAAAGATTATCAGAATGTAATTCTCTTCATTAGAAATATCATCCAAAAATAAAATATACATTTTTAAAACTTTATTTGAGTAATATTAGTTGATGTAAAGTTTAATTAATCTGATTTGAAAGAAATATTGTTTACTTTAAGTTTAAAATATCGCAGAAATGCACTTTTTTAACACGGCGGTAGTTGTTTATTTAAGGTGTTGACATCATCACAGATTGAAGTTTGATGCTTTTCTGTAAAAATAATGGAAGAATATAACGTGAGCGTCTTATATAATTTTAAGTGCTCAGTAATCTTAAAAAATTAGGAGAATATTTTCTATAAGCTAATGTTTTGTTGAATTTTAGATATTTTGCTTTTAAATTTACTATAGTTATAGCTCTTATTTTCTGATAATCTTGTGTATGAACACCCGTATCTACAAAAATCTGCACGCTCATACGCATACAAAAAAAAAAAAAAAAAATTCAAAATTATTTTTAAAATATTGGCGTTCGATGAATTGTACTAAGTGTTTTCATTTATAATTAGTAAATATAGTTTTACTTAATAGCAATATCACCTAAAATGAACAAAATAATACAGGATTTTAGAATATTTAAAACTTTATAAATTATTCTAGTTAAAATAAAAAGAAATGAAAACAATTATTGTAAAAATTAATTATTCATCAATTTTTTTTAAAAGACAATAGTGTCCATAATATATCTTATTAGTAAAAGCAATTAAAAGCTTTTCTAATGAAATAATGTCTTAGTCTTACTGGATTTTTTATTTTAAGATTCAGTGCAGATTTTCAATAACAGGTGTTTCTGTTTTACAAATAAAATTGATTTAAATTCTCCATGGAGCTCTGCTTTTAATTAACATAAACATTAATTGGCATGAAATTTAATTTCTCGAGATTTATTAAAATTAAATAAGTGAATGTGGTGGGAGGTAAACAGTTGTAAAGAAAATATTTTTAACAAAATTCTAAAAGAGTTTCATTCATTTGTGAATAAGTCCTGAAAGTTTCATTAAAATCCAACAATTATTTGATTTTTCAAGAATTTCCAAATCAATGTGTTTTTCACCACAATAAAGAAGCTATAATTTCCTATACTAATCTCTGGTTCCCTACAAGCACAAGAAAAAGATGAATTTTAACCAAAATTACGAATGTTCTCAAAAGAATAAAAAATAATCATCAAAAGATCTTTTGATCTTTCCTCTTAATAACAACAACGATTTTGACAATAAAACTTTGTTTCTATTAAGTTTGGTGTATTTTTTCACCATAATATGCTAATATTTTAGCAAATTAGTGTAGGTATCTAGATTAATACAACTAAAATTTGTCACTTAGCTTCTGTTATATTCATCATCTCAACTCTGTCTCATATATATATATATATATATATATATATATATATATGCGTGGCGTTTTGATTTTACGATTCATGTGCATGTTTTCGCAAAATAATTGGTATTAACCAACTAACATGGGCAAAAGGTTTCAGGATATATTTATATGATAAATAAACAGCAAAAATTTCATTTTATACTAGCTGTTTTTATTAATAAAAACAGTTACAAATATTATAAATTCTTTTAGAGATTTCTTGTTTTATTATGCACACAAATTAAAAGCGACGTCCATTTTTATTTATAAATAATACCAAAAGGTCGAGACCGTATAACAATAGTTATTTAATACAAGATTCTGTCTCCCTGAATAAATTATTATTTAAATGTTAGAATGGACTTTTTGACATTCTAAAAAATTCCTCTGTATTTCATTCATTGATTTTAACTTTTCTACTGTGGATTGACAAATATTATTTAAAACATTTTTTATTGTTGATGTATTTTATTTGAATAGTGTTTTACATTCTAGTATACATCTTTTAATGAGAGAACATAAGTTCTGTTTTGGATTAATATTAGACAATGAGCCTTCTCATTAGAAAATGTAACTAAGGTCCTCTCAACATAGCTGCAGTATAAATCACAGGAGGACTATGGGTGTTGTACAAGCACGAACATGCCAGAGCAGGCGTTTGCAAAAGGGATTGGTTAGTCGCGCTAGCAGGTATGCTGGGAAATGATATCATACGATATATATATGTGTGTGTGTGTGTATATATATATGTGTGTGTGTGTGTGTATATATATATATGTATGTCTGTGTGTGTATGTATATATATATATATATATGTATATGTTTGTATATATGTATGTATATATATATATATATATATATGTGTGTGTGTGTTTGTATATATGTATGTATGTATATATATATGTATAAATATGTATGTATATATATATTTGTGTGTATATGTATATATGTATGTATATGGATACATTGTCGTCTAAATTACGCAAAAATGAAAATAACACTGACATCTCATTTTAACAGATATATTTCCCAAAATTACACAAAAATATCTTGAAATACTAAAGAGTAAATTTATTCAATAAAATTCCCATTGACCTAAAACCACAGCCTCCAGATGACTTTGGAATATCCTGCAACTCCACTGGATAGTCTTCTTGTTTAAGTTGGTGAATGCTGCTATAATCCTTGCCTTCAATCGATCATTGGTGTTACAAGAAGTTTTGTTGGTCTATCGCTCAACTGCGTAACCCACACATAATAATCAAGTGGCTTGCAGTTTGGGATGTTAGGTGACCAGACATAAGTGATGATGTGGTCGCATAAATTGTCTGATGACCATAACTGGGTTCTCCTGCTTGTGTAGCATGGTGCAGAATCCTTACAGGTTCTTCTAGCAGCCACTCTTTGACCCAGGGCAGCACTACCTCCTAAAGGTACTTCTGCAGGCCTCCGTGTTGATTAAGTCCTTGTGGAAAGATGAATGTGACACCTGAGGAATGTTGGAAAGTATACCGGCGAAATCACCGTGATAAAGCTAGCAAAGATATGAAAACTGATAAAAAGAACCAATCTTTAGTAGTTAAAATACATAGTCTAAAAAATTCAGCCCCCCCCCCAATCTTACTGACGTTGGTGATAACATCGTAGAATGATGGCTATCCCGTCGGTATGCTTGTTCATCACACGGCTCTTCGTGAATTTGAACGTATGCTCAAACCTAACTAATATCTATCCAATCAATGAATGTTTTAACCACATATATATACACAAATCGAATAAGATTTAATTACGTTATCGATAGAAAGAAACACAATGAGAGTTGGAATGAGCATTTTTTCAGAAAATGTTGAGAACACTCTCCCCACCACAAAAAAGAAAAACACGCAAAAAAAAAAAAAAAAAAAGTAAAAAAAAAAAAGGGTTTTCATAAGAGGTATTAATTTCATTTAGACACACAAGGCTTTGAGAAAATTATGATAATTATTCAACATATCTACGTTTGAAATACGTATGTAGTCTTGCTTTGAGAGTGTCAATGCTGATCTACCTAGAACTAATAAAGCCCTTGAAGGATGGCATAGGGCATTTTTGCAGCAAATGTCATGCCATCATCCCGCAATATGGAAATTCTTAGACGATCTTAAAAGAGAACAGGACTTGCAAGAAATTCATATTGCAAAAGTAAGAACAGGTGGCCAAAATATCAAGGGCGCTAAGAAATACTACGACGTAAATGAAAAACCTAAATATTTAGTGGCACCAGTTAACTAGTACTTTTCAGTAGTAAACTATTTGCGTGCAGTATCATATAACTTAAGGTTATAAGGATTTTTTTCTTATTAAAATGTTTTATTAATGATATTTGTATTTCGAATAATTATCATTTGTGTATTTCCTCTTTTAATTTTTACATTTTTATTGCAATAAATTTTGCTTTTCGAATAATTATCATTTAGTATAATTATCCTTTTGATTAATTTTCATTCAAACAATTCAAAGGAACGCTTACGCCCTGAAAAAGTGCTACATTTAAAATATAGTGAAAATTCGAATAAATGTTTTTCGAACAATGTTCAAATCATCGAATATTTAATTCTTACTCTAGTTCTTGCCACTGTGGCTCATTTGCGGATCCTTTTACCACTATCTCGCTTGAAGCGGTAAGGGAAGTAACCCTGTCGTACAGACAATGCTTGGGGTTAATCGTTTGGATGAGTTGTATATTTTTTTTTTTTGCGTAACAACTTTTTTGTGTTATTAAAAGTTGAAACATATTTTGGATTATAAAGGATAATTTTTTGCTAGTGTATTAATAGTTTTTTTTGAAGATAATGAATTTTCCAGTTACAAGTCCTCCTATTTAACCCATAGATTCAAATTTTTCCCAAGGCCATTCACGTGTAACTGAATGTAACATACTCGACTGGAATTCGAACCAGGCTCTCCGATATCTCATTAAAGGCTGCTATCCATACCATCACCTTGTAGGAAAATCTATACTAGAAGCAAACCACTGACAGAAATTGACATTTTTATTCTGAAAATATTCTATCTTCTTAAATGGATAAATTGGAATCGCGCGCACGTAAGTGATCGCGAATCCGGTGACCATAAGGGTCGTAGTGCCACATATACTGCAGCCACAGCAGAAGTGGTGCTTCTTGGGCAAGACGGAACCGAACCCTCTCCCGACCGGTTTTGAATTTAGAGTTTCCTTCTAGACCGATTGCCACCCAAGGCCATAGAACCTAGTCTGTCCTACTATTTATCACTAACTTGGGCGTTGGGCGGAGAAGAGGATTCATACCTTTCCCAAGTGAATGTAATGAATCCAAATCCAAGCCGCTATCCATTACTTCACCGTGTCTCCTCAGATAAATTACGATAAGACAGTAAATAATATATTAATTTGTTATTAAAATTTCTCTCCTCGCAGCCACAGCTATGGGTAAATTGTAGGGTAGACTGAACAGTCTAGCTTCAGATGGCAATCAGTCTAAGAGAAGGAAATCTTGTGTTTCAATCTGTAGAGAAGGCAACAGGAAAATGGAGTGGTTACTCCATCTTTCTCAGGAATGCATGGTAATTCGCCGATAATAAAAAAAGGAACGCTTACGCCCTGAAAAGATGCTACATTTAAAATATATAAATAATTCCCGGTTTCCTGACGTGCAACGGTCCTCTCTAATATAAACAATTTTAACAAATAGTAAAAGAAAAAAAAAAAGAAAGAAAAATAAAGAATGCAGAAAAACTAGTAAAATAGAAAGATATTAGGTTGGTGCAAAAATAATTTCGTTTTCTCACATATGTGAGAAAACGACATTATTTTTGCACCAACCTAATATTTGCGGATTTCATTGTCGGTAAATTATTCCAAACATTTAAAGAGTTTTTTACTATTTTCTTAAAAAAAATATTTGTTTCTGCTACAATTTAAAAATTCCAGGGTTTAAGTTACTATCCAGACAACGAAGATTAATAGCAATAATTTGATGCAGTTAATTTTGGGATTTGTTGTAATTATGGCAATTGAAAGATGCTGAGAATTTTTATAAAGTTACGGAAAGAGATATCTTAAATGAATATTTGAGCCCTAGATCGATTGGTAGAATGCCGGCTGATATTTTCTTGTATTTTTAATAATTTTACTGGTGAACCAACGCAATGATAAAAATAGACGCTTTACTAACTGGCCTTGTGCAAAATTTGCGTCAATCATAATTACAAAATAACCTCTTTATAAATATGAGATTTTCAGCACAAATCACTGCCATTTGAGGGAGGTATTAAGATTTTTGTTATTGGTTGTCAAGATTTTTCATCCTAGAAGATTGGTGCTATCCTTTAGCAGTCAAATAATTGTTCATTTAAAAAAAATGTAGAGATATTCAAGGCATACAATTTCTGTAAAATTTTATTACGATATCGATTTTCCTTTTAAACATTTTCGATACTTTGAGACTGGTAAAGCTGGTTGGTTAAGCATTGTCTCTATTCTAAACAGGCAATAACATTCTGGGCTTTCTTATGTACTCGTTAATTTTTGCTTGTCTGAAAGTTATCCTTCTCTCCGTCTGCCAAATTTTCATCTTACGTCGGCAGCTAATTGGAGGATCGTCTGCGTACAGCTGACAAGGGAATTGGTTATTTTTCTTTTTAAAGTCTCTGCCATCCTTCAATTCTGCCATGTTGCTTGTGATATCTAACATTGTTATTCTGTGTGTGTTTTTGTGTACCTTTGTGTGTGCTCAAACGATTGCCTAAGCATTATTCATTTGCAAACTATTACAACAGATATAAAGACTAAAAGATCTGTATAATATACCTTGGCATATATAGATATGTTAAAGTAATTTTTAAATTCATTATATCAATTTTTTAAATTCAATTTTTAAATTCATTATTTCTTATTTTAAACGTTATTTGGTTTCACGTGTTCGAGTAGGTATTCTTTTCTTTGAAACAGTGAAATTACCGTCTGCAAGACTTAAAAACATATAACCGTCTTATTAAAGAAGACATAGCTCCTGGTAGATATCGAACCCGTATTCCGTTTATCTGGGGAACCACCCTTTAAGTAGGTGATTTTTTTTTGTTTTTTCTGCCACGGAGGTCGTTACGGACAGCAAAGGCTCAGTTATCCTTTTAAACAAATGTACATCGCTCATTGAGATATTTCGAGGTCTATACCAGCTGTCAACTTCGTTGTTAATTTTCGGAGTTGAGGCATAAACAATTAATATATATATATATATATATATATATATATATATATATATATATATATATATATATATATATATATATATATATATACACATATTGATATATATATGTATATATAGTATAAAAGGCTCAAACAATGATATTTCACTGTTATGAATTATTACATTGGAATCATAATCACGATCAAATTCAGACTTTTTTGAATTTGTAGGTCTGATGAATTGGATCGTGATTATGATTCCAATGTAATAAATTATAACCATGAAATATTAGTGCTTGAGCCTCTTATATTCTTGCTCTGTCTACCTGGATTTTATCGTCTTGGAAATTATATATATATATATATATATATATATATATGGATTGCTGAAAATTCTCAGGTTGACCTGCTTCCCAAAATCTGAACGAACGATCAAACCTAGAAATTTTGGTATTAAGGCATCTTGGTCGTGACAAGAACTTTTT
>OZ010572.1:63763564-63893564 GCA_963932145.1 Acanthosepion lycidas | reverse complement strand
GCGTGTAAACAATGAAGAAGTTTTAAGGTAAACGGAATCAAAAAGAAACAGTTAGAATCCGAAAGAAACCGGTCAAGTTTCTGACACGTAATTAAGAATGAAGGCTTAGAAACATTGACACTCACAGGACATACTGCAGACAAGACTCAGTAATCTACCTAACGAGATTGTTTAAATTAGTGACAGAACGAGAGTGATAGTAAAAAGACGTAGAAAGGATAGGAAGTTGTGGCGATCCATGATCACGCACGTCCTGAAGGAAACGGTGCAGATGAATATGTATCAATCAGAATGCCATTAATAATGAAGGATAAATAAAAATGAATCCGTCTGTTCGAAATAAAAGAAAAAAAAATCTTTCTCTTTCTTATATTTAGCAAATCGAAGAACTTATTATAAAGAAGCCATTATGAAAAATCTTTTGTTTTTAGTCTTCCGAGAACTTCTTTATGTTCAGTCATTTATATTCCAAGCTGCATTCAATAAAAAATCTTTTCGTCAGACAATACAATTTATACTAGATTTAAATTCGTTATTTCTTCTCCCATCTGAAGAAAAACACCAAAGGCAGGGAAGAGAGTGAGAGATTCAACGTTTTATATATTAAAGACAAAAAAACAAAACAAAAAAAAAAAAACTATTAAATAAGCCCACCAAGATATTTGTACGGTTTTACGAGACAACCTAATCCTAAGGCATCCAATTTATTCTTATGATATAAATAATAAAAGCAGTTTGAAAAAATAGCAAAATATCGTAATTTTTCATCTTGATTATGTGCTATGTCTCTTATGACGTAGGCGACCATGGTTTTTCATAACTTTCTATTTTTGTTGCTTTAAGTAACCTTTGGCTCTTTACCACACATTTTGTCCTTGTTCTGTCATCATTTGGATAAACTGTTTCCATCTGCTTGTTCTATTTTCGGCATGCCTGTGAGTGTTAAAATTTCCAAGTCGATTTTTCTCATTATGTGTCGCATAAATTTCAGTTGTTTCTCTTTAAGTATCAGTTTTCTCAAAACTTTCTCGTTGCTCATATTTTTTGCCCAGTGGCACCAGAAGACTAGGTAGTTCAGCAATATTCTTTGTTTCTAATTTCGTTTTCCTATATCTTCATACTTTGTTTAGTTTCTGGAAGACATATTTCTTTATTTTTGTACGCCTTTGGGTGAATATACCACATTTGGCATCATTTGTTACTGACTTACTCACATAGTTAAATTTCTGTATCCGCTACGTCCCCAGTACGCAGTTCACTGCTTGGTTTGTCTCTTTTGCTTACAACCAAACATTCACTCAGCCTACAGTTAATAATCCTGTTTTCGTGCCTTACTTTATCTAAAATTTCTTTTTTCATGACGCAGCAGAAAGATAGATGGTCACCTCAAAATAACGCGCACAGACATCACTCTCTCTCTCTCATATATAACACACGCACATACGTACGCATATTTGTATATATTTCGTTAGAATAAAAGAAAAGATTGCTGAATTGACCTCCTATATGTCAGTGAATGCTGGACAATCTCCTCATCGATGAAGAGACTTGAAGCAACAGATATGTGGTTCTACAGAAGGATGATGAGACATATCGAGGGTAAATAATGAGGAAAGAGGTCTTGAAAAATTTGATACTCACAGAACAGATTGAATGCAAGATGGGCAAAGGAAAACAACGCATAACCTATCTAGCGAGCTTGAGTAAGTGGATGGCTAATGAGGTTAGGGAGAACTAACAAAAATACATATTATATATATATATATATCAAAGACAGGAAATAGTGGAGAGCCGTGATAGCTAGCATCCTGAAAGGACATGGTACATATATGGTTGTATGAATATTTAATAATTCCTTTAAAATGTAAAGCCTATATGAAGCAGAAAAAATGGTGGCCCAGTAGATAACGGGTGGCACACAAGCAAATACTGAAAACTTTGTTGAGCTGATTCAGTTAAAATTACGAGTAAAGGTCTAACAAAGAATTTTGTACGAGACGTTTATATTTTTTTGGTTTCTTGATTTGAATTGCATTAAGGTTGAAGGACAGAGATGATGGGAAATATGGCATCAACATCGCATTCATAAGCTATGTTGATTCCATGTATTATTGAGCTATTTACGAAATGGCAGTTGATTGCGTTTATCCAAATTTTTTTTTCCAAAACGCATTGGACTCACAAGCTGAAAAAAATGAAAATGTCAGACAGTATGGACGATTTATCTTTTAACTGCAATCTTTTCGTATTTTTCTTTTTAAATCAGTAGATATTTATATAAGTATAAAAATAACTTATTCATTAGATCATTTTTAGACTAGATGAATTATGGTTGCTTTCGGAAATATGCTTATGGATAATCAATGTTTGATTAACAAACAAGATTCGTAGGTGTCTTCATTTACGATACTTTTACAAGCACGTATTTTAATATTAACTCCATTTATCAGATTGTATATATTACATGCTCATTGGCTAAAACAAAACTGGTCAAACGATATTGACAGTTACAGTGAATATAAGCAAGTGTTCTTGTGCTTCATTTTGATGTGTTTATAGAGCAGTTATAGGCAAGAAGAAAGATTTTAGTGACATTGACTAATTGCTTTGACCAGGAAATTCAGTAACTCATACTAACCAGTGTCCATCCCCGGAATTGTCTCGTAGCATAGGTACTCTGAATTGTCCGCCCTTACGTGGCCTAATACACAAGAACTTAATATGTTGTTACGCATTTATTTCTTTAACTGGGATAAAACTAACCATAGCTTTGTCACATTAGCCCATCTGTTGGATCGTACTTGATGGAAATATCTCCGTTCACTTCTATCAAGTAAACTTCTATTATAAACTCTTGACTCCTTCGCATCAAATCCCAGAAGATAAATTTAGAATATTGCAGAGGCTAGGTGCGAGCTGCATTTTAAGCGCATGGAAGGCCCACACTTTATTAGGTAATGATAATCGTAAAGGTAATATTAACCGTTTCCTTATAAGGAAATATTTAGCATTCATTGACCGAGCATTTAGTACTGATGTCGGTAGAAATTTACAAAATCTTTCTGTTAAAATAATATTTAAGGAAAGTAGGTCTTTACAGCTCCAGTAGCTGTTATCGCTAGTGGAGTATTGACGAGGAGGCGGTTTCCTTCCTAACCTTTTATTTGAAGTAATGTAGAATTTCGACACCTTCATGATGTCATTCTCTCTTCAAGTTACGTGGGCTATCCATTTTAGTTGTTGCTCCTGTTGAAAGTCCGCAACTAATAAAGTTCATGCTATTTTGTATAGTGCTTTGGGATTATGTAGCGGTAGTCCATAAGGTTCGACAAAGTCTGGTATTCTTCAAGACCCCAACGGGTTTCAATCGCTCAAAGCCATTCTTAACCATCGATCCGAGAAAGCAGTTGTATAGAGCTGACAGTTTAAAGATTTCTGAACGAATTTGGCGTCATGCATGACATCCATATGAAAATCAGAAAATCTGATGAGGCTATTTAAGGACATGACTCTCGTTTTTAGGTTAATGGTTGGTTTTGTAGGAATTTGAGATGTTGCGCAAAATTAACTCTGGCATAGCCTATTTTATATTCAGTAAGCATATCAATAAATTTCTGATTGTACATAAAATGCCAACTCAGTATATAGGAATTTTATAGAAATATAAAAGTCCCTCCCTACATATAAGATTCGGCTACGAAAATAAATCTAGGGTGTGCATTCCTTAAGTAGATAGTTGAGCTTTATCATGGATATTTTCTGTGACCTAATTGGTAAGGGCAAACTTTGACTATAGGAAATCAAAAGTTCGATTCTTGTCAAGAGGCACATTTTTTCGTCTGGAATAAAATATATATATATATATATATATATATATATATATAGCTTGTTTTTAATCTATAGTGCACATTCAATAATGCATATATAAAACGAAATAAAAACAAAAATATCTCAAATACGAATGCCTATTCATACAATAAGTATTCACACACATTTTATGCAAATATGTATACATCAACCTCACCACATATGTACACACACACAGATATTTATGGCACATGTTTGCATCCAATCAAGCGCGTGCTTAAATAGAATGTTTATTTGTACCTCTCGTATCGATCCTTAATATTTTTGCCTTGTTGCTTCACATTCGATTTCCAAACCTGGTTTCAATGGATTTCTCAGATACTTCCATTCATAGGGTAATCCACCAACGACATAAACAGAAAATCTCCTTATTCTACCTAGTGTATATTAACTCGAGAATCCACAGCCTTCCTTCCTTCCCCAACTGCTATACAATCCGCTTCACAATGCTAGTTGACTGAATGGCGGCTGATAATCGATGCCCTTGCACACACATACGTGTGTGTGTATTTAATATAGAAAGTACTATAACTGTAGTTTTCAGAGTTAAATTTGACTTAAAAATTCAGAGACAAAACCAATGATTCTCCAAAACAAACAAAAAATGTCCTAATTGTATTAGTGAGAAGTCAAAAACGGATTCCAGTATTCGTAGAATAGTAAAATATATAGAAGATATGACAGTAAAATATAATAAAATCAGTAATAGGTCGACAAACGAAAATAGACATATATAAAATCAACATTATGAAAATTCAAAGTGATAAAAGTGAAAATACAGGTGTAAAGTAATCAATTAAATAATGTGAAAAGAAAAAAGAAAGATGAACTTGGAAAGGATAGAAGCTATCAGAAAAAGGAATAGTTTGAATCCTAGTCTATCTGAATTCTACATATTTAAACTGCAAATACTTGTATTGCAAGAAAGAATCCGAGAAACTTCAAAAATAAAAAAAATGGCATGAGTAGTCACTCTCGTAGATATCACTGATTATATCAACAGTTCAATGAATCGACCGTGACCAGATCGCTTCTAGCCACCGAAACGAACGTAAACAGACGCTGACCAAACACTCTCTGGCTGCCGGGGTGTGAACCGTGCGTGGGAGCAGTGGGACATGATCGTTATTTCGTTCCGTGTACTCAGCAACCCAGATATGGCTACATGTCTATCGGCGATTCCAGCCCGTCTTAAGCGATCGCCTAGTGGTTCTTTGTGTCCTCCATTGAGATTGGTAACTTGTTTTTTGTGTGATCCTAAAATCTGGCGCTCAATGTCAAATTAGGCGGAATATCTCTTCGATGGCGAACGATCACTTCAGAAAATCTAACAATTTATTGGTGGAGAATGCTACACAAACATGCGTCGTCTACACATCTAGGTAGTAAAATCTGGTTTCCGATCGATTCAATTCGCCTCCTGTTGGCTTCTGTAGTAGTAGTAGTTGTAGTAGTAGTAGTAGTAGTAGTAGTAGTAGCTGCTCTAGCCTAGCAGCAAGTCTGCGACAGTTTCTTTGGTTCTGTTTCTTTCACATGATGTGTGAATGCTCTTGTTGAGAAATGGAGATTTTTTAGTATGTCGTTCTGAGATCTTTCCAGGGACTCCCGAAGCCAAATGTTTCACGGGTTAATATAAGCGATGCCTCTGGGCAGCCCATTCCCATTTTTGATATTGATGTATGTAAGCATTTCCATCTTCAATATCCATTGTGCAAAAGAAACAAACAAACAAAAAAATCATAGCTCCAGCAAAACAACATTTCTCCAACTTTTGATGAGAAAATACATTATGGCTTAGCATCGTGATACTAAGAATTTGTCCTTCTCGGATCATATTTCGGCTTGGAAACCCAGGTTAATATTTTTCCTTATCAGGGACAGGAAACTACCATTAGGTAAACTCCAAAGTTAATGAATTTTCACCACATTCGTTCGGTGTTCAGCTATCTTGGATTCCCTCATCAAATGCATTTTATATATATGATGTAATTTTAGTTCTCTGTTTCTTTTCCCATTTGCCTCTTAATGATTTAAGATATCTTTCTTTAAGTTTCGCCCTTTATTTTTAAAATCACCTCAAATGACTATTTTACATTCTCATGCAACTAAATGTAGAACCAGAGCAATACAATGCTCCAGAGGTAACAACGGACAAAATAACATTTGCGCTTCAAAATTTGAAAAATTAAAAATCACCAGGAAAAATGTCATTTTAACAGATCATTTTTAATAACATAGGAGAAAAATTCTGCAAAAAATTGTTTAGCGTAACTATTTGCTCAGTATATATAGAATAGAAAAGTGTCAAAAAAGAAGAAAAACCTTATCTTCATTTATAGTAATTCTACTTTATATAAAAAGATAAAACTCTAAACAACTATCGTCTCATTACATTAACCCAGAACGAATATAAATCATTGTGTACTATTTAACAATATATATAATCAAGAAACAATATTCCAGTTGAATGAAAGAAGAAAAACAGAAGATAAAAATCGTTTTTTTTTTATCCCTGTTAATTATGAAAAGGCACTCAAAGAATAGAACCGTAAGATGGGAAAACAGAAATTAACAAAATCACTAGAAAACAAACTTAGAAGCGTATATATGTATATATGTTAATGGAAAGAGTAATAGGAAGAATAAAACCAGGAGATATGAAAAGGCGAATATGAATTCCAGATCAGGAATTCATAAGATATAACACGAAAGTGATTAAACGACAGAAAAAGGAAGTTAGGGTGCTATATAACAAAAAGGAAAGATATCAGATGGGCCTAAAGTTAGTCTCGTGCGGTAAGAATTCAGACAAATGATAAAGGGATTAGATATAGAGATTTGCTTGTAATGTTAATGTTGGCACTTACAGTCATCATGAGATTTTGAAATATTGTCCAGCAGTAAACTATTAATAACTGCTGCTGTCACACACACACACACACATATTATATATATATATATATATATATATATATATATTGTACAGGTAATAAATCCGTTGGTATATAATCCTAGTAATATTAATTATTAAAGCTGATCTACAGATGTACAGATGTATCTACGATGTATTTATATATTAAGCTGATCTACGAGTATTTATTATAACAGAGCATATGTATTTTTTTATAGGATTTTTGTTTTTGCTGTATATATATATGTATATATATTAGAAGATAAAGGAATGTTAGACTGTGTTTATGCATGCTTCGCGTGATAAAGAAAAAAAATACCGTAATGACTTATTGCGAATATGACATTTCTGCCTTTAAAATCAGCATTGAAAGTCCGACTCTGACCTGAAGTAGAATACTAAACAATGGCGCCAGTTAGAAATAAGCCGTTATACCGACAACGCAAAAGGCACTTTATGCATCAACATATTCCTATGCACGCACTCACCGTCATATAAAAGTAAAAGGTGGAGAGAATGTCTGTTGGTTAATCAGCCATTTAATAAATCGATTCATATGAACAGATTATGGTCAGTTTAAATGAAGATTGAAAATTACTTGCACATACAAACACACTGAAAAATAAATATTTACCTACTTATATTTTTTGTAGAAAATGCATCGAATTCACGCAAATGTTCCTGTGAGATCAGTATTTTGGCCACTGCATTGAGAGAAGCAATTAAGATAATTAATAAATCGATAAATCTAATGATGTAAGAAATATAGGATAAATACAGAGGGATCGATTGATATAAGAATAAAAAAACAAAACAAAAAAACTGATAAGTATAATTATAGGCTCAGATCGAGGCAAAATAAATCAGTGCTTGGGATAAGGGCAAGAGATAGGATGAGATGATCACAATGGATCTAAGAACAGGTCAAAATAAAAGATATAGAAGTGATTAAATAACAAAAATAAAGGTAGGGGTTGGGGGTATATATAACGAGAAGAAAGCAAAAGGGTGTTTGAATGATGTCCAGTAGATTGCAGGCCTCAGTGTAATTATACTTCAAGAGATACAGAGTTATGTTGGTAGACACAGCTGGGCTTGGGATACGCACACGTAGAACTACCAATAATAGGAGGATATACCGAGTGGTTAGAACGTCCGCATTCTGACCATGAGACCCGGGTTCGAATCTCACCATCTCGATTTGTCAGTAAGGAGACTTCCTGATGTTATCGGAGTGGAGGACTCTACCCCAACGTGAGGCAACTTTGCGGCACATGAAAATCATAGCTCGGGTTGACCCAAGCCTTGTGTGTGAAATTCGTTAGACGGAATCCTTCGACGATATCGACGGCTTCCATCGATAGCTAGAACAGCTATCCATGGAAGACGTCAATAGCTGTGCTGTCAGAAAGTCACAAGTGATCGTGGCCGAGGACTTGAGCTGGCCGTGTTCAAATTATTGATCACGCTAGATAACACGCTCTTTCCCAGAAACTGTAACTAAAGTCTGCTCAGCATAGTTGCAGTATAAACCGCATGTGGGCTATGTGGGTGTTGAATAAACACAAGTGTGCCTGAGCAAGCGCTTGTAATAGGGGTTGGCTAGCTGACCTAGTAGATAGGTATATTCGAATAGGAGTGGCCAGCTATATATACATACCGAATGTAACAGCAAAATAACAGTATAATTATCCACCCCACAGAATATATATCTACAAAGCTACTAAACTGAGTTAATTTTTATTAAGTTATTTTTTCCAGGTTTTCAGATAAGACGTTTAGCCATATTGACAAAATTTCTCGTAAAAATCACTGAAAAACTCTTTGAGTTATACAACTGAAAAGAGAACAGGTTAAAATCGTTTTGTGTCATACCCATTGAACAAGAGTGAGAGGAAAAAGATCATTCAAGATTTCAGTAATGGTACCAACATTCATACAAAGTCCATTCAAAAACCATCAAGAGAACGGTAAAAAAAGTTTAAAAAAAGAGGAAACCAAAAAGAGAGGAAAACTAGAGCAAGGGATTACATCAGGAAGAGGAATCGTATATTTCAACTTCGAGCTAAAGAGATCAATTAGAAAAGATCCAACTCAATTCATAAGACGTTTGGTATGCGAGAGAAGATATTTTCAGCTACGACCGTCTAAAGAACAGCGAAAAAAGACTTAAACAAAATCATACGTGAAACGTGCGAGGCATCTTTTTCCAGGACAGAAAGTTAGATGGTTAAAGAGAGCGAAGATCATCTTGAATAAGTCGGAAAATAGCCATGGAATAATATGTTAATTTCGGTCGTTCATGAGCTTCTGATTCTTAGCTGTTATTAATGATGAACATGTCATTTTCAGTTATAATCGATTTCATCACGATTTTTCTATTAAGCTTGGAGAATTACACAGAATTAGATCTTTCGTTAAAATGAAGCGGCGTACTAATGCGAACTTTCGAAAAGTGGGGATAACTTTATATTCGCATATGTATGTTTATGTTTAGAAGATGAAGTCTTCCATGAAACACTTTTGAATCTGACTGATTCGGGAAAGAACGGAGAGTGGGGTTGATTAAATTCTATCATCGAAACTCTTAAGAAAATAATAGTTCAAGTAATTCATGGTATAACACCGTGAATACATTTCTTATTCGCCTTCTTATTACGGGATAGGACTAAAATCGACCTTACAATAAGATAAGAGTGTGTACCTCCCAACATGTTTGTCTAAGAGCGAATTGGAAGGTTCAGAAATATTAGACACCTACCCAACGAGCTTATGTAAATGAATGGAAGAACAGGATTTCAGAGAGAAAACAAAAAGATAAAATTTATTAAGAGCTACAAAGGACAGGAAATTGTGGAGTGTCATCATCGTCAAAGTCCTGAAGGGACACGGCAAGCTTTATGGGAATGACTTTATCAACTGCAGTGCATGAAGACAGGTTATTCGATTTCTAGTCAATGTTAATAGTGCTATATCTCGCCCATAAAACTACGTTAGAGGGTTTTTCGTTTTATACAGTCATTCTTCTGGGTTTAATGAGCATAGTTTATATGAGGAGAAATACAGATTGTGTTGCGCAAAAGTTAAATGAGGTCCAACTTGAAATCCAGTATTAAAAGAAAAACATCTGTTTTTTATTGAACCTGTGGACGATAAACAGTTCCTTTTTCTTATTAGCATTACCATTCCTAGGTGAGGTCTTGGGATCACTGAGCATCTCCCTCCAGACAAACAGAAGCCATGAAATCTACACATGACTTTCGACAAAAGAACAAAAGTGGAACAAAAACAAACTGAATTTAAAAACTGAAACAGACATAACACTAACGCCAATGTATGTATAGCTGGCCTCTTTTATTCGAGGATACTCGTCTACTAGGGCGGCTAGACAATCCCTATTGCAGACACTTGCTCAGGCGCATTTGTATTGATTCAACACCAACAGAGCCTACCTACAACTATACTGAGCAGATCTTAGTTACATTTTCTAGGAAAGAGCATGTTATTTAGCGTGATCAACAATTTCAATAAGGCCAGCACGCTCAAGTCCTCGGCCACGATGACTTGTGTACTGCGTACTAGCACAGCTATCGACGACACCCAAGGGTTCCGTCTACCCAATTTCACTCACAAGGTCTTCAGGCGCTTTCCAAAGGTGCCGCACGCTGGGATCGGCCACTCCAGTCCGATAACATCAGGAAGATTCGAACCCGGGTCTCATGGTCAGAATGCGAACGTTCTAACAATTCGGTCACGTGCCCAATTTTCATGTGACCTCAACGCAACCAATCAAAACATAGAATTTCAAAATTAAAAACAACTCTAAATTTTTCTGGTGAAGGTAAATAAATAACGAAAAGTCAAATTTATAAAAAATCCCACTTTTTCTTATTCAAATCATTCTGTTGGATTTAATCCATATTTCCAAATCAATTCTTTGTTTGTAAACAGTTACTAAATGTGTTTCTTTTTAAACTTTCCCTTAAAACTATTTGGAATAAGAATTTGACGATCGCTCTTTGTTCCCAAGAGAAGGAAAAGAAATAAAAATGCAATTTACGTAATTAGATTACTATTTACCTTTATAAACATTTTTTTTAAATACAAAACTAATAACCAGGACTGATTTCAGAAGACATGAATTCAGCTCTGATCTTTAGAAGAAAATTACATTGGGTTGAAAGTATTTCGTTCAGTGCTTTCAGCCATGTTTTCAGCTGCTGACAAATGACTAAATATTCAGAAAAATATTAAATCTCGGTCAGTATTTCTATTTTATTATTTGTTTGCTACGCTATTGAAAGGACAGAGAGCAATACGAGAAATGAGAAAAAAATCTCATTTAATCAGGCACCAGCATTAAAATGATGAAGTATTTAGAGTATTAAATGTTTCGGTCACTCAGATTGGAACATACACATATCTTTTAGGGCATCTAAAAAGCATAAAATGTTTTTGGAAATAGAAAATATATATCCTCTGGCAAAATGGAAGAAGACTTTTTAGCGAGTGGTACTGCATCCAATTTTAATCTGAAATATTACATATTTGTCGTCAAAGGTAAATTAAAAAAGAAACTAATGATATTATAAGAAAAAATAGGTGTGCTGGCTCCAAGCCATATATGTCGGGTAAAAATGGCTGAACAGAAGTTTCGATGTGGCAGTTATTTCGTCTCCTGTTTTATTCGTGAATCCTTACCCAAGTTTAGTCGTATTGGGAAAATGGCTGTTATATTTAAGTACTTTTTCAATTGCATTGATTATCTTTTCTGCATGAGAAAGGACGGATTCTTATCCATAGAAACGTTGCAGGCGTGCCTTCGTGAGCAACCCAAAAGTTCCTTTTCAGAAGGGATGACGAAGTTCGTTAAATGTTACCAGAAGTGGATCACCGTGCAGAGAGATAATACCGAAATGTGATATATGCATTGATTCTTTATCAATGGAAATAAAAGTACCGTATGGAATTTGCCGTTACTTTTTGATTTTCACTCGTAAATAAAAAAATAGACCTACTTATAATAAGATATTATGATAATACGTGGCCAGTCATTTTATTGCTATCGATGTTATGATAACAAAATACTTCCTTATAAAGATTAAGTCGGGGGACAAATAAATATATAAAGCTTTAATTTGTTTTATTAGGGAAGATAAATAAACTAACCATATGTTATGAATAATCAAGAGTGGTCTCCCCTTGTTTTGTTACTCTCCTCTTTGAGAGGGCTATTTCTGTTTACTGGGACTATAAAAGGACACTGTATACGTACGTACTTTTGTCAATAAACCATATACACACAATTTTGAGTGAATTATTATATTTAATGTCTTCAATAAGTGTTAGTGATTTTATTCATTTTTTCTTAAAAGACTATCGTCGCAAAGTATTATTTATAATTTCAAATTCTCTTCGGAAAAAACTGAAATCCTTCTCCGCGTACTTGATGATCTGTGAGGAAAGAAGAAAAAGGTTTTATCACCAAGTAAAAAATGGTGACAGCCAAAAGCAATCTGACAAGATCAAGTACGCAAAGAGGTTCAATTGTCTGACAAAATTGGGATGCTAATGTTTTTACTCAAAGTTCTAAACAATATTATTAAAAAAAAGGAACCACTGCAAAAAATAGATTCTAAATGTAAGAAATAAATGTCACAATACATAGCTTACACGACATTACCGAGAAAAAATTCATGCGAAAAGATAATTCAGATCATTTCTAAATCGTAAAATATTTTCTTAATTCAGTGAATAAAGCGGATTTAATTTCACCTATTTGTAATGGCAAAATTACTCAGATGTAGGCATTAAGAAAGCTTTATTCAACTGAGAATACAAGATTCGTGTATAGTATCCTTTTATAGTCCCAGTAAACAGAAATAGTTATCTCAAAGAAGAGAGTAACAAAACAAGGAGAGACCACACTTGATTATTCATAACACTATTATTATTAATTCTTACTCATATAGATTTTCTATAATTTTGAAGAAAAAAAAAAAAGAAAAAAAGATCTTTCGCATATAAACGATTCATTTCCTCCAAAATCTGACAAAAGAATGCTAGCAATGTAAAGCTGAGGTATGTCAGTTTTCATTTATTTTTCTTATATTTTCTTAGTGGTTTTTGAAAAGAAATGCGCATTCAACAAGATTCAAACAGGTTAAGGATGTAACCAATGTTTAAACGGATCTCAATGCATTCACCGTAAAGTAATGAAATTTAGAAAAGACATGTGAAAAGAATTAAAGCAGAAGACTTGCTTCCATTTCTGAAAATTTTCAAAGGCAATGCTTGAAATTTATAAGTTATTGAACAAATATTTTGTGTTATTTCTTTATTGCAGATATTGCCAAATTTATTTTTGCGTGTTATTTGAAAAGGTTAGGAATATAGAAAAGGAAAAACACTGATTTTTCCATATGAGAGCAAAAATAAATAATTGAACATACATTTCGCATCTGGTGACATTGTTATTTTATATCATAAACCCTCTGGAGGTTATTAGGGGATTCTCAAGGTAGAAATACAACAACCATTTTTCTTTCGTTTTCATAGCGTTGTTATATCATCTATTTTCTCTAAGGTGTTATTTTCTGAATATAGGATCGGAACTATCAAAAAATTAATGCTGTATGTTCAAATATATTCAAATAAAAATACGGATTTAAAGAATTTTGTCAGAATTTATAACTAAAATTTCCTTCGATTTGGGGATATGTAACTGTTATGAATAATCAAGATTAGCCTCCCCTTGTTTTGTTACTATCCTCATTGAAGAGCTATTTCTGTTTACTGGGACTATAAAAGGACACTATACGCGAACTTTGTATTCTTCGTTGAATAAAGCTTTTTTAAAACCTACAACTGTGTACTTTGTCATTACAGTAACTATAACATTCACTTCGTACTTAAAGCATATCCTTTGAAACATTCAATTTGAATCATCGAATTTTGTGGCTTTCTTATATATTTCGTTGGTTCGTTATAGTTCACGTTCACCTTTGAGAAATGGTTTCTCTGGTATTTAAGTTTGTTTTATTTCAAAAGCTTCTGTGTTTCCTCTGTTTTGATTAATTAATACTCCTGTTCGCGCGGTGTCATAAAATGAATTGTAAAAATTGATGTCTATTCGAAGATCATATGAAAATATAATTTTTAAAAATTACCCTTGCTTTCTATTTTGTGCCGTCGATTTGCCAGACTTTAACGGCTTACATCCTGTTGATAAAGCTCGTTTATTTTTTAACCTTAATTTTCTTTCTTTATTGTTCATTTAATCAGCAATTCTTTCAACAATTTATCTTTCTTTTTCTTTATATTTTATTTTCATTTCATTTTTTCCTTCATTGCTCGTTTTTCCTTTGAAATGTCTTTTTTTTTATATTCATTCATTTCTCTTTCCTTCGTTTCCTTAACCGCTTTTTCCTTCGCATAGTTTAGATTCTTAATATGTTAGACGTACATTGTAGTAGTATTTCAATATTCAACACTTTCCGCGCAAATAATCACATACCATCGAGGAGGGAGATCTCCATGGATTTTTATCGATTTTTCGGCTGATAAAAATCGAACTAAAATCAATATTAGAACTTCCATTGCTTGAAATCAGAATCAGCGACGGCCGGATAATTGCCTGCGAAAATAAAAGGCTCTTGAATTGATCATTTCTTTATAATGCTTATTGTGAAGAAACAATGTATATCATTGTAAACCTCACTTATCCTGAGTCATCATTTAATTACCAAAGTTAAGCAATTTGTTTCCTGGAAAAAGGATACACAAAATGAGAGCAAAATTATAATCTCAAAGATTTTCAAATTTTTTCTTCTTTAGAAGAAGGCAATAAAACTTGTTTGGTCAGCTTCTTTGATAAGATACATAGGTGTATTTCCATACTGATGTCAGTAGCCAGCGTTCGAGTCGAGGTAATTATCAAGGAAGGAACATCCTACCAACCAGGTTACTGGCGCAATGTAACATTTCTACTCCCAATTGGTCTTATGAGATACGGTTAGAAACCCTTAATATCCGAATGTCGTACACGATGACGGTTTTAATAAATTCGTATTAATGTTAGAGAATCATTATACAAAACGCTATTCTTGATGGTGGTATTGATAGTACAGATGGAGAATACTTTTATCCGAAATTTTTGGGACCGAAAGTGCTTCAGTTTTCAGAGTTTTATTTTCAGATTTTGGAATACAAGATAATTAATTTGGATATAGAATATATAAAATGAAGCAACTTGGGAATGGGACCCAAGCATAAAAACGATATGCCTTTATTTTTCATAACACAGCCTATACATATACAGGTAATGAAGCTATTCATGTAATGTTCTCATGGATTTTTAAGTGGTGAAATTAAGATTTCATGTAAAAACAATGTTTTTTACTATCTGTACGTGTACAAAACATTATCATTATTTTAAAAATATATGAATGTAAGGCGTTTTGATATTTTGAATGATATCTTTACTGAGCATGAAACAAATGGTAAGTACATGAACGAAGGTGATACTATGACGATCGCTAACAAAAAAAAAAAAAAAAAAACTGGCGCCATTGAAGACTGCGTGGATGGGATTTTTGAAATTTTCCATTTGTGGGAAGTCATGCCAACTTTCGGATTTTGGAATTTCGTATAAAGGATACACAACCTGTAGCAAGTCCTGTAGACCATACTTTATAGTATAGGGTCATAGTATCACCACGCTATAGTGGTTTCTGTAGCCAGTAAAGTTAGAGCTACTCCCAACCGATTTTGAATTCATGCATAACTTTCTCCTAAACTGGTTACCAACCAAGGCCAAAGTACTTTCTGGACTGGATAGTATGATTGTGACGTGTAAGATTATATTATTATAAGATTATATTATCAACGTCTGATAAGCCTGCCAGACCAACTCTTTCATACAAGAAAAAAAAATTGTGTATTCACTTCTAGACTTAGTCAAATTCGGGAGACATTCGTAGAAAATTCAATCGTTTTTCATGAGGATGTGAAGGATTACATTCTCCTCTCGCGTGAGAATTTAGCCATTCATTTCCTGTCATCTGTTTGTCTTGTTCATATACATTTTAAGTTCAACTTTATATATATATATATATATATATATATATATATATATATATATATATTATCGGCGCAACCAGCGACGTCATTTAAAGTCCGATACTGCACTTGGTGACTGATGTTGACCTACGTCACCCCTCCTTCGCCTCGGCCGAGGCTTTTGATATTCTGATGTGACACAGAATACGACGCTTACTTTGCTATCTTTCGATTAAGACTTGAGGTATTTTCTGACCTGTATCACATACTACAGACGCTAGAAGGCAGGACATTTAAAAAAATAAATATAATCGAAGTGAACTAACAAGTATAGATAATATGTGACAAAATGTATTATATAAATACTATGTAAATTAAGTTAAGATCCAGTTCGACTGTTCATTATAAAGTGGGATTTGCTTTAAAGCAGAGTTATGACACTTCTAATAGAAAGCTTTTTATAGTTAATTCAAATAAATACGCTCATTTCGAAGCATTTTTCAAGTATTTTAAGTGTTATAATTAAAAGATTTTGCATCATCGATCGATTCTTTGAACTGGAATGATATTCAACGTTCGAAACTTCGATTTACCTTGGTTTCAAATCCTGATCAATTGTAATTGATAAGCAGAGAGAAACACTTTATTCCCTATGAAAAGCCCCTTTAGTACAGGTCATAATTTTTTAAGCAGCACCTTCTAACACGTCTCTGGTTCACAGGAAGTAACTGTAGCATACACTTACACATTCTTTAATGAAATCCAGTGTTAACCGGCCAGGTCCCTTTTCTTTGATCCCCTGCTCTATAAAATCGTTTCTTTTTTTCTGTGAGATATCTCTCTGCCGTAAAATGACATTAGAAAAATTGTAATTAAAACAGTTCAATAGACTTCAACTTTTGAGTGTCCTTTATTCATTACCAATACGGCATTTACAATATTTGTTACATTTTCTAAATATTCTATTAAAAATGTTAAACTTTGCTTATTATATTCACCCACAAGTGGAGATCTTAATGCTAAGGTGGTTGTAATGAAAAAGTATGCAGGTGTAGGCTTTAAGGAAGCTTTATTCAACTGAGAATACAAGGTTCGCGTATAGTGTCTTTTTATAGTCCCAGTAAACAGAAATAGCTCTCTCAAAGAGGAGAGTAACAAAACAAGAGGAGACTACTCTTGATTATTTATAACAGTGGTTACCATTTCAAGGATAGAAAACGGCTTTATTTGAACAACTCTGCAATTTAATGAATCGATCATTTGTGAAGCTAAAAAGAACCAGATTGGAAATGAATTAGCAAACACTTTTAAAATTTTTATATTTAAAGTTGAATATGCAAAATAGTAACCTCCATTAAGTAAGACGCCCTAAGTGAGACAAAATATATTGTGAGATACAAATGAAAAAGCCGAGGTGGTGTAATGGTTAGTAAAATTGTCTCGCTAGATCAATTGCGACTGAGTAGGGAGTTCAATCCTCAATAATTGCTCCACTGCATTGTGCCACAACTAAGCTACTCTTAGTAAATCACAATAACTGATCAAAACTGCATTTGTCTTGTGCCGCGGTTTGACGCAATATTAGTAAAAAATACATACGTACGGACAAGCAACCAACTTTACATATTCGATTGTCAAGTTTCCTATTGAACACCTACACACACACAAACACACACACACACACACACACACACTTTGAGCTTTATATATTAGATAGAGCAGCATAGTGCAATATACGAATTGTCGAGATTAGTTTAAATGTGGTTATTATCGCCAGGAAATGCCGGGGAGAATATACATTTCAACTGATGTGATAGAATTTAAAGCTTTTGTTTGCATAATTAAGCATATAGATATTTAGAAGAAAAAAATCCAATAGAATTTCTTTTATATTTGTATTTCTCTTATTCATAAATGAATACTCTTAAATCTGAGAAAAATGTTTTACAAAGGTAAATAACTTATAACATCAGGTAAGACTGTATTGACAGCATAATCATAGCTATACTAACGAACATTTAGTGGGGAATTTCACCTGTGTTGCGGGTTTAGAGGGGCCAGTACAATAGAGTGAAGTTGTTTGACGGCAGTTGCAGAAAGTCCATCAACCGAAAGGGAGCTCCGATTTTACAGCACTTCATCTTTTCTGTTGAACGTGGAAGGTCTTTAGGGCAAATTCATTACTTCTCAAACCTTTTAAACAACGAGTAAATGGAGCGATAATAATAAGATTACTAACTAGTAAGATTCTTTTTTGTCATCTGGTCAAGCGAGTTTCAGAAATTTGCTGTTTGATAAGATGGAATCGACAATAATAATAAAGTTTGCTTGAGCAGTTCGCATAGTACGGTCACGGACTATACTCAGATTGAAATTTTGAGTTCGTTTTATATCGACTCCTGTTTGATTACGTACAATGCAGTCTTACAGATATCTATAGGAATAACAGTGAAACATGTAGTCGTAATTTTACCATATTCCTAGAGAACTTTCGCTTATCCAAGCGGAGAGAAGTTACGTAGAGTTTGTTTTTTTTAACTATTTCAGTTTGTATGTAACACTTAAAGTAAATGGAGGAAATATGTATAGGTAATTTGTCGAAAATAATCCTTTGAAAATTAAATATTAAAGAGATTTTCATATGATAAGCATCTATATGTAAAAATATTGTATATTTAGTAGATATTGTTATCAGACCAAGCAGATTATATTGAATTAATTGCTATATCTGCTGCTAGAAAAGTTGGTTCACTGTGTCGTGCAAGACAATTTTACTCTTCAGAATGCATCTTGCACATTTATAAATCTACCATTAGTTCGTGCATTGAATACTGCTGCATTATCTAAACTGGTACTCCTTTATATATAACAGAAACCACGTTACGTTGGTGAGAAATTGACTGAAATCGAGATGCCAGGTCAAGATTGATTACATTACTGACCCTTCTTTCAATTATATATATATATATATGTGTGTATGTTTTTGTGTGTGTAATACAAAATTGGAAGAAGGTTCTGTAATGTAATCGATCCTGACCTAACATCTTGACATCAGTCAATTTCTCACGGACGTGACGTGCTTTCTCTGTCTTTTCTACAAATATTTTCATGGCAATTGCTCAGATTTCCACCATGGTGCTCCGATTGCTTGAATGTAACCGTTCTACTAGATTGACAATTAGATTTCACGGCTGAACTAACTAGATACAACCGCCTGTTCTATTTTGATAGTTTATTTTCTCGAACTTCTCACCCGTGGAAGTCCTTTACGATTTCTTGCTTCCCTGGCACATACAATATTCAGACATTTAAATGCAACGCCAGTTGACATCTACAGTCTTCTTGAATCCTCTTCTTTATTGTCCTTTATCCTCACAAGTCTTTTCATTCTCTCCCCCCCCCTGCATCTTAGTGGCTTTATCGCCTTGCTTGGATGTGAAATGATTAAGGAAAAACAGAGACAAAAACCGTTCGGACATTTGTACTGCTTCTGAAGTGTTTGAAACTATCAAATTGGTTTTATGTCTTCAGAAGTTCAGCTCTTCATGGGTTTCTTACAACATATTTTAGTTTTTCATACATTGCAAAATCATTTAGAGGAAGAATGTTTCACTCGTAAAGCCACTGGCAGTTTCTAAAGTATTCTGCTAGTTTCCCTTTTTTTTTACATTTTAGGCAGCTTAAAAGTGAATGAATTTTTAATATTTTAGGCAGCTTAAAAGGGAATGAATTTTTAATATTTTAGGTAGCTTAAAAGTGAATGAATTTTTAATATTTTAGGTAGCTGAAAAGGGAATGAATTTTTAATATTTTAGGCAGCTGAAAAGTGAATGAATTTTTAATATTTTAGGCAGCTGAAAAGGGAATGAAGTTTTAATATTTTAGGCAGCTGAAAAGGGAATGAAGTTTTAATATTTTAGGCAGCTGAAATGGGAATGAAATTTTAATATTTTAGGCAGCTGAAAAGTGAATGAAGTTTTAATATTTTAGGCAGCTTAAAAGTGAATGAATGAATAAAAAACGTGTGCGTTGTTTGCAGAGAATAACCTTTGGAAATTAAATATTGAAGATATCTTCATGCGATAAGCATGTATTTGTAAATAAATAATATTGTATATTTAGTGGATATTGTTATCAGATTAAACCGTTTTGGTTCTTGACAAAATAGCATAGACGTTTTAAGGAAAGATGTTTAATCAGTACGTTAAATTCAGAAGACGTATGAGATTGGCCGTTGACAAATGGCGTTTAGAAATTTTTGCGTTTTTACACTTGAAAGATTGATGAGGAAGAAAGACAAAAGGAAAAGGAATCTGAAAAATATTCTGAAATGTTGTTTGCATTTTGTCTTGAGAGATTCTCGTTGTGAAATTCATGCATGATTCTTTGAATTATGTCGTTTTGGAAAGAAGTAATGTCAGCAAAACGAAATTTGCATTATCATTTCCCCATATCATGTAAAGAGAACCTTATTATTATTATTATTATTATTGAGGTCATGTCTATTAATTATCACTATGGCGATTCTTATTGTGATTATCATTATTATAGATAGCATGTATTATCTACAATATTCATGTTTTCTTATGCTTTCATTGTGTTTCAACGTGTAATCTACAATTATAATATTTATCAAGATCACATCTTAATTTAAAATTTATTGTCGCACAAATATATTATAATTTACACATATGATGTGGTAGATAGAATACTAGAATATTTAGATTATTGATATTATCTCTCAATAATAATGAATAGTCTTAGTTTAGTCGTGTCTCGATAGAGAACATTCACAAATACTGACGAAGTGGGGGAGGCAAATTGAGAATTTGATACCAATAAAAATATTTAAATAAGCTGGACTACATAAAATAAATTCCTCGCTAATCCTTCGACTGCGGAGAAAATTTACTAAAAATCTACTCGTTTCTATTTGAATTAAAAGGCATTAGTTTGGATGAATAGTGTTTAATTAGCTAATCACTTACGAATACATTTAACATGCCACTAATCATGGCCACTTCAAAATAGTTAATGTAACAATTAACAGTTAAAAATATCTAACAATATCAATTGACATTTTTTGTTAATGTCAACGAACACTCGTTGCCACTTTTGTGAGGTCAACGAACACTCGTAGTCACTTTCCTAATGCTGGTTGCAGTAGAGACTTTGTAATCGTAAATGCAACTATAGTAACGCCATTGAACAATACTGGTGTCAGACGCCTTCAAATAGCACTCGCACTAATAGTACTTGTCCGATAATACTCGCTCGAATAGTAATCCGTATAGTGATCCGAATAGAGAAATAGTATAGTGAATAGAGTAGAGAATAGCGGCCCGCTTAGTAATAGAGGATAGAGTAGAAATAACGATCCGTTAATAATAGAGGATAGACTAGGATTAGAGATCAGTTTAACGTCACGCTACCTTCCACATATGCGTTTTCTCTATGGTCACATGGTCTACGTAATTGAATAATAGGATCATCTGTGTTTGCTCACTGGCGATCTATGTTCAAACTCAGATGTTACCAGCGACACTTTATTCCTATATAACACATTTCACAGTTCCAACTAGTTTCAAATAATTATAGTATCTCTTACCTTTTCTTTATTATGGTAATGATTCTTGGCAACTCTCTGTAGGTGATGAAACTGGTTGTTTCATAGTTGGTAAATTTTTATTAATTTTACAAAAATCCAGACAAGCCGAGTCTACAAAACAGCGTATCTTTAAATCTAGATTTTTTAAAAGTGAAACGATGTAAATATTCAATACTCGTTACTAGTAGCAGTAAATATAAACCCATATCGATTAGGTTAAAAGTTTAAATTCCCCGGCTGAGATTTTTAACTTTTTGTCTTTTATTCAATTCACCCTAAGCAAGGCATTAATGCCACTCAAACACAACGGGCTACTGGGAGCGAAAGAGAAGGAAAAGACTTTGGAAAGAACCGGAAACCCAATCCTAAATAGATAAACCCCTATTCCTGTTTAAAAGGCCGGAGAGGAGTGTAAACCGGACGATAGGTAAACCTATCTACTCCTATTGAGGAGAAGAAAAACAATTAAATAATTAGTAAATAAAATTTCAGAGTTCAGACGGAGACGTTAGTAGTATAGAGTTGAAGTAGACTTTAGAAGGAACCAGAAACAAGGGATACAAACTATTACTGTTCAAAATGTCGGGGAGGTGTGTGGTTCATCCGAATGCTTTCTCTTTGCATTTATAGGTAAAAATAATAGGTCACAGTAACCTCTGCAGAGCAACCACTCTAGGAGACGAATAACTGAAGTTAACCACACCCTATCAACATGTTATTGACCAGTATTGTAGGATAGGTTCATAACTCCAAATATAAGACATACGTTGGGAGACGGCTTTACTGTCGCGATGGCACACACACACACACACATATATATAAGTTTATACTTAGTGGACACACGTATTTGAGTAGACATCCATATTTTTAAACAGTGTAAATTACGTCTACAGGCTCGAAACTTTTAATAATGTAAATTGGCGTTGAGGTAGGGTTCGAACCTGTGTCTACCTTGTTGGGGAAACCGCCATTAAATCCGGTGGGCTTTACACGGCTGAACCAACGAAGATTTTCACAGTCAAGCGAAGTTCAATTACTCATTTTAAGAAATAACCATCATTTAGTAAAAATGCTGATTGCTGTCACATAAGCATCTGTTCAGCGTGAACACCAGGAATCCCTTTTCTGCTTAACCAAAACCCACCGAGAAAGAGGGGAGTACCAATTCTCAGCAGTTGTTTCCATAACAAGGTGTTAATTTATTTTTCAGTGGCATGAAAGAAATAACATTATGAACGGAAAATTAAGGTTATATATATATATATTATATATATATATATTATATTATATATATACTATATTATATTATATATATACTATATTATATTATATATATATTATATATATACTATATTATATATATATTATATATTATATATATATTTATTTATTATATTTATTATATATATATATATATATATATATATATATATATATATATATATATATATATATATATATATATATATATATATATATGCTGGAATCCAGTGGCTGGGTCGAGCAGCTCAGTTCTTAAAACTGAAAAGCCAGACCATCCGCACATGATTTGATTATAGTGACGAAGGAATTTGCAGAACCAATGACACTTTTCGGAAGAATCAAAATCACAGAGAACTGGTGCACATCGTGTACCACGAGGTCTTCAAACGACCCTCGTCAGGTTTTGAGCTCAAAGTTGTCTTGTCCAGAACTGGTTGCCAACCAAAGTATTAGGGCCCAGTTTATCCTGTTATTTACCCATAACTGAGGGGCGAAGACATGAATTCATACCTTTTCCAAGGGTAGTTGCGCATAAATGTAACGATTTCATGGAATGCAATGGCTAGTGTTTCGGAATGAGAAATCGGAGAGCAGAGTTCGAATTCCAGTCTAATTAACATACACATATATATTTGTAATGGTTAGAGGCTCGAAACGGAAAATCGGCGTGTCAAGTTCCTTACATTTAATTTCGCACAAATACACTTGGGAATGGTATAAGTCCCTATTTATCTCCAGAGCTATAGGGTTAAATAGCAGTGCAAACAAAGCCCTTTAAGCTTTGGTTGGCAGTCTAGGAGAAAACCAAATCAATTCAAAACCTAAGGAAAACTGTTTGGAAACTCGTGACACATTGTGTACTTGCATTTATTTTATCAGTTCTTCCGAAAAGTTTGACTGGTTATGTATAATTCTTCATCACTATAATCAAATGATGTATGTAGGTAATCTGGCGGCTCAGTTATATGAACTATGAATATTATTACACCACCATACGTCGTAAGCGACGGGAAGGCGCTCTCTCATACATACATACATTCATATATATATATATATATATATATATATATATATATATATATATATATATGTATGTGCGTGTGTGAGAGAGAGAGGTGTTCATTTATCTGTTAAATTATGCTACTTTAATCTTTCGCATCTTATAGTTATGTCATTTTTTTTCCATTATTTTCCCTTCGCTGTTCCCCGATTCTTTCTGGAAATATTCAATTTATCTTTGAATAATATCACCTGTTTGGCAATTATGCTCATCCTCTTAACAACCAGATAACGTTCAGATCAAAAAACGTGAAAGGAATAATAATAATAATAATAATAATGATACCGACAAACTCCAGTAAAGCCTTTCACTTGTGAGTGCACGAGCAACAATGATAAAATGCAAATGGATCTCTACATAGATTATAATCATGCATGGCATCATCAAGTTTTCGAGATAATGCACAACTCGATTAAAAAAAAAAAAAAGAAAAAGATGCATATATAATAGAAAACTGTTAATAAAGATCTAATCTATAAACAAAAGCCGAACGCACAAATAGAGGAAAACAAAGACATTCTTACAGTCGATGTTGGCAGGTCGAACTTGTGGTGTGAAAATAATTATGCTAAACAGTGAAGTTAATAATGCCAGTGTTTAAATGGCACATTTAGTGTTAATAAAGTCAATGTAACAGTGATTCTTTTTTCTGCTATTACGTGAAACGGCTCTTATTATGAATTCTATGTAAATGAAATTAGGCCCAGAAATGGTGTTTCGGATTATGAGTTTTGTATAGTTTTATTTTACATAGACATTTTACATCTTAAATAATTATACATTTTGCTGCAAATCACATATGTAGAGACGTCGGTGAGAATTGAACTTGCTACAGACTATTATTGGCCTGCGAAACAAGCTTGCTAACGATTGGCCCAATTTATATTTACTAAGCTTTCCAAAAGGCAAACTGCTTCTGTACCAAGTAAGCATCGAACGAGGTATCGGCTTTGAACTTAACACGTTAACTGCTGCCTTTTTATAGTATTGCTACCTGGCTGTACTGGCCCATTTTTTGAAAATAGGAAATTATCATTTACTAGAAATGAATGACGATAAAGACGATGACAGCGATATCTTATGGGCGCTGCCATTTTATTTTCGATCGAATACTCAATATAGTAAAGAGATACGTCATAAAATAGGCTGTATTGTACACTACTATATGTTTAAGATGGTTTCGAAATATTGCTAGTTTATAACAGAAATGCCTGCACCGATATTTCACAGTGTTTTAAAAGCATATACATTTGGTTTGTGCTTCTGCTATATATTTAGAGATTGTCGAAAAACTTCAAAGAAGAATCTGAAATAGTTATTGATCGTGGCCTGGCATCTCCACTTCAGTCACTAACGTAGCGTAGTTTCCCTGTGCCTTTTCTAGAAATATTTTCATGGTAATTGTTCTGGTGAATCTTCCTCTATGATACCAAGACTAAATTAATTTAAGCGTAATACTAGATTTTATAGTTGAAATGGTTAGATGTAACTGTAAGTTGTATACTGTTTCTAGTCTGTCACTTCTCGCTTGTAGAACTCTCTTTCGTCTTCTTGCTTTCCAGCTAACTTTGGTCTTCAAAAATTTTAATGCAATGTCAATCTTCATCGTCTGTCTTAATTCCTGTTCTCTCTCCTTCATAATGTTTTTTTCTCATATTTCCTCACACTCTCCGGTTCAATACCGTGGCTGTTCGATGAAGTGATCGCTTGGATCCAAGTTTTGCCTTATCCCACGTTGTGATTTGCTTTAATCATAAGGCGACCAAGATCGAACCGTCGTCAAGTATCTTCGTATTTGGCTGGCGAAGACGCAAAGAAAGAAAATAACACTGGTGGAATAAATTACAAAAAAAAAAAGAAAAAAAAAAAAGAAAAGTAAATACTATTTTTATATCAAACCCTTCGTACAGCAATTGGTTAATTGTTGTTAAATTCAAGAGTTCGCATGCAAACAATTGTCGGCCCAACCCGCTTCTAACTCGGACGTGACACTTTGTTGACTTGGTAAAGTTCGTTTTACTGACTTAGTAAAGTTCGGTATAAGGCTGATGTCGGAGGTTCTCGTCGGCAGATAATCACGTGGGGTGTCTCGCGTCCGGTGGCTGGAACAAACTCTTGAGACGGTCTCTTGGGGCATTCGTATTTATTGACGTTCGCCTAAGCCGGTTTGGGACATGGCGCAGTTGGAGAATTCGGTACTTCCTCCTCCTGTCATGTTCATTGTTCTAGCTCTTGAGAATAAAATTACTTCATAATTTTAGGGAATTCCTTCTTTCATGTGTGATGGTTACAGGTATTACTCTGCTTCATAACTTCCATTTCTTATTACCATCTCTCACTAATACTCCTCATTGAGCGTGGGTAGCTCCTCCATCTTCCTCATCTGCACTTACCACTCCGGCTACTCTCCAATTAAGGGTCGTTGACTGTCTTTGGGCGAAGACAAAAGAAAGATTGATTCTAAACTCGTTATTTACGAAGAAATAAGTTTTCCATTTACAGTCTGTATTTTTAGCCGTGTTTGTGATCGACCAATGTGTCAATCACTGTTGCTATTTGACCTGTCGCAATTAAAATCCATGTCAACCCTATGTGTTTCATTGTTCAAAACCCCGACACACAATTCAGATGGGTATCTACATGAGAATTAAAATCTTCAATTTTTTTCCCCCACAGGGTTTATTCATTAACCCTTTTTATTTTTTTACCAGGTGTCTGTCAGTATATCGTTCCTGTTAAAAATAATTATGATTACCAGTAACAAATAGTGTCATAGTATTAGTGGCTTCATTGCCTTGTTTGGAGCGAAAGTCTTAATTACATCTCTAAGAAAAACCTGGAAATCTCTTGTATATTTATTTGATAATACATTACATTCAAATCTTATCAACCTGAATGATATAAATTACCAAATATGGCTTAACTTCAATATGAGTATCCACTAAAAATAACGTTATAAAGTGATCAAAATTGACGGATTAATAAATAAAAAATTCATTACTTCTTTAGAAAAAGTTGACGTATAGGTCTCTTAACCCGGTAAGAGTGCTAATAAAAGACTTAATTGCAACGAATTTGATCTTGATTGTATAATTTCGGGCAATTTTAAGTTAGCGTCGAGTTGCATGATGTATCACATTGTAATGTCATTAGCAAGTGGTGATGTGCCTTTGGCGATAATCGTTGACGCAAACGTGCTCATCCTCTAAATTACTGATGGAAAGGCGAATTGCATATTTATTAAAGGTATTTTACGGTCGCAAATTCATACCATCTTCCGTATTTTCCTTCGTTTTTTTTTTTAAATTTACATTTCTCTCTTTTATATGAAGTGAATTTTTCGAGATTTTTCTTCTTTGCTGAAACAGAGGATGATGTAACTTGTTCCTACTACGTGAGGTGCATACGTATGTCTATGTGTTTTTTTTTGCGCGCCAGTTTAATATCTAAGCGTTGGCTGTCTAGTCAATTGGTCGTATAAGACAGATAGTAATGAATAAACTGAGGTATTTCGATCAGAACATGTCGAGATTAGCTAGTGAATGATAAAATGCTATTCATAAACAGATGGACATGAAATATGTTAGAATATAACGAAGTGAAATATATCAGTGCACGCTTCCATAGATATTGCATACAAAATACTTGAATAGAATGACAGATACACATATCTAGCTGACATGAAGACGCCGCTGTGTCAGTCAACGAATTAGAGAGACCCTTCCGATCTGAAATCAGCGTTCGATATCCTGACTTGACCAGAACCGGAGAAGAAAAAAAAAACAACAAACAAACTGATAATTATCCCAACTCCTGGATTTGTCTGAGGACAGAAAGCGACGCCAATAGTATTAAATAGATAGAAAGGATTTGGCCGATTTATGATTTAAGTCGGCCGAATAAATTTTCTTAATTTCTCTATCATGATATGTATTTCTAACGATTACTTGTGACATAATATGTATTTCTAACTATTATTTGTGATTATAATTATTTATATAAAGATTTAAGCTAAAACGTGCTAGAAATCTGGCAATTAACAAGGTTTGAACACCTAACGTTGGTGACTCATGTTTCACTCTTTTTCCTTGCAATAAATATGAAGTGATGTAAATTGTCATTTTTTAATTGCCTGTGCAGAATCGGAGAGCTGAATTCAAATTCTAGCCTATTCTGTTGCGATCACTTTCGCATTGGAAAAGGTATGCATCCATCTCTTCTCCCCACTATATATGGGTCAAATAGCATGGTAAATTGAGGCTTCTAGTTTTGTGTGGCAGCCAGTTCAATAGAATGACTACTGTGAATTAAAACCACGAAGAAGGCTGCAGATCGTTTGTCATTATCCTTCCACCCAGCCTCATGACTGTATATAATAAAGAAATTTAAGTAGAGCTATGCTTGTCTGCGTCCTGAAATGACGTAAGCGTCTAAAATAATTTTTCAGTTACGATCGCAGAATTTTTTTTTTTAAATATTTTAAAATGTATCGTTTGATAAATATACAAATGACTTCCAATAGAGATTTAATTTAACGAAATGTAAAAGCCGGTACAATTCTTCATACTGAATAGAACTGATATCGAATCAAAGTCGCGATGAATAACGCCTGTTTTCTTTTTTCCAAGAATTTTAATTCTTCATTTATTTTCATTGGCCTATATTAGGACTCTGGCTATGCCAATGCAAAAAAAGGCAACACTTTGAAGTATTAGGTTGGTGCAAAAATAATGACGGTTTTTGAAGTTAAAAAATACGTCAAAAACCGTCATTATTTTTGCACCAACCTAATAGTACATACAGGTGCATGTACTGTACACCACATTTCTGGTGTGGCGAGTACTATCCTCACTATGTTCTATTAAGTTAGCTTTGATAAAAACTAAGATAATCTTATTAAGTATCTATAAATATCTGAAGCAGTGATTACCAAGTTAATCTTGAAATTCAGTACTATTTCGTAGTTCGATTCTGATTGCTCCATGTTTACAACATTGTGTTAGACTAAGTTAAGCTTAAAAAATAGCTATCATATAATTGATGCAAAGTTATTTGAAAGATGCATTTGTTGTAGACGGAATTTGCTTTTACCTGGATTCGATCATCAACTGAAAGAAATGGAAACAAATTTAATTTCTATCAATGTATGGCGACGTCTTTTGGATCAGACAGAAAAAGAGAAAAAAAGAAAACTTTGGGGAAAAAAAGGGAAGAAAATTAAACAAAAAATATTCTTTTATATAAAGAAATGCTTGAGGACTAAATGGGGGTCAGAGGAATAAGATCTGCTCGAACATCCAAGAAATGACACACGGAATCGTTTCAAGAAGTCGATGGTATAAAAGTTGATTCAAAAAGAGAGTTTGGTGAACATACAGAATAAATAAAACATACGCAAATCTGTGTGAATCTGTGCATACAGGAAATAAAATGTGGAATAGATTCTAAGAAGAGCAACGGCAATGAGAAAAACATCAGGAATAATAATTCTTATAAAATCTTTAATATTACTGTGGATAGTGTAACTTATATGATCATGGAAAGTAAAATCAGCGAATTGAGTTCAAATTCCGGAACACTGTTGTATTAAAGTCCGCCCTAATGTCATTGGGTAAGGCATGGATCAGACTCTTTCCTTCCTGTTATGAGTTAAATAAGATCCAAAGGGAGGGAAAAGCTCTGCATTCCAATCCGTGGAGAAAACAATGAAAAAACAATTCAGTCTTTCCAAAGAATGTATGGTACTTCAAAGATAATGAAGAAAAATAACCTATGGAGAGTTATGACTGCCTTCATTTTGAAGGGACATGACATTTTTTTTAATGGAGTACAATTGCGTATTTTCTGTTTCTTTAGTGAAATATGACTGGAGAAAAGTGCGTAATTCTTACTCCCTTTTCAATGCTGAACAAGAGTGCATATAAAGCAGGTCGCTGCTGAAATCAAATGTCGGAGGACATCTCGAAGAAAGTGCCTAAGGAAAAAAAAGACGTTCGGTTATGGATTGCGTTGTTCGTATTGTAATTCTTTAATATTTTTTTTTGGTTATTTTTGGAAAACAGAAAAGTTCTCAGGAAAAGTGGAAAGAACATTAACAATGTGGATGTCACTGAAGTATGGGGATTATTTGTGTCGATTTGAAAACTCGGTATCTGGAAAGCGGTTCAAATATTCCCCATTTTATTGCAAAGGAAACGAAGCGAAAACAGGTTTTCGATCTCTATTTATATACATCTACAGCGTTTATTTGCATTATTTATATTCGGACTATTGTCCTCATCTTTGTTGTTATCACAACATTTCGGCCGCTGTGCCTCCGATAGATGATATTCCTAGATATGAGCAGTGAAACGAGAACAGTCTATCCCAGTAGATTAAATAAAGGCTTCGGTTCAGAATTTCCTGTAGGTTACCCATATTGATGTACACCCGTGGAAGGCACAACGGTCGAAACGTTGTGATAACAGCAACAAAGATGAAGACAATAGTCCGAATATAAATATTGTAGTTAATGATAACTACTCGTCCCAGGAGTTAAGAAAAAAATACACTGATTTTCACAATTGGTATTAAGCTTTCTTAGGAAAATGTTATGGATATTCTTAGATTGATTTGAACAATATATCATGTGAATTTCATCTGATGTCTATTCTTATTAAAAATATTTACAAGGACTTATTTCTATGTTTTATGACGTAAATAAACAAAATGCAACATTTTTAATCAATAATAAATCCAAAATATAAGCCAATGAAAGATATTTAATTAAAAATATCGCTTACGCACACACACATTATATATATATATATATATATATATATGTATATACACACACACACACACACACACACACACACACACACAGGGTGTCCCCAAATAATGTATACACTCTTGGAATCGTCATAACTCATTCAATTTATGTATTTTGACTTGTAAATAGGATTAATACAAGTGAAAGAATACACATTTAAAGAATTTGAGAGGAAAATATACAAAACAAAACAAAAAAAAAAAACCAGAAAATTAACTTTAAGATAAAAGCTACTTGGGGCAATGGCTGCATATTCATATAATGATGAGTTCACAAGTGCTCAAACTAGTTGACATTCTGTTCAATACACTTTTCATATCTTGAAGAAATAGACCTACAAACGTCCAGTATAATTTTTTCTGGTATTTGAGCACATTCTTCTTCAATTGCTACTCTCATTTCAGCAATTGTTTCAGATTTCCTGCTGTAAACTTTGTCTTTTAGAAACCCCCACAAAAAGAAATCTAAGAATATCAAATCTGGTGATCTAGGTGGGTATTCAACTGGCCCTCTTCTTCCAATCCATCTGTTTTGCATATTTTCATCCATACAAGTTCTCACATCACGGTAATGTATTATTAACTATTAATATTTAAAGAGTGTATACATTATTTTGGTACATGTATGTATGTGTGTGTGAATATATATATATATATATATATATATATATATATATATATATATATATATATTAATTATGTTGAATGCCAATACAAGTTTTTCTATTCTATTCGCTTCCTCAGACTTTCATTTATTCATTTTGTTAACTTTTATATTGATTCGACTTTGAATACTGTTTTCCGTTCTCATATACAACTCTTTTAATGACGGGCCACAAGAATTTTACTCGATTAATATTGAAAAGGCTTCGATCATTCCATGAACCCGGTGACTTTGAAAACGTTTGACAAAATGAGCACTAGTCAGCTTTGTGGAATGTCTTGTCTCGCATGAAATATGCTCACAAGCGTCAATGTCCAAGAACTCACAACAATTATTTGCGTTTATCTTGGCAAGAAATTTTAAAAAGGCCAATGATTTTACTACCAACAATAATAGGCCAAAGCATTACTCTATCTTCCATCAAGTATTGGTTGACTATTTTCCTAAAAGACAATATCTAATATTTTAGGGTATATTTTTTCTGAAAATTCTACTGAATCCTTTTCAGCATGCATCCAATTGGAACGTTCTTGATTTTCCTGTATATAGACTGGTAGAATACTCATACACCTTTAGACATTGTCCTTCTCAAAAGTGTGCAAAAGATCAAGCACTATTAATATGAAAGTTGCATTTGTATGGTTTCTGGACTATCATCAGGAATTTATTCACTTTGGGTAAAAATTCTCAATTTTAACATCTAATTTTTGTTGAATTCCTTTTTATCGCTAGCTGTCTATGCTGAGGATTTCTTACAAGAGATATGTTTGTATTTCCAATCCTTATCCCACCATATTGAGTATAAAAAGATATTTAGAGGACTTTTAGCAGGAGAGTTAACAGGGATTTGGACTTATATTTAATCCTAAGACATTTATATGATATACACATACTCTCTGTAGTAAATCAATATTTTCTTCGGGCAAACACTTGACTCCGTATCCATAGGTTTTCTCATTTATTTCCCGGTCACTAAATGGAATCATTTATGCGAGCATTATTTGGATGATTGCAAATCACAGAATGATGGCAATCAAATTTCTGTACAGTTCAAGACTTTCGTGATGGTCTTCTAATAATACTAATGTGTAAGACAGTGTTCAATATTAAAATTCCTTCTTTTGTGGAAGAAACACAATAAAAGGTAAAGTTATTTTATACTTAGTTCAATACTATTATTATCTTAATTACACTGAAATATTTATTTATTTAACCCAAGCGTAAAAAATTTAAGCAACTTGCGTACTAGTTCTTGTGCAAAACATTAATCCAACCGCGTACTGTTCAAAATCCTAAGTTGCTTATCAAAATCGTGTTTATTATTAAGTCTTATTTAACATCAGCTTACATAAATATCACTTTTTTCTGCTTATTTGGATGTTGTTTGAGAGAGACAAAAAAACAGGTTGCTGGAAAATTAGAAAGCATAGCTTAGTGAGGCACATCGTGAAAATCGATTCTATTTCAAATGGGATCATTCTTCTGTTGGCGCCTGCTCACACTGAATCTAATTCATCACTTCTCATTAATTACGAGTTAAAGATCAAATGCAGATCAAATATGGATAGGAATCTGACAGGATGGTAAAATAAAGAACAAATAGGAAATGTATATCAATTTAACATGTTTTAATTTTATTAAAGCTTCATCAGGGATTGAGAGAAACCAAACAAAAAGAACTTAGTTATTTTCAATGTTGTTTGGGTCAAATCTTATTGGTCAGTCACGTGTTTTAAGGTTTTAATGCACATGATACGTTACCAACCAATAAGAATTGAGCAAAACAACATTGAAAATACCAAAGTTCTGTCTTTGTGTTTTTCTCTTAATCTCTGACGAAGCTTTAATAAAAGTAAAACATGTTAGATTGATATAAGTTGCTATTTGTTCTTTATCATATATATTAGTATAATTGAAACGATATTGAGACCTAGCCGATAAACAAAAAACAACTCGACGAAAAACGAAGGAAAAGACATTTTTTTAAAGCAATCTTGGAGTGTTAGAGGAATGGTGTATCGTTATAAACAAGATTAAAAATCACAAGAAAATATACAATTATAAATATTAACAAAGAACATTATATAATAAGCTGGTTAAAATACGCTAAGATTATCACGTCATGCACGAATCAAAATAGGGTTTTAATTAAATATACTACACCTTCTGAAGGAACAGGAAAATATCGTTAGAAACAAAGCAAGAAGTTTCGAAGTGCTAGGTGATATCAATCCTCTTGTAGAGCAGTGAATACTAGACAATCTTACTACATATGAAGAGAAAACGGAAGGCAACAGAAATGTCATTATACAGAAAGATACTGAGAATACCACAGTCCGAGTGAGTAAACAACGGTGACGTCTTAAAGAAAATGGTAACAAAAAGAATACTTAGAATCAAAAAGTGTCAGCTGAAATTTCTTGGGCATATAAATGAGGAAGAACGGCTTGGAATATATCTAGGGCAAGAACCATAGGTGAAAACAGTGAGCCAGCTACCTGATGAGCATGTGTGGTGAAACGAGGAGTTGGAGAAATGTTAAAGGGAGAAACATTGCTAAGGGCTATAAAAGATAAGAGGTTGTGGAGAGCCATGATACACAGAAGAAACCTTCCAAATAAGCGTGAACGTGTATATTTAATACACTTAAATTTGGCTGAAACGAGCGTCAAACTGTGGGGAACTTGGTGCGAACTCATTTAAAAATGCGAGTTAGGTATCGTTTTATGACGGGCTTACTTCTTCAGTTGAAGGCATTCATCAAAATTGAAATGAAACATTTTCTCCAACACTTTGAAGTTGAGACAGAAGGAAATATATTTAGAAGGTTAGATTTTCGCTCAAAAGGTTAAAGTTACTTTTTATTAATGCAGCTCTTGTTGATTTGTTCCAACAAATATTTATTATGTTCATAAAACCAATGCATTTGAGTTCGTTTTTCACCGTATGTGACACGAATGAATATATATATGTATGTGTGATGTAGATTCAGTCAGCTTTTCCAGAAAATTCAACCTTAATGTTGCGACTAAACGCTCTAAAAGTTTGTATCCGTTATAATACATAAAAAAAAAAAACATATTTCGATCCGCATTATATTTTATCGTCTTGGATGCTACCTGAATCTTATCAAAAACAAAATAATTTCCATGCTTAAAAATGACTGAATGTACAGTCGAATGTACTTGCGTATTTAAGAAAGACCTGATACAGCTTATAATTTAAAAAAAAAACAAAACAAGGATCATAGTATTCATCGAGTGATTGGTAGGTTAATGCATCTTTAAAATTTTGTATTTTATATCATTAACTTTACTAATTTACTTTTTGTATGAATGATTCATATATATATATATACACACACACACGATATAGCAATCTTGCCTCACACACAGTATTAATTTTTTTCGTGCTTCTATCATCAAATTTTGAAATGCGTAAAAATAATCCATGCAGAATTTCACAAAAAATATCTGCACATAAATATAAATGAGAAACCGCATCGATAATAATAAACAATCGAAGAAAAAACAAGGCTAAAATTTTATTATCATGTGCGCCTATGATTTTTAAATCATAGGCGCACTTGATAATAAAATTTAAATAAATCAAGGATTTTTGAAAAGTTCTCGGTCCAACAATAAAACCGTGAAAAAAAATCTGATATTTGATTTTGGAATGTTGATCGACCTAAGAATATTTTCAGCAAATGGAATCTTGAAAAATGTATAGATTTATTTAGAAATGTATATATAAATTTACAAGCTTTGATAAACCAATGGCATCCTCCCCTGTGTGTATATGAACAGATGCAGTATAATAAATCCTACATGGCTTTCATAAAGTCCTTCCTCAGAGGACGAAACGCGTCGGCTAAGTATAGTTTTTCCTCTTCTCTCTCTCTCATATATATATATATATATATATATATATATATATATATATATATATACATACATACATACATACATGTTATAAACTGTGACAAAGGAACATGCAAAATACCGCAACAAAAATGCCTATTTGTTTCGACGGGTAAAAGATATCTCATCAGGCGGTTAGCAATGGTGGTAATAAACGATTTTCTTTAAAGATACGATTTATGATACCAGCTCTTTTTAACATTTTGGAATTTTTTCTATAGAAGGCAAAGAAAAATAAATAAGAAATCGTATTTTTAAATAAAAGCGATTATAACCACCATTGTTAACCGCCTAACGAGACATCTTTTGGACGTCGAAACAAATATGTATTTTTGTCGTGGTAACTTACATGTTCTATTAACAGTTTATAATAAATATTTATTGCTCTACTTCGTGTATTGAGCCCTTTTGTAAATTAGTGTTATGAACGTTTGAATTTATATTCTTTTCGTTCTTTTACATTTGTGTGTGTGTGTGTGTGTGTGTGTGTGTGTGTGTATGCATATATATGCGCATATTTGCAATTAAGGTAACGTCCAGGATATTAATTCTTTTATAAAATGTTGCTTTCAATATTTTTTTTTACATATTTTTATTTTAATTTTCTCTTTTTCTTAATGCACTTTCATTTCAATAAAGTAGTGCGTCAGTTTGTCATGGCATTTTTTTATTCGCCTCTAGTAACAAAAAAAAATGAAGTAATAAATATGTAATATGAGAGAGAGAAAGAGAGAGAGAGAGAGAGAAATCCTTTCCATGGAAAATTATTTCTCGAAGGAAAATGCTGATAAGGCATCAATCGTTTTTTACACCTTGAAGTTTGAGGAATCAATTTCGCAAGAACACGCATTAAAAGGTAATTTACTTTCTACTGGGATAATGCTCGAGTCACTGCAATTAATACAGATAGCGAACAGGTTATATTTTCCTAACTATTATTAATCCCCTTAAACTGTAAAATTATAAACGGACTTTAAAATCTGAAGCTGTAAAACTAATCTCTTTTCCTCAAACACAATTGGTCGCATTTAGCAGATATACAGACATTAGAGACAAAATTCTTAGTTATGAAGATAATTAAGCCACTTATGTATTCGGTTAAATAGACGAGAGAGTTGGTGTTCAAAGCCAGGCAAGAAAGAGAATCCGGAATATTATTTTCTAAGGCAGGTAGGACTACCATATGTGAGTTGGCGCAGCATAATCTTACAATTGCATTGGTAACGGCTTAAGCTAATAATCAAAAAGAAAAAATACGGAAAAATGGATACATGCCAAAAGAATTCAATTATAATAGAGGCACGTATGTACTTTTAGGTTATAATAAATTCGGGTACTAGTAAAAGACAACAGAGCACAAATATATTAATTTAGATTCATGCCTTTTCCAAGAATATTGAAGCGAAATTTTGGTGTTTTTTTTTTTTATAAAGATGCATATCTTCTGCCCCTCACTCTGTCTGTCTGTCTGTCTCTCTCTCTCTATATATATATATATAGAAAGAGAGAGAGAGAGAGAGAGAGAGAGACACACACACACACAACTAATGACATTTAAAAAGATGTAAATGTATCAAAAATCCAACCCTCTGAACTTTTGTATGTCGTGTCCATTCAAGACGTAGCCTATCATGGCCCTCCACTCCCTCCAGTCTTTTGTTGGTTGCTTGGTTGTTTTGTTTTATGGCATATCAACCTCAGTGGGTCATTTAACGCCAACAATTTTTTTCAAAATAGATTTATAGCGATAGTTTGGTAAAAAAAAAAAGGTGTGTATGTATACATATATATTTGAACCATTTTCCAATTGCTCATATTTTTGAAGAAGATAAAAAAAGTTTCCAGGTTGTAAGTTCACATTTTAGCAAAAAATGATAACTGTACTTTCATCTATATTGTTTTATCTCATGACAAATACTTTACGTAGTGCTGATAATAATTTTTCCTTCAAAAATTATTGCTGGTAATTTTTTTATTACAAGTATTTCTGGTATTAAAGCCTATTTTTTACACAAGTTTGGGTGTTAACTATTTGCCGATAGGTGGGATTCTGACAGCTGCTACCACCCCGGGTCAGGGTGGACCTGGGAACACCAGTAATTAATAGGTGGTTCCACACTCCTCAAAACCTCCTGATCAGAGGCCTTGCTGTTGGACGCAGTTTATCGTCTTACCCACGACGCTCCTGTCTTTTGTAGCTCTAAATAAGTTTTGTCTTCGTGTTATTTATCCCAAACCCTGATCCACCATCCATTTTCTCAAGCCCATCAAGTATGTTACCTGCTAATTTTCCCTGTCTTTTTTCCCTCTATCTGTCCTGTGAGGATCAGATTTTACAAGCCCTCCTTCCTCATTACGTGCGCCAGAAATTTCAACTGCCTCTTTGTTTAAGTTTCCTCTTTGTTTAAGTTTCCTCTTTGTTTACATTCTCTCGAAAACCTCGTCGTTGCTCACATGTTCAGCCTATAGTAAGCCCGGCATCGTTCTGTAGAAGCACAGTTCTATTGTTGCAAGTCTCTTCATCTTTGAGGAGATTGTCCAACATTCGCTGCCGTATAAGAGGACATATATAACGTAACAGTTCGGTACTTTTTTGCTTCTAACGAAATTTTTCTGTCTCTTAATACTCTTTTTAGCCTTTGGAATGCGCATATTTGTCTATCCCGATACGTTTTCGGATTTCAATGTCGCACATTCCGTCCTTTGTTGCAACACTTTTCAGATATTTAAATTTCTGTATCTGCTTGGTTTTAGTATCTCCGACTTGTAATTTGTATTTTGGGCTCATCTTTTTGCTGATGACCATGCATTCTTTTTTCTTGTAGTTTATTCATTTCTTCCCGATTTCCTTCGCTGCCGTATGTAGGAATTCTTGCAGTTTCCTTTCCGTGTCTGCTATTAGCATTGTGTCATCCGCATATCTTATATTGTTAAGATTGTAGCCGCCAATAATGAATCATAGCAGGACTTCTAATTCTCTCAGAATTGCCTCGCTGTATAAGTTGAATAAATCAGGCGAGACACTCGATTCTATTTTTGTATCTCTGTTGAACACATTTTCTGCCCGTATGCAGGCGGTTTTCTGCCAGTATAGATTCTTGTTTATTGAAATGTCTTTCCCGAATATGTCAATGTTGCTGAGTATTTCGAATAGATCTTTGTGGCGTACTTTGTCGAACGTCTTTGCGTAGTCTATAAAACACAGCATTTGTATTGCTCTTTCTGATAACATCCTGAGCATAAATATCGTGTTCCTTGTTCCGGTGTCTTTGACCAACCTGCACTGTTCATGTTCTATATCTGACCTGCGCGCTCTATTCACCAGAATTCGGATGATGAGTTTTGTTATGTGGGTCATTAGGCTGATTGTCCAGTGGAGTTGTCATTCGTTTGTAACTGGTTTTTTAGACAGTGCTATGAAAATAGTTCTGCTTAGGTTTTACGGTATATCCCTATTGTTATAGATTTAATTTATTATTTCTGTAATTTTGTCTATGGCGAAGTTGTCTAAGGCTGTCAGTATTTCTATCACAATTCCGTCTGGCCCTGCCGCTTTGTATCTGTTCAATCTGGTCAGTGCAGCTTCCTCATTGGTTTCCGGTCCATCGCTATTTCTGTGTATTGCCGGTTGTTCTCTTTCGTTGTGGAAGAGTTCTCCTGTATATTGTCTTTCTATCAGAGTTCCGTCCTGTTGATGAGCATGTCTTTTGTTCTGCTAATGCTCTTATTTTTTATACTCATCTCCTTTATTTGTGATACTCATTCTTTCTATTTCTGCACATTTGTCGGTGAGCCATTCTTCATTAGTCTGTCTTATTTGTGGAGTTTTTCGTATTCCGTTCCGTGTCTTGGCATTGTTTTGTGTCTCATTTGTCATCCATTTGTTTTTTCTTCTTCGTCCATTTCCTTTGGGATGATCTCATTTGCTGATGTCACTAAAGCTTCTCTTAGTGTATCCCACTTAGAATTTCCATTCTGTCTTTAGTATCTTATTTTCCTTTAGGTCCGCTTCGTTCAGAAGTATAGCAGTTTGGTTGCTGCATTAGGCTTCTTCAGTTTCCGTAGTTTTATTCTTAGTTTACATATAACAGGGAGGTAATCACTTCTGCAGTTGGCGCTTGGATAGGTTTTGCAGGGAACAACTGCATTATTGAATCTTTTGTTGATAGTTATGTAGTCGATTTGGTTTTTAGTTTCTTCTTCTTGGAACTAGGTGTTGGCTATTATCTGGCCATTGACCGTGCACCATCGGGCCCATTTTTCTTCGCATTCGTTGCGGGTTCCTAGTCCGAATTTGTTAGTTATTACACCATCCCTCTCCTTGCTTACTTTGACATTTACGTCTCCCATGATAATTATAATTTCTTGTGATTTACACTGAGCCTTGGCGTTGTCTGGCATGGAGTAAACAGATTCGATTTTTTCTGTACTCTGTGCTGTCGTACATACACAATTATAATAGATATGTTGAAAGGCTTTCCTTTCAGTTTAACAAGAATTCTTTCAGATAACTGACAGCAACCGCGAACGCATTTCTTCATGTCTTGATCTAGTATCAATCCAACTCCTTTTTCATTTACTCTCCGCCTATATATATAACCCTGCGGTTTTCAGTGTCAAAATTTCCGTTGTTTGGCCCCCTAGTTTCACATACTCCTAGAATATTGCGAGTGAGTCGAGTTAGCAACCTAGTAAGATGAAAAATAAAGCCTATCAAAGGGTGGAAGAACTCTCAACGAGTCAACGGCCAGCTAAATAGAAGCAGTGTCTCAATAAACCACCGTGGAGAAGGCAACGGGAAACCATACTACTATAAGTCCCAAGAAATATCATGGCATTTATCAAACAAAATACGAAACCGATCGGCGTGAAGGGGGTTAAATCTATGGGAATGAACTCCTCGCCCGGTAAGGAGCAACAAGTGCAACAAGTGCAACAAGTGTCACCTGACCATCATCCATCGACTGTTAGCATAAACGGCGTAAAGGGGTATAAAATTCCTCGGAATTGATCACTCGCCCGGAAAGGAGCAACATGAGCGACAGGTGTCACCTGACCATCATCCATCGACTGTTAGCATAAACGGCGTAAAGGGGTATAAAATTCCTCGGAATTGATCACTCGCCCGGAAAGGAGCAACATGAGCGACAGGTGTCACCTGACCATCATCCATCGACTGTTAGCATAAACGGCGTAAAGGGGTATAAAATTCCTCGGAATTGATCACTCGCCCGGAAAGGAGCGACATGAGCGACAAGTGTCACCTGACCGTCATCCAGCGATTGTTCGCATTAAAATAAATAAATAAATAAATGAAAACACTCGGAAACGTTAAACAACTGTGGCCAATTGGAAAATGTAAAACTATCTAAACTACTCACCCATTATACGGGTTTACTAAGCGTAGCTTAAATGTGGCACAAAGCCAAAAGTATGGAACACCCAATGAGAATCAAACTCTGCTCAGCCATTATAACCTTAAATGCCACTTAGGGCTACAGGAAATAAGAAATTGTGCAGACCCATGATCACAAACATTCTAAAGCGACATGCCACATTTACCAATTTTCCAAGGGAGTGTATCTGTTATATTTCCCAGCTGCGTGCTGGACATTTCGACATTGATCCTGCTGTTCCTAGTCAATAATATCTTTATGCCATACCTTTTTCTTGTTACAACTCGTTTGGCTTTGGTGTAATATATTGTTAATTATAGTTATATGACTTAACCTTTATTGTTCATGCAATACTTTTTACGTTTGCGATCATACAGCCAAGTATGTGTTCCATTTAGAGAAATAAAAAGGCATGCAATCATTTAGGCGGGGATTTGAGTTGTCATCCGTTCGTAAATATGTTGTTATCTATTTTCTGAACTGTTGGCAGCTAAATGACAACATCATAGAGCTAAACTGCTGTGCTCACCATGTTCCAATACTTAGAGTCATTCAGTTTCAACTTTGTTCATTGTTTGTTAATTGAATCACCTAAATACCGCTATTGTACAGCCATTTTGTTTCAGTTGCTTGGTTTTTTTGTTTTTTTTTTTACTCAGAACGTAAGCGATCATGACTCTCCAGTTTCCTTTTCTTTATTATCTCATACATCGAGGGAAAGCTAGTGGATTGGTTGGTTGGTTGGGTTTTATGGCATATCAACCACTGTACTAGTGGATTGGTTTCTAGTTGCCGTCTACACTGTTTAGAATTCAGAGTTTTCTTTCTCCTAGCGTGGTTGCCATCCAAGGCGAGAAAGAGAGAGAGAGAGTCCCATCAACTTTGCTATTGAATTCATAGCTGGATTAGGATGGAAATAAGAGACGGATTCACGCATTTATTTGAGCGTGGAGAGGGAGGGAGGGAGAGAAAGAGAATGGAGAAGGAGAGAGAGTGAAGATGGAGTAGAGGGAGAGAGAGAAATTGAAAAGAAGATAGAGGGTAATTTTGGAATGGTAAAAATCGAAGCAATCCGTACATATGAAATAGAAAAGGAAAAATAGAAGAGTGCATAGAAAGAATCAAATAGAAAGTAAGAACAAGATGGAAAAATGGAAGTCCAGGAAAAGGAACAAAATTCGAGGTACGAGGAAAAATTGAAAACTGAAAATAAAGTCATATTTAAGTGGAAGATATTGGAAGAGCCACATTCGACATTAAAAATAAATAAAAAGTAACAGAAAGAGATAATGGAAATGAAGTGACCTTGTGTGAGTGAGATCTTTGAACGGAATAGGGAAAAAAAGTAAATAGTCATCAGTTGAAAGGACTAACAAAGAAGATGCAAATATGGAGATATTTTTAGATAACGGAAATTGAATATTGATTGACTGATTGAGCTATCTGTGGGGTACTTGAGAATAAAAAAAAGTTAGATATGAATATTTATGCTATAGAAATTAACATTTTGCAAATAGACTTGGTAGGCAAGGAGGATTGTATTAAAAACCTAAGCAGTGACAGCGTGCCTTAAAAATCAGCATTCGAAATCCAGTCTTGTAATCAGAGGTTCGAACAGCTATTGAAGTCATCGGAGAGAAATACAGAATACTCTCATTTATCGATAAAAACCTGGCGTCCCTTCGCGCACGCATCCATGTAGAGAAAGGCAAAAATGACAGAAAACGAATAAAAAAGTATTTGAAATACAAACAAAGTATGAATAAGATAAAACCGAGCTTAAAAATCGAATGTGAATGGAAACAAAGACTTAAAAAATGAAGGGAGAGAAGAAAGGAAAGGAGAAAAATTATTTAAATGAACATTGAAAGGGAAAGAGAGACATCGGTGGGGAAAGTGAATACAAGAAAGGATAAAACATAAAGAAAGAAAGAGCAAATGAGAAAGAAGTAACAGAAAGAATAAAGAAATAAAAGCATAGAAAGGAAGGAAAAAGAAAGAAAAGAGAGAAAAACAACAGCCTATTAAGAAAGAGAAGGAAAAATTAAATGATCTACAGAATAAAAAGGGGAAAAGGAGAAAAGAAAAAAGTAAAAAAGAAAGAAAATGATAAAAAAGTCCATTTGAAAGAAAAAGACACAGAAAGGAATAAAGAAAAAAAAATGTAAGAAGAGACAACGTGATGAAGATTGATTATTTATTTCAAGTGCGAAGCTGAAACAGAGTTGAAAAATACAAAAAAGTATTAATTAGTAATAAGCATGTAATAGCCCAAAAGCTTAGAAAAAGAAAAAAAGAAAAAAAAAATGTAGAGAAAATGTTTATACGTCTCAAATTGATTCGACAGGCATAAAGATGTAACAAACTGACATAAAGTCACAAAGAAATTCTATGGGACAGAGAATATGTCTGGATGGAAGGGAGACGGTAACTAGAAGTAAACAAGAGAAAATATTTTTCCAGCTCATACTTGATTAATACCACCAAGGGCAAAACTCATTCTCACCAAGAGAGAGAGAAAAACAAAGCAAGAGATGCTGAAAACTAAAATAACGAATAAAAAACAAACAAACAAACAACAGAACAAACTTGGAACCAAACGAGAATATAAAAGACGTCTGGAAAGGAAAGAAATCATTTAGAAAGGAAGCTGAAAATAAATGACCGAAGTCTTCGAATTTTCAGGAAATTCTGACTTGGAATTTTGATTAGTGCTCTTGTAGAGTTCGTTCAGTGAACTTAAGGAGTGTGGCCTGTGATCACGATGGAGATGCCGATGGCACCACCTGATGTGGAGACAATGCAAAAATCTAATTGGGACCCAATCTGCATTTGGGAAAGCGCCAGAGAATACAAATGGACAGAACACCCCCTCCCGACTTCTAAACAACGGCGTACTTTCATTCCTTTCTTTTACTTCTTCATTTCTTTTTTCACCTTCTTTCCTCCTAATGTTTCTTTTCCCTCCCTCCTACTTCTTCTTACCTTCACCTAATTTTATTTACCATATTCTACTCCTTATTTTCATCATGTTCCTAGTAGCTTCTTTCTTTTCTAATATTCATTTAATTTAAAGCATCAATAATTTTAATTATGATTATTATTATTCCAATTTCGTGCATGTTTCCATTTCTTTCGACCTAGCAATCTCGGCCTCTTCTTGATTTGTCTCTCTGGCATTATACATTTATTTATTCTGTATTTTTTTAATAGAAATTTAGCCGTTATGAAACATACATAAGCTTACCAACGCATTTATTCTTATTCATTAAAACACATCTTTCTCTTCAGGTATTGGTTTCTCGTAGATTTTTTTTACTTATTTGTTCCCTTCTAATTTTCCTTTTTGTTTTAAACGTTCTCCATTTTTACAACATTTCATGTTGTATTAATTTATTCTTCGATTTATCTTTTAGTTTCTTTTTAAATTATATAACAAATTATTTCAAAACCACGATATAAAAATATTTTACAATAGCAAACAAATATCCAGCAGACATTTCACAACAGCAACAATTCTTATTCAATTCTTATTAGCTTTATTTTATTTGGTGGCTATTAGTTCATAAAAACCGTGTCGATTGGCAAACTGACATCTTCTGTTGTTGATTTTGGCCAGTAAATTATGAATCGAAAAACGCAGTCTTGGAGAATATTGTCATTGTCAGGCTGAAAACAAATGCGCCCTCTAGCGTCATCATAACGAGAACAATTATTATGCCGATGCAAGTTCCAATGATAAGCACAATGAAAGCTAAAATAAGAATGAAGAATTTAGCCGTAGCAGGAACAGACAAGAAATAAAAATCTTAAACTGTTATACCACAACCCTTGATAATAGAAGGCTTGAAAATACTAAGAATTTTAAGACGTCTTATTTAATGTTCCGTGTCTCTTTAGAGGGAGTGAGTGATAATGGCTCTCCACAACTTCATATATTTCGTATCTCTAAGCAATATATGTCTTCTTTCTATCTTTCCACTCCTGTTCTGCCATTAACTTAGATAAGTTCGATAGCCAGGTTAATCGTTATTTACCTCTATCCCACTTGCCTTCAAAATATCCTGGGAGTGTTAAATTCTCTATTTCCTCATTATATATCACAGAAGCTTTAACTGTATTTTTATGATTTTAAGTATGTGACCTTTTTTCTTTCAATTTTCCTTAAAACTTTCTCGTTACTCATACATTCCATCCATACGAAAATATACCAGATCGATGTAACCGATCCGGTAAATCACGAAATAAATTCGAATGAAATTGAAAATATCTTGACGTTGTCAGAGAGCATTGGAAACGGATCCGATGTGTCTGCAAATGACTGGAGAGAAATGAGAATTAAAGGAAGAGGTGGAACTGCCTAAACGACGGCGTTCCAGAAAAAAATGTCGGTACCAAGAAGCATGCTGGAACTTTAATGAGACTTATCATTTAAGCACTAATAAAAGCTATTAGTGACGGAAATGCACCACCAGTAAATAAGAATTGAATGAAACTAATAACAGTGTTGATTACCTCGAGGAGAAAGGGACACCTTAACAATAATGTTGGTGTGTTTTCCGCCATTTCATTAGCACTCATTGTACATATCTTCATGCATATCTTTGAACGATCTCTTATTTATTGTATACGTCTAAAGATTTCCTAAAAAGCATATCATGATGAAAATAGACCCCAGACTTGATAAAAACAAAGTTTTATCGTCAAAATGTTTATGTTATTATAAAGAGGAAAGACCAACGTATTTTTGATCATTTTAAATGTTATTAAACTTTTAATCCTTTCTAGCACGTTCGAAATTTTGGTTAAACATCTTGTTTTTCTTGCGTCAGCGGGTGGGCCAGATAATAGTCGTATTTTAATGAAATTTTCAGAACTTCTTCAGAAAGGAATGAAATTATTAAAAATTGTTTTTGTTTTTTTTAGAAAATCTTGGTAAATTATATATCTGTTACCTCGCACTTAATTTTATGAAATTTCGAGAAATTCAAATTTCAGACTCTTTATATTTATATTAGTTAAAAGCAGAACTTCTTGGAGAATTCAAATCAATTTGTTTTTTTTTTTTATCAAACACCATTTACCGAAAATATGCTCTGAATCGTGAAATAAAAAAATGGAGTAAACCTATGACATTTAATTGGAAAATATTTTAATTGCTTTTATAAATAAGATATATTAAGGACACTATTGTCTTAAGAAAAAAACTGGATGAATAATGAATTTTTACAAGAATTGTTTCATTTTTAAATTTTAATTAGAAAAATTTATTAAATTTTAAATCTTAAAATTTGATATTAATTTCAGCCTTTTAGATAATATTACTAATAAGTGAAGACTATATTTACAATCATACACGACATTATCAGAAAATAAGTAAATTTAAAATCAACATTTCTAAAATTCAAAAAAAAAAGAAAAAGTTACATAGAATATTTTCCAATATTTTAAAGATTACTGAGTACTTAAAGATTATATAAAATTACGCATACGTCATTTTCTTAAATTATATTTTCCATAAAGTTTCCGTAGCAAATCAGCTACTTTTCGGTTACAAACGCATTTATGCGATATTTTAAACTTAAAGTAAATAATATTTGTTTCAAATCAGATTAATTATACTTTAAATCAGTTAATATTCCTTAAATAAAGTTGTCAGAAAACTGTTTCATTTTTGGAAGATTTTTAATAAAAGAGAATTACATTGTGATAAAAGATGGCTAAAAGGGGAGATAATCAGCTATTTTAACAAAACAAATCTCCTTCCAGTCAAATTAGTTTTTGAAATACATCAGTGTATTTTGCTAATTTGAAATATTAAAATTTAATGTATTAGTTTGAAATTAAAACTAAAATAAAAGCTTCAAGAAAGATATTTTATTTTTAAAAATTCATTTTGAACCTTAGGTAACTGTTTTTATGGAGGCCTCTATATTTAAGGAAATAAAGTGACTGTTTACATTAAAGTAGTAAACTTCAACCCTTTACAAAAGCATTGTAGCCAAGTTTGGTACAAATTCTAGAAAAATAAGGTTGATCTGCGTGAATAAAAGAGAAACAAGACAAGACAATATAACCAACTGACACGGATTGTCAAGAAAAAGAAGACAGATTTAAGTAAGGACAATGCTCTGCTCAAGTGACTTGGATTCAGTCATATGAAAAGATGATACAGATAAAAAAAACTCTATAAAAAATTAAGAAAGGTGTGAACTTTGAAATAACTGAAAAGACACACACCATCTCAAAAGGATATTGATTGTTCTCTTCAAGTGTATGCGAGATAATTCTGGATATCCCTTCGAAAATCCAGCAGGAAGCTGAGCCTCAAAATGGCTGATGGCAAATCAAACTTCAATACAAAGAATGATCTTCCTGCGTTTTACACCGCCAGTAGCCTTTACTTCCCAAGTGTGAGCCATTCAGTTACTCTTTGTGAAAACATTCAATGATTGAATGTAACAACCAAAAACTGTACTAGAAGATAAAAAAAAGAAAACAGTCGGAGACTGAGGTCTACATTGACCTCCCCGTTCATTGAAGCGAGGAGACTAGATCTAAAGAAAGAAAAGAAGACGTGTCAGATTGAACCTGTTTGTCTCAACGGACCACAAATTGATGAAAGTGAAAAATAAATGAACTAGAACTGGAATTAAAGAAATGTACATTGAAAGTCAGGGTTGATGACACACTTATAAATAGCGGAATATATATTGAACAAATTGGAAGGTGAATTGAGACTATTCAGACCGCAGTAGTACTGAGACCTGTGACAATATTGGAAAAGGGTCAGAGCTTTGAAGGGACTTGTCACTCAAAATCCAACGTCAGGCACGAAACATCTGGTGGGAACAATTAAATACATGAAAAAACGAATAAAATACAGATTAATGCCTAGTAAGTAATTCCTTCAAAAGTCTTCGCTGACTTGCAATGCAAATATTCTGTGAAAGGTATTCTCTGCCTGAGGTCGTACGACTTGGAGATCAGCCATAATGCAAATTGGGTTAAAAAAAAAAATCGTGAAGAAGAAATAAGATAATGATAATAAACTAGGACTTTGGAGGGCATGCCGACTACTTTATGAAGGCTTAATTTGATAAATTTCCAAAAAGGAAAGGTATGAAATACTTACCATATAATTGTAGTTCTGACAGTGGACCATGAGGTGCAAAGAAAAAAAAAATTATCCCCGGAGTTACGAAATATCTAGAATGACAAGTTTTAGGTCCTATTTGTAATTGTTAGCATAGTGCCAAAAATACTATCGGCTAGATTGAATAAATTAGGAATTCATGGAAGTGCTGAGACTTCGAGACAACGGAGTTGTTGTTGTTGTGGTGAAGGTTGGGGGAGGCGGCAACCAGATACAAAAATAATATCAGTGAAAATAATGAGAAAGCATGGTATGCAATGGGGATGTTGACTCCCTTTAGAATGTGGACTATCATGGCCCTCCTCAACTTCCTATCCCTTGTAGAACCGAGTAATATTTTTATAATTACTATCCTTCCCAATTCCTGTTCCGCTATCCATTTAAAACAACTCATTAAAACGGCTACTTGCTGTTGCCTTCTGTCCTCTTACCTTCAATATGTTCTTTGCGTGTCACATTCTTCAATCCCCCCCCTCTAAGGGGAAAATATAATAATAACAACAACAACAACAACTTTACCTTGTGTCTCAGGTGAAAGATTTGATAAATAATTGTATGAAACAAGAAATTAAAAGAAATACTAAAAGATAGATTCAAATTATAACCCATACTACATGGGAGTGTTTATAAAGTAATCGATAAGGCAAAGAAAGGAATAAAAACATATCGATATTTGATCTTTTTGACTGATTTGGAGAAGGAAGTCGACCGAAAACCCGTCATCGGCCGCGAACATTATAGTGTACTTTACCTTTTCGAGCTAACATCAAAATTGGAATAATACACGCTTTGCTACAGAGAATCCAACAGAATTATAAGCGGCTTAAATTTTGGAGAAATTAAGAACGGCTGTTCCGAGTGGGTGGGACGGATAGTCACTAGGAATGAGAAACTGGAGAACCAAGTTCGAATTCCAGTCGTTCGTTACAATAACTTATGTGCAAATACAAAATGGAAAAAGGTATGAATCCCTCTTTTTTTTTTTTTTTATTACTATGGTTCAATAGCAGGACAGCCTGAGACGTATAGCCTTGACAGGCATCCAGTTTTGGAGAAGGGAAACTGATTTCAAACCAGCCTACAGTGGTTTGGGCTCAGTCAGACCATCTTGCCCAAGACACACCACTGCTACTACGGCTACAGTACGTGTGTTACCCTTACAACTCTAATCGATTAAGGGACTCGTGATCATGAATAAAAAGGAGGAGAGATAAAGGCGGGAATGAGAAAAGGTAAGAGGCAAGAAAACTAATGAAATGCAGAGGAAGGAAACGTTTGGATGTGAGAGAAGGATATATAAAGAAGGCTTGCTGAATGAAAACGGGAGGAAAATTAGTAAAATATTGAAATACATGGAGTGATAGAAAGGCGGTAAATTTGTGATGCATTAAACGGCTTTACAGAGGAACAGAACAAAAGAAAGATGAAAGAGAGCCGACAGTATAAAATCATTATGACTTTGGTATATTTCTGTTGCATATAAGTAATGTTTGCATACTATTTAGATAAAAAATTTACATGCAACGAAATTTGACTTATCAACCCTTCACGGGTTATTTAAAATCAGAAAATATTTTCAGAGTGCAAGATTTATCTTTTTTTAGATAATAATGGTTCAGTGATATAATTCTTACAAATTAACCCATAGCTACGGGAGAAGAGGTGGAGTCATATCTTTTCTAAGCTTATTTACATATAAGTGAATATAACGAACCCAACAGGAATTGGAATTTGGCTTTCTAATTAACAATTCCGAGCCATTATCTATTAAACCACCCATACATTCAAGCTTACGACACCTGATATCCCGAAGCGATCATCCATCTATGTACTGATCAGGATCCACGTTGCTTAACTTCCTTGATTGTACGGGAACTGGTGTTTCAACGTAATGTGGCCGTAAACCCGAAATGTAGGATGAGTAAGTGAAAGTGAGAAGATATGTTTATTAAAAACATTATGATCCATGCTTTTGTGGTACAAGGTCAAAGGAAAAAAAACTGGTCTACACTATGTTACACCAAGCTAATCCGATTCAGGACCCATTCACTAATTGACTCAATCACCACAAGGACGCAACCTTTCCATTTAATCCAACATATACCACGATACCACATATTCGCCGAAAGCATAGCAAAACATTAAAACTAAATTAAAACTGTTAGCATGACCGGTTCAACTCATTAAAATACGAGTAGTAACTGTATTCTACCGATAAACAGAATCAAGAAGCTCGCTCATTCGAGGCGCGGGAGAGACAAAATAAATTTAGCAGTGGGAAAATATAAAAAGCTGATCCAGTCTAGATAAAAAAAAGGGATCCAAAAAGGTGGGGAGACTGAGAATATTGACACGGACAAGACAAAAGAGAACGCCGAGACCAGGCCGGGAACGGCAGTCACTCACATTAACTAAGAGATCAAGAAGAGACTAACTTAACCAAGGATGAATCCAGTCAGGAATCCGTCCGGTTGTGACTTGAGGCGACTAAAAATAGAAATCAAGATTGTTCCAATTCACGCGAACCAGGCTCTTGGTTTGCACCCACCTTTCGCTTAAATCTGCTTAGAGCAAAGGCTTTGTTTCAGTTCTAATCTTCATCCTGAGCTGATGTCCAAAGAATCCAATCAGATCCTGATGAGAATAGTATTCTCGTAAGATTCACCCCATCCGCGTCACACACCATTCTCGTCATGGTCAGACCATGGGGGAAATATATTATCGCATACGTATGCGAGATAGGTGGACATGAGATGTTCAGAATCTATACGAACCTTCAACACAGGAAAGTGAGAAGATATGAATGTAATACTATTGTCATCTATCTTCGAGGCGCTATGTCTAGTATAACATATGTTTGAGTTAAATTTAGCATTGAAATATATAAGTATAACATTCCTGGTATTTACATGTGTTAATTCCAGTATGTGTAAAGTTCTTTCGGCAGGTATCTGAGTACAATATATTTCAAGTATAAAACGGTGTTCATTGTCAGGTTGGGTGTACCTCACCTGGTAGTTGTATTCCATCAGGAAGGTGTACCTCTCCTGGTATGAGCACCACCGCGACTGGAAATTGAGACATAAGATGAAAAATAAAAAAAGAATGAATTACGGCAATCATTTCGATCAGGAAATGTTGCCCGACTAGCTTCGTTACAATACAACAGAAAGCATTAAAGATTTTCACACAAAATTATTATGTTCCTTTAAGTCTTCTAGAAGATGTGTGCATTATTTACAACTAACTTAACCAACGAAATATCTAACTGGAATATTGTCACTGTGATCGGGAGAAAATGCAGATCTTTCTCAGTAATAGGTATCAATATATACAAATATTATTTACTCTATTTACATTATTCGGATTGTTGTTGTTGTGACCAAGTAATTGGTTAAGAAATAACAAAACATAAATTTGCAGATAAATCGGGTATTGAACAGTAAATACAACAGAAGAGTGTTACATGACTTGGGAATGTGTGTCGGTTGACCAGCGTTCAGTCTATATCACTGTTCCCCCGAGCCTTACTTTCCTACTAATTTTATAGTAAGTGGAAGAGTCTACAATAGACTCATTAGAGGAAGGATACCACAACAGTTGTCCTCATCTTTGTTGCCATATTCACGACATTTCGACCGTTGTACACCCCGGCCTTCTTCAGATGTTTGGAATTTTGGACCGAACCTTTTTTTTTTCATCTGCCGGGAAAGATTGTTCTAGTTCCACGTGCAGTGCCTCTTCCGGATATCTCAGCATCAGCTATCTTTCTCTTAACTCTACAAGTTTTTGTTCACCTCTGCTGAAGCCAGGTATTGAACTTACATCTCTGTCAAGTCACAGGATTCAACCAACGCCTTTATCGCCTGGGTCATGTGTCCTTGATGAAACGTCGTGAATATGGCAACAAAGATGATGTAATCAGTCCAAACAATATAAATATTTAAATAATTACAGTACCTCATCTCAGAAATATAAATAGATATACTAAAATTAGTTTCAAGAGAAAAGATATTATTAGAAGAACGAGAACTCCAATAATTGCAATGGCGTAATTAACAAAAAGCTAAAATTTGGAATACTGATTTTAAAGGCTGCCAGTACTGGGAAACTTGACGGTACACACTACCAAACAATAAAACTACTAACAAAGTCAAAAACTTGAAAAAATCTGCAATACCAACATGGTGTAACTTCATAACGATCACTGTATCTGTCTATTACGTTTGTTTTCAAATAGTGAGAGTTCTCCATATTGTGTCGGCATATGCACCTGCTTAACAAGAACCGTCTGTATTTGGAAGAAAAAAATAATTTAAACTAATCAACAAAGGGGGACTGAAATCATCGCGAGAAAATGGTGTGTATATATATATATATATATATATATATATATATATATTATATGTAATGCGGATCTTTTATTGGTGGTAAAACCGCGTGATAGTGGAGGCATGGTCGGTGAGTGCTTTTATATTTGTACGCCAGACAGTTTTTGAAGAAGCATCTGCTAACACCTCCGCATACTTGACAAGGTGTCATATGTCATTAAAAATCTCTTTAGGAGTCATATATTTGTGTCGTTGCGAAATTGTTCATATTTATCAGTTTATTCTATTTCTTCTACTTATATAACTTTATTTATATCAACTTCATATATATGTAGTTACAAAAAGCAATATACCGGTCTGTATGCTTACATTGTCATATTTATTAAAGACAAATTTACTCCAGACATAAACGTGTCTTAAGTAAATATTGTATTTTTCTTTCATTCGCTTACAACCAACTAGAGCACTTTGACGAGGTGTAGTGGTTAAAAAGCTTGACTTGCTAGATCAGATTACGACCGAGTATCGATTTTGATCCTCACTGGGTCCTCCACACTTTTAGCCTTGTCCCGCATCTAAACTGAGCTTAGAAAATAATTATCGTGTCTCGGCCTTTTGGGCTGAGATGCAATGACCAGCTAAGACCAATCTTGTACCCGAACCCGCGTAAGCGGTGGTTGGGTAAATTTTGACCATGCCCCAATTGGAAACGCTCGGGTTCCCCACGTTAAACAAATGACCTTGTGTCGCATCCTAAACCCAGTGGGGGTGCCAGGTGAATACCTCGCTTACAACCAACTATCGAATGCGACGGGTTTTCAGTTATATCCTAAATAACAATTTCTGCATTGGTTAATTCAAAACTTTTGGAATGAGTATTATTAGGTTGGTGCAAAAATATGACGTAATAATGTCGTTTTTTGACGTTAAAAATACGTAAAAAAACGACATTATTATGTCATTATTTTTGCACTAACCTAATACAGAAAAATACATATAAATTTTGCATATACATGATTTATTGACTGTTAGCTGGACAAAGAGAAAAACTTTTGTAAAAAATAGATTCAACAAGCAACACTCAAACGTTATAAATGACTGTCATAGTCAATTTAGTTTCCTGGCATTAATTTTAATGAGTAGATCTGGTTAATTTTGGATTGCGAGGAGAATGATGGCATCTCTGAAAGCTTCAATAAAGTCTGGTTGGATTGTCTACAAGAGAATGACGTAGATCTGATATATTTGATGAACCAGAAAGATTTAAATAGTTAAAATCTTTTAATGTGAAGTGCGGCAAATCGTAATTTGTATACTAAAATATTCAAATTTGCTTCTTGTTTGATAATATGTGTTTATTTACTATTTACATATCCCAATACACAAAATGTTGTTCATATAATCGATAACGTTTGATGAAATTCCTTAAAACTGACGATGCATTTCGTTCTTGATTTGCAATATACCAGACAGAGGCTGGGGACTGAGTTTTTGTCAGACGTTTCATAAGTTTAAAAAAATAAATCTCATTAACTTACCTGGAAAATTATATGGTTTCTTAGTGCAGAAAATTAGCTAAACAGAAGGATTGGTAGAGTAGAGGCAAAGTCCTCAAACATTTATATCATGGAGTAACAGTTCTGTTAATTTATTGTTTTATCTAACAAGACCATCCCACACTTAACTCGATGTCTTCCGTTAGGAACCAAAATTAAATCCGGCAACTTAACCGACAGACTAATTAAGTACCACATACAGAACGATGCAGACTTATTTTCACTCAAGGATTAATCATTGCCAATTTAGACAATACAACAGAGAGTCACATAAAAGCACTATGAAATTTAACTAAAAATAAAGGAATTTCAATCACTACCTCAGACAAAGGACGCGGCATTTTTTATAAAAAATACAATTACAGTGTAACCCGGATATAAGAGACGCTGATATAAGAGAAACCCTGATATAAGAGAGATTTTCTCTGGTCCCAAATTAGAGCCACACTTACCTAAACAAAATAGACAAAACCCGGATATAAGAGAAACCCGGATATAAGATACTTCTTCTCCGGTCCCGACAACTCTCTTATATCCGGGTTACACTGTATATATCAATTTAATATATTTCATTGCATGAAAAGAGGGATATGCACAGAATGAGAGAGTAACAGGCTAATAGATCCATTTGAAGCCTAGCGATGTAGATAGATAAGAGTCCATGAGCGTATGTATGTTGAAAATTACGTTCAAAGATATATATTTCGTGGGGCAGATTAGGGCAGATAAGTCATTGAATATTTTCCGTAAATGCATCCAGGTCCTTTGTTCCTCTTAGTGTGCTCTTTGTTCGCTTCCTTTGTACTGACAATCGCTCTAAGTCATGCGCTGGGATCTATAAAGCAATATGAGATTAAAGACACAAAACAAAAAGTATGCCAAATTACGGCGCATGCTCACTGATGCAGAGTGACATCCGTTCATGATCTTTCGATCTGCTTTTATTGAAAGCGTTCATATGACCCATATCAACATTAAAAGGGCTTTTGCTTTAGGGTCAAAAGGTAAGATTCTGCTGATTAAATCCAATACACTATAGGGAGGGTCAAAAGGTAAGATTTTGTTGATTAAATCCAATACACTATAGGGAGTGGTTGTGGGAATTTAAGCCCTTCCCCAGCGTTTTTGCTGGAACCTAAAACTAAATACAAGACTAAATTTATCTTCTTGGTTTCAATCTATGACAATGTTATCGAGTTGAGCTCAATCATTTGTCTGAAATCATTGTTGCTATTAATTTTCAAAATAGATTAAAACTTTATTTTCCGCATTTTGTTTTTGAAAACATGTGATTCTAACAGTTTTATGCAAGTAAGTTTTATATGCGGATGCAGTCAATATGTATTACGCCAATAAATAAGTACAAATGAACAGAAAATATGTTTCTTTAAGATCAAAACAAATATACTTTCAGTAAGATAATAGATTTACCAATATTCAATTTATGAGAAAATCATATAAAACAAAGAATCCTTAAAACTTAATAGCTGATTTAGCCCTCTCGTTCTTATTGTGTGGTTTACGACCACATCATGTTGAAACACCGGCTCCTGTACGATCATCGAAATTAAGTAACGTTGAACCTGGTCAGTATTTAGATGGATAACTGCTTGGCAATACCAGATGCTGTAAGCTTGGATGCGCAGGTGGTGTAATTGATAATAGCTCGGATTTTTTAATCGGAGAGGCGAGTTTCAATTTCAGTTGGGTTCGTTATATTCACTTACGCGCATATGAATAATGGGAAAAGTATGAATACACCTCTTCTCACTTCAGCTATGGGTTAATTAGTAAGGCTTGTATCAGCAAATCATTAATAACTAAAAAAATTCTTACAATCTAAAAATATTTCCTGGCTTTAAATAAGCTACAATGGGTTGATAAACCGTAGAAAACGAATTTTGTGGCGACGTGGTTGTAAAATAGGAACCAAATGACCTGATCAAAGTTTTTTTTAAAATTAAACTGCATAATTATTGTTCTTAATATCCCCCGTCCCCCCTCCACACACACAGCTTAGTGTCTGAAATAGTTGCATATTTTCCTATGGCTAGTTTGGTCAATGTTTGAGCCCACATAAAAGCACTTGCTTGGAATGCCAGTCTATTTTAGCCTGGTAAACTCCTTCAGTTTGGTATATTGGCTTCCCAAATAGCCTATCTTACAATCTTACCCTATTTCCTTTTATATGGTCATGTCAGTAATTAGCAATTAATTCCTCTTAATTATTTTTGCCTATAATCAGTGTTCAAGTGCAGGTATAAGCAAAGATTTCGAATGATGATTTTCAAGCTTATTCTCCTTGGAAGTTTGGTAAACGTAATATTCTTAACCACCCATCTAGCTTTGTCTTGAACTAAAGTAATTAAATATTACTCACTCTCATATCTAGAGGAAGTTTAATTAAATGATATGCAATTATATATGGATATATATTTTTTAGAAGGCAATACATCAGTAAAGTATATATGAAAGTATAGGTGTCTCTATTCGGTATATGTAAGGTTTGAAATGAATTTTAAAAAAATGAATAAAGCTTCCTTAAAGTTTTCATTTTAGCGTTAATTGAAAGGTAAAGGATTTAAAATTTGCTATTTTCAGTAAGCAAGATAATCTGTGGTGTATTTCAACAAAAATTATACTGAGCGGAATAGATTTTTTTCAGTAAAACCGATAAAAATTGGACATTTTGACACATCTGTAAACAAATGTTTATGTTCATTTTTAAAAATGTTTCAAAAATAATATATATATATATATATATATATATATATATATATATATTTCTGAAACGTTATTTGCGGAAAATTAATTTAAATTAATCAGATTTGAAACAAATATTACTTACTTATAGCGTAAAAAAAAGTTGTATAGAAGCATTTCTTAACCGCGGGGTCTTGTTTTCCTGACGTGTTAATCGATTTATTGAGACCTGAATGACTGCCGAACGTGTTCATAGTTATGTATGGTGGAGCAGACGATAAAGTTTACATGAGGTTTTCCCGTAAGCGGGACAATCCTTAAAAACGATAATGATATAGTTTTGTACATCCATACTTTTAATTCTGCACGTATATCACATACAAAAACAAATCGAAATTCTTTTAAAAATATTTGGGTTTGTCAGATTGTAATAAGCTTTACACTATATGATTAGTAAATATAGATTTACTTAATAATACTATTTATTAAGAATTAACACATTGAAACTGAATTTTAAAATATTTAAAAAAATTAAATTATTCAGTTTTAAATTTTTAAATTTTTTCTTCAGACAATATTGTCTTTAATATATATTATTCATAAAAGCAATTAAAAGTTTCTCTAATTAAATAATGTCTTAGTCTTATTGCATTTATTATTTTTCGATTCAGAATAGATTTTCGGTAAGACGGGTTCCGATCTTTTAAATCGAAATTCGGTAAATGCCTAAAAAATTTTCCTTTAACTAATATAGTCACTAAAAATTATCACGTTGAATTTCTCAAGTGTTCATGAGGTTAAATAAGATGGTGAAACCTACGTAAACAATATTTTTACCAAGATTTTCTAATAAAAATTTCTAAAATAATTTAATTCATTTGTGAATAAGTCCTGAAAATTTCATTAACAACCAACAATTATTTGAGTTTTACAAGAACATACAAATTAATGTGCTTGTCACCACAAAAAAGCTATGCTAAAAGTTTGTACAACTGCTGACGCAAGAAAAAGAAGTTTTTTTAATCCAAATTTGGAATGTTCTAAAAAGGAGTAAAAAATTGCATTATATATTCCAAAAAATACTTTGATCGTTCCTCTTAATAACAACATGATGATTTTGGCGATAAAACCATGTTTTCATTACGTTTGGAACATGTTTTCATTACGGTATGCAGATTTTTTTAGCGATTTCGTGGAGGTACCTATGAAAGCAGATGCAAGACCAGAATTCCGCTTTCCATAACAGAAATTTCCGATTATAATGCAATCCACAGATTTTCATTCAGAAGTGAAACACTGTGTAGAAATCTTCCCTCAGGAATGACAATCGGCAATCACACAATAACGTTGAACACTGACCAATAAGTGGTGGCGTTCACGAATTATCAAAGAACATTTTAGTTTACAAAATACAAGGCATATTTTCTTACCTGTTTAACATACGTCCATATAGAAGAAAGTAAATGTTGCACGTTAATTAAATTTAGATGCAGATTGAAAAGGGTATATTTATTCTTGTGAAAAGCTAAAAGAATAATTCGATACTGGAATATGAATGAATTAATAGGAAAAACTACACACAAACCTGTAAGTATCGAAGTAATTAAGCATCGATCTTCACATTGAAATTAATTATAATTTTAATATTCTACCGCCTATCTTCTGGTCTTTTTATATGTATAATTTTATGCCTATTTACTTTAATATCCCAATTAGTCGCATTTAAATATTTGAAACCCCACTGCTCCTTTGATGGTAACAAGACATCTTCCTTTCAAACGGAAGCCTCAAACAGCAATAGAGAACACTTCTTAAACTTTTGTTACTCAAAAAGATATTCATCATTAACACATGGTTTGACCATTTCATTAAACACTGCATCACATGGCATGGCCCAGATGATGTAACGTGAAAGATTGACTTTAGCATCACAGACTCTTGGATTAAGCAGTTTGTGACAGATATTAAACTATACAACTACTTTGAATCTAATCAAAGACTACTTGTAATTAAACTGGCAATACCAGCCAACAAAATAGCTCGCTCCCGTCCACATAAAACATGAAAAACGCCAAGGGATATCATCTAAAACCATAGAAAAAGAGAAGAGTAAACTTAGAATTCAGTAAGTAATTGAAGTCAATAAATCTTGATGAAAACAGAGGAATAAATGTTATTATATCTTCATTACCTGAAGCATGTGACATCATTTCTAGAATAAAAAAGATACAACCATGGAACGACAATCCTGAGCTGCAAAAACTGATATAAGAAACAAAAGCCAACACAAGGAAAGAAATGAAAGGGAAACAAAGAAAAATTAGTTAATTCTTTGAGAAGCCAAAATCTCCGCAAAATTGTCAATGAAATTACTGAAGTCAAGCAACATAGACGATATGTTAAAATGTAGAGAAAAGTGAAAGATCTGAATATTATACAATCAAAACCACCGCTGAAGAAATGTCCTGATCTTAAAAACCCTTTGAATCACGTTTCATTCCTGACCAAGGTAAAGTAAAGATGCCCAAATAAATAGAACATATACCAATATACATGCAATCATAAAGTCCGTTTCCAAACATAAACAATGAATTTACTGATGGCAAAATTAAAACAGCTATTAAGAATCCAAGGAATAATAAAGCGTTACTTGACATGGAGGCTGTACTTTTGAAAATAGTTTACTTTACGCCCGAATAAGTTGCTCTATTCTGTGAAAGAGGTCTGGTTTAAGAAATGTATCCACAAAAAAGCATTATGAAAACAGAAATGTATATAACATTATATTAACAAGGCTCTCATCGTTCTATGAAAATCAACTCCTCACGACGCAGTTTGATTTTCGTTCTGGTAACGGTTACAATGATGGCATATATGTCTTTCAACCAAAACTGACACGTTGTGGAACAGACTCCCTGAACACATTAATCTTAACGATTTGAAGTCAGTGGTCAATCTTCATCTATCTTCCTTATATCCATAATCTCTACTTCCTACTAAGTTCTTTTCCATTCATATCTCACTTAATTTTTTTTTATTATCATTCGACTTTAACTAGCTTGAGTAGCTCTCGAGCCTTACGCGGACCGAAATTTATTGACACAAGTTTACGCTGAAACGTTTTTGTTAACCACATCCAGATATTTGTGTATGTATCAAAAATTGAATTATTGTACTTATGAATAAATAAACTAATTTAGAAAAAGTGTATTTTGCCAGAAAAAGTTATGGAAATATTTTACTCAGTAAATTAACTGGCACAGTATTTAAGTTTTTGAAATATCATTTGCATGCTAAACTATTAATATTTCTTAAGAAGTTCCAGGAGAAATGAAATCAAATGAAATTCTATTCGAAACTCCAGACGTAGTAAGAATGCGCAAATAAGCAGCAATGAAAATGAAAATATTGCAATCTGCATTATGTATAGAAATAGTTTAAACTTTGTAGGTTTAATATTTTATTAAAATTACCGTCAGAATAGCATTCTTAGAACAGTGCACACCTTGTGACAATATGCGACACACACACACTTGTTAATCAGTTTATTTGTTTAACGACATATTAACTTCTTATGGGTCATTTAATGCCGAAATTTAATTTTCTTTCGAGTTTTTAAGTAATAAAAATATATATGTTATTCTGCTTTCACAATTGTATACATGGTAGATAATACTCAACATTTGTGCATATACATGTTTGTATGGATATTATTACTAGAGGCGGTGTTATGTGTGTTTTATGTTGTAGCTTTGTGGACGTCATATTTTGGAATACAGTTTGAGTTAAGAAATTGTAGGATATTATATGGACTAATATCATGAAAGAGTTCTTTCATGTTGGTTGTTCGGTTAGTTGATTTAGTTTAGCAACATATGAACCTCTATAAGTTATTTAATGCCGAAATCTAAATAGTTTGAACGTAATTGTATGCTTTCAACTAGACAAAATGTATTGCCGGTTATTTAACTATAAAAATGCATTTTTATACTTTCAATGTGTTTTGTTTGGGTGTTCACTACTGACCCAAAGCAGGGACCCTAACAGGTGCTACCATCCCGTATAAGGGCGGACTAGGGAACAACAGAAATTAACATGTGGTTTTACGCGCCTCAAAACCTCAAATCTTCCGGTCAGAGGCATTTCCGTCGGATGTAGTTTATCGTCATACCCAGGATTCCATACACATTTGTATTTGCGTCTTAAAATATATCCAAGTAGAGACTTGCTAAGTAGAAAACAAAGTCTGAAATATATGGCAGCTGTGAGGATCGAAAACACTGAAGTATCGATTATAATTAAGGCAATTTTCTTAACCATCGTTCTTCGATGAGAAACAACCATCTTTAGATTTTGATAATAACGGTCATCCTCAATATTGATTGCTATGTTCGGCTCATACATTAACGAGAAAGAGACTTGGACAGCGTAACATGTATTGTCGCCCTGTGTCAAAATCCTTGTCAAAATGACAACCAATAGGATTGCCAGCAGGTAGAGAAAGTTTCATGCCTTTCATACAGGCATAAGTCCGGGAGGGATGTCAATTACTTTTTAAAATAACTATTATGTCTGCATTATGTCTACAATTAACACAAAAAAAAAAATCAAATCTCCCTGTCGAATATTGTCAACTAGATTTATATGATAAGTATAGAAAAATGATTTGTTGGCATCCTGAGTTTTTTTTTTTTTAATGTGTTTTCATGTCTGGGGTTCGTATTCGTGTTGAACAAAATTTCCATGTGTTTGGGAAAATATTAAAAAAAAAAAAAAGAAAAAAAAAAAAGAAAAAAAAAAGAGTTTCCTGTTGGAAAGTTCGGTTTAAATTACCTTAAATTCAGTCGCATATTTTTTTATCATACATAAGATTTTGTTGTATGTAGAAAATACAGTGCTAAAAATAAACGATCAAGAAAAGAACATTCATCAACATTAAAGGATTTGAATTGCGATAGTCGACCGCTTCTAAAGTTTCATAGAAGTGCCCATTGAAAAAAAACACCTGTGAATTACTTAGGCTTTGTATTCTCGACAAATACGCCAATACATTGTTTCTATTAAAATTCCAAGAGAATATGATTCACAAGTTGAGTGCAGCCAGAATTTTTGTTTTTCAAACCAATGTGTTTTCTTAATTATTGATACTTCAAAAGGGGCCAGGGACTCCCCCACCAAAAAAGAAAAAAAGAAAGAAAAGAAAACGGTATAAATGAGAGAAAGGATTTTCTTCAAAAGGCCTTGAAAATTACAATATTGTCTTCAGGGAAGACGAATAATAGTAGAAAGAGGAAAAAAGACAAAGTGAGGATACTAATCTAAATAATTCATAGAATAAAATAGAACTTCAGATAACACATTTACTGTTCCGCTTAATCTTCAGAAAGAGAGAAGGAAATAAATAGAGAAGAGGATAGAGAAAGAGAGAAAGAAAGAGAAAGAGGGCGAAAAAGAAAAACATTGGTGATTTTTCTCATATTATTACCATAATGTTATCAATTGAATGATTTTTATAGTGTCCTTTGAGAATATTAATGGCATGTAATGGAACTCTCACGTAAAACTAATTAGTAAAATAGTAAAAACTCTTTAAATCTTCTCTTTGGATGGATTTCAGGTGCCAAACTTGTAGGAATTTCAATGAGATTCAAGAACAAAGAGGTAGAGGAAAAAATTAAACAACCATAAAGGCCTAAACTATTCTGATTTATACCATAGCTAAAAACTGAGGGGGAAAAACTCATTTATCCTATTCTCGGAGAAAGACAATTGGGAAATTTATTTCACTTTGGTTCATTCAATTAGTCGAGTCGAGCAGCAGCATTTGAAGATGGGGATGTACCTAGCGTACACATGGAAGTAATGGCAGTTTAGCTGTACATTGATGAATGAGGCTGGTTCGGTTATAGATAATTCTTTTCTTTAAAGCATACAGATTCGAAGATGAGTTCATTAGTGGGTACAGGTGTACTAAGTGCATTTGGCGTACAACCACCTTTTATCAATCCCTCGTTGTAAAAGTGTTGATTCTGTACGGCCTGGTGTCAGCTATTCGGTGAGCCAAGTAAATACCACTTCTTCCTCCCACAAATAGTAATATAACGCAAGATGAGCTGCACTAAATCTCGTCCAGGCCTATATTTATGTGGCATCTAATTAAGAAAGAATGCTTTCATTCTCTTGAACAATTCGTCGGGATCACCTTGATTAAAAGTGGTTAAGGGATTTTCGAAAGCCAGTTACTTTCAATAAGGTTCTTTACGATGGATTCGTGTTGAACACTTATGTAATTTTATTAACAAGCAAATGAAAACAAAAAGAGACTCGAGGTAACAGTAATGTGGTTCTATAGAAGGATGTAAAGAATACTATAGACGGAGCATGTAAGCAATGAGAAAGTCTGAAAGAAAATGGAGAGCAAAAGGACATTTATACTTAAAAAAAGAAAGTATCAGTTGAAATTTCTACGATACATAACGAAGAAAGAGAGCATGGAGAATCTGACACTCAGAGGACACACTGAAGGGAAGTAAGACAGAGGGAAACAGCGAGTCACTTACTCAAGCCTGTGTCAATGGATGGCGGAATGGAGATTGTGAGTGTTGGTGAAAAGAAAACGAAACGCTGCAAAGAATAGGAAGTTGTGGATATCTGTGATCATTCACATCTTGAATGGGTACGGCACAAAGAACAATTATTTAAAATTCAGCTATTTGCCCCCAACAGATGAAAGATTATTATTTTCTGGGGTATTTTTTTTTTTATAAGAAATTCAACATTTATCTAGTGTTGAACACTGTTCGATAATGTGGGAGTTGGACTTTGTTTTGACAATGTTGTGATGTCTTGGTTTATATGCTAATATAATTAATGGGTAGATTGCTATAAATATTGTATAATATACATATACAATATATATTGCTGTATGGTAAAAATAAAAATTCAGAATCTAAGTCATATTTACTTAGTACGGTTAAAGCTGATTTATGGAAGTTTATTAAACTAAATTTTTTTTGCAACACGCTAACAGAAGTCGCAAAATATATACATGTAGTTATATATAATTTATATATATATATATATATATATATATATATATATATAATTTCTCGGATTTAGTCCACTTCATAATATGCCATTTTTTACGTTAAAATACGCTTCGAGCAGATATGAGCGTTCGAGGGAAATCATGGATAGTTTTTAGTTCAAAAGCAGTAATTTAACCTTGCTAACCAGATTCTTCCTCTGTAGATAAATGGCATAGGACGTCAGGTTATACAGCGGTTCCATGTAGGGTACCGGTTCGATTCCTATCGGAGGGTACATATTCTTTTTAAGATTTCTCGGGCAGTCAGCCGGTGTGTGTGCTATTAACACAATGTCATGTTAAGATCGGACACATCAGTAATAAAACCTAGCAGAATTTATAATTCTCTTCGGATCACCTCGCTCTAAGGGTTAAATAAATTCGGTGATAAGATGCATATATGTCTTTGGACACTTTCTATTTTTGTATACTTGTTCTATCCGTATGCAGGCGTATTGTTCCCAGTAAATGTTCTGGATTAATCTAATAGATTTCTCAAACACGGTTCACACGAATAGACACCAAGATAACTACCATATAGGTATGCTCACATACATCTGCTAGATATTTATAAGTATCAAACATACACTCACGTATCCAACCGTTTATTATTTATAGTAACAGCCTAAGTGTACTAAGCGGCTTAATTTCTTGAAATTAAACCGTGGAAATTATTCTCTTAATGCTGAATAAAAGCTGGATTTTGCAGCAATAATTGGGGGACTTATAAATTTGATTTCTCCAATTTGAGCTAATGCCATTACGATAGGTCAAGAATTGAACTCACTTTACACTGCTTAAACCATTTTGGTTAAAATAGTTGAACGTGTTTATTTCTCCTTTTGTTTAATCGAATTTCGATAAAGTAGAAAAATATTGCTCTGAATCACTTTCATCTTATTCAAATATATCTAGTTATATTCGATGGTGTATTGTTACGTTAATCGATCCAGTTGATTATTGACAAGGTTTCCTTTTTTGTTGGTTAGTATTAGTTTCGATGCTGATCAAATGCTTTTTCCACCTGCTGTACGATCGATCATATTTTAGACAACATGAATCCAGCATAATATACGCTTTATGATCTCACTTCATTTCGAGCCAACAAACAGTCAGGTTGTTTAATTTACCCCCATAAACCCATATCAGTCGTGCCAAAACTCGTTAAATGTTACTTTGAAGTAATTCTTCTCAGTCAAGTATTGCTTTTCAACTGCAAAAAACTATTCCGCTTTCTTAAAAACTTTTAGCAGAAAGACTATCCTGTAGGTAATCATGGCAGGTTATGTGTACGTACTGGCACGAACTAGAGACAGGTTGTCTATTGTACGGGAATATCATTTATAGTAATGATTACTGTTTGTAACTGTTTGGCATATAACGATTTGTTTACTTTTTTAATAGTTTTTTTTTAATAAACAACTTTCTCAAATTTCACTAAATTTTAAGCCGCTCCACTATTGACGTTAGTTAACTTAAACGAAGTCACCGTTTAGTGATTTTTCCAAGCGTAGCTTAGATATGGCACAAGTCCGACAGTATGAGACACCCAGTGAGAATCGAACTCACTACGCAGTGGTAACTGTTTTAGCGTGACTACCATGCTAACGAAGTCACCGTTTGTACCACTGGCCACTGTCACTGAAAATGAACGCTAGCACACGTGAATAATTATTACAAAAAATTTGATAGCAAAATTCCTAAAACAGACATTTCTCAGCTAGGTATTCTATTTATTTAAACTTTAATATTAAAAATTACGGCGACATTTCAGGCCAATTAGAAGAGTTCTGAAAAAAAGCCCTTTCAGAAAAAAAAAGCAAATTCATGTCTTGCTAGTTGGTGAGTTTTCAGGAAGTCGGTTAAGCCGAGGAATTGTCAGCGCACCTTACATAAAACAGCGTTCCATAACTTGACTATTATTGAAACAACATTCACCAGCTCATCATGAGTATTAACGATTCCTTTTAACTTCCCTTTCATCAAAGTCTCGACCTATTACTCGGTGTCGACAGGTTTATGTAAATGTTACACATTGAATAAAAAGAATGAAAAGTAGTGTCATCTATTTTCCATTACAGTGTAACCCGGATATAAGAGAAACCCTGATATAAGAGATTTTATCTGGTCCCAAATTAGAGCTTTACTTAACTAAACAAATTAGACCAAACCCGGATATAAGAGAAACCTGGATATAAGATACTTCTTCTCCGGTCCCGACAACTCTCTTATATCCGGGTTACACTGTAATATCTTTGGGAAAGTCATTAATGTACTTATTCCAACTTCCTATTCTATACCCAAACATCGTGAGAAAAATGTCTAGTCACATTTGTTGAAAGTGAAGGTTTAGGAGTTAGCGTTCGAATAAACATTTTCTCCCATAACTAGGTTGGTGCAAAAATAATATCGTTTTTGACGTTAAAAAATACGTCAAAAAACGATTTTATTTTTGCACCAACCTAATACATAATTGTTATTATCTTATTGACAAACTTCGCGAACTACAATTATATACACTGAAGAAAAATAAATTTGCAACTTTCTAAATGCTCATTTTTGACCAGGATAGAGTATATCCATGATATCCAATAATGGATATTTTGAGAAAATTTTTCAAAGACTTCGGCTACTTTTTGATCTAGTAACAAACAAACGAATCATCTGTACCTGGGCTGAAAACTGAAAGGAAAAAAGAATGAGATTTTGTAGTGAAAGTGACCAATACAAAAAAAAAAAAAAAAAAAAAAAAGGTGCTGTTACACTGGTATGCATACTTAATCTTTTTGTTCAAGTAGAACCGCTTGAATAAGAGTAAAATTGTTTGGTTTGTTTTACGGCATATCAACCTCAATGGGTTATTTAATGCCGACAAAATATTTTATTGTTGGTAATATGTTTTCCTTCAAAAATCTATTTCTGGGAATATTTTTCCCTGAAGAAATTTATAGCTGGTAATATTTTTTTTTCAAAGAATGTATAGCTTTTTGTATTGCTAGTACTTTTTTTTTTTTTTTTTTTTTTTTTTTTTTTAAGTATTGTTGATGTTTCCTTCAAAAATTATTGCTGGTAATAATTTTTTTTATTACAAAGTATTTCTGGTATTAAAACCTATTTTTTCCACAAGTTTGTCTGTCACCTATTTGCCCATAGCTGGGACCCTTACAAGTGCTACCACTCTGGGTAGTTCCACGCTACTCAAAACCTCCTGATCAGAGGCCTTGCTGTTGGACGTAGTTTATCGTTTTACCCAGGACGCGGATGTAGTTTATCGTCATACCCAGGATGGGGGTAAGATTGTGTGTATGAGAACTTGATAGTTATTTAAGAGAAGTGTGGTGTGTTGGTGGTGCTTCACTGACGACGGTTGTTGTTAAATGAACCTTCCTAACAACTTAAGCACCGCTCAGGACGGCCGCATATTAGAAGAGCTGATAAAGATGATCGACGCATTGTAGAGATAATAGCCAGAAACTGCACGGCATGCACATCATAGATCAAAGTAAATATCACTCCAGAAGTGTCGACCTGGACCTTTTTGGAAACGTTTACTTACAGCAGAACGTCAGTCTATCGTAACACTTTAATTTCCGACACAATACGTGTACGCTTCCAATGTTATCGCGAGAGGATTCCCTGGTAGATCAAATGAAAATGTATTTCGGTCTATTTTCACTGTTCTCGGCGAAAATTTAAATATAAATTGTCCAATGTCTGAGTACTTTCGCTTTGCATAAGACATTATCAAAGAGGTTTTATTGTCTTTTGCGAGAGGTCAATTTCCTTTTTCTTTTTTTTTTTTTAAATATCCTCTTCACACAGTTCATGTTGTAATGTCATTTGTTTTAAGAGTTATTAAATATACTGCGTATATTTGTTCCTAAACGCTCACCTATTCTTGCCTTTTTGCTTCTCGCCCTCTCTCTATTCTTCCCGATATGACATAAATGAGTTAATTATAATTGATTATGGAGAAAGTTTTTCTGGGGTGAACCTTTGAAAGAAATGGTTATAGACGTTGATCCTAATAGAAGATGGTGCTGAATATCTCTGACTCGTCTAAGAAGTCCTTCAAAATCTAAGATATGGTTCTTTGGTCAGATTTTGGGAAATGAGTCAATTCTAGAACTTAACATGTCCTCGTATTAATCCAGTTATGAAAGTTTAACGATAAAATGATTGAATTGGTTTTATCTTAAGCCATTAATGCCCACTCTAAAATCAGGTATTAGTTATAGGTTTCTACCTATAAACAATATCTGCTATCCCCCAAAAGGAGACGATGAGAATTAACAGGTTAATGAAAAGGAAACGCAAGAAAATTTAACATTTTTCATACGAATTGTTTAATTTACATTATATGCGCACACATTATATATATATATATATATAAGAGAGAGAGAGAGAGAGAGAGATCGATCATATATATATATATATATAGACTCTTCATCTTGTAAACATACAACGCGATCCTCGCTAATGCTTTATGTCGATCGGCCAATGATTATCCAACGTTGCATTTTGATTCTGAAGCTTCTTGGTGTCTGCCGAAAGCTGGGAAAGGGCCCGCTGCTTGCGCACAAAGTAACAATATGGAAGCATTCGAGCGAAGGTAAAAGCTAAATCTCGAACGCTGATTTTCAAGGTAGGTATACACTTTCTTCTTGGTAACTTTACTCAACACACTTTTTCCTTCACTTTGGTTGTACCTGAATGAACGAAATTCAAAATTCGTTTGGTCCAGACCTGTCTGTTACACCCGGTAACTTTTTCAGTTTGAATTTTATTCATACGACGGTTTTGTGGGACGCATTTTCCATATTAACTGAGGACTGAGTCTTATAGTTAACTTAATTTCATGATTAAGTCCCTGACTGGAGAAAAAGTTGGACAGTTATACTCAAGAAAATGATAAAACCACCTAGAGTCAGCAATGCGACGACTTGAAAGCCTGCTTGTCGAATTACAGTTTGGAGATTGTAGTAAAAAAAAAGAGTCCAGTGTCAGATATTCAATGGGGATATTGTTGTATCGAAAATGTGTTCTGCCCTTGCTGAATATCTTCCTAAGTATTTTAACCGAAATTTAAAAAAATGTCAGCGAAGTGAATAGATCGGCCGTTATTTTCTATTATGCAGTAAATACTTAATAACCCACACACAAAAAGCCGCCAATTTCATCGCCTGCGACCAAATTGGATAATGTCGACAAATCTTTAAATGTAATTATATCTTTATTGATAAGAAAGCGTGTATTTTTCTCCGAAATATGAAGGAATTGTTTGTATCATGCTGCCAATAATTCTAAATAGGTTTCTTCTCGATAGTAAAAATTCAATATTTTTTTGTATTCAGTACAAGTGTAATGTTTTAATTTTTTTCTTTTCTAATTATGTGAGATATAGAAATCAATTTATACCTAAAGACAATATAAAAACACACATAAATTTTCTGCGATTAAAGATTTCATCTTTAATTGATTCATTCTCAACTCAAAGTTGACTCATCAGTGGAGAAATCACAATTGAAAAACGCTACCAAATAGAGAAAGCCATTCATTTGAAAATAGGAAAAAGAATTGAGGAAGCCAAATAACATTCTTGGGTGAGATCTTATTTATTTTACATACGGAAAATGGTTTATTGCTTATAGAAAAAAAAAAAAAAAAAAAAAAATCCCAGAAAAAACAACTTCGGCGCTGATCATGGAAAAATAACTAATGAAATGTATACGAGATTACATAATAAAGCTACTTACTTTTATATATTTATTCTGATAACAAAATATTTGAAATTATTTAAACGCGAATAAGAAGCTGTTAATAAAGATATTCTAATACTAATCACGAGTCCCAGTACCCATTAAGCTGCAGGGGTACTATATGTACCGCACACCTAGCAGCAGTGGTATATCTTTGGGAACATAGCCTGACTGAGCTCAAGTCTGTTCAGGTTGGTTAGAATTCAGACTTTTTCATCTTCTGGACTAATATTGCCAAATAAGACTCGTCTGTCCTGCTTTTTTACCCATAGTTGGGAGAGAGAAGAAATGGATTTATAATATTCCCAAAAGGTATTTACGCGTAAGTGAATGTAACGAACAAACTCGACTCTCCAATTTCTCATTCCGAGTCTATTACACCCACACAATTCTGGTACCGCAATATATATATATATATATATATATATATATATATATATATATATATAATGTGTGTGTGTAAATTATTATTTGTGAAGGAAAACATGAATAAAAAGACAGGAAAAAATATTCTTAGTCGACTCGTTTCGTCCTCTGAGGGATTTTATCAAGACAAATGTAAGGATTTATTTTGTTGTACGTGTTTATATACAAGAGTAAAGATGTCATTAGTTTATCACAGCCTTTAAATTTGAGAACATTCAAGAATATTTATCAAGTGGTTGAAGGTCAGTCAAAACATATGGAGGACACAGAGTGCCATAATTCAAAGTATAGTAAGATATAAATGTGCTACAGATTCATAATTACGTTTTTTAAATTTTCTGCATGTTTTCCCACAAATTTCTGCATGTTTCCTCACAATAAATCGGGATAACATTCAGAAATTAAAAAAAGTCTATAAGCACAAAAGGGGCCTTATGCATAACAATTTATCAAATACACTAGTCATATGCAGAAATAAATTCAACCACAATTTCGATCTAAAAATACCACACTGATCAAAAGAGAAAATAATCTACTTAGAAGACAAATTCTTTAGTGTGACGGTATGGAATTTTATGAAATTATAAATCTATGCTCCGGTTTCTTTTAAATCTCAAATCTCCTGAAAGATTTACTACTTTCCTAGGCGAACAGACACGACCATAAAAATCTTAGAAAGAGTAACCAAAAACCCCCCAAATCCAAAAACAAACAAAAAAAACAAACAAACAGTTTAATCAATTATCTCGTTTTTGAAGAACACGTACAGCACGTACGTCATTTCAAAACTATAAAAACCTGATCACAGTTTAAACAATATTCATTTATTGAAATAAATAAAAAAATATTTCTTGAATATTCCTCGCCCACTTTTGTCTTACCAGACTTTCAATTATAATACATTGTGTCTTCCATATGTTTTAACTGACCTTTCAACCACCTGATGAATATTAATGGACATTCTCAAATTTCAACGCTTTGGTAAACTAATGACATCCTTGCTCTTGTACATAACCACGTGCAACAAAATAACTCCTTACATTTGTCTTCATAAATTCCCTAAGAGGACAAAACGCTTCTACTAAGAATAGTTTTCATCTCGTCTTTCACACACACACACACGCATATATCAAGGGGTGCGATAGATAGATAGATTTAGGATTAATTGAAATATCCTGAATATTTTTTTTGCAGTCCAATATGGTAAATACTTATGGCATACAGAGGATGGCAGGCATTGTATCATTGGTCAAGTGCAAAGTGATTAACCAGAATTGACAGTGAATTGCATTAAAGCCTCACAAATTGTATTAAATTGACCTTTGAAAGTCTTCTAAAATCTAATTGAACGCCAGTCATCATAATTAAGTAGCAAGAGCTATGAAATACGGGTTGTGTTTTATTTTCATCATCACGTCATTAGATTTGATTTAAAACTCTAGCCTGCATTAACATCTGCAAGTGAGCAAGGTATGTCATCATTTATAGTCACCAAGACAATATTGAAATGTTAATAAAAATCTTCCAAAAGTGCGAAATAAATTTTACATACTGCTGACGAAATGATCATGGTGCTAACAATCAGCAAATTGAAATTAAACTGCAATCAAATGAGAAAAAAGGAAAAAAAAATTTTTTTGTGGCAAACCAATCAAGTGAGCAATATCAGCCTAAAGATCATGACAAACAGGCAAAAGAATTCTTCATTTCAAACATCATTTTAATATCATTGTCGATTATTTTATTGATCGTCTGACAAGGAATTATGAAACTGTAAAGAGAATTTCTGAGTTTTGTTTTCAATCTTTCGTAATATTTATCCTTATGGAAAAATTTTCCAACTTCAAACGGCGTGCTATTTGTAGGAATTTACAATGCCGATGTAAATGGCGAAGGATGTTTAAAGGAATTCCTCCTCATTATCCTTTCCAAGACTGGTTGTCACCATAGGGTCGCTGCTCTGCTGAGTAACTGACCAGTTCTCGCCATATATATATATATATTGAAAGCCAGAGAGGTATTCATTCATGCATAAGTAGACTTATCGGAGCCCATTCTTCTCTAGGTCAAACATCTGTAGATGTCCTTCAAATTATAAGCTCTCATTGGACACGAATACGTGGCCGTTTATCCCATCATGTGACCTCTCTGCTCTGGTCATTGACTTCAGTCTAGGAAGTCCACTGACTAGAGATTCCGAGTCATCGCCGCACTAGTTGCATATATAGCTTTGGAGATCGATTTATCCCATTATCCTTGATGGACATTGATCATACAAGGAACTTCATTTTCCATTTGAAGGACTGGTTTCTAATCCCCTTGGTTATCTAGTCATCTCACTCACCATAAAAAAAAAGCCTGGTGAAAGAACCGGTTTAGTCACCGATCTCTCGACCATGCAGTGCGTCGTACACGTTTATATGGCGCCAATAACATTCCTAGAGTGAACGGATCTTCGTTAGATATACCGAGTAATAGTAGTACTACTACTAGTAGTAACAACAACAGTTTAAATGAATTAATCGACATAAAATCTGTGATAAACCGTAGTAACTTTATGGATGTAGAATCCGTGCATTTACACAACAAAATATATGGCAAGTTAGAAAAAAATCGATACCAATCTTTATACATCAGTTCAGATTTTTCTTGCAATACCTGCAATTGCGACTTTAGTAAAACGCTCATTTACTCAAAAAAGCTTAAATTGAGAAACAATGATCTTCGAACTCGAATGTCAAAGGCCATTTTTCGTAGCTTTAGGTCGGCTCAGTACAGAATCAGGACTCTGCAAAAATAATGATTTCGGACAAGTTATACAAACTTTGCACGCAAATAGTTACAAAAATATCATTCCTGAAAAAAAAAAAAAAAAAGGGAAATCTACTTGTCGGCTGGCTTCCAGTACTTTTTACGCAACCCATTCATTATCTTTGGCAATATATAAAAATTCGCAGTATTGTTGTAATAATTGGTGAATCGAGAACACAAAACAGTCCCACCCTGCTTATAAATCTGTCTAGATGACATAACATGAATGTTAAGTTTTTTTTTTTTTATGTCTTATTAAAAGTTCAATAAGTATACGGGTTAAGTAAAAATTTCAAGGTAAAATTACAACGTGACATAATCCATCAATGCTTCGATTGAGCAGATCTTCAGGCGCTAAAAATGGATTCAGTTTCATTTTCCCGCCACTATTTATAAATGGGAGGGACAACTACCCCCATCCCTCTTTCCAAGAGGAGTAGCTTTAAACAGTAGCCGCCTACGAAATAAACACTGGGTTAAAATGAAATACATTTAGCACATATACCATTTTTCAGTCAGGAGCTGACTGACTCAGAAATAACAATAAATAATATATATGTGTTATGGGTTTTACATTTTATTAAAAAGACAACAAGCATACGCGTTCCACGGTAAAACCGAGCACATTGCAATAGCAGGAGTGCCTCCTCAATAAAATATCAGGAGTGACTCATCAATATAATATCAGGAGTGACTCATCAATAAAATATCAGAACTCATTAGCAAATGTACACACGCGACCAAAGTATTACTGAGCTAGTTAGCTCTCGACAGAATAAATGTATTATAGGAGAAAGGCAAATGAAATATTTAGTGACGTAGGTTTTGATTGATTCATTCATTTACTACGGCTTATCAAATCTTTAAGTTATTTAAAGCCAGAAAATATTTCTTATTTTTTTAGATTGTATATTTTGTGACGATAATAATTTGGTGATAAAAGTCTTACTAATTAACCCATAGCTAGGGGAGAAGATGTTGATATTTATATTTCCCCAAAAGTATTTGCGCGTAAGTGAATATTATTTTGTTATGTGCCATGCGTGATACACGCTTAGGTGATCATTTGATACATGACTGACAAGGCAGATTTTTTTCCCGCAGTAAGTTGCCATTTCTTTCTGCGGTAGACCAGTTGCCATCTAAGGCTATAGAACCCGGTCTGTCCTGCTATTTACCCATACCTTCTAGGGGGAGAAGAGGATTCATACCTTTCCCAAGGATATTAGCACGGAAGTGAATGTAATGTATTCGAATGGAATTCGAACTCGACTCTCCGATTCCTCAATCCGAGCCGCTATCCATTACTCCACTCTTGCCATTAACCTTTACACCACCCGCACATTGAAGCTTAGTGACCTAGGATTTTGAGTCAAATGTGATATTGAGGCCAACGTCTTGATAGTATATCTGATAGAGAAGCTTTGACAGGATACACTTTAAAAATGATAAATCAGTAAATTCCGATGAGGAAATAGAAAGGTTTTACGGTGACATCAGCAACGTTATCGACTGTGAGAACAAATTACATAGTTTTGATGGGTGAATTTAATGGGAAAAGTAAGCAGTAGAGAAAGAGAGAGAATATGGTGTAGAAAAAGGTAAGAGAGCGTAAATGGAATTGGAAAATCCCAAATGAAGAAAACAAAAGTGAAAATTGCAATTAAGTTAGTTAATACAGGAAGAGAACAGAAAATAGATGACAGAGTCAAGTTTAAAATTGGAATGCACCAAAGAAAATACCCAAATAATGTCAGAGAGAACATCATCGAAGTTCAAGTAGAAATTGAGAAGACATTTCAGGTTTTTCTGAATAACGAAAATATAGAAAATATTTGAAAAACACTGATAACTGAGAAAATAACACAGAAATAACACTATCAAAAAGAAATAAACTAAATCCACAACAACTGTATAAAAGAGCAGAAAAAATGTTTCTAACTTTTTCACGGCGGTAGTCTATCGAAATTAACATAGTAACAGGGATTAAATTGAACGTGCTGAATTAAACAAAGTAATCAACAGAGGAAAGATGTACTTGAAAAGAGTAGAAGTTATTAGAAAAAACGAAGAGCTTGAAATGTGTTTAATCCGAAACCCTCATCGACAAATGGAAGTTGATTTCATTGAAACAGAGAAACAGGAAGCTATCAAATGATAGCACAATATATTCAAGGACTACGATGCAAACTCGTACACTTCGAAAAATCAGAATCACAGTCACTTTGATAACAGTAATGTTCGTGAAATAATTTTTATGTTTAAAAAAGGCGAAAGCAACTAGGCAGGCAGCGAATTTTCCGACACTTACTCCCTGGCTTTTTGAATCGATAGTTTAACCTGAAATGATTTTTATCAAATTTACATGTTAATTTCGAGAGATTACCGCTGTGAAAGAGTTAGAAACAGTTTTTTTTGTTATTTTGATTAAATAATACATACGCACAAACACTAATTACGAATAGTGAAAATTATTCTGAGATTTCGAGACGAGGTATTTTTATACAATTATTTTAGAATCTTCGAGTTAGATAATAAATATTATAGGAAAGAAAAGTGACTAAATGAAAAGAAAAAAACACAAACAACGTTCGGTAAACACCATTTTAGGGAAATTGATACATTAGATTCCTTCTTTTACCAGTCGTCTGCCCATATTACCGCTCATTATTTTATCAGTTGTTTCTCCGTGTTATTGCTTCATTAGATTCCTTCTTTTACCAGTCGTCTGCCCATATTACCGCTCATTATTTTATCAGTTGTTTCTCCGTGTTATTGCTTCATTAGATTCCTTCTTTTACCAGTCGTCTGCCCATATTACCGCTCATTATTTTATCAGTTGTTTCTCCGTGTTATTGCTTCATTAGATTCCTTCTTTTACCAGTCGTCTGCCCATATTACCGCTCATTATTTTATCAGTTGTTTCTCCGTGTTATTGCTTCATTAGATTCCTTCTTTTACCAGTCGTCTGCCCATATTACCGCTCATTATTTTATCAGTTGTTTCTCCGTGTTATTGCTTCATTAGATTCCTTCTTTTACCAGTCGTCTGCCCATATTACCGCTCATTATTTTATCAGTTGTTTCTCCGTGTTATTGCTTCATTAGATTCCTTCTTTTACCAGTCGTCTGCCCATATTACCGCTCATTATTTTATCAGTTGTTTCCACGTGTTATTGCTTTTATTCACGTTTGTAGAGTTATTGTCACTTACGTATTTTTTTAATATTTTTCATAGGTTTTTAATACCAAAGCAGCATCTTAATTCCCTGGGTAAATTTTCCTCAGAAGATAAATTATAAAAGCTAAGATCATCCTGCCTCGTCTATTGAGACTGATCTATTTTTCTTTATTTTTTTTTAACTATGGAAAATTATATATAAAAAAAAAACAACTTCTAAAAGAGACAAAACTTTGTAATCAAATAAGAATAATCAATATTTTAACAGTTCTATTTTATTTAACTTTTTTGTGCCAATCTTTCTTTTTATGTGCCATGTCCTTTCAGAACTTAGGCGATCATGGCTCTCCATCTCCCTCTATCGCTTGCGGCTGTAAACAAGTTCCTTCCCTCTGCTTTCCCCCAGACCACGTTATCTCATTCACTTAAGTCCATCAGGTATGTCACATGTTGTTTTCCCTTGTCTCTCTTCTCGACCCGTGAGTATCAGGTTCTCCAGGCCTTCTTTCCTCGTTATGTGTCCCAGAAACTTCATCTACCTCTTCATGATATTAAGTATAAATATATATATTTATAAAAAAAAAAAAAAAAAATTTGAGACCAGAGCCATGTTTTGGGTCGATATCATGCTTAACTTGAGGGCATTGCAGCATAAGCCTATTTAGTATTTAGAAATGAGGAAATTATGATGAACTGTAGGTGTTAATTAGATACAATGACCGATATAATTTCTAAACATGCCATTTCATTCTTAACCGTTGCTCTCATGGAATGCCAGTCATACAACTCATTTAATCTTCTATTGTAACTTTTACAATCGGAATCAAGATTGAACATTTGCACTCGTGACTTATCTAACACTTTAGAAAACTGTTCAAAGCTAAAATCCTTTGGGGAATTAGATGTCTGCTCGCCTAAGGAAACAAAATGGCTTTTGCGGCAATATATTTCATAAGCAGAAATTCCTTTAAGCAATTTTAATTAGTAGTTCAATCTTCCTTTTGTCATAGTAAATGTGTCTATATTTGAACGGTGGATAAAATTATCTCGACTTTCCAATGAATCAAATGCAGAAGAAAAACTTTAGCTCTAGGAAAATGTATCGAACGTGCGAGAGTAATAAAAAATAAAATAAAAATGTTGAATTGGCAGTTGAACTCAGCATTGTCATCTTGATTAGGACAGTCGCAAGGATCCTTGCGAAGAGATTGTAGCAATTGGAAATCTTAGAGTGACTGCCAGAATTGGTTGTTTTAATATAGATTTTCTTTTGGTATTTCAAATAAACAAAAATCGACAGTTTTATCAGAGATATTTGTCACTTACTTTGAGATCTTGAGCTGAGACAATTTTACTTTAGTATTTCAAATCCCATGGAGCCTTCCCATCAGGCAGTACCTCTACTTCTGGCGGGGGCTGGGCTTATTGTCCGGCGCCTGAGGCGTCCCCAAAAGGGGATTTGGGCAATTTTTCCCCACGGTATTGCTGTTAAACTCTCTTTAAACCGATCTTGTGTGATATTCGGTAGCGACATGGGCGCACTGAAAAATACCTTTACTTTAGGCTTTAATGATAAAGAATTTTATTTTTTATTTAATTTTGTTTTATAGAAAAAAGGGTCGTATGAAGAAGAATTAAAAGAAATGGATGCTGAAATGATAAAGAGAAAAATAAAAATAATGGTATTAAAAGAAAATATATTTTGAGAATAAAAAAGAGCCCCCGTAGCCAAAAAAAAAAAAAAAAAAAAAAGAAAAAAAAGAAAGAGAAATTTAAAAGCCTTTGCGTCATAGTTTTGTCTTAAAATGTATTTCTTGCGATAGATAAAAAATTTAAATAAAAATGCCATATTTTAGATTATTTTCACATTAAAATAAATGTGAAGTCGGAACGACATTTCAAGAAACTGACCCATTACAACATTACGACAATACGGTTAGGAATACTATTAAATACGACATCATTAGGATGATTGTGTCGACACTTGACTGTCGTTTTTTGAATTCACTTTCTATGGCTTATCAACCTATTTCAGGTTATTTGAAGCCAGAGAATATTTTTACATTATATGAATCTTTTTTTTGGTGGGGAGGGTAATAATGTTTTAGTAATACAAGTATTTCTAATTAACTGATACCTGCGGAGAATACGTGGATTCATAACTTCCCTAAGGGTATTTTCGCGTACGTGAATATAATGAACCCAATTGGAATTGAAACTCGGCTGTCTGATTAACAATTCCTAGCCATTATCCATTACAACACCCGTACATCCAAGCTTAAAAGCACCTGGTATTCTCAAGCAGCCACCTATCTAGGTACTGACGTTGCTTACTATTTCAACTTGATGCCGCCGTATGCCTTGGAAAGTCAGTGATGGGGAAATTTACTATGATTTATTACGAACCCAGAGTTCGATGTTCGCATTCCGGTAAAAGTCAAGATTTCATCTGCTGATTTTCAGAAAAAACAACAACAAAAAAACGCTCCACCTTGAAAATTAACGCAGCATAAGCTTCTTACACTATATCTTCTCTTTTGATCTAAGTTCAGCTTAGTAAATATCAAGAATAAAAATCTATCGTGGATATTGTTGTTAAAGACAGTATCGTTTTCATTAATCTTGTTTTTAATATCATGGCACATGATCTTTTTGAACGTGAATATTTCCAACCAGTTCCTTGTGGATTTTTGGTATTAATTACAGGCGTCAGCAAATTTGCAGTTTCTCTTCAAGTGGAAAGTCAGCAATGTATTGTCAGAAGTTTTCAATGCCTAAGGACATCTCTTTTTTTAAAAAATTATATCATGCAGATTAGCGTTAAGGATAAATTAATTAATATTAAGTTAAAAAGTTCTGTTCTGGGCGAAAAAGTTCCGTTCCACAAAACATTTTATTTGACAAGCCTTTAAGCAAATTACATTAAAATTTCAAAAACTGTAATTACAAAGAAAAAAGAAACAAAATTATATGCATGCTTACACTTTACATCTTGAAAATATTGTTCGATTAGAACATTTTTTAAAATTTGATACTTTACAAAAAAAAAAAAAAAAATATAATAATAAAGCTGATTTTTACAGGTTTAGTAAATTCGTTTTTGACAACACAATTTTCAAAAGAGCACACTCTCTTCGAAAACTGTTCTATGGTTAAAAGAGAATTCGGAAAACCGCTTAAATCTTTCACACTTTTAGAGACACGATTTTCATCAGACTAACCGACATTAAGAGTTTCCACCCAATCAACCCAACTTGCAAGTATATAGATGCCTGAAGAACAATATCAAAGAAACATTTTCCATTCATTTTTATTTATTTTTAAAGGCTGGGGCAGGCGCAATTGAAGTCACCTGCGTGTTTCAAACACTTACGTTTGATCTGCGCATGTGCTGCGGCCACCTACGATTTCGCAAAGAATGATTTCTTTTCTCCCCAAAAATGTCTGCATACTTTTCATATTTCTCAAACACACACACACACACACACGTGTGTGTGTGTGTGTGTGTGTGTGTGAGAGAGAGAGAAGACGTGATAGACAAACATGCAAATATGGCACATCAAAGAATTATCGCAAGTTGAAAATAAAAACAATTTCCATCAAAATGGAACAAAAAAACAAAAATAGTTGATACAAAATCAAGCATGTTCACATTTAATCAGGAGATGTGTTTGTTTACCAACCAGTTTTTTTTTAATAAGGAATATTCAGAGAATCTAAATTATTACAATATTTTTTCTCGTAGAATCAACTAATATAAAAAAAATAAAGAGAAAAATCTTCACAATGCAGTTTCTGTGCAGTTGTCTAATCATAAATGTATTCTATTCGCATCTTATTGTTTTCATATCCAGCTTTCTAGCGTCCTGGGTAAGACGATAAACTACATTCGACAGTAAGGCCTTTGATCAGGAGGTTTTGAGGAGCGTGGAACCACCTCTTAATTGCTGGTGTTCCCAGGTCACCCTGACTCGGGTGGTAGCACCTGTTAGGGTTTCAGCTATGGGTAAATAGTTAACTCCCAAACTGGGGTCAAAACACTATGAAAATGTAAAAAAGTAGTTTTTAATACCAGTAATACAATTTTGAAAAAAAAAAAATTACCAGCAATACATAAATTTTCGAAGAAAAATTATTACCAGCTATACATTCTTTGAAAAAAAATATTACCAGCAATAAAAATCTTGTTGGCATTAAATAACCCATTGAGGTTGATATGCCGTAAAACAAATCAAACCAAAACCATCTATCTTTGCATAATAATGATGATAATCTATCTACAGATTCTTCAGCATAATATTTTTTACTCACTGCATATTATGGATGTCCCATTCATAGCATCTTTATTTTTGATATAACCGGACGTATCATCAATTATCATTGCGGATCATTTTAATTTTCTAAATGTTCAGCACTTTATTCATTTTTTCCTCTCCATTTTTTACCTACTAATCTCTATAGGTTCATATCTATAATCAGTTCGTACAGGTTACTTCTACTTCAGTCTGTTTATGTCTGCTGGTTTAATTTTAATAGAAATTGCTATTTTAATATTTCAATTCTTTCAAACACGTGTTTCCTTTGTTAAGCTCATTAACAAAGTACAGAAAGCATCAGTCCTCGCGCTTTGTCTACATGAAAATTAAATCAGTCGTGCTTCTAATTAAACAGAACGAAAAATATCCTCCAAAGTGATGTTTTGTTTTAAAAGGAAAAAAAATAAGAGAACAAGCTTTTCATTTCGTGTTGCAGGTCTTCTTTTTGCTTGAAACGAACACGAAATCGTCAATCTTAATATAATGCAGCAAGTATATATATATATATATATTCTATTCTGATATTTAGAATAAATATGGTAGAAAATAAGACAACAATATGTTTGTACTCGATGTTCATTCAGTACGTGTTTGATTTTGATATTTAAGAATTTCCAGAAAAATGTTAAACATGGAAAAATATTCTTTGCAAAATAAATAAGTGTATACCTAACAAAATTAAAAAAAAGGATTCTAAAAACGATAATTATCCTCATCAAGAACGATTTGACTAGCATTTTCATTATTTCAAATTTCAGGACTCGAAACGCTAGCATTTACGTTTAACTTTTCATTTTTTAGTTTCCATTTTTGTCGTTGTATTAACAGAAACCTTGTCGACTCATTCGGGTTTGTTCATCACTAGTTAACTAAATTTGGAAACTGTGTCACAAACTAAATTTGGAAACTGTGTCACAAACTAAATTAAGCTGAGTGACATGACAAATGAGCTATGACAACTAAATGAACTAAACGCAAAGTCAAAACAGATATTTTACTTTTCTGCATTCATGGCCGATTGTTATATATTCTAGTGTCACTGCTACTTTTTGAAAGTGATGCAAATAGCAGAAATAGTCTGAAGAAAGTGATCTAACGAAGCTGTTGGATAAAGTCCAGCCATAATGCCTGCTAGGCGATGGTTAGTGTTAGAACAAAGCCACATGACATAAGTGGAACCCTTCATCAGAAATGCGTGTTCCATGTTTCGCCATTCTGAGCTTATCAGAAAAAAAAAAAAAGAACTTCGTAGCGTTGGGAATAAAACAATAGAGATAAATATTTAATCCTTGGATGGAACTACTACAATATTTTCAAATAAAAAAGTACGATTTGTATCACTGGTTCATGTAACCAAGGAAATGATCTTATGGTTAAAATATAGGAAATTTACGATTTTATTCTTAGAGTCCATTTCTTTTGAAATCAGTATTGGCACAATGAAAAAGAAAAGAACAATGAATTGTTACGTGACATCTGTCTTTCTTTACGGCAGAGAATGTTGGACGATTTCCTCAAAGATGATGAAGAGACTCTAGGCGACAGAGATGTGGTTCTACTGAAGGATGCTAAGGATATCATGGAACGAGCGTGGGAGCAACGATGCGATGTTAGAGAGGTTGCAAGAAAAGAGGAGGCTTATACTTAATATCAGGAAGAGGTAGCTGAAGTTTCTGGGACACATAACATAGAAAGTAGGCCTGGAGAACCTGATACGGATCGAACAGAGGGAAAGAGAGACAAGGGAAAACAACACGTGACATACCTGATGGACTTAAGTGAATGAGAGAACGTCGTCTGGTGGGGGGGAAGCAAAGGGAAGGGACTTGTTTACAGCCGCAAGGGATAGAAGGAGATGGAGAGCCATGATCGCCTACGTTCTGAAATGACATGGCACATAAAAAGAAAGATTGGCGCAAAAAAGTTAAATAAAATAGAACTGTTAAAATATTGATTATTCTTATTTGATTACAAAGTTTTGTCTTGTTTAGAAGTTTTTTTTTTATATATAATTTTCCATACTTAAAAAAAAAAAAAAGGAAAAATAAATCAGTCTCAATAGACGAGGCAGGATGATCTTTGCTTTTATAATTTATCTTCCGAAGAAAATTTACCCAGAGAATCTTTATTCCAACTATCTGTTAATATTTAGGAAATTTCTTCGCACACCTTAATTTGGACTGCGAGAATTCTAGGACATTTTATTTGAATATTTATTTAAAGGGTTTTTTTGATTAATGACGTCCCAGGTGCACTAATAAAACCACTTCCGATTCGTCTATTTTAAACTGAAAGGTATAAAAATCAAGTACTAATGATTTTATAAATATGCATTTTTTTTCTGATTGTTGGTGAAATTTGAAGATTATTTTCATATATACGAAATAGTACAGAGAAATTCAACGAATTTGAACAGGATGCGCGAACAGAGTATCATATGGATTTTTGTCACTACTTTTTGTATCATTACTGTGCATATGTCGAAGGGAATCAAGACGATAGAACGTCGGTGTGAGGACAAGAAATATTTTTCTAAACTGTAGGTGGCACTTCATTTGTATATATAAAGGAGGTGCTGAAAAATTTCGGTTTAGCGACTTGCCCCAAATCAGCTTTCCGAGGGTTGATTATTGAAATACTGATTCTTGAGCCGAGAACTTTTCAGCCAGTTTCACAAACTGGAATAAGTTATTTATAAGTTAAAGGTAAGGCAATGGTTGCTACAAAAGACTCTCAACATATTTCATATTAGGAGCGACGGTGATCTTGTTATAAACGTATTATACAGCGCAGTGCGTATCACTGAAATCCCGTTGTTTTCTTGTGCGCTCCATTGAACAGCTCACTATTTCTTCGGTAATTGTTATGATTGTTGCTTTCGCTCGCCATTTGCCAGACGTTGAGTTCAAAGGGAAGAGAACCAATGTCATCCAGCTCGCGGCTAGATCACGTTGTCTGCGTGAATCACGCACTAATCACATTGGAATGTGGTATTTTGCCAAATCTCGTGATTACGTTATGATGCACACGATAATAAGAAACATAAGCCTACATGCCTTCACACGATTATTGATAGTCGCGACGTAAGTAATTTGTATATATATTATACACACACACATATATACAGTGTGTGCCAGGTAATTGAGAAGAAATTTTAAAGAAAAACAAAGATGTTCAACAGGCAAGAATCAATATATTTAAAAAGAAAAGAAAACAATACTTTATTCAATAAAACGGTTTCAAGACAAAAAAACAAAAAAGAAAACAAAACAAACAAACAAAAAAAATAAAGACAAAACAAAAAACACAGCAGTCAGGTGCAGACTTTCTTTTCTTGTTGGCCTTAACATCTATGAAAGTGTCCTACGAATTTTTGGTATTGTCGGTCACATTCTTTCTACCCAGAAGCAAGAAAGCTAAGACTGAGGGTGGGGGCGACATCATGAAAATCCTTGGACAGTCACAGCTAGGCAATGTTGGCTATATTAAAGAGAAAAGAGACCAGCTAGCCACCCCTTCTATGTCCGCGGTGGCACTGACCTTGCAGTGGGGCGGCATAAAACCTTCGTGACAACATGGTTATCTCCGTAATGTCTGCGCATAGTGACTTGTTTCCCCTTTAATTTTAGTACCGGGGTATAGGTTGTAAAATAGGTCCCACCAGTGGAACAATGGCCACTAAAATGGTTAAATAAAGTCGCCATCTGAGTTGCTCTACTGGTAACAACAGTTAGTAGCAAAAGTCCATATTACATATTTCGTGCGCTATGTTAAAATTTCTCTAATCTCTAGGAAACGCATCGTATATATCTTCGATAGTTTTGTATTATACGACTCATCATTGTCTTATGAAGTAAAGTAATTTTGCTGTATTTAACCGGGTTCGAAAAGGGTAGTGTTATGTCACTTGAAAATTTGTTAGTACTTAATGGTTTCAAAATGTGGTAAAGAAAATTTTCATTTTATCGCCGCATTTCCTGACTTGTTCACAATACCGACCAAACATGCATGCAGAAACTAATGGAGTTCGTATAAAACAGGCACGTTCCGGAACGCAAGAATCAAATAAAATCGTTTAAAATTAGAACATAAATGATACAGTGTAACCCGGATATAAGAGAATTGTCGGGACCGGAGAAGAAGTCTCCTATATCCGGGCTTGGTCTATTTTGTTTAGGTTAGTATAGCTCTAATTTGGGACCAGACAAAATCTCTTATATCCGGATTACACTGTATTTTTTTAATTTGTGTTTGAAACGAATTATTTGTTTAAACTGATATTTTAGTGTTTCAGTTACGACAAAAATAAATAAGAGTGTGTATATATATATATATATATATATATATATATATACAGAGAAACCCGGATATAAGAGATTTTCTCTGGCCCCAAATTAGAGCCATACTTACCTAAACAAAATAGACCAAACCCGGATATAAGAGAAACCCACGGATATAAGAGACTTATTCTCCGGTCCCGACAACTCTTATATCCGGGTTACACTGTATATATATATCTCAGAATTAAAAAAGGGAAAGTACCTAAATTCGTTAAAAATTCCGGACTCCTAATCGATGGGACAAATTTATTTTGATTTAGAGTTAATGATTTTAACCTTTGTCAGTCTCCATATATATTAAAGTTTCTTATAACCGATATGGAGACATTTTATAACCTTTAGTCTTTTTTGTTTCTCACTGAAAAAAAAAAAAAATTTGATAATCTTTGACTCGGTCAAAAAAGTACATTTATAGTTGCTGTAAATGAGAATCTCACACGAAGGGATGGTTGTGGCACTTTTAAAACTGAGAAATTTATCACTGAAAAGAGATGAGAGCAAAGATTTTAGAGCGATTAGTGGGCGCATTGATATAGCACGATTATATTCTTTGCAAACATTTTCCCCACATACTCAAAACTCCGATACAACGCAGTATAAAAATAAATAAATTTTCACATGCAAAGAAACGTCAAATCATACATGTATCGATTTTTTATAATTGCTGCTAACAAAAAAAAAAAAAAAAAAAAAAATCGAAGTTTTCGCGTGCACAATCAATGAACCCCAATGCAGTCAAGGGGGGGGGCAATTTAACGGAATAGTGTAATACTTTTATTTTATCCCGGCGAGCAACAAGACCTAGAAATTAAATTTACAATCTTGCGCAACTAAGCTTTGATCAGTGACAAATTTGATCAGCTTAATGATAGAAAATAAAGACAACGACTTTCATCTGTAGGGTTTAGGATACAAGTTTTTAACTGTCCAGTAAATGATTTAATTCCTAACATGGAGGCGGTGGATACTGAATAATTTTTTTTGTTTTTGGTAAAACCTACTTTTCAAAATGTAATAAAAACATCAACATTTGTTAGGTAATCCCTTCTTGGTAGCGCCGAGACCTTTTCACTACACACAACTATGTTTGATGGAATCTTTTAGCAAAAAGGAACCATTATACAAACCTCAAATATAATCTAAGTAGAATTATGTTAAATTACAAAAATAAAAAAGGGTAATGAGCCTAACGTGCTCTGCGAGTAAAAACAGTACAAAATAATCCGAGAAGCCATTCACTTAACGAAATGCCAAGGAGGTTATGCTAGAAACATAGACAATTTCCTTAAGAGACGAATCGTGATATTAGCAGTTGCTAGTCAGGCATTTTAACATAACTTACTCAGGAACGAAAAACGCAAATTAGATTGACAATGACTGTAATAAAATGAACAAAGTTTTTTTTTTGTTTTAAACAAAACGGTGAAAAATCAGTAATCTGCATGATGAGATATTATAACAATCCAAGAAATTATGAAAGACAAATACGACTAAAAAATAAAGTTTATATATATATATATATATATATATATATATATATATATAATAGGGAAAATCTTAATTACTCACTGCAGTTTCTTATTCTTTTTCCAACTGGCCTTCTCCTAAAAATCCGAAAGAAACCAACAAATCACAAAGTTTTTGCTTAAAAAAGGCTTTTACTCCGACGACATAACGATTTAATATTTTATCAAACTGTCCCGATAAAAAAAAAATGTTATTCTCATTGTTTGCCTATCAGTTTTGCAAGTTTTTGATTGTGAGTTCAATTTTTATTGTAGGCATTATAACTATATTCTTGATAGTTTTCGCTGAATCCGAGAGATAATAGTGACTGTTATAGTGATATTTTCCAAGCGTAGCTTAGATGTGCCTCAAGGCCGAAAGTATGGGGCATCCAGTGAGGATCGAACTCACTACTCAGTCGTAATTGTTCTAGCGAGACAAGCTTGCTAATCATTATACCGCCTCGAGGTGCCCACATCGACTCTTATAACATATTTAATTTGAGCTGTTAACAAAATGTTAAGTCGTTACTGAGATTAAATGCGACTGGTTCAATTCAGTTCATGTCCGTATCAATGTTTGGATTCTATCCACATAATTTATGGACACGTATAGCAACTTTTCCTATAAAAAAAACACAATGATTCCCGTCCCTTAATAGACCTTACTACACGCCGATTTATAACTAATTCTACCATACTAGGAATAAGTAAGGTACAAGATTAAATGTTGGAATATACTTGACTCAATTATTATTCAGCCAAGGAAAACATTATGCTATAGCCTATAGTAGGTGAAGAGAGATTAACATCCCAACTTTTGTTAGAACAACTGAACTCATTTGGTTATTTATACCGTTACCATAACGATTCGGACATTTCATTCAATACCTTTTTCTTCAGGTAAATAATGTGTAAAAAATAGAGTGGACAAAGAAAGACTTCTTATTTTCCATCCGGATGATAGAGCTGAAGAAGTCCGTAGAACAGACCGGTTGAAACCTCGTGGTAGAAATATTAATAACTAAAGGGGTTCAATTGTCTGAACAAAGCTTGGGACATGATAGTACTGTTTCTGAGCTGAAGGTATTAGGTTGGTGCAAAAATAATGACGTAATAATGCCGTTTTTTGATGTTAAAAATAGATCAAAAAACGACGTTATTACGTCATTATTTTTGCACCAACCTAATATTATGAAAAGTCAGTGTTAAAATCAAGCGAGTCAAGAAATAAGAATAAAAAGAAGAAATTAAATTTGGAAGATGAATATTTAAAAAATTCAGTATGAATTTAATCTGAATTATCAAAATGGAAATATTTTGAATTCCCTAAACTCGCATCTCGAAACGATTACCAGTATCAAAGCTACCATTACTATCGCAACACAATTATGACTTCTGCTATTCAGACTGCAGTAATACACCATCACTGATGATAATAATAACAATAAGAATAAAAACAAAAAGAGCAACAGAAGCTACATTAAAACCGATGGAGGCGTGGGTGGGGGTAATACGGACGAAATCCACTTGTGGATTCATTAGTTGAATATTTTGTGTCTTCATTATCAAAGAGCTAGCAGATTTTTTTAATCGATTAAGACGCTGAAAGTAATTGTGACCTGGCTGTGTCATTTTCCTTCTTCTGTGTCTTTACCCAACATGTTTGCTCCGCCACTAGACGCCCCTACTTCCTTCGATAATTTTTTTAATTATCTTCTCATCTTTTATTTGTATCTCTCCACACGTCTTCTTTTCTTTCGTTTGTTGCAGGAGGCTTTGCTTCTGTGCCATCATTGTTTCCCATCTTTTTTATATTCTTTTTTTGTTTACAAGCTTCCAATTTCTATTACGCATTCCTTCCCTCTCCTTTTCTTTTCTTATGCTTTCTTTGCTTTTATTCTTTTATGCTTTCTTTCTTTTTATTCTTCTAGGTTTTCATTCTTCTCTCATGCTTTCCTTCATTCCTCCCTTCATTTTTCTTCTGTTATGCTTTCCTTCCTTTTTCTTTCATTTCTCAATTTCGTCATAACTCTTTGTTTCTCGTTGTCCTTCAAATCAATTTTCATCATTCAGTTTCTCATAATTCTATTACTCTTCTTTCTTTCTTTCTTTCTTTCTTTCTTTCTTTCTTTCTACATATCTATAGATATACATTTCAATATTTCTACCTTCACATGATTTTTTTCTTCGTATAGGTGTTTCTTTTCCAATTGTTACTTTTCATTTACTTCCAGTCATTCTTTTCTATTATTTTCTTTTTTCGCTGTTTACATCTTCCTTTTTTCTTTTTTTTTTTTAAAAAAAAAAAACAAAAAACTAATTGGCCAATTTTGCCTTCATTCACAACACGATTCCGAGCATGCAAAATATTCAGAACTTAAAAAAAGACAGCAAACAGTTGCAGTTTTAATTAAAGCTTAAAACTATTGACCAGGATTAGCTTCGCACTAACTTAAAACCTTTTTATTCCCTTCACGGAGCATGATTCCAGTTGACTTCAGTCAAAACTAACCTTGTGAATTTTATTAAGCTCAGTTCTTGGCACTGTGAGATTTTTTAAACATTTAAAATGGTTTCAGTTTAATACCTTGCGTTAGATTAAATAAAAGAAAATGCTTCTTTTAGATAATTTTCTTCTCAGCATTTTAAATTAATAAAACAAAAATGGTGATAAGTTTGGTTTGTTCCGAATTAGTATAAAATTTGTAAAAGCTATTTTTGCTTGTGTTAAATACTTAGGTACAGTTTCGTATTTTATTTTTAATAAGATTTAGCTGTACTTTCGGATTAATAAGTTAATTTCAATACTAACTTGAAAATATCATTTTGTATCAATTAAAAATGTGTTTGTATTATACCGATTTATTTTATTGCCTTGCATGAGGCTTTGTTGCAGAGAATTTTAAAAATTGTAATAATCAGAAACACGTACAACACGTTAATCGGAGTCTTTCGTTCAGTGCTATGTGCCTCACTGTGATTAATACAGATTACAGTCAAATTATATAGGTTACTCATTTTATTTTTAATCATTTCACTCCAATCAATGCAATAAAAGCTACTATGATATATGAGGTTACATAGAGTGAAGGAAACAAAAAAAAAAAAAAAAAAGGCAATAAAAGAACAGAGATCTTAATTTTTTTGAAGATCGTAGTTGACAGAAAAACCGGAAGAGAATTCAACAAGCAAAAGCTATTAGCACACATTTCACGGTTACAATTAGTAAATTCAACAGTGAAATTGTGAAACTGAACTACCAATCTAATACTTCACTTAAAATCGTGAAGACGAGGTACCAGCGAGGAAAGCTCATAACAACCCCCGTGAAATATTTAGAGAAGAGGCAAAGGGTAGCTAAGTTACGGCGGCTGGAAAATAACTGATGCCAGGTCAAGACCGATAACGTTCCCGATTCTGCTTTGAATTTTGTCCAGAATCTCTAGATACAAAGCAGAAGCACCAGGCCAGATGTACCAGCAACATTGGATGCATGGACGAATGGTAGACTTATAAATATCTAAGATAAATATAAATACTAACGATATAAATGATCTAGCACGACACAGTGAAGTAATATTCCTAGCAGCACATATAGCAACTGATGTTAGAAAAAAGTTAGTTCGGTTTTTGTCGTTAGATAACAAAGGTGATGTTTCATTTCAGTTAGATTAAAAATAAAAATTTCTAATAACAACAGTCATCTCAGCTCACATTTAAAAGAAATGCCATAGTTGATGTATGCTTATTTTTAGAATGTAACATTGACGATGAAATAAAAGTAAAAGTTTCAGTATATTATGCTATTTTTATTTTTAAAACAATCTTAAAAATGCAACTGAAATACATAAAAAAATCTGTGCTGCTTACAGAGAAGGTCTTGTAAATGGAACACGTCAAAAGGAGTTTGCACATTTTTTCCAGAATTCAATTAATAAAACATACAAAAAACGAAAGAAAAAAAAACATTGGTTTCCTGGAAAACTGAAAAAGCCAAGTAGAATAATTTTTCCTCAAAAAGATAAAAATCTCTGGACAGAACGACTTCTATTTTATACTGAAATATGGCAGAAAATAATGTGAAGAAAAGAAGTAAATATGTTACTTCATAAATCGAACGAACTTTTTGGTCAACACAATATTTTAATATCTGTTTATATCTCTGATATGAGGTATTATAATTACTTACATTATTTACATTATTCGGACTGTTGTCCTCAGCTTCATTGCCATATTCACACCATTCTTCAGGTGATTGGAATTTCGAACCGAACAATATTTTAATGACGTCATTATTAATGATATTCACTTATGTGAATACGAAATGCTTTTAAATTATTTTAATCTTGCTATTTTTACGAGTGCCCTTAAATCTTTTAAAAATCCTTTCATACAAAATGAACCCTCTCATAAACATGTTGTCGATTTATAAAATGGGGATACTGTTTAAGGGCTGTTAAAGTTCATGGTTTTAAAATGCGTGGCTGTCCGCAAAAGGGAGAGTCCAAGGGATTAACACCATACTGGGGACGTCGAAATAAAGCAGGTGTATAAATGTAAGTATCTGAAGAATGAAAATGGAAAATAGAAAATGTGATAGAGAAATCCAAAGTCGCAGTGAAAGTGTCTTCCAGAAACTAAACAAAGTATTTAGCGTGAGAAATTTCATTATGAAACAAAGAAGAAAAAAATCGTGTAACAGATATGAAAGAAAAAAGATGTGTTTTTTTTATGTTGGATAATGCATGTGAACAATGACAACAGTTTAAGGAAAATAGGAACAACAATGAAACTTATACTTACAATCAGAAAGAGGCAGCTGAAATTTCGGGGATGTATAATGAGGAAAGAGGGTATGAAGAATTTAAAACTCAGAGGATATAGTGAAGGAAAGAGGAACCGGTAGAAAAAGCAAGTAACTTGCTTAATGAATTTGTGTGAATAGATGGCAAAACAAAGATAAAGAGGGACGCTAAAACGTTAAAATTTACTTAAAGCAACAAAAGGCAGGAAGCTGTAGAGAGCCGTGATCGCATAGAGACCTGAGAGGACATGGTACATAAAAGGAAAAGAGTACCAGAGACCTTTCCTCAAGATCTAAAATACAGCATTATTACGATCATCATCCTCATCAACCCCTTGACTTTTGTAATCGTAGGGGGACCTGAATACAGAAGACATATTCAATGTCATCCACAACGGTCTATCAACGGCAACCATCAGCAATTCTGTCGTATTTATCCATTGTTTGACATTGTCCAACCATTTTTTTTGCGTTGGCGTCCTCTCTTACGTCCACCTTCAACAGTGCCTTGCATGATGGCCTTGCACAGGCCGTTGTACCTTGTAACGTCTCCAAACCACGCTATTTTTCTCCGTTTGACAGCGGCAAGAAGAGGTTCCTGGTGGCGCACAAAGCTTTCAACTCTTTTCCGCACAAAATCATTGGTTTTTATGTTTCCAATAGAAGACACCAAGGAGTTTGTCCTCAAACGCTTGGATCCTTTTCTATGTTTCTGCCAAAAGCTCTTGAAAATATTTGAGTATCTCCCGAGCGGACATCAAAACAACAAAGTCATATAAACAGCACTATTTTAATACCAGTTAAAAATAAATGTGTTTAATAGAAAGAACATAAACGATTAAATCATTAGAATCCAGTGCAATAGAAGAATCATAACTTAATTTTAAACTGTCATATATTTAATGGAAAACTAACTCAACAGGGAATACAACAGATAAAATCGACAGCTATTGATAAACACGAGTTTTGAGAGTAGTTTTGTTAAAATATATACATTCAGATTATAAATACTGGCCCCAAAGATATGACGAATAATCGGAATTTTGGATTGATCATCGAAGTTAAGCAACGTTGAGTCTAGACAGTACCTAGTTGGGAGACTGGTTGTGAATACAAGGTGTTGGACACTTGGAGGTGCAAGTGGTTTAATGGATAATAGATCGGAATTGTTAATCGGAGTGCTAACTTCCAATTCCAGTTGAGTTTTCGTTATATTCACTTACGCGTAAATACCACTGGGAAAGATATGAATTCACCTCTTCTCCCCTCACAAAGCTACGGCTTAATTAGTACGACTCGTATCACTAAAGCTTTCTTAACTCAAATAAAAAAAATATTACAAACAAAAAATATTTTTGATTTTACATAACCTGCAAAGGGTTGAAAAGCCGTAGAAAACGAATCAATTTCTCTATCTCTCTCTCATATATATATATATATATATATATATATATATATATATATATATATATATATATATATACATATACATATATATATATATATATATATATATATCTCCGAAAGTAATGAAAACGAAAATAATATATAAATTCTAGCGTTAAAAGCATTAATTCGAAAGAGGGTTCAATACCGAGAGTACAGAAATAATTATTCATTATATTTTTCATATAGACAAAAACAATTTACTCACTACGAAAATATAGCCTTGTTTCGGTGCATTTAGTTCTCACCAGTCGATGTGCAACTAAATGTACTGAAACAAGTTTGCACCTTTGTAGTGAGTAAATTGTTTTTGTCTATATAAAAAAATATATATATATATATATATATATATAATGATTGATAAAATAAAATTTGTCACTTAGCTGATTGATATTATATTCGGCATCTTAAATCTAGAATTTCGTAGATTAACTTTTTTTTTTTCTAATTGTTCAATCATACTTCAGAAGTTTTTAATGCAATATAAAATGTCGTCTTACAAGATTTTAGCTAGTTCGGTCGCGAAATCCGCATGGTAAGAAAAGGCTAAAATATATAAATATATGTTGCTTCTTTTTCTTCTAATTCTTTACAAAAACTATTTTTCGTTAATATTTATGCAAGATATTATCAACCGGCGAATTCAAAAATATTCATATGAATGAAAGCATTAATTTGAAAAAAGAAAATGTAACAAAGAAGAGTTGAATTTTTCAAACTTCCATACTTAGTGATTAATCAAAACTAATTTATAATTTTTTCGTCAAATTTTTTAAGGAATCTTATCTTGTTTTTTTTTCACAAGTTAGAAAATTGGTTCTTTGTTTTCAAATAAAGATTAAGTACCGAATGGTTTCATTACACGCTAAGTATATAAATTTCAATGCACTAACTTTAAAATAAGTTATGTTGGTGAAATATCTCGTCATTTAAACAATAGTGCAATGGAACTTGAAGTTGGGGTTAAAAAGTAATCAATTTTCAGACATTTGTCAAATAACGAGTATGCAAACAAAAATGAATTTTTTTTTGGCCATCATCGATAGTGCAGACATAGTACAAATTGGTTATTAAAAAGGATTGTAGTTTTGCATTTGGAATTAAAAATTAGATCAATCTTTGAATGGTGAAGGAAATAGAAGTCTCGAAACATGTACCAAGAGTTAAGAATTAAATCAATATCAATTTTTGGCTGACGAAGAGAATAGAAGTCCCGAAACATGTACGAACATTCACTAAAAATACAGTATATATATATTCATTTTTTAAATGTTTTTGTTGGTTTACGTTTTACTAGAAGCAATGCGAAAAGATTGAAGCATCATAATAACTAGGTTTCTTGAAAAAGTAGTTTTTGATAAATAACAAACTAAACAAAATATTCGATGTTTATGAAGCTCATGTGAAAGTTATAGTTTTGGTAACTTTTAATCCTGGATGAATAAAAGAGAAATGCAAATGAAACTAAATTTATTCATTATACAAAATATCCAATAAAACCTTACCATTCAATATACCAGCCATCTTCGTTCATTCTTTCATCAATAATCTATCTTTTTCAACCGCAAAAGATTGCGAATTAATATGATTTATTTCTTAACATTTCTTACTCTCTTGTGCAAGTTTACTTAGTGTATGTTTACTTAGTCATCCATTTATGTTATCCTACTACTTGTGTTTTTTCTCTGCTTCTTTTTTCCAGGTACCATATCCTCAGTCCACAATTTAGCGAGTCCTGCACTAGATCATTTAATTTGTTCAAATAGTCTGAATGATGTGTTATCGAAAAGTGAAGGCAGATTGTTTACATTGGTTATTTGCACATTATCAGTGATAATGCACATTATATGTATTTGAAACTAAACCATGTAAAATAATTGGAAGAAGGTATACTATATATATATATATATATATATATATGTAATAGAAGTCCTCATATCCAAACTTTAGAATAGTTCGGATATAAGGACGGATTCGTAGCATGTGTAATATACTTATAACTTAACAAAACACAATAACTTATCGCAATAGATAAAAAATGAAGTGTTTCCTGAAAGTAAATATTAATTTACAATGTTTAATGCACAATAATTTTTTATTTTCAATTATCTTTCTTATTTCTTTTCTCATTTACTTAATTTTTGCCGATCTATTTTTTTAAAGTAAGGTATTTCTGCAAATGACATGCACTTGTACCTTCTGTACGAATGAACAAACTTTTTTTCTCTCTGAATTTGATGAGCTCATCAATATCTTTCTCTACCGAGTCCCAGTCTTCATCATCATCTTTCATATTTTCACTATTATCGGAAGAATTTGATTCTCTCTCTCTTTCTTGAAAATCCAAATCATTTTGAAGCGATTCTACTGTTAGATTCTTTTGTAATTCATTAGCGTCTTCATTGATCCATTCTTTTAAGTCATCCGAAGTTATTCAGTGGGCCATCTTCCATTTTTTTTTTGTGTTTCGTTCAAATTCTGCAATCCTTGTTTGTTAATTTTAAAGTTCAACGAATTACGAGTTTCGTCCAGTTTTCCCATAATCTCTAATTTCGGACATTACCTGAAATAATTTATTTTCCTTTTTTTTTTCCAGTTGAAGTTTCTTATGTACGAGATATGGGTTGAGAAAGTTACGAACAATTATGAGCAAAGAAAAGAAAAACATTAGAATGTAGCATATGCCCACAAAATCTAAATGGCAACACTGAGGATGTTCAGGTAGGAATACTGGAATTGTACACATACACACACACACAATATATATATATTATATATATAGATAATATTAGTGATAAATATGCACATACATATGCAATCATATATCTAAAGTATATATAAATATATATACATGCAAACATACACATATATTTGTATAGAAAATAAATCCAAGAGGATAGAATCCAGGTAGAACTCAATGTCCGGGACAGAGTAAGGATATAATAAAAACACTTAAACACTAGTGTTTAAGCCTTTTTATTATATATATATATATATATATATATACGTGGTATGCATGTTGATTTCAGCGTATCGTTAGATTTTACTAGAGCAACCCACTACTTACAAGATAGCGTGTGAACAAAATATGTCAAATCAAGTTAATGTTTTTGACTTTAACTGTTCTTAGATGTTTCTTGGTTATAAAATTGATTGCATTTGTTTCCCTCCCAAGAAAAACATTTTATAAGAAGCGCCTTTATTGAGTAATGTTTTAACCCATTTCCATTCTGTCTGCTACTTGTATAAAAGAGAAGTTATTAACAATCGAAACTGTACAATGGTTGAATATCTACTGTTTACACTGTTAGATGACAAAAGAGGCAGCCAATCAATAAAAGAACCTTCGATACAATGTCGGATAACAATCGGCGCCACTATTCTGTCGAGAGAAATTCAAAAGCAGCCTTCAGATTGGCACACGAAGAAAGTAATATTGGAGATGTAAAACTTTAAACTAATCATAGTAGATTGAAAGCGGAATATAGTATACATTATAAACATTACGACTAATTAAATTATAAACATTAGGAATACAACTAATGAAATTAGTTTTAATAGAAATACGAAGAACGGCATTAGGCGTTGTGTCAACTTCATATAACCATCGCACGCACGTACGCACACGAGAGATGAGTTGAAGAAATAAACGTTTCGAAAATGTCCATTAAGAAACTTAAATGAAATTCCTGATAACAGAAATATCTTTGTTTCGCTTTCACTTTTGAAATAGTGAGAGGGAGTATTGAGGAGTTGTTTATAAGGAATATTTCTATAGAAAGCGAGTGAGTTGCAACGCGTCAAATAGATATATTTCTATCTATCTAATAAATAAATTAAATTTGTTATACTTTTTTCTGGTCGCGAAATGACATCCATTTGTAAGAAATGAAAACGTTGGCGTCTGTTTATTTTTAGAATGCAACACTGATGATGGAAGAAAACCAGTAACATTTTCAGCATTCTATGCCTTCTTATTTTTTAAAAATCTTAGAATTGCAGCTGAAACGCATAAAAAAAGTTATGTGCTGTTTATTAAGAAACTACTGCGAATGAAACATGTCAAACGTAGTTTGCAGTTTTAGTATTCTCTTCATAAAAACCCACTGATACCCTGCAAATTTAAGAAAAAAAAAACAAACAATAGATTTTGTTCAAAAATATAAAACATTTATCTTAAGATGTATTGACTGATACATTTATTTTCTACAGCTTTAAAGGTTATTTAAAGCCAGAAAATAAATTTTAGATTGTATGAATTATTTTATCTGAAGGAATAATGGTTTAGTGATACAAGTCAATATTTAACCCATAGCAGGGGAAGAAGAGGTAGTTTTATAGTTTTTCCAAGGGTATCAATGCGTAAGTGAATATAAAAAACCCAACGACAACTGAAATTCGTCTCTCCGATTAACAATTCCGAGCGATTATCCGTTATACCACCCACACATTCAAGCTTGTATCCCCAACCAGTCACCTATCTAGTTACTGACCAGGCACGACGTTGCTTAACTTCTGTGATCGTAGAAAAACTTATGTTCAATGTGATGTGGCCATAAGCTCGTAAGATGGAATTATACTATTTGATTGAAAGATTTCAGAAAATAATGGGGTAGAAAACGGTAAATATGTAGTTCAATAAACGGAACGAAATTTTCGGCTATCAATATTTTTAATTGTCTTATTATTTATTACTTAATCTTTCTTTCCATCTTTCTCATTTCACCTTTTAATTATTTTTATAATTTTTCTTACTCTTTCTAGCTCTCTTCTTTTTACCAGAAATTAATTGTCTTTACTCTGAATTTTGCAGAATTGCATCTACTCTTCAAGAGACTTGATGATAAATGGCGAAATACATACTTTGTTTCTATCTGAATTTCTTGGATAAGGAGTTATTATTTACATTCTGACGATTACTCTCAAAATATTGTTGTTATTATCAGAACATCTCGGTCGCTGTGCTCTTTAGAACTATAGTCTCGTGGATTAAAGCGTTGGTTCGTGAATTTGCTGACATAGAAATTGTGAGTTCAATCACTGAGACGGGTAGTACTAATTTAGATTCAGTGGAAAGAGGGGAGGCAATAACTGAGCAGTACTAAATATGAATTAAGTTATATATTCCTAGAAAAGGACAGCGAACGCGAATAATCTATTCTGTAAATTAAATAAAGGGTTTAATTCGCAATTCCCTTAAGGTTACCCGCATTGACAAGCAACGGAAGAAGGCTGGAGGGCACAACGGTAGTAATGTGGTGATGATAACAAAAATGTTGAGGACAATAATTCGAATTTAAATAATAAGTATTTTTACTATCTCTCTCCCGATATATATATATATATATATATATATATATATATATATATATATATATATATATATATATATATATATATATATATATATATGCTAGTACGAAGTCACAAGCCATCGTGACCGAGGGCTTGAAAGTGCTGGCCTTGTTCAAAGTGTTGATCACGCACGATAACACGCTCTTTATAACTAAGGTCTGCTCAGCATAGTTACAGTATAAACCACAGGTGGGCTCTGTGGGTGTTGAATAACGCCTGAGAAAGCGTCTTCAACAGGGATTGGCTAGCCGTCCTAGTAGACGGGCATCGTTGAGTACGAGTGACCAGCTATAAACACACACACACACACATATATATATGTACATGTATGTATAGCTGGTCATAAAGGGATCATTAAAACATTTGTCATTAATATAGAAGTCAATATTTTCCTTGTATTCATCAATATATCAATCAATACTGAGAGCCAATTAAGTTGTTTAGCTCCGAGGAACGTCATGAAGGATCTCAATAATCAACAAGATCACTGGATAATTCAACTAGATTTTCTTTATGTGCGAGATTCGAGAAGAATTGGGAACGCTACAGTGATAGAAAATGATGTGATCAAAGATGCCTTCCAAAAACTAAACAAAATTTCGTTAGAAACAAAGAAAAAAGTGTAGAACTGCCTTGTAATATCATTATACCTACATAGCCGTAAATGCTGGGCAACTTCCTCACAGATGAAGAGACTTAACAGAAATGGCGTTCTTGAAGCAACGTCGGGCTTGGTTAGTACCTAGATGTGTGAACGGTTGGGAATACCTGGTGCTGTAAGACTGGATGTATGGGTGGTGTAAAGGATAATGGCACGGAATTGTTAATTGGAGAGCCGTGTTCCAGTTCTCGTTGGATTCATTATATTCACTTACGCGCAAATACCTTTGGAAAGGTATAAATCGACCTCTTCTCCCCAACTATGGGTTAATTAGGAAGACTTGTATCACTAAACTATTATCTCCACCCCCACTAAAAATTCTTGACATCTAAAAAAATATTTTCTGGCTTTAAATAACCTGTAAAGGGTTGACTCGCCGTAGAAAAAGAATCAATCAATCAGATGGCGTTCGCATAAAGGATGCCTAAATACTATGGGCGAAATATGTGAACAACGAGAAAGTTTTAAGGGAAACGCAAGGAAAGGAAAATTATACTTAGAATCGGAAAAGACGGTAGAAATTTTTAGGACATATTTTGAGGAAATAGGATCTGGAATATTTGTCACACACAGGATATAATGAAGACAAGTAAAAGAGAGAGAATCATCGAGTAACCTAACTAATAAGCTCGTGTAAATGGAAGAACGGAGTCTAGTAGTAGGGGAGTAAAAGGACAATGATTGCGTAGAGCCTCAAAGAATACAAATTGTGAAGAACCATGATCAGTCATGAACTGAAGGAACAAGACACATAAAAAATGTCGTCGAAAATGTGTAAAAATTCCCGACACAAAGACGGTAAAATATAACTTGACAAATGTCCAAATTCCATGCAATTTTAGACAGCACCTCATATATATATATATATATATATATATATATATATATATAGAGAGAGAGAGAGAGAGATATTGATGCATGTTTCATTAAATAATATAGACGAGTGTTGTCTGTTTATTTTATCTAAATTCTTTTCGTATCGTCTGATAAGCTTAATAACATTATTATTAAACGAAGAAAGAAAATCACAATATTGATACATATTTTTAATCCTAAGCTTTCGGCTTACATAAGCCGTTATCAAAGATAAAAATTATATTACAATATATGAAGCAGTACACGGAAAACACGACGATTATAGTCTGTTTCTGTTTACATGGAAGATTTCCAAGCAACGAAAACTCGTGCATACAAGACGCTAGAAGCGAAAATCATACCGCAGTTTATGACGTCACACATGACCACGCGAGAGTGAAAGCGAGAAGTATTAAATATGGGAAGCCGTTAGTATAAGCCAATGGCTTCTGTTATCAATTATAGACATTTAAGAATATTTTTGGATATTTCATAGTTTATTTTGTTCAGGTTAGGTTTCAACAGTTTTATGTATATAGCTTCAACAATTTTTAGTTTTTGTTTATTGTTTTCATGTTTAAGTTGTGTTTTCAACAAAGATTTTCCGGAATTGTGTACGCGGCCATGCATGTTGTTTTAAATGCCTAAAAATGTTAGAGTTCTCATTCAAATGTAGAGTCAAGCGTCATGAAAGCGAGTTTGTGGTGTGACCAACATAGATATTATTTAATCCATTGGAGATACAATCACCGAAAGGGCACTTGAATTTGTAAACTATGTTGGTTTTTTGCAAATCGCTAACCGGGTGAGAAGAATTATTGCGAATCATACATATATATATGTATATATAATATATTATACATATATTGTATAAAATATATACATATATATTATACATAATATATTATACATATATTATGTATATATAATATATTATACATATATATTATATATGTATTATACATATATATTATATATATATATATATGTTATATATATATATATAATATATATATGTTATATATATATATATAATATATATATATATATATATATATATATATATATGTTATATATATATATATAGAGAGAGAGAGAGAGAGAGAGATTTAAGAATTAAAAATATAAACAGATATTTTTATATATAGTTCTCAATATTAAAAATATTAAAATAATACTAAAAATACAGAATTAATAATATTAAAATTTACTTCATGGTAAATATCAAATTCATTTCAGTTGTTGTATCCCCGACTCCGAAATTTCTTGGTGCCAATCATTCTTCAGAGTGTTCTGTATTAAAATGGGTATATTTTCAATTTATTCAATTTTCAAAAAAAAAAAAAAAAAAAAATTGAAAGAATATTGAAAAAAAAAAAATTAAAAATTAGAAATATTGGAGTCGGGGATACAATCTGAAATGCGCTGACATAATTCACACAGTTTAATAAATAAAAATGAGGCGTCTATTTGAAATAATAAGCGCCTACTTTAAAAACAAACACACACATATGGTGCGTGGTTAAAAATGTGTACAGATTTGTGTACAAATTGGCGTCAAGTGTTCTTCATGTTGCATATATAAATATGATATCGGTTTATAAATTCAATAGATTGATATATCTGCAAATCTGGAAGTCCGGTGGATAAATCTTTTGAACTTTTATTTATCTTTTAACTACCATATATTTCCGCGTATAAGACGGCCTTTAAATCCTCCATAAAATTTAAATTTGTGACCGTCTTATACTATAATTCTAAAAAAGAAACCTTAAATTCTGAGTGATGTTTGTCGGTAGGCTACCTTGGCCTCGGTGCGATAACCAATAACGTATATTGAAAACTGATAATAAGAGTAATACAACCATTTCTAACCTTATTGGCATAACTTCATAATAAATTGCCTATTCGAAGATTATTCCATATCAATGAAATCCCCTTGTATCCATGCAAGCTCAGCTGAGAAAATGTAACCATCGAATTATGATTGCGTTTATAGCAATCTTTATTTTCCGCTAAACTTTCAATAATCGTTGTGTTAATTAAGGCGGTAATAACATTTAGGATAACATAATATTCATTTGTTATTAAAAAAGGAAATGGCCATTAGTACACCAGACTGTAACTCCTTAGATATAGGAAATCGAAGAAGAATCAGTATTCGCAAGAGAACACGTGATGAAACGCAATCAAAACAACGGTTTTGCTTTTAGGGGGACGTGTGTAGGAAAAACAAGATATAGAATCGGTTTTGTTATTTTGTTTATTTTGAATTTCTAAGTATATTGTATGTAACAACATTTCCAATAACATCATCTTTATGTAATTTATAAGCAGTCGTTTTATACTAGAGGTATACGGTAAATTCATCAAAATTTGCTATATTTTTAACGAAAAATCTATCTTATCGAAAGGTCGCCTTATACGCGGAAATATACGCTATGTTGCATACATACATATATATATACGTGTGATGAAGTTGACTGAGGGAGAAACAGATACAAATAGCGAGGTAGGAACAAAATTCAGAGAGAATCATTGAGATTATAAGAGAATATTTTTATAACCGCCCCGCACCAAAAGCTTTCCATTCAAAAGAGAATAAAATGTAACGTCTAAAAAGGGACAGTTGAATTGATAATATAATACTTAGATTAATGTTTTGAATTTCAGCACAAGATTACTTTTCAAGCAAGAATGGATTGACTTTTATCTTTCAATCATGAGACCAACCGAAAGTTGTTTTGTCAATGATTTTATTTCAAAACCTCTCGGAAGACAGAAAAAAAAAAAAAAGAAAATAAAGAAATAAAAATCAATGATCAAGGAAATAACAGAATTAAAATGTTATCCTTCGTTAACTTTTGTTTTAACCATGGCTAAAATCGACTGTCAAGAGAAGTCTGATATGATTTAGCGCAAATGATATCAGCAAAGTAGTTCCACGCTGCCCCGAACGATGACACTACACCTTCTCTTCCTCCTCCTCTTCCTCCTCCTCTTCATGTTAGCAATGTTTCAGTATTTACGACGAGACTGTTTGGCGCCGAGAGCTAGTGATTTCGAAGGCGCATTTAGCGGATTTGACGTAACAAACGATGCGAACTCCGCACGCTGTCTGCTCCGTTTTACCGATCGCCTGACGTCGATTTGACCCGACCGTAAAATTTTGCGGACACAGTCTTTAGCACAATTGTAAATAACGAGGCTGTTATGGTGAAAGATGTCGGGTAAAGGAACACAAGTGAGTTTGTCTGCTTCGTGTGTGCGCTGTGGAGATTTCTTGAGGAGAGAAAGATTGGTAGAGGAAGGCTACCAGGCGATGTCTGGATAAACAATTCGGTAACCAAAAGTTTACATGAGATTTAAAAATCAGGCAACGTCGCATATATATCCGCCTTGTTAGAGACCGAAGGAACAAAATCAAACAGATGACAGCAAAAAATGTATTTGCTAACAAATTTATCGCACACAAATTATAAATATGTGTCTATGTAGTTGTTGAAAAGGCGTATATATTTATTAATTGTAAGTAATAAAAATATGTCGGATTAATAAATAAAACCAAGAATTATATATATATATATATATATATATATATATATATATATATATATATATATATAAGGTTGGTGCAAAAATAATGACGTAATAATGTTTTTTGACGTCAAAAAACACTATTACGCCATTATTTTTGCACCAATCTAATATATATATATATATATATATATATATATATATATATATATATATATATATATTAGGGGAAAATGTATGATAAATTGGAAAAAAGTTTTCTTATGAGGCGTTTCTTGTGATGAAGTCCTAAAGGCTGAAACGCGTTAGAAGAAAACTTTCTCTACGTTTTCATACATGTTCCTCAATATTGTTCTTGATATATAAAAATAAATATCGTTATCTTTATATATATGGTCATCCACCGACAGACTGTTTCGCTGTATCACATCTCATCAGTCTAGCTAGACAGCCGATTTCTTCAAGCCGGATCAAAACCCGACTGATTCGGCAATAGTCGGAGATTTTCCTCCTAAGCCATCGGCACACGCTTGAAAGGATGGCCAATTTTTACGTACTTACTCTGAGAATAAATACGCCAATGACTGACATTGCTCAATTCAGGGAAGGAAAAGAGCCTTGTAATATTAGTAGTAATAGTCATTGCTACTTATCTTCCAAGAGTGAACAAACGAATTTAAAAATCTTTCGGGTTCGTATATATATATATATATATATATAACGTTTTGGGTAGTGGTATATCTGTAAAAAGACAATATGAATAAAGACAAAAATAATTCTTAGGCAATGCGTTTCGTCCAAGTGGAACCTTGACATTGAACTGTGGAACATTTTTCTTGATAAACTCCCACAGAAGACAAAACGCATAGGATAAGATAATTTTTCCTTTTGTCTTATATAATACTAGCTTAAAGTAGCCCTATCTAACTGTTGTGAAAAGCGCTTGATTGGGCCTTTGGTTTGTTCAGGAGTTGAGTCCCAAAGTCTTTGCATATTATCAGCGTTGGAAGCTCTCCTGCCTGCCGTTTAATCTTGGTTTTCATTTTCATGGGACTTTCTTTTTATCGCTGCAGCCTTGCAATCTGGTCCTCTGTTGGCGGGGATCTGTTTTTGCGAGGCATACTGCTGCCATATGTGATAGGTAACAATAAACTACAGAAGAACTCAAAATTGATCGCTGCATTTAAGTATTGTATTAATATTTAAGACTACCTTGTAAAAGTTCAACGATAATTCTGTTGTGATTTAAAGACAATTCGATGTACGTAGGTTCATATTTTTCCCTTCAAACAATTATTTGTATTTCATGGGTGAGTTTCGCTGGATTTTGATTTTGGATCTTGATTATTTTAATTACTCCCAAATTTAAAAAAAAAAAAAATCGTCGCCAAAAATCACTTAAAGAATCGCCGAAAACTATCGAAGTAATGAAAACTTGAGAATCCAAAATTTCAGAATTGCGAGTCAAGAGAGTTTTTAATTTGCTCACAGTGTCTACCTGATTCCAATTGCTATGAAATTTTGTGATTCGGCCTCTAGGTGTAAAGTTGAAAAAGTGTGACACGTTGACATTCGCTTATCTATCTATCTATATATCTATATATATATATATATGAAAAGACAATATTTATAAGGCATTTTTTAAAGGAAAAAGCTAAAATAAAAACAACCAGTTTCTTCCCAGGACTTATCAAGTTTATTTATTCTGGGAATTTAAAAAAGCGTGTAAATTAATTTATAATTGACGAATGTAATCGAATGGGATAAAAAAAAAATTATGAATTTCAAGAAACTAGAGTCCAATAATATTCAGACCCAGCAAGCATTCCCTCTGTTTACAAAGGGAAGGCTCACGAGATCTGATATACAAGGACTCTAGAACCTTGAGGTGAAATGTGGAGTGGGACCTAGATAAAATTATAAATCGATCGCCACTAAAATTTTCCACACATTTCCTACTATTTATTAAATGTTCAGCAATAGCAGAACCAGAACTGTTGATCAGTTGGTTATTCCTGGAGGACGGATTCAAAATCCTGGGGGGTAAATGCTGTTTTATTCTCGAATTCAAACGCTGGGACGGATGGATTATTCATTAAAAATTGTATTAGACCAATACTGTTAAAATGCAGGTTGGAAGATTGTCTTTTAAGTGTGAGAGTGTCAGCCTACATTGAAAGTAGTAATCGTAATCCATAAGGGCGGCTAACCAATCTCTCATGTAGACACCTGTCCACGTGCGTTTGTGTTCGTTCAACACCCACAAAGGAAATTCTGTGCGGACTTAAGTTATACTTTCTGGGAGAGAACGTTTCATTATGTGTAATTCATTGACGGTTTCTTGCTTTCCTGTCAACTACGATCTTCAAAGATTTAAATAATGTTCTTTTATCATACACACTATTTCATTCACTTCCACTAATTCCTTGCGACTTAGTGGCCTTTATTACCTTGTTTGGGGTGAAATGATTAAAAGAAAAAAAATGTTTTGCTCTTTTGTCCAACTTAAGCTGTGCATTTTTGGAGTTCATACTCTATTCTATATCGATGACGTATCCGTCCCGGTTATGACGATAAGACCTTTGTAAGACCTCTCGTTTTTCATGAGCGTGAAACCATCTCTTGATTGCTGTTGTTCCAAGGTCCACCCTGACCCTGGGTGTTGGCAACTTTTACGATTCCAGCTATAGGAAAATAGTTAACCCCAAAGTGAAGTCAAAACACTATGAAAATATAAAAATAGATTTTTATAGTAAAATTACCAGCAATTCATTTTTTTAAATACTACAATATTTATTTCTGTAAAATTACAGAAAATGTGGCACAAGGCCTAAAAAAAAGGAGATAGGGAAAAGGACGGTCTTCATCTGTCTTAATTTAAACTTAGCTAGCCACAAGCACTGACGCAAACATACAAACAATATTCCTAACACTAAAACAACACATTCTTACTAACCTTTCTTACTACATTCACCATAATACCTCATTGTCTCAATGAAAATCCTAAATAGTCCCCATATGTACAAATCTTCGTATGTGGGGGGGAATAAAACAACAAATTAAATATTACCAGCAATAAATATTTACAAAACCCTCTTTACAAATATGCTTCAATGAAACCTGAACTTCAAACTGAATACATATTCTATTCATACGAACCTATCCTAAAATCTTGTAGGTATTAAATAACCCATTGAGGTTGATATGCTGTAAAACAAAATGAGCCAAACCAAAGCATAACGTGGAACTGCAATGCTTATGTTGACTGAAAAAGTTATGTTCAGTAGCGACTGTGAAATAGTAAAAATTAAAAAGTAAAAAAAAAAAACGACGTGTCGCTTTTTTCCCCTTGGGGAATGCATAGATTTATTAAATTATCGATTGTTCAAATAGTCATTGCTCCTGATAAGAGACTCTGGAAGGTTAAACAGTAAGAAATTTAATTTTGACTTTATAACTTATATATTTTTTTTGTATATTTGATATTTCAGTTCATTTTTTATTCTTGAAATTTCAAGATCGGATAAGGAATAGAAAAGAAAAAAATAATATCGCCAACATATAAATCATCAAGCAATAAATGAAAAATATATATGGAATTCAACTTTTTCTTTAAAACATCAATCTTCTATTTGTGGCCTTTACCGCGTAAAATCTCGATTGACGTCGTCTTCAGTTTTCATCATGGCGGAGGACTCGTATCCATTAAGTAAGAAACCAAGACCAGTATCTTTATTTCGACTTATGTTGACATATTGATCTGATCCATTAAACCAGATTTGGAATTGAACTCAGCTTGCCAATGTTATTGATGTTCTTTGCGTACAGCGATCCATGAACAATAGGAGTGTGAAAGCCAAAATCTCTACGAAAGTAACTGACCTTTAAATTTCCCGTAGGTCCTACCAATCGTGTGTCTGACAAGTGATCATGCCAACCAGCCATCCAGTCAAGCGATTTATCGTCCGAGACTGTGTTGCGCAGGCTCGATTAATATAATCAAGATGTTTTATATCATAAACCTTAACCTATATAACCGAGCAATTTTGAAATACGTGAACACATGCCAATTTTGATTCATGAATAGTGATAGCATTTTCTACTACCTTCTTTTTCCGGAGAGATAAGGTATTGACTGGCGAATGAGATAAAGGCTGGCGAAACTGTGCCTCAGAGACACGAGTGACAAGGAACTAAAATCGGTAATGAACCACAGACTATTAGTGACATTGTAAGGTCACGTGTCAAAAGGTCAGGATTTGGATAATAGTAACTTGATTCCAGCATTTGAAAGCATATATAGGCATCCAGTTAAAGGAGGCATAAACAAGGCATATCATATGCGAGTGATATTTGTCTGTACATGATTCTGATTTTTTTAATGTTTAACGGCATATCAACACCTCTTTGGGTTATTTAATGCCGAAATCTAAATATTTCGAACATAATTTTATGGCTTCAACTAAATATTTTGAATGCAATTGTTTGCCTTCAGCTACAGATAAAATGTATTGCTGATTATGCATTTTCGGTGTTTTTATATAAAAATGTATTGATGGTATTTTTACTATTTGTTGTGGAGTGATTTCACGGTGGAGGCTTGTATTTGAACTAAGTCGGTCCTAAAATAGGTTCGACGTACAAAACGTTAGGAACTTGATATAATAGGTATAACGCAGAGTAATCTAGTTGTGGTCGCTGACACTTTAGTATTCGACTAACTGTCGTCCGACATAGACTCACTGACCGACTGACGATATTCAGTGACCGCCCCCCACTGGGGCATCATGTGGCACAAGGCCGGTTATTTAATGTGGGATTTCCCAGCCTGTGGGCTCGGCCCAAAAATATGCCCATTGAACCCGTATAAACGGTTTCAGGGCCGGTTTACCTCCCCGAAAGAGACTCCACCCTTCGGCGTAGCCTCCTTCGTGTTATCGAACGTCGTAATCTAGCTTCCCAGTACCTTTCTATGAATATTTTCATGCTAGTTGTTCCATTGAAATTTCGCTACTTTTTTTTTTTTTTAAAGCATTTCACCCCTAGCAAGGCGGAAAGCCACTAGCACGCAAGGTGTTATAGAGGATTTGGGGCGAGAGCAGATAGTAATGATAGAGGAAAGGATGAGGAGAAGGATAGTGGATAGATCAAGGCAACTGGAGATGTCGATTGACATTACATTTGAACAGAGAGAGCGACTGCAGACGAGATACCAGATCGGAGCCAATCATATTGCATATCCGTCTCTGGATCTTATCAAGAACCCAGAGGCAAACAGTAGGGGCTCCAGACCTTATATGGCAGCAATACTCCATGCAAGGGCGAATTGTTGATTTGTAGATCTGAAGGATCGATACCGGGGAGAAAAATTTCCTGGCGCGGCACAAGGAGCCAACTTTCCTTGCGGTGGACAAAGCAACTGACTCAATGTATTTGTTCCATCTCAGTAGACAAGGTGAGACCGAGCAGCCGCAGAGAGGTGCTCTCAGGAAGTTGAGCGTCAGACATTCTAATGGGGGGCAGGAAAGGATCTCGGTGGTGATTAATAGGGGGCAGTTTTGTTATACTTTATGAATTTAAGCGCAGTACTGGATTGTCGGCAATGTCTTGTTTTCTCTCTTGTGGAGCTCTCTTCTGGTGTCTTCCTTTCCAGTCAAATTTTATCTTCAAAAATTTAAGTGCAATGTCAATCGTCATCTTCTGCCTCCATATTTCTTGCTCTTTTAGCGGCCTCTCTCCTTAATAATGTTCTTGTCTTTCAGATTCTTTCACTTTCAATAACCTTATGTACCTTAGTGTCTTTATCGCTTTCTTTTGGGTGAAATGATTAAAATCAGTGTATATTTGATATTTATAATTATAAAACCCCAGTGCTCCACAATTTCAAAAAAGATTATTTTTAGAAGTTTATTTCTATGAGATCATCATATACAAAACTTGCATAAGAGTTCATCTTATATCAGGTGTTAGATATAAAGCTATATATATACACATATATATATATATATATATATATATATATAGAGAGAGAGAGAGAGAGAGAGAGAGGGTGCGATGAGTAAAGTGTCGCCATTTTATATTACTAATTACGAGCATGCGCGTTGTTTATTTTTGCTTTTTTTGTCGACCACACAGTAGAGTAGGGTCAGTTGAGAACCGTCTGCGAGAAAAATAGGACCATGTCGCAATTCACTTGGCCAGAAATTTGGAACCGGCATGCTTTACAGCTTGGCATTCGTGCCGCAAGCTCCAATACAAACATTTCAGAGTATTTAGATGCCAATCTAAGGACAGTGCAGAGTATTCGGAAAGAGTTGGATGAGTCTAATCGTGATTACGAAGGTGTTTGGTTTGATCACTACGTTATGCCTCCATTCATCTTTCGAAAGGGCCTCTGACAACACGTAGGTCTACATCAAGTGCCTTGAAGGGGTAGTGTAGCCCTTTCAAGAGGGTGGCTGCTGGAAGACCCTATGTCTGGAAACAGGATTCTGCACTTAGTCTTGGCTGTCAGACAATTTCTGCCACCACATCACCCATTACATCTGACCACCTAACTCCCCACACTGCAACCTCCTTGTTTATTATATGTGGAGCGCAGTTGTGTGTGTGTGTGTGTGAGAGAGAGAGAGAGAGAGAGAGACCAACAAAACTCCTTATAAGACCAAAGATAAACTGAAGGCAAGGTTTATAGCAGTATTCACCAACTTAAACAAAGAGACTGCCCATAAGAGTTGCAGAAGATTCCGAAGTGTTCTGGAGGTCGTGGTTGAAGCCAATGCTGATTTTATTGAATACATTTACACTTTAGTATTTCAAGATAGTGTTGTGTAATTATTTTGGTAAATATATTTGTTAAAATGAAATGCCAGTGTTATTTTAATTTTTGTGTAATTAAGACGACAATTTATCTATCGCACCACACACACACACACACACATATATATATATATATATATATATATATATATATATATATATATATATATATATATATATATCTCGGCATATATAAGATCAAGCAAAATGTAAAAATAAAAATCTTCAAGAAGATGGAAGAGACAACAGTGTAAAGAATTATCAAGTTAAAAATGAATATGTCTATTTTATTCTTTGCTTCGCATATATTGAGATAAGAATCATCACAAGTAGTATTATGCAAGATCAGTTACCAAAATCGAGCACAATAAGCGCAATTACTTCTAGTAAAAGTAGTAAAAGAGAAAATCAGAGTGACATTTTCAAATGAACCACACCGCGGTAGATGACAGTAAAAGAAAGATGAATAAAAATCAATACTGAACATTGATTATATATCTGAAGATAGAAATCTCGGCGTGTTCGTATGTTAATGCTGAGATTAATTGCTTCCAAATAAGGAAACATTCGGCATTCATTAACCGAACAATTAGGATTATTTTCGGTTAAAATTTGTAAAATCTTATTCTTTAAAACTGTTTTTCAGGAAAAAATGTTTTTTTAAATCCATTATTATCGCTCTTGTATTCATGGGAGTTTCCTTCCTCAGTTTTTGCTTCAGGTTGTGTGTAAAATCAAAATCTTTATTATGTCATTATTTTCTCTTCGAGTTAGGTGCGCTGTCCAGTTTGTTGCTGCTGTTGAAAATCTTCAAGTGATGATGTCTTTTACTGTTTGGTAAAGGATATTCTTCGTTAGGACTGGGTTCAACCGCTTGAGGCCATTTTTAATCATTGTTCAGAGAAAAAAGTTTGTATGTCGCTGATAGTTTAGACATTTTTGAACGAATTAGACTTCATGCAAGACGTCCAAATGAGTCAAGATCTGTCGAGGCTATTTAAGAACGTAACTCAAGTTTCGAGGTTAAAGTTTTCGTTTAGTAGCAATATATATATATATCATATTCACGGCTACAGTCTTCATCCAACTATAATATTGGACTGTTGATGCATATACCCCAAAGGTATATGCCGGATTTTCTTGGTGCATATACCCCAAAGGTATATGCAAGATTTTTTTTTATCGAGGTTTGACCCCACTCTAGAACCGACGTATTTAATCTCTTGTCTATGCAATATTAATGGTGCTACCTTGAGAAGGATGTGGCTCTTCGCAACGCACGAACGGATTCCTTTTAGATATTGCAAGAATGCAATAGGAAGACTGCAATTGCAAAATTTACATATTTGATGCATCCATAGTGTTGAGTGCATTCGGAGCAAATGAGGACGTCATAAAAAACCACTAACATTTTGTATGACCTCCTTAGCACTTATATATCAATCTGACCATATTTAGGATATCAGCTTATCTCTGTTTTATAACAAATGAGTAGTGGTGATTATAATTCATCGTATACACAAAAAATATTTAATGACATGATTCTTCTAGACGGATACAATCCCGAGGGCGTCAACGAATGTCCCGATTCTGTTTCTTCCTAATCTCGCCCCTAGCTACATGGTTTACTTTGTGTGACATTGCATATGTCTGTGGTCTTCCTGTCTTTTTAGAAAGTAAGCAAGAATACACCAGTTACATTGTGGAATTGTGCACGAAGTGTAGTCGATATTCTTAGTCGCTTGTACCGCTGGGACGCCATTTTGCGCAATATTACTGAAAGCAGGTGTGTGTATTAATAGCTGACTGAACTCAGTGTAGTGTATTTGATTTCACATTATTTGGTGTTGTGGTTGGTGGGAAATTTTAGTTTAAATTTTCTTCAAAGTTTTGTTTTCATATCCATTACATTTTATGAAGTCCAAGAAAAGAATGAAGGAATGAAATAAAGAAAGAAAACAAAAATAGAAACTTACATTAATTCATTGATGCAGCTGAATTTTAATCATAAACTTTTCGCAGCTGCTATTGTAATTCATCATCATCTCTATCGTTGCAATTCCTTTGGTCTTCTTCAAGCTTTGATTTTCGCTTTTTGTCTTTTACCGTCATTGTCTTGCCTCAGACTGAAAAGAAATTCTTTCCTTTCTTAGAATCTTCACCATAAATTTCTTACCCCTTTATTATTTTAGAAACTGAAGCAATTAAATATAAGAAAACGAACAAATTTTGGAACATTTTCTATTATAAGTTATTAATATAGAAAACTTCTTAGGTTTCAGGGATTTTATAAGAATGATAATATTGTAGCTTTCATAACATTCAGCAGATAGCTTAACATTGCAAGATGATTTTTTTCTGTCTGTGTAATGAGAAAACATCTTTGAGGAAGAATTGATATGAATATTTTTTCTCCAAGTTTGTGGAACATAAAATGTTTGAGTAAGATACCGATATGTTTCCTTGTCTTCCTTGCTTAGACCTCTTCTGATCTCTCTCCCTTATATATATATATATATATATATATATATATATATATATATATATATATTACCTATTAACATGCTGTGTTCCTTTTAAAGCGGTACATGTTACAAAATGATGAAGTAAAAATATTATCAAGTTTATTATTAATAACACATATTTTAATTTGTATTTGGAATGCAAGTTATTTTAATAATTATTATTACTCATATTACACAATCTAACTAAGATCATATTTATTTCAAAATACGTAACGCCGGAACAACAGCATGTATCCATTCATTTATTTACCATAAAGCCACGTGACACAACTTTCCAGCCATACAGATAACGTTTTAAAATGGCACACACGCATAGCGTCTTAACAAATTCAATACTTGCCAAACGTTCGAGATATTTATTTATTAAAAAAATTATAATGTAGTGTAGTGAATGGTATAAATATATATTGTGATATATATTTAAATTAATTTAATAATGTTATTATAATCTATTACGCATGTTTATTATTTTTCACATACATTAAAGTTTCAAGTGTTGTTTATATCTGCTGATTGATATAAGAATGTGTATTGAAAACATATACATAATTTCTTATTAAAATACCGTAAAAGCAGAAAAACAAAACAACTCTCGCATACCTTCATAGAAATTTGGCACTGCACTCAGCAGGGGTTCATGGTACAATGTGTTCCTAAATTGGCTCCAACCATGTTAGCTCTATCTCAGGAACACATACATTCAAGATTTGAGTTTTAAAATTACAGAGATATGCATTTGTGTATAGATTAATTCCGACAATTATTTAATATATTTTCTATTTAGACGTTATTTTTATAGATATAATTTATTTAAGTAAATTCTCTGTTTTTTTTTTTTAATTAAACAGTATTGATCACATTTACCGGCCTGAAACTTAAAGAAATTTCGTAGAAAATATGCATTCTCCGACAGTAATTGAACCTGTATTCCTATACGGAAACCGAAAATGGCTTGGTATATTACATTCTTTTGTAAGCAATTACCGTTTAAGGGACATTCGTTCTTTATTCTGCAGTTACATGTGGGTTTAATTTGTTCGTATGGTTTGTTGATAGTTTTCCTGTTATGCTTTTTTATTATTTGTGCCATGTTCTCGGTGCAACTGTAGCTGATTTTTACTGTGTTTTTGTTGAAAATTTTGTGTAGGATGCATGATTCCGAGAAGTGTTTGTGTAAGAGTTTGAAGAATATTTTTCCTACGTTTGTTTTTACGTTTTTGCTGTACGGCGGGTTGAACCATATGATATTTCTTTTCCTGTTGGTCTTTTTTGTTTTGTGGTAAGTATGTGAGTGTTGCTGGGAATCCACTATCTTTTAGGTCAGTTAAGTCTTTCTCAAAGTCGTCTAATTCTTTTTGTTGTGGGGGGGGGCATTGTTTTGTTTTGAAGCCGTATTTTTCCTTGGGTGTATTGTTATTGTGGAGGTCCTGGTTTAAAAAGAAGTGTGCTTTCCATCTCATTCTTTTTATGAAACGTTCTACTTTTTCAATTAATTTTTGCTTATATATGGAAGGGGATGGGATGGGTATGTTTTTAGGGAGTAGTCGAGGCTAAATTTTTCTATGTCCATACTGTGTTATAAATTTATAAATGTAGCGAAAGTGCTCTACTGTTTATCAGGAGATGAATATATATATATATATATATATATATATATATATATATATATATATATATAGGAAGAAATATATTTAAAAACTAAAGCTCTGGGAAACCGATTGACATCGATTGAGCTGTGCATCTACACACGTTGGACGCTAAAAATTTTAAAAGTTTAAATTCAACCTTCCTATATTTTCAGCGTTTCCCTTGGAGCATAATTATTACCGACGTTTATATTTCCACTGCTCTTCAGCATAGAATTATATATATATATATATATATATATATATATATATATATATATATATATATATATATATATATATATATATTACACAAAATTACATTGCATCAAAGTTGGCATATTTAAGTAGGTGGGAGTCAATATCGGAAAATAGCATTTGTAGATATACACATTTTTTCCTATAACTAACTCCGCATTGTGATCTGCATCCGAGTTGCATAATGTCAGCGCCAGAATCGGTACTCGAGTTGCATACATTTTTATGCTTGGGTCTAATGAATAGAAAGGAAACACATTTCAGCCTCACCAGTAGAATTACTTGAATTCTTGAATACTGTATAAAAATAACGTATTTCGTAAATATCTTTGTTAAAGTTTGTTTCCCTTTTTTTATTTTTGGTTTGCATAAATCACACTAGCATTAGGAATGAAGTTGTATGAGATTTCGTCAAATCTGAGTTCATTTACTCATAAAGAACGTGTAGTGAGTGCGGACATAGAAATCAACATTGCATGTTGATTTCTTAGACCACAATCTATGCTTGTATATATGTATGTATCTATCTATGGATGTGTATATCTATATTTCTGTGTATTCATTTACTTTTCAATGTATGCATGTATCTATATATCTATATATGTATGCATGTATCTATCTACATTTCTATGTATCTGTGTACCTATCTATATTTCTCCGTTTGTATGTAGGTATCTATGTTTGTAAGTATGTATGTAACTATATATATATATATATATATATATATATATATATATGGATATATCTACTTTTCTTTCCCTGTATATATGTATGTAACTTTCTATGTATGTATGTATCTATCTATATTTCTTCTATGTATGCATGTATGTATCTTTGTATGTATGCATGTATCAATCAATCTATATTTCTATCTCTGTATGTATCTATTAGGTTGGTGCAAAAATAATGACGTAATAATGTCGTTTTTTGACGTATTTTTTATGTCAAAAAACGACATTATTACGTCATCATTTTTTGCACCAACCTAATATCTGTGTATATTGTTATGTATGCATGTCAATCTCTTTCTATGTATGTATGTATCTATCTTTCTCTGTGTCTACGTATGTATCTTTCTGTGTATCTCTCAACCTTTCTGTCTATGTAACTATACACCTTTCTAAACATGTATCTATCTACATTTTTATGTAGGTATATATATATATATATATATATATATATCTGTGTGTTTGTGTGCGCGCGTGTGCGTGTATATATTTCCTTTCTATGTATATATATATCTCCTTTCTATATATGTATGCAACTTTCTATGTACGTTTGTATCTATTTTTCTATGTATATATGTATACATCTATGGATGTGTCTGTATATATTTTTCTATGTATGTATTTTATGTATCTATCTATGTATATATGTTTCTATCTCTATTTCTATATATGTATGTATATATTTCTTTGTATGTAAAGAACCTCCCATTACTAGAACCTCGTTCTACTACCAACGATCGGATTGGGACTCGTTCCGTGACTTCCTCCGCGATGTTCCCTGGGATGTTGTCTTTACACTCCCTGTCTATGAATGTGCTTCTGAGGTCTCATCTTGGTTTAAAGCTGGAATCGACGCTTTCATCCCCTCAAGGAAATTTAAGGTCAAGTCGCACTCCTCCTCTTGGTTCTCCGCTGCTTGCTCAGCCGTCATTGCCCATAGGAACCACTTCTTTCAAATATTTCGTAGCGACATGTCGGACTGCAATAGACGTCTCTTTGCTTCCGCCCGTAGCGAGTGTAAGCGTGTCCTCAACGAAGCTAAGACAATATTTGCTGCTCGGATGAGGGAGCGTATTGCATCTCGCAAATTTGGCTCCAAAGATTATTGGCGGCTCTGCAAGAGTGTCCTGAATAATAGAAAACCCTCCATACCTCCTTTATTCAACCAGTTCGATGTCTTGACCTCCCCAACCGACAAGGCTGAATGCCTTGCTCGGAAGTTCTCATATAATTCGACGCTCGACTCCACCGGTGTACCCATACCAGACTTCCCTCTAAGAACTGAGGCCCTATTGAGTGGCTTACGCATAACCCCGTCATCAGTACTGGGTATTATCTCCAAATTAGACCCCCACAAGGCTAGTGGTGGAGATGGCATACCAGCCATTGTCTTGAAGAAATGCGCGCCTGAGCTAGCACCCGCCCTCTCTAAACTGTATAATTACTCCCTCAAGGAATCCTGCTTTCCTGATTGCTGGAAGTCCTCATCCATTGTTTCTGTCTTTAAGAACTCTGGAGACCCTTCTGACCCCGCTAATAACCGTCTTATTAGTCTCCTACCCCTCTTCGGCAAAGTCTTCGAATCCCTAATCAACGCAGAAGTGGTTAACCACCTTACCGCACACGACCTTCTCTCAGACAAGCAATATGGTTTCCGCTACGCCCGTTCTACAGCTGACGTGCTTACGGCCATCACTGAAACCGTCTACCAAGCACTTCAAAATAACGGTGAGGCTCGTGCCGTGGCCCTAGACATCTCCAAAGCGTTTGATAGGGTTTGTAATGCCGGCCTTCTTCGTAAGCTCCAGGGTTACGGTATTACTGGTCGACTGTTTGATCTAATACAATCATTCCTGTCAAACCGAGAATTGACGGTCGTTCTCAACGGATTCTTCTCCAGTTCCTATCCCACGAACGCAGGTGTTCCTCAAGGCTCCATCCTTGGCCCCACACTTTTCCTTATTTTCATCAACGACCTTCCTGACGCCATAGGTTCCCAAGTTGGCATCTACGCGGACGACGCTACAATTTACTCCTGCCTCAAAAACAAATCTAGTGTCGCTGTCAAAACTAACCTGGCCGTGCGTCTTGAAATGGACCTCCAATCGGTTGTTAACTGTGGCAACAATTGGATGGTCAAATTTAACACCTCAAAAACTAAACTACTCTCCATTAACCACCATAGAGATACTTACCTGCCCCCCATTAGAATGTCTGATAGTCAACTTCTTGAGAGCAACTCCCTGCGTCTGCTCGGTCTCACGTTGACTGCTGACCTGAGATGGAACAAATACATTGAGTCAATTGCATCGTCCACTGCGAGGAAAGTTGGCTCTCTGTGCCGCGCCAGGAAAATTTTCTCCCTGGAATCGATACTTCAAATATACAAAACGACCATTCGCCCTTGCATGGAGTATTGCTGCCATATATGGTCTGGGGCACCTTCTGTTTACCTCGGAGTTCTTGACAAGATCCAGAGACGGATATGTAATGTGATTGGCCCTGATCTGGCGTCTCGCCTGCAGCCACTATCTCACAGACGCTCCGTCGCCTCTCTCTGTCTCTTCTACAAATACTTTCATGGTAATTGCTCCGATGAGCTGCTTTCACTGGTTCCCAGTCTTCATGAATTCAAGCGGCCTACGAGGCTGGCATCCCGCTCTCACCCTTACACTGTAGAAACTTTAAAATGTAGCCGTCTCTTCTACTCCAATAGCTTCATACCTCGCACCTCTCGCCTGTGGAACACCCTTCCCAATTACTGTTTCCCTGATAGCTATGATCTCCAGCTATTCAAGTGTAATGTCAATCGACATCTCCAGTTACCTTGATCTACACACTATCCTTCCCTTCATCCTTTCTTCTATCACTCCTATCTGCTCTTGCTCTAAATCTTCTGCAACCCCCCTGCATCCTAGTGGCTTCATGCCTTGCTCGGGGCGCAATGCTTAAAAAAAATGTATGCATATATCTATATTTCTATATATGTATGTATCTATCTATCTGTCTATATTGCTATGTCCCTCTGTGTTGTATATATGTATCTATATATCTTTATATTTATCTATGTATATCTGCGTGGCCGAATGGTTAGAACGTTCGCTTTCTGACAATGGAACCCGGGTTCGAATATCATTATGGTCGATTTGTCAGATGTTATCTGAAGGTTAATCCGTTGGAAAGTGCCGGAAGACAGAACTTGATTGAGCATATTATTCGAATTGTTGATCACGCTTCTGTAACTATGTTGAAATCTGCCTGAGTGAGCGTCTGCAATAGCATTGGCTACGAATACGATTGGCTAGCTGTTATCTAAATATGTATCTGTATGAATATATCTACTTATGTTTCTATGTATGTATAATTATGTATCTACATTTCTATGCATGTATGTATATTTCTACATATGTGTGTATATATCTACCTTTCTACGTATGTATCGATTCATGTATATGTATTAATGTAATTATCTATCCATGTAGGTAGGTATGTATGTAACTTTCTATGTACGTATATATGTATCTATTTTTGTGTGTCTATATATATATATATTTATGTATCTATATTTTTATGTTTGTATCTATCTATCTATATATATATACATATATATATATATTTCTATGTGTGTATATATCTGTCTATATTTCTATGTGTGTGTATATATATATCTATATTTCTATGTATGCATCTATCTATATTTCTGTATATGTATGTGTAAATCTGTCAATATTTCCATGTATGCATCTATCTAACTATATTTCTATCTTTGTAATTATCTAACTATATTTATATGTATGTATGTTTGTATTAGGTTGGTGCAAAAATAATGTCGTTTTCTCACATATGTTAATATGTGAGAAAACGACATTATTTTTGCACCAACCTAATATCTATCTATATTTCCATGTATGCATATATCTCTATTCCTATGTATACATCTCACTATCTATATTTCTATGTATGTATGTATGTATGTATATTTTTTATGTATGTACATAATTATATATCTATATTTCTATGTACGTATGTATGTATCTATCTGTATTCCTGTGTATGTATGTCTATCTCTATATATCTTTGTATGTATCCATATATTTTTCTTTTATTAACGTATCTATCTATATTTCTATGTATCTATGTATATATCTATATTTCAATGTTCTATGTATTGCTCTCTCTCTCTCTCTCTCTATATATATATATATATATATATATATATATATATATATGTATATATTTAACGGGTTGTTAACATTTATATGAGTTTGAATAAGTAGTTGCGAATGTATTTTTCCGTTGTTTGCTTCACTCTAGAAAGTCTAGAACAGAAGCGTGTATGTACAAAAGTATCATGTTAAGATTTCAACATTTACATTAGAAATAATAAAACTGATTTCAAAAGATTGAAAAAGTGAAAGGCGATGTAAATATCAAAAATCCAAAACCAGAAACAAAAGCTGAACAGGAAACAGGCAGGAAAAACAATCAAGCAAAGATTGAAGGAACCGCCATATTGTTGGTAGTGAAATGTCAGACATTTTGATACAAACGACAAAGCAAATAAACTGTAAATAAAAGATTTAAAACAAGCCGACCAATAAAATAGGTTTCTGCTATAAACATGCATTTCATCGTGTTTATTACTTATACATAAGTAACTAATAAAAACTTGACCATATCCGACGAAGCTTCTTTATATGTTCTTCTGTACCAATATTACTAATAGTGGAATAAATATATTATTCTTAAATTTCATTTCCCTTTTGGATATAGCTGAATATGTCCTCCACAGCTTCATTTTCTTCAATATATGCAAATTTACCTGATTTCTTGGGAAAGGTAGCGGTTTACTTTGTTACTGTCTACTTTACAGTTTGAATTTTCCCTCTCTGGCTGCCAGCCAAGACCACAAAGTTTAATCTACGCTGCTATTTAACTCATTGAAAAAGAGATGGATTCATCGCCTTCCCTAAGGCTCTATTAATAAGTGAATACAACAGGCGAGTCTCGAATTTGAACTACGATCGCTGATTTTACTTTCCGTGCCGATAACCATTACGCTACGTGCACATATAAGATTGACATTTTTAAACAGAGGATTATCCCTTAACGAATAAGTACACGTTCAATACACTTAATGACTTCAGCGAAGCTGAGTATCTTGATAGAGTTAAAATGAAGGGCAAACAATCGGATATTACAGATGACAAAGACGGATTTTATTTTGGTTTCCAAAATTTGTAAGTATAAGTTAAGGGGAGGGAGGATTTTTTTCATCTTATTCGTGAAATACAGAAAGACACATGTTAAAGTTGTTAAAGTCCGTTTCCTTCTCCTTACTAACATTAGGCTTCTCTGTGGAACACGGGTCCACAACTTTACTTTGCAATGTGTTGATATTGTGGTTTCCGTATCAAATAAGTTACCATCACTACACCTGTTTGGTTTTGAATGCCGAGTCGACCATCTTCTTAAATGTTTGCCAACCGACGTTTGGCATGCTATTTAATTCCTATATCGGGGTCGGGTAGAAAGAAAGAGATTCACACCATTATTAAGTGCGGGGTAGTGAACGCGGCAAACTCAGCCGGCTTTTGAACTCGTCACGTCAGTTTCACTTTCTACGCCCAAAATACACGAATATCTGAAGTGCGCTTACAGAACTGCAAATATGAACTTCTTAACATGAATTCCAAAGGAACACTGCCATTCCTGTTAAAAGACATTTGCTTTTAATCGTAAGTTTTTGGGACATTGGTAGCATGAAATTCATAAAATATATTTTATATTTTTCTTCGTCATCGGTCCAAAGAGCAAACATTATCAGACCTCCATCAAAAAATACTTACCTTCGTATTCTTGTCTGATCTGTTTAACTTGTAAAATTTATTATGCCTTAATTATCACTGCAGTTTGTATGTCTCGACACTGTTGTAATTTACTAAGCTTAGCGCTGTTTTGCACAAGGAGAGCATCCAGTGATGTAGGCACTCCCTACTAAGTAGTAATGGTCAACCAGACTGAAGGCGCTCATATTTCAACTGTTTTAAATGCTTGGTGTTTAACTTAACTATCATCAAACGGAATAGAGCATTTAACTTCTTCCAGCGAAATCATCAATAGATTCATGGGTACTGAGGCGATATGTGACAGCAGATTCATTTCGTTTAGTGGCTTTTGTGCGAGGTATATATTTTCTAAGGAGTCTTTAAAATTCATATAAACTGGATTTGGCATTAAATAACCCACAGTGGTTGATATGCCATAAAACCCAAACAAACAAATCTAAGGAGACACTTCTGTCTGAAAACTGAAATTTTACTATAAACATATGCCTTGAAAGTATTTGTAAACGTATTAGTCAAAGAGCCACATGTGATAGAGTTAATTTTTTTTCAGCTTAGGCCTTCGATGATAGACACGAATAAAGGAATAGATATTAAAAAAGAATAGTCACGTGACAATTAGATGGACTGACTGTTAAATGTATGATACGAATCTATTTCTCCTTTTTTCATTGTTCGATTATATTCAAACGCGAAAGTTCCCCCACCGAATTTAGATAGATTTATACTAATGCCAGTGTTTTCACGACATCCTCTGTAATGACACCCATAACATATATTTATCCAGGGTTTATCCCACAATATTCAATGTCTTGGGAACCGGTTGTGTGTAATTTAGCATCCAATCATAGGGAATCTTTCTGTACATGCGTGAGCAGAAACTCTTTATATTATTCACTCAGGAATCGGATGGGATGAGTAATGTACATATAGCGGTCCGATAAGAATAGTCATTATGTTTTGTTTAAAAATTGTGCATTTTTCACACACGGAAGGATTAAGAATGATTCTGGGGGAATCATTGAGAGAAAACCTGATAAAAGTTTTGGTGCCGATGTTTCGGACTTGGCAGAGAATACGTTGAAAGTGAATCCCTAACAACCGAAAAGATTGAACTCGCCTTGACAGTATTTAAAAATGTCAGCAATTAACAATGTAAGTATTTGAAAATTTTGTGGATTACCCAGAAAGTATCTACCCGATCTGAATATCTACGTCCTTAATATACGCAGATGACAAGAAAATTTTGTTAGAAACAAAGAAAAGAATCATGTCGATCTTCCAGTATAGCAGTTAATGCTAGAAAATTTCCTCACGGAAGAAGAGGAGATTAAAGACACGGGAAATCTGAAAGAATGCTGAGAATACAAAAAAAACCCCCCAAAAACAAAACCAAAAAAAAAAAAACCAAAAAAAAAACCCCCCAAAAAAACCCCCAAAAAACAAACAAACCAAAAAACAACAAACAAAAAACAAAAAAAAAAAAAAAAAACATGTTTGCAACCAGGAACTTTTAAGAATGGAAAAAAAAGGACGTATACTCTAAATAGAAAGACAGTTGACATTTGTGGGATAAATGAAGAAAGAGGGATTGGAACATTTGACATTCAGGGAATACTGCAAGAGGGGACAGAGGGTAAAACCGAGTCATTTATGTAAGGCGCTTATGGAAATGGATGACAGAACAGGAATAGGTGGAATATTAAGGAGCCATACATTGCTTAGATCAATGAAGGATCGGAAGTTGTGTAGAGCTATGATCGTCCAAGTCCTGGGCTTATATAGTCTAAGGGAGTATTTTGCAGGGGACTAAGGCCATATTACTTTTTTAGACACACTTTATAAGTGGCGTGATATTTTGGATACCACATTTCTCTATGTCTTTAGATTCATTCATGGTGGATTATGTTATAAATTATTCCGTTTTACTAATTTATGAAAATGCTCAAAATCTAACAATTTTAGGTGACAAATTAGTATTTATTTGATTGGCTGCATTCTTTTATCTGTTTCCTTTTTAACTTATTGTTAGTTATTTTTCTGATGTTTTCCAATGGAATTCGTTGGCAGCTCTTCTGTGTTTCTTTTAATTTCGTTTTCGATTCTTTTCTCACTATTCGTTTTTTAATTCCTTTTATTCTTTCTTTCTTTAAAATGTCTGTTATTCTTTTTAGCGTTTACTAGTGTTGCTTCTCCTGTTGATTGTGTCTTTTATTCACTTCGCAAATCATTCGCCTGAATTTACTGCCTCATTTCTACCTTTATATATATGAGATTACTCTTAGAGAAGGGAGATAATTACGGCCTGGGATTTCATAGTTAAAAGCAAAAAAAAAAAAAAAAAAAAAAAAATTCCAGTCTAAACAATGATGGAAATGATACGAACAACAAATACAATGAAAATAATTCAACAACTTGAGCAAGGTTTCTTATTCCGTTTGTTCATAAATTTGAACATTTTCATCGAGGTTTCTACAGTACGCTTGAAATAGAGCATTGATTAACAGGTTACTCTGGTAAAGTATAGCGAATTAAACTTTACCAAGTGATCAACTAATGTATCCATGTGTAAGATAAAGAAAAAACTTGAATATACCTATCAGCAGAATAGCTTCTATATACATTCAGTGCACAATAATTCTACATTAAGATGTCATACTGTGAGAAGTTATCATATTGAAAATAGATCCTTTAATAGTGCATCCCAACTCATGCACCAAAAATATCTTACACAGCGTAAGATATTTTTGGTCAAAAAGTGCACAGTGCCATGAAGTTACATATTACCTTACTACCCACAGATCCATTAATATTTTATATTAATTACGTATATATAAAATTTCTAAATGTTTCAGAAATTGAAGTCACTGTAAAAATATTTCAGTAACTGTAGTCAAAACTAAACGCAAGAAATTGTGGACACCCGTGAACGACCATGGTCGTAAAAGGAGAAATCTTTGAAAACTGTATAGGTTTTTGCAAGTGGCACATGTCTTATATATATATATATATATATATATATATATATATATATATATATACCTAATGAGCCAGACAAACCTACCTAGGTTTCACCTAAACGGATCGTCAGGGAAAGTGTATATAGGTCTGCTCTACGATTGTATTGAGCTCTTTTGTTAGTTAGTTGTCTACTTGTATCGGGGTTTTTTCTTTGGGCTTCAGACCTGCATCTGTGCGATTTGTTCGACAGTAGTTCATGTTTCTAGCTCTTTCTTTTTTTAAAACCTTTTTTTCCCTCGAGATTGATTTGATTATTTGCAAATCAAAAATTCGAGGGTTTTTCGAAACGAGTCTAGTTATCTATCTATCTATCTATATATCTATATATATATATATATATATATACACACATATAGATATACACATGTATATATATATATATATATATACACACATATAGATATACACATGTATATATATATATATATATATACACACAGATACACATATATATACACACACGCATACACAAACACACACATATATATATACACACACACACGCATACACAAACATATATATATACACACACAAACATATATACATACCCATATATATATACATACACATATATATGCACACACACATATATATATATATACACACACACATATATATATATACACACACATATATATATATATACACACACATATATATATATATATAAACATTATACGAAAGCTCTAATTTCTTTATACATTTGTGGTTGTTATAGCAACACTTTGGCTGATTCCTTATCCAGCTTTCTCAAGAGGAATTTAATAGAGAAAGGAACCCTTTCATTCAAAATAAAGAAAGATGAAGAATAGATCAGCCCAAGCGTTGCTATAACAACAGCAATTATAAAAAGAATACATCGGAAGAATCGAATAGTAGCGGGCATCTTAATAACGCTGCTCATTCTTATAAATATTTGAAATAAATATTTTTAAAAGATATCTTTGAGCTTTCTCAATTTCAGAGTAACCTTTTCTTCTCCCAGTTATATATTTTGCCTGTTTCCATATATTTATCAAAGCTTCCTTCCATCTATCTATCCCATCTTCCTTACTTCCTTCCTTCTATCTAAATATCTATTCAAACGTCCTCCGATCTATCTATATAATAATCTAACAAAATGCCCTTCTATCAATCTATATATCAATCTAACAAAACGTCCTATCTAAAACATCATTCTATTTACCCAAACGTCCTTCTATTTATCTATGTAAACTTTCTCCTATCAAAACTTCATTTTATCTATATATATATGCTCCCTACTATCTAAGCTACCTTATATCTATTTATTTATTCTTCTTTCTAAGCTTGCTTCTTTCTATCTAAGCTTCTTTCTGTAAATCTGAGTTTCCTTCTATCTAAACAAACGACCTTCTATCTATGTAAACAAACGTCCTTATATCTATCTATCTATACGTCCTCGTAACTATCTTCCAATCTGTCTACACATCTATTTACCCAAATGTCCCTCTATATATCTATCTATTCAAAAGTCCTACTTAGATTACTTCAATATATCTATCAATCTATCTAAACGTTCATCTATCTTATTTTCTAACCTTCTATGCATCTAAGCTTTTATCGATCGAAGATTCCTTCTAAGCTTGTATCTCTCCATCTATCTAATCTTCCTTATCTATCTTTCTATCGATCTATCTATCGATCTATCTAATCTTCCTTATCTAGCTATATATCTATCCTTCCATCAATCTATTTTTCTATCTATCTAAGCGTCCTTCTATCTATGTAAACTTCCTCTATCTATATATCAATTTATCTATATGTGCTTCTTCTATCTATGGTTGTTTTTAACTATCTAGCTCTCTGAGCTCTATCTATTTATCTAGGAAGCATAAGTAGATAAAAAGAAGAAAAATTATATATATATATATATATATATATATATATATATATATCTTTCTGAATTTTCTTCTATGTGAGCCTCTATCTAAGCTTCCTTCTAAGCTTTCTTATATCTATCTGTCTTATATCAATTTATTTGAGCGCCCCTTTTACGCGAGTTTCCTTCTGTCGATTTTTCTGTACATTCTTTCTTCTATCTATCTATCTGACCTTATTTCTATCAATCTGTCTATGCTTCCTTCTATCTATCTACGGATCTATCTAGTATTTCTTCCAAGATTCCTTCTATCTATCAGTCTATCTAACCTTATATCTCTCAATCAATCTGCCTAATCTTCCTTCTCTTTTCTCTTCCTTCTATTTATCTAAGCGTCCTTTTATCTATCTGTGCTTCCTTGCATCTAACTATCTTCCTTATCTATCTATCCAAGCTTCTATCCATCCATCTATCGATCTATCTAAGTTTTCTTTTTATTATCTTGTATTTTTGAGTTTGGAATCATGGTTAAAATGATCTGATTCAAAGTACACGCATAAGGTTATTACAAGTGGCTGCACCAGCACGAGATAATGAAAAAGAAATCTAGTATACGAGTTCTACTCGAGAAAAGATTCGATTGTAATGGTCGTAACTTTTATGAAGTCGCATAACTTACTATCTTACAGCGTTTCTGCTGTTGCCACGCCCATCAGATCTTCTTCTCACATTACGCTGTAGCTAATTTCAGCCGATTTAACTATCTGTACATCAATCCATTCCAGAAGGGCACAAATGGTTGCAGAAAGAACAGGAAACTCTCTACTGTGGGAAAGAATCCATTATAACGCTAGCTGAATCAGCAATTACAAAGTGAACTATATAACCAGATGGGATCTTTACTTGACCAGATAAGATCTAAATTGGAATTGGGGGTGCAATAAAAAAGATGAGCATGTTGGCCCGAGCGTCAAAACAAAGAAAATTTCTCATAGAAAAAAATCCAACATTTATCTTTCTATCTCTCAAATGCCGTTATTATTTTCCTACGAATAAAAAAAATATTTCGTGGTCATTTTCTTATTTAGTGTGTGAATGCGTAGAGATTTAACAAGCATGTACATTTACTGGAAAGCCAATAGACAGAAAGAAAATATGGAAGTTACATTTACGATACTCTAAAATATAAATTACTATAGGAATATCATTATCCTACCTGAAATATTTAATATCGTTCGGGATACAAAAACATTTTGATTATTAATCAAGTGCGCGTAGAAACCCCAGGTTTCGTGTATAACAAAGATATTCGAAACATTTTTCAGTCGAGAAAATGTAAAATAATTTTTCTTTTTTTCTTTTAGGAAAAGGATTTTTTTTTTCAAACTTATTTTCATTTTCCTTTATCCCCAAGCTATTAGGTTGGTGCAAAAATAATGACGTAATAATGTCGTTTTTTGACGTATTTTTAAACGTCAAAAAACGACATTATTACGTCATTATTTTTGCACCAACCTAATATTTACTTTCACTTTCCGATGTTTTACTTTTGTAACTTTGCTAGTCGTTGTTTTATTTATTACTCTTGCTTTAAAACATCTTCTCCTTAAGTTCATTCGAGAGGAGGCTTTTCTTTTAGTCGTGGCATTATAAGACATTAGCAATGAGATTTTTTACTGACTTCCAATTACGTATGTACGCCTACACACATACGCAACAGCTGAAACCTTTTGAAACATAAAAATGCATAAATCAGGACAAAAACAAATTTATCGTAAATCAAGTACACATTTCATACACAAATAGATTCAAAGTCTAGATATAATCATATCATATCAATCTATCAGATAATGCACACAAGCATATAATCACACTTACTTATCAATAGTATATACTAGAAGGGCTGTAAAATTTAGCCCACTTCACTAAACCTGACCAAATTACCGAAATTTAAATTTTTCTTAGTCGGACAAAATCTTATCGAAATCTTCTCGTAGATAAAGGCATCTTTAAGCGAGTGGTGAATATAGCATTTATTTTACAAAGAGAAAACATATTTTTCGATATAATTTAATAGATCGAACATTCTGCATTGACACAGGCATCTAAAAAATTCAGCTCATGACATAACAACGATTGGCATTGGTCAGCCGGCCGCGACTAAAAGTAGCTGATAGGTAGGTCCAATTTTTACACCCTCCTTGGCGAGCCCAAGTCTATAAATTTCAGGTGGCCGACACACACACACACACACGCACACACACATACAGGTTGGTCATACCATTCAAATTCAGAGCGAAGGGTCTCCCTAATAACTATAAATAAAGAGCTCTAGTTCAGAGGTTAGAGAAAAAAGAAGCCGTTAGGTGCCAGTTTTTAGATTACTTAATACGAGCATCATGGCGATTAGACAAAGCATGACTTGTATTATGTCTTCCAAGAAGTGTGTTATAACAGTGGCGACGAGGGACTCGAAACTAAGGCGATTTATTAGGTTGGTGCAAAATTAATGACGTAATAATGTCGTTTTTGACGTATTTTTTAACGTCAAAAAACGACATTATTACGTCATTATTTTTGCATCAAACTAATATTAACGTTGTGACTAGGATTCGGAAATTTTACGATATATAACACTAAGAAGGATTGAGAAAATCATAGGAGTTGTAACTGAAGTTACAAGGATATTGGAAATTCATGCTGAGTGAATAAAAACGGAAAAACACGCTTGTTGCTTCGAGAACAAGGACACTGGTGATGACAAGAATTTTCAAAAAAATTGGCGTTCGACAAGTTATTGCCAAGCCAAAAAGCACGAACAACCAAAGGTTGTTGATAGCAGTTTGGTGAAGGATTGTTGAAGTGTTAAGGTGATGGCTCCATCCGAAAATCTTTTTAAATCGACAGCAATGGTCAAGGGCTTAGGTACAGCATTTTCAAGCCTCTCAAGAGTGAAGGGTGGGTGAAAGTAAGGCGAGAATAGGAGAGGGTAAGACGGTGAAGGGGGAAGGAGGGCTGAGTTTAAACGATGGTTATAGTAGTAATTGTAAAGGCTTTTGGTAACTTTAAAACAAAGAGCTGAATTGCGTATATTTAGGCTGGAGTTATTGCTACTCGTTTTGTAGTCAATGAATGTATTTTGTAAATTAAGTGTTGTGGTAGGATCCACCTAATTTGCATAGTGGAGTACCGACCATATAAATATGGTTGGTACCGGGAAGAGAGGGAAGGAATCAAGAGATTAAACCAGAGACTCTGCCCGACTGCGACTCAGTCAACACATTCTCCAGGAACGGTCTTCCCAGGAATATACAAAAGACTATATGGAAATATTGTGTACACTTTCTTGTTTCACTACATTTTGTTCTAAGTACATTTTGTGTTGCATTATTATTCCATGCATTAGTCAAGTTTCAACATTAAGAGGTAGAGATTTTTCTCGGTATGTTAAATACAGAAGTTATTTTTTTTACAAAAGTTTTAGTTCAGAATTTAAGATATAAGTAGAAAGGTATATAAAAAGAATGGAGTATTAATATAACTTTTATAAGCAAATTTTGACCTATTGTCGGACTGTATAACTTGTAGAATAAGTATGGATGTATATCAATTTATCTGATACTATTACTAGTATTATATATGTGCAAAATCATTTTAAGAATCATAATCTAAGATAGATTAGTAGAAAGGTATATAAGAGTAGAAAGTATATCAAAGGAGGTGAGTTATAATTTTAAACATTTAGGCTTATAGATTTGAAAGTTTAGCAAGATTGTAATGTTATATCTTTAATATGTCTGCAAAAACGGTGGTTTCAAATTTTTGATTTAATGTTGTTCAAATGTTTAATAATATATATATATTTTCCTGCAAACATAAAAAAAAAAACAAGATTCGTTCAGAGATTTGCAAGTTCTGGCTTGTTTTAGGATTTTCCATTTTACCTTCGGTGTTTTGCTTTTCTCCTTCAGTTTCCAAAAGTATTTAGAAAGTGAGGTCATATTGCGTTTGCTTATATTAGTAAAAGAGGATATGTGATTGTAATAGCGATCCTTAAAAGGTTTAGAGGATCCCACATACAATTTAATATCCTTGGGTTCTCATTTGATGAAATGAAACACATATATACAGTAGATTTCGTTAGGCACCTGTTTGATAATGTACATTGATCAGGGATTCTACAATTACATAGCTGGGGTATATTAAAATTTGTGTTTGGGTTGCGTTTATTCTCGTTTTAAAGTTTCAGTATTCTATTGTTGTGTGATTTAATAATTTTATCTAGATTTCTAGGACAACTATAACTAATTTTTAGGGTATTACGGTTGAATATTTGACTTAATTTACTATTCGTAGGAAAGTGTTTGTTAATTAGAGTTAAAAATTTGTGTCCTAATTCGGTATGAACTAATTTATTGAAGGGGATGTATAATAAATTATTTTACTTCCTATATTGTTGTTTCTAGAGTAAATAAAATTTTCCATATATTTAATTTTGGAAGATCTGTAGCCGTTGTCAGTAAGGATTTTGCTATAAACAATTCTGTGTTATCGAATATTTCTTTGGTAAAAGAGTGCTGGTTGATATGGCGTTTAACGGATGATGGGATATGCATAATAACCGGCGCTGGGTGATTGGAATTAGGGTTTATATAAATGGTGTTAGCATTATTTTTCAAGAAAGGTTGGAAATTATTAAGGGCTAAGTTTAAGGTTACATCTAAGAAATTCACTTGATAATTAATTTTAACTTTCAGGTATAAAGATTTAAACACTATGAATCAATTCCCTCAACTTGTTTACCTTACTCTCAGTAGAATTATTTACTACCATCAGGCCATCGTCCCTATAAATCCATTTAAGCTAATTTCATAACGTGCAGTGAGAAATTACAAAATAAATAGTCCGTCTAAGTCAGATTACTCAGGAGTAGCCAGCGATCCCA